>JARHVA010000424.1:1995000-3195000 GCA_037957365.1 Torreya grandis | reverse complement strand
ATATCACTATCAGTTATCATTTTGATTTTTTAAAAAGTGTGAGTGCCAAGAAAATAAATTTGATTGAAATTATGAGTAACATCACTCAATTTACAAGTCCGTTTACTAGGGATTGTAGATATATACTTATTAATTGGCATAAGATGTAAACATAGGCATAATATAGATATCCTATAATATAAGAAAGAAAGACAACCATATAAGGACCAACTATGTACAATTGGTTGCACCATAAAGTGGGTTGAAGGTTGAAAGAATGATTTATTTGTAAGAGCCTATCAAGGATATAATAAGGAAACTACATGCAAGGAAATAAAAAATAAGATAAACCTAGATCCATGATGGTAAGATGGTAAGCTAATAATATATAAATGCCAAATGGATAAAGGGATTGTAACTTCATAAAAAGGTAGTGAAAATAAACCTAAATCACTAAAGCAATCTAACTATGGTTTTATCTGTAGACCTAAATAACATACACTAATGTAAGCATAAATTTAATTTAGGCGATGAGAGAAGAGAAATTAACATACTACTCTAATAATATGCATAATACATCTATCTACTATAGTAAATAAAATAAAGAGATTAGGAATAGGGGTACTTACCTTGAGTTGACTTGTTGGCACATCAATATCTCACTTAGTTCTAGTGGCACTTTACAAGAGATGTTCTAGGTGAAGGCATAAAATGGAAAATATGAAGACATAAGTGTCCTTATTTTGGAAACCTAAAGACTAAGGGCCACCTCCTTGGTTTAACTTCTTTATATTGGCCTTTAAAGATGTTGAGCAAGATTAGACCTCTAGAAGAATAAGCTCTTAATGCTTATTTCCTCTTATATACATAAATCAGGATTTTCATGTGTAATACAAGTGAATGAGTGTTGTAATTATATCAAATGGACATTTAGAAACCTTATAAATACTAGTCAAAGTGATAAAAGTGATCGAGATAAAATTTTGACATTATCAATCCTCATTAATTCATAATAATACATCAATAATGATGTAATACTAGCTCGACCATGTTGATAAAGTACAAATAGGAAAGCAGATAAATTAATATGGATAAGTTTATTTTTAAGGCTTCACAATCTAGAAAATAGAAGAAATCGATTGGGATGGATTTAGTAGGAAATAAAAATATTATACATAACTAGAATCCAAATCAATATAGTAATAAAAAATCAAGATACTAATCAAAATGAGAGGAATGAAGGGAGAAGATACTTGGACAAGACTAAAAATGGTAGAAGGCATGATGATGATGATGATAAACAAGTATAATATGTTTAATGGAAATATATTATAAAGCACCACCGCATGACCCTAGCCCTTTCCCGAGGACTCCTTATGGTATGCACTCCAAGATATTAATGTACCGATGAATTTTGGAAGAAATATTGTGAGTGACTAAAAAATTTAGGCCTATAAGCGATTAACTATGACCTAGTCAAAATTAGAGAATTGGTGATTATGACTTGATAGGAAAAAAGACTCAAAATAAATATAAATATTAACAAATGATGAATGAATAGGATCCTAGTGCTAACAACTGACAAATTTAAAGTGTTTATAAAGAAATTTAAAGGTCTCAAGGCCATGAAGAGTCTAATGTGGATTGAAATCATTTAAAAGTATATAAATGTACACAAATCAGCCAAATTTAAAAAATCTTGGAAAATACACAATGAAAAAGGGTGTCGTACCAAATCCAGGTTTCTAAAAAATCATATTTCCAATTTACCTAATTCTTTCCCTCAAAAAATTAGAGAAAGATTGTCCACAAAAATATTTTTATTATAGTAAAGGATGACCTTAGATATTTTATCAAAATAATAAATAGTTATGAAGTGGAATATAAATGTTTAGTAATTAAGTCATTTGTGAAATATTTAAAATAAAATGTTGGGGAATGATATGCAGATTTTTTAAATCTGAGTATAAGTTCCTACGATGATTTTAAAATATTATTTGAAGGACATTACAATGCTAAAATTAACCCCAACATCCTCATATGTGATTTTACCAACATTCAAAAGGCACCCAAAGATAATGTTTGAGATTTTAACAATAGATTTGTCAAATACATGAACAAGATACCTAAAGAAGGTATTGTAATTTTTTAAAGATATCACAATAAGTTATCAAGTGACAAACTTGTTTCTATTTTACTAAATTTAAATGTTGCATGCTTAAGTCAAATGGTCAAATTAATGATGTTTTTGATACTTTTTCTATTAACAACAAATTTAATTTTTAATTTGGATGTGACTATGAATATAACAACTACATATATTTGGATTATTTATAGATAGATTTCAATGGATGGGTGGATTTGTTTGATCATATTCAACCTAATGGGTTTGTTTCTCTTGATGTATGCTATCAAAAAATGTCAAATGCCTTGCACTCATCATTTTAGCTCCTTATGTATCAACATTGTTACTCAGTACGAAATATGGACATGAACTTTAATGCCCTAGCTCAAATTAATAATATTTTGTGCCAATATTTTGTGCATTACATGAAATGTTTGTGCCAATATTTTGGAGCACTACATGAAATGTTTGTGCCAATATTTTGGAGCATTTTCATTCCATCATTTTTTTTGAAATTTTCTAAAATAATATCTTGTGTTAGTGTTACAATCTATTGATAATTTTATTCATTGTGAGAATAAGGGGAAGCTAGTGGATTGAATTATTTATGCATATTTTTTCCTTATTCTAAAATTCAAGTGTTTTGTTTAAGCCACATTCATTTTTTTGATGATGTTTCATTTTACCTACTCATCAATTGTAAATCTAAAATATGTGTGGGTAATTATTATGAAAATGAATACATAAGGTGGGACTAAACATGGGTAAGAAAAAAATAGGCAAATGTTGAATATAGTTTTCACATTAGGTGAAAATAGGTATTTACGGGAAGGTAAAAAGTAAGTAATAAATTAGTATTTACCAAGAGCTAAGTATTAGTTATAAGTTAATAGTAATTGTATGGTTAATACAATAAATTTGTATAGGTTAGAATATTATGTTGTTAGATATATTTTTATATCTTATAACAATATATCATATTTAGGTTTGCACTATTATAGGAGGTTTTATAGGTGAGAGAATATTGGGGGGTTATTATAGGAAATATTCCTATATATTTGTTTATGTTTCATATGATTTAATTAATCAGATTAAAATTATCTCTATGTTTGTGTTCAGCTCTTTGAATTCACATCAGTGGTATCAAAACATGAGGATCCTCTAATGGATCAATGATTTATTTGTAGAGGCAATTGTAATATTTGTCATTGTTGTGCTTAATGTATTTTCTCCTCTTTGAGTTTTTTTTTTGCATAATATACATATTAATTTTATTTTTTTATCTATAATTATATTAGTGTTTGTCAAAAGAGTTTTTAGAGGTCAGTAGCATTTTATATTTCTATCTTAAGACAAGGTGTAACTACTTAGTTAGGTTGAAGCGTGCAATCTCATCTTATCAGTTTCCAGACTCAAGTCTGTTGTAGTTCTCCCCTGCCTCAACACACCATGTTGCAACATTTACCTCCCTCAAGTTCACCTTTCATACATATGTAGAACATATTCATCACATTTAATTTAGTCTCCAACATTGCATTGTTGTTCAGTGCTACGTTTTAATTTTTGACAATCTTCTATATGCTTTTGGGATGCCCTCAAATTGCATTTAGCATGAATTTTAACATACTTAAATCTGGCTGCACTTATCTATGGCATCATCAATTTAAATATAATTCAAATGCCATCATTTTATATGCTGACATGTTCATGGTTAAAAATGACCACATCATCTTGCATATTTATGTACAGATCAAGCCTGGAAAAGTATTGAATGTGTCAAGGAGGACATCATGATTGTTCTACTATTATTCAATGATCTCTATTCCTCTTTTGCATTATCCATATTAAAAAACTCTTACTCTCAATTTTTATTTTGGCTTGATCTTCAAAATGTGGTGGTGATAGTCGGAGAAGCTGTTCATTGAGATCAATAGCCTATAGTTTATGCACAGCCTGTAAAAGATCAAATGGTACTACCCTATCAACCATGTTGCATTAAATTATTGGTAAATATTCTGGTGAGGTGGATCTATGAGCAACCTACACCTCTATGATTTTCCATACAGACAAATTTTCCAATGTAATTCTCTAAAATATGTTTTGAAGATTCAAAATCAACAAAGGTCATAAGTCTTGTACTTTGCTTTATGATATGGATTTTAGGTGAATAATATAATATGGAGATTTTAGTCATTAGTATCATTTTATATCTAGGTAAGTCATTTAGTTACTATAATCATATAATGAATCATTTTTACTAAATAGAGTCAATGTCATTAATTGAGTGGTCATTGTCATTTAGTCAGTGTAGAAATGTTATTTATTGTCAAAATCTAAAAGTATCCATGTTTGAGTCATCATTTTTCAAAAATGTAAAAAATGAAATCAATATTGTAAAGGATGCACTATCGCTTGTATGTGACATCCTAATGTCAAATGCATTATTTTTATGGGAGGATCCCATTTTATTCAAAGTGACATGCATATAAGCTTTAAGTCATCATCAACTGAGTAAGTAGTGAAGATACTGGAGGTAGGAGGATACACAGAGGATGGAGGTCTTTCATTGACCTCTCATCAGTCATGAATGATGGGTTTTCTTCCATATTTTTGTGACGTGTGTGGTGAGTTATTTTTAGTATGGTATATTTTACATTTTTGTTGTGTGTTGTAAATAAGAATCAAAGTATATCCCTGTTCACGTGTGAATGATATTCCCATGTAGCCCTTTTGTATCTACATTAGATAATATTTATCTAAAAATAATTGTATAAATCATGATGTAAGGTTAGTTGTTAACTTTTGAAAACCATTCTATAAGGTTAGTGGCAAACCTGTGAAAACCATATTGTAAGGTTAATGGTGAACTTGAGAAAACGATTCTGTAAGGTTAGTGGTGAACCTATGAAAACCATTTTGGAAGGTTATTGGTGAACATGGAAAACCAATTGTAGATGAGTGTGATAGAAGAGATGTGTGATAACACATGTATGCAGAGAATATCATGAGCACATGGAGGTGGAACACGCTACAATCAGAAAATAGAGATATATTGTACCATGTAAAAACTTTGGGGCGATGTTGGGAATAGTTTTCACATTAGGTGAAAATAGGTATATATAGGAAGGTAAACATTAAATAGTAAATTGGTATTTATCGAGAGGTAAATATTAGTTATAGGTTGTTAGTAACTGTATGGTTAATACGATAAATTTGTATAGGTTAGAATATTATGTTGTTAGATATATTGTTATATGTTATAACAATATATCATATTTAGGTTTGCACTATTATAGGAGGTTTTATAGGTGAGAGAATATTGGGGAGTTTTTATAGGAAATATTCCTATATATTTGTATATGTTCCATATGATTTAATTAATCAGAGTATTCAGATTAAAATTCTATCTATGTTTGTGTTCGGCTATTTGAATTCACATCAATAAATAAGTTAACATGGGCTATTTTGGTTACCTTAATTTTCCTATTTATTTTTCTATAACGATACTATATCAAAATTTTAGTGGTGTTGTGCAATCATAATTTTATATTTTAATTAATCAATACTACCACTTACATAAAAGGTTAGTAGTTTGGATTCAATGATAATTTTTACAACAACAAATGTAAATTCCCATCAATATTCAAATTCATTTGTGAAGTTACATTTTTAACATGCCATAATGTGTTATATGTAAAAAATTCATAGTGTTAAGATACCTTATTAGATTGACAAGAAGTGGAAGCTATTTTCAGCTCCCATAAATTTCTTATTGAAAGTGTAAGCAAAATATTTTTTAATTTGTAAATATTTCATGTTTTTTATTTCCAATTTTGATTATTTATTTTTAATAATTGGCAATGCCTTATGCATGTTTGTAGTGTTTGTTTCTTTGGTATGTGTTCCTTAACCTCTTATTTCATGGTCAAGTGGTGGTAATTTTTTTCAAAAGGGAACATGAAAATTTATCTTATTTTTAGTGGTCTTGGTTTAGTTATGAATGTGATAGTGAACATTGATGTATAACAATATTTTGTTACATGTGGTTGATTTGACTTACTAATGTGAATACATTTCTATTGGGGTTGAGTTCTAAATGATGTAAGTTGTCATTTGTGTTTTAATGGGGTTGATTGTGTTAATTTGGGGCTCATATAATAAAAAGTGGAATATTTTAATGATACTGTAAGTATGATTTTATGGTTTGATTGGAAGGTATATTTCTAACATTGTTTGAAGCACTAGGTTTTTCTAGTTTTGGTCTGTTTTAGTTAGATAATTATTATGATCTTAAAGTACTCGTAGGGCATACTTCCCCAAGAGATAGATATGTTGTTAGACCCAAAAAAATAATTTAAAATTTGGTCATGATTTAAGCAATAAATTGTTTATAAATAACATAGGGCATAATATAAATTAGGAATGCACTATGCAAATTTTAGAAGCATTCAAATTGTAAACATATAACAAGAAAATATATAATATTAATAGGAAGGTTAAACGTGTAGGATTCATATGTGTTATATTTTTATGAAACCATTCAGAGCTAATGGATGAGATATGTAAAAATATTCAATAATGCATGTGACTCTTATTACATTATGAATACACTTGATCATTATGTATACATAGTTGACTCTTATAGTTGTAGAGGGTATCTTAAAGAAACTCTAAACTTTATCATTAGAATGCCAACAATAAATGATGTTTATGTGGAAGCAAAGCTGGTGTGATGATATATAGTTTAATTAAAATATATTTAAAAAAAAATTGTGGTAAGAGATTGAAGTTAGTTATATCTTTTCCAACAAGAATGTTTTTGTGAAAATGATTAATGGTGGAAAGTGAAGCAAGTTTCATTTTAGAAATGTTCATTTTTTCAAACTTGTAAAAAATAAAGATCAATAATATCTCTTAGTTTCATGAGAAAGGATCAAAATTATGCTCACGATGGAGAAATAATTTTTTTTAGGTCATTTGAAGAAATAAAAAATTGTCTTGTTACAAATAATTTCCTTCAAAGGTTGTTTCTAAGTCATTTTGGAAAGATTAGTTTAAACAATGGGGTATTCAAGCATTACCATCACATTCAAATCATATAAAGTATTTTTAGTTGTTTGGAAAATGATAGTTACCTCTAATTCAACCTTGACCATTACTCCTACTAATACCTTAACATAAACTATAAGTTTTGAAAAATCTTATAAAGAATAATTATATGCAATGATATATTCATTTGGAAAATTTTAAATCCTTGAATTGAACATGAATCTCACAATAAATTTACTTATTTGCATGTTATCCAAATTAGTAATCTTGATTTTGAGAAAAACTTTAATCCTTGAATTTTATTACCAAGAAAAAAATAATTTTAAGATATTAATTGATAATGAATTTCCAAGTACAAATGTTTAATCAATTTGTAAAAGGAAGGGCATTACCATGTAAAAAAATAGAATTGGAATATGTAAAAATATATCTCATTTCTAGGAGACACTCATCCTTGAATGGTGACTCAAAAAATATAAGAATAATGTCTAAAAAGATTGAATAATCATAAGCAAGAATAGAATTTCAACATTCAAGCTCATATGAAGAGTTCACGACAATAGATGAAATTTCTCCATACATCTTCTCAACAATGATATAGATAGTAAAGGGGAAATGTATGTTCCCCAAGTAGTGATGAAAGTGCATGGGAATAAATATCATCAAATGTCCAAGCAAATTATCACAATATTTTAGCTATTTATTGCATTGGTTAGGGTGTGAAGGAGCAAGAACCGGTCCATGTATAAAAGGACAAAGTCCTATGTAGTGAAAATGTTTTACATGTGAATACAACATGGTGTATACATTATCTCATAAAAAATGACTACATGAAGTGAATCTGACATGATTATGATTTGTAAAATTAGCTCTTAAAAATAAGAAATGGATTATTTTCGTGACGACAAACATAGTGAAAAATTGAAAAAGGGGAGAAGCAAACCATAGTGTGCCTCTATGGACATGCATAAAATTGAAGGCACCATAAGGACTTAAAAAAGTGCTAAAAAATTGAAAGTGATACACATCACAAGAGTGTCAAATAAACCTTGAAAAATGTCTCAAGTGTTGCACAAAATAAAAAGTGTGTGATAATGTAATAACGAGTATGATATATGTGTAGTGTATAAAATATGTCATAATAGAAATTTTGACTTTTAAATTTAATATGCCCTGACCCCCCTCTTCCTGCCCACCCCGTATAATTATGGTGCATTATAATTACTGCATGAACAACAAAATAATGCTCCAATATTTCTCACAATTTTATGGTACATAATGATTTTTCCCATGATTATAAATTGAATAAAATTGGGAAACAAAAAAATTATATTGGTATAGTAAATAAACCAAATTTGATTAGAAATCGAAAGATTTATTTTAAAAATAAAAGTGTAAAAAAATCTCATCAATTTTCAAATTACAGTGGTGAAGTTACTACTTGTCGAAAAATAAAGTCAAAAGATTCCTTAAGGGTATCACATGAAATAATGATGCATTCTTACAGTTTCAGGTTCTAACATTAATAAATATGAAATCTACATGAGAACATTGTGCATAGTGAAAAAAATGATACCCAATTTCAATAAATGTTTTTTCGAGATATTGGTTGTCAATAATTTTTACATAGGGAAACATAGTGTAAGAGGCAAGAATTTGATTCTTTGTGGGGGCCATGACTTCTTATTTCACCCAACCCACCTTTGACTCTTAAAATATGGCAAAAAATATCCTTATTAATTTTTTTTTCCCACATGGGCCTTTGGGATGAAATATTTTATAAAAATTCTAAAAGGCATAATTGGGCCTAAACAATCCTTAGAAGGGCAAAGGGAACCAAAGCAAAGGCATAGGATTTGATAGGGAAGGTAGGTGGGGTTGGGTCATGGGTGGTCTGCGTTAAGGTAGAATGGGGGAAAGGTTGGGCAAAACATAGTGAAAGGTAGGTTATGTGTTGGATGAAGGTTACATGAAGTGATATGAAGGAGTTAAGAACTGATGAAGCTACCAACAAGATAGGGAAGAGGCAAGGGAATTGCACACAGAGGAAAGTGATGATAAAAAAATTAATACTAGATGGATGGTACCCAATAAGAACTAACATTGTTGGAATAAGGCCACAAATAGCGTTATAACACCACTAACCCCAAAGCACCTTAATTTCTAATATTTTTTTTATATTTTTTGAGAAATTTAAAAAAAAAACCGAAAAAAAAGAAAAAAATCATATTGATGTTTTTTTTTTTTATAAAAATAGATTAAAAAAACCCCAAGGACCTCGTAAAGCCCTAGGGACTTATGAATTTTAAATGCATATAAAAAAAATTGTGAGTAAAAAAAATTGAATTATTTTTTTAATATGACATTTTGAAAAATAAATCATAAAATTCACTACCCTTCCCAAAAAAATGATGTGACCACCCAAAAATTTATAAAAGTTCTCAAAATTTACCTACTCAAACCTCCCAAAAAAACCAAGCATGTTTTTGAAATCTCATCATTATTATTATGAAAATAACAAAAACTCAACATCCCTTTGAGAATGTGAATCCATTGAAAGAAAAAGAGATATCTAATCCATTGTTGGACTTGAAAACCATCTTTTTATAAAAATAGGAGATAATATGGCTTGAACAAGAAATTAAAATGTATTCCTGAAACATGCTATGAAAAGTGAAAGTCCAAGAATAAGGCTTGAACAAGAAATTAAAATGTATTCCTGAAACATGTTATGAAATGAAAAAAATCCAAAATCTAGTATGATACGAGAGTTTTGAAACTGTTGGGAGATATAAGAAAACATTAAGCTCTATGCCTAATTCAAAAACTATCCATGGAATAACTTCTACATAAACAAGTCATATATCAAAATCACGAGAGAAATACATAGGAAACAAAAACCCTAAGAGAGTCAAAAATTTATAATAAGCTCCTCTAAATAATATAGTAAAACATGGGAGATATCATGCTCTAATAGCTTATTTTTATCCTTAAACAAGTTAGGGAAACAATTATCATAAATTTTTCTCATGAAAATATAATGTACATGAGAAATATTTATAAGATTTATAAGGTATCTATCTTTTTTTTTTTATTGAATGATGAAAGGCCAACCTTGATTGGACAAGGAAATTGTGTAATCCTGTCAGATACCTAAAAGGTCCCTTTTCCTTATATGAGAGTAGGGTAATATATTTTATTTGGTGTTAAATTCTAACTCACTAACCTAAGTGAACTTACAACTAAGGTACATGTGAATTCACTAAGGTAAATGTAAATTATAACTCACTTACCAACACTATCTACCTCGTTCTCACATCTATTATCTACTAAGATAATTTTGAATTTACTACATGAATATTTATCTATTGTCAAGACACTTAACATTATATAGTGATCTTTTGTTATAATTTTTTGGGTGAATAATTTTTTTGGGTGCTCGCAACCATCTACTACTATCCCACAAGTTCTTTCTTTTTGGATTTGATTTACAATGAATATCCTCCTATTTTTGAAATAGTCAATAATATGACACAACTATTTTTGTAGTCAATAGGGAGCATGACACCAAAACAAGCTCGTAATTTTGACCCAAACATCTATGAAAAGATACTAATTCTATCATCCCCATCAAATTCTAGATGTGCTATTAGAATTTGATGATGCTGGATATATTTGATTGATATGAATCTCATTCCCTTATTTTAAAGTATTTTAGTCATATCCGATATGAAGACACACCCAAACTTGGATTAGGCACCATTGGGAATCCCATGGGATCAAACTCAAAGGGATTCACAACCTCACCAAAGGTTTTTTTGGTTATCCTTTTAGGATATTTCACATGTGAAAAATTTGTTTGAAAAGTAGACTTGTTGATTCATGAAAAATACTTTGATGATTTTATCACATTAGACTCAAGACTTCAAATTATTCTAACACACATCACTGTGTCTATTTTTGGGTCGAGTTACTTAGGCTATCAGTGTCTTTCAAGTCAATCCTTGAACAAATAGTCCAACTCCTTGTGTCATTAGTTGGAACATTTTATTTGGATTAATAATAAAAAGAGTTTGACCTCATAAAAGTATTGAAAGAGTCTCTCAATATTCAAATACAAAATGATTACTTTATGCATGATGTCACTTGTATTACCCTGCCAAACAAATGCTTATGTTTTTAATACCTCTACCATAGGATCCATGATTGACCCTCATATTCCACCTAGTCTAAAAGTAGTCTACTAAAAATTTGGATATTGAAATTAGACTATGTTCCATAAAGATGACAATTGGACTACTCTTTTAAATAGAAAATTTATTGTGGGGAAAGAAAACCTTAAAACAGACAACACAACCTCCATTGAAAATCATCATCTATGTGTAAGAAATGTTGAGAAGAACCCACCTCTTCCTAACCCTATGCCTCACATCTAAGCTCCCTCGGTTTTCTCTTAGAGATAATTTTGCCTAATAATTATATTTAAATATCTACTTTAAGAGATGGGGGCCCTCAATGAATACCCCACCTTCATGGTGGTGATGCACTAAGGGGAGATAATGGGGCTAAAAGTCAGTCCATTTTGCTGGAAGATTAAATTTAACAAAGTAACAACCTCTCTTAATCAAAAGATTTTACATTATAGTACAGATGGTGGGTTTGATAATGGTTAAAGAATTACGTGTGGAGGATTCATCTTCATGAATTTTCTCTCATGAAATTTTCAAGGTCTTATAAATTTCATGATTTCAATCTCCATGTAAGCAGTTTGGTGCCTTAGATATTTTTTATTTGTAGAATGTTAAGGTTGAATGATTTATTATGGAAACTTATCTTAAGTACATTTGGCCATATCCTATTCAATACTCCACCTCACTTGAGGATAGATGTGTTAGCACTAGTATATTGCTTTCCTTAGAAACATCCCCTATACTTATTACATCAATGTAAGACCCATCACATTGTTTTATATGGGTCACCCTTGAGATTGGTTGTCATTCTTCAGGGATCATGAATGTATACATGCCTAATGATTTTTGAGAAAGTGCAACAATTTGGTGATGGTTGGTTGATAACTTTCAATTTTCCAAGTGGCTCATTTGTAAGGACTTTAATATGGTTTAATCTTCTAAATACAAATGGCCCCTCTACTGATAAGGCAGTGTGTTGTGGATCATGAATCCTAGTTTAATTTTAAAAGATGTTGGGATTTATTAGAGCGTCTCTTTCAAAAATAAACATTAATCCTAAACCCTTTGGTTTGTACGATCTAATTTATAATTCAGGGTTCATAAATGTTTTTTCACCTAATAATTCCATATAAAGAGCATCAATATGGAAATGATTTTCCAATAACTTGCCTTGTTCCATATGGATCATCTACAATGAATTTAATATCATTGAGTCCCCCAAAGATAATTAGGTCCCTCTATTGATGTGGTGGCGTATTGGGGAGCATGAAGCCCAGATCTATTTTTAAAACCATTGGCGGTTATCAAACCCTTTGTTTTGGTGGGAGTAATTAAACCAAAACCCTTAGTTTATGTGGTCTAATCTACTGGTTAGTTTTAATCATGTTCTTGAAAGACTTGACTTTTCTATGCTTGCATAGAAACATATGTTCACTTTCTACAATTTTGGTGGGTAAGATATTACCATCTATCCAAAGATTTTTCTCTCCAATCACACTCCCATCAATTTCCAACTAAAAGGGGTAAGTGTCCTACAAAAAATAACTTGTACTCATTTTTTCATGAACATTCACTTTTCAATCATGAAGGTCCATGCAACTCATTACTTGAGTGTGGAGCCCAAGGCCTCATCTACCCCATGCTACTAGATAGATTGATTGGTTGAATGATGAAATCAATCACATAGCCACATTTCTCAATTACTATTACAAGTAGGTGGATAAGGTTTGAAAACTGGGAGATGGGCCATGGCCAAATAATTTCAATGGGTTACTACACAGCCTGAGAAAATATTACTTGATTCATAATTTTAAGCTATGGTAGCCAATATCAAACACAAGCTTAAAATTGTGTAATGCCAAATAGCCATATGTGCTTAGATATGAAACCACTTACTTTGGATCAAATAAGGTGACCATGCCTCCAAACAGGTAAAATTTTAGTAGTGAATTTTTGTTAATTTATGATTATTTCTATTTTAAAAATCTAATTTTGGTGATTTGGTGGGGTTGGAAACATGGTGGAATCACCTTTATTTTCTAAGAAAAGTTATTTTTTAGGTTCATATCACTCCATCTTGAAAGTAAATTGCCACATATATAGGACTTTTGCCTATAACAATAAAATATGTGCCACTCGATTTTTTGAAATTTATCACTATTTATTGTCTCCTATCGATCATGTTTATTGTCTAGTCATGGTTCGATGGCTTCTAATAGAAATAATAAGGGGGTAGGAAAATTAAAGAATTAAATTAAAGTATCTTCTTATTTTAGCCAGACAACAAATACAAGTAAAAAATATTTAATAATTCATTTCACCCTAGTTAATTATTTACAATTATGTTGAAGCAGTATAAACGAGCATAGGATAAAGCATCCTAATGATCATCTAGATATTCATGCCAAATGACCATTGAGAGCATTCAGATGATCATTTGGAGTGTTTAGACAACCATCTAAAATGTCGAGATGATCATCCAAAATGATCATTTATTTTCTTACAGAGAGTTGGTTGTTCTCTCCATGCAGTCATTTGTTTCCTGTAGATGATCATCTTCACATTTCCAGCTGAGTGTCTAAAAAACATCCAAGCAAAAACAAGCATCAATAAACATACACCGAATTTCATATCGATTTCACCTTCATGATTATTCACCTTCCTTCCCAATTCATCTTGGCATACCCATGTTTTCTTAATATAGCCCACTTAAATTTTCCCTGCCTCCAAATATTTTTTCAAATCTTTATGTGCCATGAAATTCAAAGAGATGAACAAAGTCGTCAAAACTACCCATGAATGACTCATTAAGGGAAGTTTAAAGGAATTAAATTTTTTTGTAAGTATTTAATTACAGGCAAATATTTTCACATAACAAAAAATAAATACATGTATAGTAAAAAATTCTAAGGAAAAAATATAATTTTCTACTAATAAATGTTTATTTTGGAAAATTTAACAATTTTATGTATATTTTATAGGAAAATTTATCAACTTTATTTATATTTTATAGTAATTTTTTGTGAATATTATTTTAAATTTTCGGTTGATTGGCATGTCTAAAATTTGGAAAATTTATAAAACAAAATACCAATTAGCAAAGAATAGTCCCTAAAATACCTTGTTCACCAATCTACCTAAATTCTCCTTGACCTTTCTAGATGACTATAAATTGGTGTTTTATCCCCAAGACGATATAGTGGATCGAGCATAAGCTTTGCAATAATGTTTGGATGTGGTTCCTCATAAGCTAATCCATTCAACTCAAAGACTTTATGTTTTTCTCACTCTCGATGATATTTTAGTGGCGGTACAAAACAAGGACAACCACAAATCCCCATGAGTGGATTATTTCCCTTGTTAGGTTTACAAAGCCACATTGTAGTTTATCAAACCAAATTTACTTTAGGGCTATCACTGATAGTTGTTGGAGAAGTATTTGATGATCCAATGCTTGTTTTGGAAAAAGCAAATGGTATGATGATGGAGAAGATGAATATTATTATATCCAAGAGAGAGGAGCTACAAATGGTGAAGTATGATGTCGTGGATGATCTAACAGGTGGTTGGATAGTGTGTAAATAAATCTAGGTGGGATTTTGGTGGAGGTGGATGGATAGTGGTGGGTTTGAGCCCACATGGGATGAAGAGATGCAAGATAGAGAATCTTGGTGGAGGAGGAATATTTTTGGTAGTGGGTTGGATCCCATATATGAATCCATTTGGATATTTATGATAATTTTGTGGAGGAGGATTGTTTTAGGTGGAAGGTGTGAACCCATGAAGAAAATAGGTGGAAGACCAACAGGTAGAAGTTGGAAGTGTAGGAGGTAAAACAAGGAGAACTTGGTGTGTTGGAAGGTTATGCATGGTCATTAACCTCCATAACCAAAAGAGTTATTCTACCACTTACCCCATCCATGTGATTGAGAGATCACATTATCTACCTTAGGTTTCTGATGCAAGAGCATCCAAAGGTTAAAGAAATATTACATCACCCAAAAATAGAGTGTTGTGTTCATGTGTTCATGTCCTCATATGATTGTGTGTTCCTATGTTCATGTGTGTGAGCCTACAAATCTTGGATAACAATCAAGACAACTCATAAGAGTTGAGTTGTTTTCAACTGGAGGAGAATGATGTAGTAAAAAAACACTATTCATGGGCACTATTCCTAAATTACTATTCAATGATGAGATGGTAGACACTACTCATCTTGGTAAAGTGTCCACAATACTATTATTGAGTTCTTATGTGGCATGGGTCTAATTTCTCATGTGGGGACAAGAAAGAGTGGTAAAAAAGGCACACCTACCTCTTTTGAAAACTTGTGCTAAGTGGGGAGACACGAATCACTATTTCATATTGATATCTTGATTTTTCATGTGATCTCACTTGAACATGGCTCATAATTTTCCATGTGACCTTTGTCCTTAGTTATGATGACTCCATGTGAATCATGTGACATTGGTTTTCACGGGTAGACACTTTGTCTTTGTAGTATATTCCCCCCATGTGAAGGAGTGGTGCTATTTTGGGCCCCCTTTGTCCCTTTCTTGTTTTTCCTCATATTTTTTCTATATATGATTGTTTTATTGGCTTAGTATAGGAGAGTAGATGAGATTGGGAGATAATCTTGGTGAGACTTTTGAGCAAGCCTCCTTGGCATGCTGGTCAAGTTTGTATGTTGATATTTAATCTTGGTAAAACTTGTGTAATGACATGCATTAATGACATGGCCTGTTGAGTTGTAATGCTTTTTGAATTAATGAAAAAAGATAGGATGTTCATGTGTTGAATTCATGATATTTTTATGTGTTTTGTATGAGATTGAGTTTAGTAAGGATTTTTGAATCCTTTATGTGGTTGGAAGCCATATCAACTAGTATCAGAGCTGAATTTGTTCACATCATTACATATTCTCTTTTTGGGTCATTAATAGTTATTCATACTATATTTGTATTTTAAATTCTTGAAAACACCACAAACATGTATGGGTGTGTTTGTAACTTTTTGTTAAATATATTTATTTCCTTTCTTGACCATAGTTATTACTTTTTTTTATGTGTCATGTCCTTCAATCAATTTAAAGATATGGCACAAACATGTGGCAATGTCTATGGAGTAGAACCATAAGGGTCAAATTTTTACTTTATATCCTTGTATATTTTCAATGATTTATATTGCATATGTTTTCTTTTTGTTTCATGTACAATGTTCTTTATTTTATGTAAAGAGAGTCAATTTTATTTATGTAATGTTTCTTAACAACCACCAATAGCACAAGTCCTATCTTTAGTATGTTCTTACACATATAATGATTCATGATGTACATTCTCTATAATTGTTTAAAAAAAAATGATGTTATATAATGTTTACGATTGAGAATAGTCATTGTAGGTCTTGACTATTTGTTGACTGGTTGATGACCATAGGAAAATGTCAAAATGCAATAAATTTGAAAACCATTGGATGGTGAGCTTGTTACCTTCAATTATATATTCATAATAGATAAAAATCATATTTACAATGTATGCTTGACAATTTACAATAGTCAATATGTTTTTTATGACATTTCCTATTAGATTATCTTTCAAACAACTTTGCTTTTATATCTCCAAAATGGAATGCATTACAAAAAGACTGCACTGAATAATGGTGTAAAGAACATATGTCAAAAGTATTTTTTGTCAAATGAAAAATAGATCTAAATATGATATCACCATAACAAGATGTGGTATCCAAAATTCTAAATAACTTGCATGATAGTAATTTTTCTACATTTGTTTCCCAATAAAGAGAAAGCATAGGACATGTTCCAGATATTTGTGTCCATGACAATGGAGTTTGATAGTTTTTTATTTTTTTATAATACAATGGTTCATAAAATCATAAAATAGTATGCAATATATATATGTAGGGACATCCTCATTAAAATGAAAATACTTATGTTTTCTAATTAAAGACCAAGCATAAATGGAAATATTTAGTTATTTAGAAAGCCAATTTATACATAAGTTGTCTCCCCAAGGCTATGTTTTCCATTTGGTGTACACGAAGTCATATAAAGATACATTCTATGGAAATATGTTTCATTATCTTGTACTTGATGCAACCTACACAATTCCTTAGAATCTAATTCCAATTCAAAATACCTTAGTGCATGGGGATCATTTTTCTCCAAATAGTTTATAAAATGCTCTATAACTCCTACATGTAACTCTATTGATGTGTATCTAAAATGTAATAGCACTTTAAAATCATCCAACAAGAAATCATCTAAAGTTTATTTGAAAATATTACTTCTAAAAAGGTTATATGCAGCCAGGGTAATATCTATGTCATCGCATCAAGATTTTAACAATGGCGTGTATTCATCAACATAAAGGACCTCTTGTCTACTATGCATATGCATTATTTTTTGTTTTTTTGGTTTTATTTTTCAATTCCATTCTACAATGCCAAGTAAATTGAAGACAATAAAAAAAACAAGATAAGTGGAAAGATTGGAAAATTCTCACCAAAACCATCATAGACTTGTTGTCGATTCACCAAAAAATCACCAGTGCTAGAAGTCACAATTTCCCTATTTGATAGCTTTATATTTATTTAATACAAATCAATATCTAATCACACTTTTTTTTGTTTAATAAACCTACACAAAATTATGTATATATTTTATTGGCACAAGATAAAAGTATAAAAATATCAATTTATTGAATACGCTTAAAATAACATGATAAACACATATCACAATAAACATATACTATTATAAATTCAATGTAAAAACATCAAAACCATGAACCTTAAGAAATATATTTTGTTATGAATTCTATTTTTAATGGGACCATGTTCTGAATCCAACCTTTTTTTTGTTATCATTGTATTGGTTTCGTAGGAATTCTTAAACAGAGTATGACAGTGCACACAAAAGAGAAAATTTGATGCTGAAAAATATGAAAGCATACATATTTCCTAATAAGACTATTCTATGTAAAAGATATAAATAATTGTTTAATATATAAAATTTTGTATAAGACAATTTTTTGAGTTGGTACTTGTTAACTATCTAACTCAAATCAAAATCAATTCACCACCAATAGGGTGAACAGATCCTAGAAGTGCATGGGCAACAAATCTAACCACAGAGAAACTAGCTCAAGTAGTTTCAATAGTCCTATTTCATAGATTTTTATTTTTTAACACAAAAGCATTTATCTACAATGCAACAAAAAAATAATGCATACATGAACCTAAAATTTTTAATACAACTTAATATCTGAACATAGTATTTTTTTGCTTAAGAAACTTACGCAGAACTATGTATCTAAGGTGAGGATGCAATACCGTGATAGTATATGTTTAATTTAGGACAAGATAAAAGTAAACAAATATAAATTTCTCAAATAAGCTTAAAATAATAGGATAGACACATAGGACAATAAACATATACTATTATAAATTTAATGTATAAAACATCAAAACCATAAACCTTAAGACAAGATAATTAGTTATGAATTTTGTTTTTAATGGGATAATGTTCTGAATCCAAAATTTTTATCACTATATTGGTTTCATAGGCATTCTTAAACAAAGTTTGACAATGCACATAGAAGAGAAAGTTTCATATTGAAAAAAATATAAAAGCATACATATCTCCTAATGAGAATATTCTATGAAAAAGATATCAATTAACGTTTAATATATAAAATTTTGTATAATAATTTTTTTTGAGTTACACGCTATTAACTCTCTAACATAAAGTAAAAACAATTCACCGCTAAGCAAGGTGAACAAATTCCAGAAGTACATCAATAGTAAAGACGACTACACAATAACTAGCTCAAGTAGTTTCAACAATCTTATTTCATAGTTCTTTTATTTTAAAAAAAAATGAATTTATCTTTGATGTGATAGAAAAATAATGCATAAAAATGAACCTAACTATCCAATGCACAAGAGCACTCCAACAATTTACAATACATAGTGAAAATAATTATTTGAAATGTGTAAATAGATTAAATCATTTCATGTACAAGTTATTACATGGAAAATGTGCATTTAATTATTAGGATAGTCATTACACATCAATTTTGCAGAGTGAACAATAGTAAAATGCCGTATCCTCTAGCATATGTCCTCATAGATTGATTCATTGTCACCCTTGTACCTCTGCATGTATGAAATCACTATTAATGATGTCATTATTTTGGCCCTAAATAAGATGTAAAAGGATTTTACCAATCACAACACAGATAAATGCCCCTTTTCATGATTTTTATTAAAAAATACATAACTTAACTATTGAGAAAATATAATTTTTTCCACATACAAAAAAATTTGAATTTTGATTGGTTTAGAAGGCATACTTTAATTAAAATTTAAATCAAAATGATTCCTTCAGTTTATCCTTCATGACTAAAAGCATAATGATTTCTTCAGTTTACCCTTCAGGATGTTGTAGTTTAGAATGAACTCATAACTAGTAGGATCTCTCTTGAAAAAACCATTACCATAGCATTTGAGATATTGTATAGAATAAATAATTTGCACAACAGTCTCTAATTTTTATTCACTTCTTCCTATGGGTCTCTATAACCAACCGAGTCAAAAGGTATAAGGGAGTGCCTATCAAATAGGCAAGGTAGGTTGTTTCGTGCAACAAAATATTGTTGCATGAACAACCTTATTATTATTATTATCATTATTATTATTATTATTATTATTATTATTATTATTATTATTATTATTATTATTATTATTATTATTATTATTATTATTATGATGCACTCAAAAAATAAGTGCAAAAAATATAATAGTATCTCTAACAATTAAAAAAATCCTGAATCAAACTTAAACGCTTTAATCCAACAAACCTCTCCCCCCCCCGCACTTAAGCTTAGAATAGGGAGTGAAAGAATAGAAAGCAAAGAGACTAAATAGGTCCTAGTAACTAGGCTTGATAAGTTACCCATTTATAAATCATAGTGAAATACAAAGTGTCGTTAGGGTAACCAATCCATCTTACCAAACTACATGGATGATGAATTGTTGTAACTACTAAGTCAAATAATAACTAGTACTGTATACAAGGCTAACTCTGTAAAAAACATTGATCTCAAAACACTAGGAAAAAGAGTCACCAAAGATGAAATGTATCACTTCAAGGTACTCAAAAACCAATAACACCAACTAAAGTCAAAAAAGTAAAAAATGTTTGTGACAAGGTGTTCCAAGAAGGCAAATGTCTCAATACTTGAACATAAAGTTGAAAAGGGTGCACTAGATGGAATGAAGGCCATCAGATACAAATACACTCAGTGGACTCAAAAGGCTCACTAGATCTCAAATCTGAACGAGTGGTCTAGATCCACTGCTCGATCACAAAAAACAACTGACACTAGAATGTGCCAAAATAGATCTTATGAAAAGAGATTGTCAAAGGTGTTGATAGTGAAAAATGGTTCACCAAATAAATTTGTTCTACTACCAAAAAATCTAGTATACCAAAGGTTAACAAGGAACATGAAAACCAAAGAAGCAGGATCTGCACCATACCCCCCATACTACTAACTGGGTGGAGTGATGTAAAAAAGGTTTGTATGAGTGGGATAAATCCACTACTATGACACTAACATGTTGACACTATATTCACCATAATATATATTCTTCAGAAGGAGATCAAGATCTACAACAAATCCAAAGAAGACTATGAACTTTCAAAAAAATGTGCCAAAGATATAGACTATCTCTCAATAAAATGGCCCTGGTGGTGATGGGATAGTCAACAATTGAAGAGTAAGTACTCCACATGGAGCATAGAAATATGAAGAAAAAGATCCATGACTCATAGTGTGACTACAAATAAAGGTCTCATACAACAAAAAACACTAGATGACAAATGAAACCCAAAATGCTATCAATCTGTAAAAGATCCATCACGAACAAGAGAGTTGCTCCTAAAATAAGGGAATAATATGCAACACAAAATCATAATCAAGAATGTAGGACATCGAGCTCTACCAAAAATGCATTTATGAGTATAAAAGTGGCACAAAAATCAATGCACACTAAAAAATAGGATGTCAGACTTTGTTGATAATGCATCCATGAGTGTAAAGTGTGATGAAAAGGATAACAATGTGGGCTAAGAGGGCACAAGTGAAATAACAATGACCTCTAAAAAATAAAGGCAAGGAAGAGTGAGAACAAGTTTTTTTATTTGTGAGGGGATCTGACATCCTGTTAGACTAGACATCACCCTCTCTTTGACACATGAGATCGTAAAAGTGTGTTCCGCAAAAAAAACTTCTTGATTGAAAAGGACCCTCGTTTATAGAATATGGCTCCCTTTACATATCAAAAAACTTATATGAGGATAAGAAACCTCACAAAAAATTGATGTCCACCACCATAAAAAAAGTCTCCCTTTTTACCATACCACTAACTATTCACAATTATCCCCTCAAAATATCTAAAAGATAAATTTTGAACAAAAAATGTGTGGAAGAGGTTGAAACCATGACCCTTCAATTAAAAGTTTTAAATAAACTACTAATAACTGGTCAAGCTATCAATAATTCAAACATATCAATTCCAAAATTGATATTTATCTTCTAGAATTTGAATTTGTGACTAAAAAATATTAGACTCATACTTTTGTGATCAGTCAAGTGTAGGAAATTATGGTTGATGAAGGGAGTGGTGGTTGACATAGAGGTCTGGGAGAATGCACAAGTGGCCAATTTATTGAAGAAAACTAACTGAGAGAAATCCAACATGATAATTTTGTTAACCAGAGAACCAAAGAATATTATAACCTATACCTCCAATGTAGGCCTTCATCACACTGATCTCATTGAGAAAATGGGTGTATGTTTTATGCACTAAATTCACCAAAATATTCATCATATTCATCTCTTTTGGTGCCACTAATGACACCCCTGCTATATTCAACATCACGATCATGTTATTGATATACATAATGAAAAGATTATATGGCTCTACAAGAATTATCTTTATGAAATATGTGTTGAGGTTCAAATCGTAGCCTTATGCTACCGCTCAAACCCATACCACACCCTTCTTCATGTTGATTATGTTTATGAAGCCACTCATTCCTTTTATATCCCCTAATTCCTAGAAGAGTGAAGTTGATAGCATGGTGCTTTTTCAAATAAAATGTAGCTTCATATTGTCCAAGTAGTCGAGTAAGATGTGTAGTGTGAAAATGTGCTTTAGGTATTGAAACTCATGACCTTGGTGAATCAAGGCTTCCATAGAGGTGTTAGAGACTGCGAGAACCATAATTATAGATTGACTATTGACATCATTGGTGATATTCATTTTATTGAGGTACTCATTGAAGAACCCCAATGATGGGTGTGGAGTCAAGAAGCCACAAAAAAGGTGTTTATGATGCAAGGCACATTGCACTTTGATCCAAAAAAATGCACTTTGTTAAAAAAAACCACCATGTATATCTTAGCTAACACATAATTCAATTCAACACATGAAATCAAGGTAGATGGGTTGAGTAATGGCTACAAGAGGCAATTATGATACCATGTCAGAATTCAGAATGAACTTGTAACTAGTAGTAACTCTTTTGCAAACCATTACCATAACATTTAAGATATTGCATAGAATAAATAATAAAGAATTTTCACAATAGTCTCTAAATTGTATTCACATCTCTGTATGGGTTTCCAGAACTAACCAAGTCAAAAGGTACAAAGAGTGCCTATTAAATAGGAAAGGTAGGTTGTTTTGTGCAACAAAATATTATTGCATTAACAACCTATAAAATAGGAGTTTCTATTATTATTATTATTATTATTATTATTATTATTATTATTATTATTATTATTATTATTATTATTATTATTATGCACTCAAAAAATACGTTCACAAAGTATAATAGTATCTCCAACAATAACCAAACTCCTGAATCAAGCTTACACGCTTTACTCCAACACGAGACTAATAAGGGTGGCCCATCAAGCAACTTGACTTCTTGATAACGTACTTAAATAATTTTTTTATTTGTTGTAATTACTCTTAAATAAAATTTAATCTTGTTTGGCATAGAACATGCCATTGGTACTTTGAATTTTATATATAATATTAAGCATATAGTACTTTAATTTTTTTTAAATGGAAATAGTTACTTCATATTACTAGAGGTAAAATATGTATATAAATTAATTAAGTCCACCTTATCAAAAAAATTAGTTATTTTATAATCATTGAGATTATATACATATTCACAAAAGATATTAAATATTTATTAAAATTATTAGTATGTTTATGGTTGTTCTTGGTATTTAGGATTCAAAAATAAAAGTCTCAACATATTAATCAAATTAATAGATGACACAAAATTATATAGAACAATTTTGAGTCTTCACAAGGAGGGGGCACATCATCTTGAAGAGGAGAGATACTAAAAGAAGTCTCCACCTATCACCATCCAATGATCACGTCCATAATTAAAATTCAAGAAATAAGTACTTTCTATTAAAATATAAGATAAACAATCACACCAACATGTAATGCATTAATTAGTTTATAATATTGCCATGTTTTATGTCGACATTAATTTTGGATAATGAATACCAACTAGTATGAACTATATTTTTATTTTATTTCTCTATTTTTAAATCAATTGATAAATAAATGCCTTTTCAACAAGGCCATGAAAAGGAATGTTATGTTAAAGTTGAAGAATTTTTATAAAGTCATGATGAAACATGATGATAAAACTTATAGAAAACATTTTTTATATTGGAAAATTAAACTTATTGAATAGTGTTTCATTGTGATTATATTGGGGATATTTATGTCTTTGTCTTGTAGTGTTTACTATTTTATGTTTGTGAAGTTAAAAAATAGGGGCTCTACAATCATATAAAACAAATTACAATTTATTATTTAACTTGTTATGATGTCATATTCATTATGACCATGCATTTTAGGTTTAGTTGACAAGATAATATCTTTAGGTTCCATTTTTATATTTAGTGGTTATGTAAATATTCTAGTATGAAAACCTATGTTTTCATGTAACCCACTTTAATATTTCTAAATCCTAAGGTTCACTTTAAGTTATTTTATCACTTGTGATCTTTATATTATGTAGTCTGGTTTAAAAATCAAGCCAACTAATCATAGTTTAGGTATAGTTGCACTAAATGGGATGTTTACCCATGGCCATAGTAGGAGTAACTATGGAAAGGTGCAAACATCACAAGATGATAAATAAGCATTAAGAAATCGATGGTTTCATAGATTGTATAAATTGATTTGAAGAGCTAAAATGATGCAATGAGCCCTATTACCAACTAGAGGTTGCCACATGTTTCAATGCAACTAGACACATGGAAAAAAAGGCAAATAAAAAGTTAGCTAAGGCCTATATTGAGCAAATCATTTCATGTGGCAAGTATAAAGGTAAAGAGTAGACATAAAGGCAATTAAATAATCCAACACATTGGTAGTCAATGGAGATAAAGTGAAGGGAAATATTGACATAGTGAAAAATGCACTCCATGATCACAATGCACAAATATTTAATATTTTTAGATGTGATTAAAGTCCATTTTGATAGATAAACATTGTTTTTGTTGATATAGTCATGAGTATTTTGAACCATTAGGGGGAATTTATTAAATTATAATGCATTATGTGAAAATTAATAATAATTTATTCCTTGAAATAAAGAGATGCCTTTGTGTCCATGTTAATATAGTGACAAATGTAAAAATACATCGAGTGAAAGATATTTGGAACATGTTTAAAGATGCATAAAAAAAATATGGTGAAATATAAAATATAATATATATTGCAAAAACAATGTTAGAATCCAAGAAAGTGAAAAAAAAAAAATCACTTTTTGCAATACAAACCTAGTTTGAGTTTAGATTTAGTTAGTTCATTGTGAATCAATCCTTGTAAAACCTCAATTTATTCATTGGCCATACACACATGGCCTAAGTTCTAAATCATAATTTTTCCTCAATGTCATGTACAAATCTTTATGGAAAATTGTCATATCCACTTTTTAATTAAATCATTGCTAGGGACCCAAAATATCATTCCCATATTTCCCATGGGCAAAGGGAAATTTATAGGGAAATAGTTTTAATTATTTAGCATCTTCATTAAGTCAAATTTATGATTGCATTAATGAGGGAGTCATAATCAGCTTCTTTTTGAAAGAGCACACATATTATGGAAAATATAATAAAAACTTTATGATGTTTTTAAGAGCATGGAAGTGGAGAATAATTGTGGGTTAAAATTAGCAAGGTGTAATAAGGAAACTATGACAAATCTTTCGTAGGCCTATTTTTGAGGGAAATTATGGAAACCTTTTATTACCTATATTGGAGATAGAATATGGAAACATTTCATTACTTATATTGGAGATATAATATGGAAACATTCTATTATTATTATTTGGAATTTTGGGACAATGGTATTTTTTCTCCAACCCTTATTTAAGTCAAACAGCTTCACTAGTTTGAGATCTTTTGTCAAATTATCAATTTATTTCATATCTTGAGCACTTGTGTTCAACTACAAGATTTGAGGACAAAATCCCTTGGATTATTAGTGATCATAGGATGAAACCACTTTGGTTTCCTATGGGAAATATCATATATAGGCTGTATTTTCATGTCAAATATTTATTCATATTTCAACATCTATTTTAGTTTGTTGTAGTTACATAATTATAAAGAAGGGACTTCTAGTTTGTATGTGTTTAAGATTTAAGATTTATATGTATGTCTATAGTTTATGATTTATTCAAAGATATTTATTTAATTTTCATGAATATAAATCAGATCCGTCATGTTGGTAATGTTATTTGTCATGTATGCAAACATTGAGTGATTTCTTGACAAAATTGTAAAGAATCAACATTGAATACATTGCGTGTTTGATACAAAAAGTGTATGGAGTTTATTATGGTTTTTCCTATTTTAATCTAATAATTTTTTTGAAAATAATTCAATTTTAATATAATTGCATAAATAGTAGGTTGAGTTCATTACATTGGTATCAAAGCATTGATCTTACTAGCCTACAGGGTCAAAATCTAACATTTGAGTGCATATCCACAATAGACACATAAGTGAAAGGGAACTTAGGAGAGATAACATGGATTTACAACCTAAGTTATTATTAAAGGAAGAAGACATAGATCTTATCCAAGAGGTGTTGATGTGAATACAAAATGAGTAACAAAAATCTAGGGATTGTCTTGAATAACTTAGCAGAAAAGAAAGATATGAAGTACAGATAAAGAGCCAATATTTTAATAACCAAAATTTGAGGTAGTTTTATATTATCTATAAACCTATAGATTCATTTAGAATAATGAAAAAAAAATATCCTATTGAGGAGGCATGGTTAGAATAGCATTGTGACAAACATGACATCAATTTTTTTGCCTTTGATGAATATGATAAGAAATTTCATATATACACATCTAATAATATATTTGAATAATTCATGGAGGTATATATAGAAAATAGAAATAGAATCTTGAAGAAAAGAGATGGAAATTCAAACCCTCAAAAGAATTCTAATGAATAAATCAAGAAGGAAGAAAAGTCAGATCAAAAATAAGTTAATGAGCAACCCATAAATGAATCCAACATGCAAGTGGAAAGTGAAGGATATTCAATATAAATAGGTATGAGTTATAATTTTAAAAAAAAATGTATTAACAATGTAAAGGAGGAACATGCATTACATGTTTAATGAAAAGTGTACATGATTAAAGTTGTTTCATCCCAAGAAACATTACCTGTTGAATGTCGAGCATCCAAAATATAGGATGTTTTAGCCCTAAAGGAAACTCTCAATCTTCCAAGCATTGCAAAGTTTGAGTCATTACCGTATGAGATTGATTTTTAGAGTAACCATAGTGATCAACATGCAAGTAAGGAGAATGTTTTAGTTGATGCCACTATTTATAAGGATGGTTGTGTCAAGGTAAATCTCTCAAAAAATCCTACTTCCAAATCAAAAAAAGGAGGTAAGCAATTTGATTGTATTCCAAGATATGAAAAGGAAAGTCATATTTCAAAATTTTTGTTTCATATTATGCCATTTCAAGTTTGTTATCATCATGGAAACCAATCTAAGAATGAATAGAGGGTGAAAGACACAACTTACAACATTATAAGAGAGAGGATAAATGACACAACTTGCAATAAAATGTATAGGGATCCTTTTGTTTTAGTTCAAAATGTTCCATGCATAAAAGTATGGGATCCTGGGATTTGTAGGATGGTTCAAGCCTTGCTTGAGGACAAAAAATATTTGGGAAGGGTGGACTGTCATGTCCCCTTTTAATTAAATAATTACTAGGGATCCAAAATCTCATTCCCATATTTCCCTTGGGCTTATGGAAATTTATAGGGAAATATTTTCAATTATTTGGCATCTTTATCAAGGTAAATATATGACCGCATAAATGGGGGAGTTACAATCAAATGATTTTGGAAAGAACACAAATATTATGGAAAATCTATGTTGAACTATATGATGGTTGTAAGAGAGTGGAAGTGGAGACTATTTATGGGTTAAAATTAGCAAGGTGTAATAAGGAAACTATGACAAATATTTAGTGGACCTTTTTTTGAAGGAGAATATGGAAACATTTTATTACCTATGTTTGAGATAGAATATGGAAACATTCCATTACTTATATTGGAGATAGAATATGGAAACATTCTATTATTATTATTATTATTATTATTATTATTATTATAATTATTATTATTATATCTTTTTGGGACATTGGGATTTGTGTCCCAACCCTTATTTAAGTCAGGTAGCTTCACTAGTTTGAGACATTTTTTAAAATTATCAATTTCTTTCATAGCTTGAGCACATGTTGTCAACTATAAGATTTGAGTATGAAATGCCTTGGATTATTATAGATTAGAGGATGAAACCCCTTTGGTTTCTTTTGGGAAATCTCATACATAGGTTGTATTTGCATGTGAAAACTTTGTTTATATTTTAGCTTCTATTTCAATATGTCATAGTTACATAATTATTAAGAAGGGAGTTCTAGTTTACAGAGTATGTATTTAAGATTTAATAGTTAGATGCATGGATATAATTTTTGATTTATTCAAGAATATTTATATAATTAGTTTCCATCATGTATGGTTATAATAGTCAGATCCATCATGTTGAAAAAATTATATGTCGTGTATGCAAACACTAAGTGGTTTTGTGACATAGTTGTAAAAAATCAGCATTGTATACCTTGTTAGTTTGATATAAAAGGTGTATGGAGTTTATTACAATATTTAAACTTGTAATCTATATAAAATTTGTGAAAATAATTCAGATTTGAATATACTTGTGTAAATAGTAGGTTGAGGTCATTATAAAAAATAGGAAAATGAAAGTGAAAATGCTAATTCTCAAAAGTTCAAAAACAAAAAGTATTTAAATATACATGAATATTGTGACTCAATATTAAGGAATCATTAAAAAATTGTAAATATGAAATTATCACATTTGATGTGCTTCTCATGTCATTGAGAGAATAAATTGGTAGCGTCATCCATGGATATAACCTCCTTCACGACAACATACTTTTTCACTAGCCATGCCCAATGTTTTGTGTGTTTAACACTTGAGAAGACACTAATAATAAAAAAAAATTGACTTTCATCACAAAAGTGTGTGTCATGCCACCCTCCTTCACAAAATAATATATATTTTTAGGGAAGAATCCCAAAATCTCATTGATATGTAAATGATCAGGTGGTTCATCCCCATTTTTTCCTATCCAAGTATGCCCATCAATCATCCCCTTTGGCGATTTAAAATTCCATGAGCCATATAATACTCGTACATGGGTGATTATAGACAACATATCCAATGTGATGGAATGTGAAAAACACTATTCATGCAACACTATTCCTAAGTCACTATTCACTGATGAGATGGTAGACACTATTCATCTTAGTGAGGTGTCACAACACTATTCTTGATTACTTAGGTGGGATGGGGTAAATTTATATGCAGGAACATGGTGGTGGCCTAACTTGTCTAAAGTAGATGCTCTTATTTTTGACATTGCACATGTGACAAACCATTCACTATTCATCAATAGTGTTTCACATGTGAAGGGTGGTGCCACTTTTCCAAGATGATTTGTCCTTAGCTAAATATAACCCCATGGATCATGTGTCATATCATTTCCTTGGGCCTTAATATGTCTTGTTTATCATGTTTCATCCATGTGTGATGTGGAGTGTAGATGTTGAATTGTCTCTCATTCTTCCTTGTAAAATATATATTTCTTTGCGTATTAGTTAGGCTAAATG
This sequence comes from Torreya grandis, assembly GCA_037957365.1. Classification (NCBI taxonomy): domain Eukaryota; kingdom Viridiplantae; phylum Streptophyta; class Pinopsida; order Cupressales; family Taxaceae; genus Torreya; species Torreya grandis. The sequence continues at coordinate 3,165,292 of JARHVA010000424.1, read as the reverse complement.
AGTTTGGTGAAAGGGTTTAGAGTTAAGCCTTAAGGTCCTCCTTGTCATTTTGGACAAGTATTTGAGAGTGAGTAATGGCATGCATTGTTGGCATGGCCTTTGGGTTGTAATGCTTTGTAGAAAGCTTTTGTATTTGTGAGAGGATTAATGAGGATATGTTGAATTTATGAATGAATTCATGATGTGTTTATGATATTTTTATGTCATTGAGAGGATTGTAAGGATGGTTGAATCCTTTATGTGTTGGGAGGCCACATCAACTAGTCTCAAAGTAAATATGATTACTATGGAGAGGATATTATTGAGAATGTGAGTTTATTTATTTGTTTTGTAGGTATGAAGATGGAAAAGAAGAGTGGAAGAATGCCACTAAAGAAAGAATGGGAGAAGAAGCTGAAGACTTGGATAAAACTATTGGATTTGTTGTTGGATATATTTGAAGAATATGAGAGTGAAGAATAAGAAAAGATGGTGTGGGAGATGATGGACTCCTTAAGATCAAATTTGGTTGCATTAAATATGGAGATAGCCATATGGAATAGTGAAGAGTGCAACCATGGAGAGTTGCATAAGAAGGAAGAGAAGAAGATGGTTGTATTTGAAGACAATAAGGATTTGTTATGTGAGTATACCATAGATGAAGACATCCTCATAAAGGATGATGTGGATGTGGTGTATTGTCCACCAAATGAGGGAGACCCATTATGTGATGATGGGGAAGAATATATGAAGACCCATGAGTGGGAAAATGTTTCCATGGATGTAACATTTGATGAGAGTGAAGAAGGCAACCAAGAGGAGTTGTAGAAAAGATAAAATTGTACTCATGATGAGTTGAACATAGAGGAAGAGGGAAGACATATAGATTTTCATGTTTTCATGGTGGAAACTTTAGATGATGAGGTTGTGCAAGCAAGTGCACAAGAGGAGATTATGATGGAAATTCAGCCATGTGATGGATCTAAAAATGGAGGTATGAATGAAGATATTTCATCCTTGGAAGTGTATGATATGGAGATTTTGAGATCTCATTGTGAGGATGAAAATCATGAGGAACATTTCTAGATATGGAGTGGATTTGAAACTTTCCATGAAGGAAATAATAGATTTGGTTTTTGTGTAAGTGAATGTACATGAAGAGAATGTGGAGGAGAAGATGAATGTTATTTCATCCATGGGTGATAATATTCAAGTGATGATGATGTGTTATTTGGAAGATGATCCAATAGGCGGTTGGATAGTGAGTGAATAAATCTAGGTGGGATTTTGGTAGAGGTGGATGGTTACAAGTGGGATTGAGATCACATGGGATGATAAGATGCATGGTAGTGCATATTGATGTAGGAGGTCAATTTATGGTGGGTTGGAGCCCAAGTATGAATATATTAGATATGGATGAGATTTTGGTGGAGGAAGATGGTTTCAGGGCCACTATGTAGATTTTGGAAGTGAAGGAGGAAAAATAAGGATAACTTGGTGTGTTGGAAAGGGATGTTATTGGTATTAGCCTCTGTGGCCAAAAGAGTGGTTCTACCACTTAGCCCATCCATGTTATTGACAAATCACATTATCTACCTTGGGTGTCTAATGTAGGAGCATCCCAAGGTTAGTGCAATATTGGATCACCCAAAAATAGAGTGGTGCGCTTTTATTTTATTTTTCAAAATAAATTACAAGGGTATAACTAGGATAAATCATAGGATCTGAGTTTCAAAGGAGAATGATGTAGTGGGAAAAACACTATTAATCTTGGTGAGTTGTCACAACACTATTTTTGATTAATTAGGTGGCATGGGGCACATTTTTATGGAGTCATATAGAGGCACATGGTGGTTTCCTAACTTGTCCAATGTAGATGCTCTTCTTTTTTACCTTACACATGTGACAAGACTTTTAGTAGTCATCAATATTGTTTCACATGTGAATGGTGGCACAAATTTTCTAAGATGCTTTATCCTTGGCCAAATATGACCCCATGGAGCATGTGGCATATAATTTCCTTGGGCCTTACTATGTCTTGTTTATCAGGTTTCATCCATGTGTGATGTGGGACTTGGATGTTATACTGTCTCTCATTCTTCCTTATAAAATCTATAAAAACATGTATTCCATTTCTTATTAGTTATGCTAGGCGAGTTTGGGGAAAGGGCTTAGAAATAAGCCTTGAGGGCATCCTTAACATGTTGGCCAAGTATTTGAGCGTGAGTAATGGCATGCATTGGTGGCATGGCCTTTGGGTTGTAATGCTTTGTTGAAAGTTTTTTTATTTGTGAGAGGATTAATGAGGATGAGATGGATTTATTAATGAATTAATGATGTGTTTATGATATTGTTATGTGATTGAGAGGATTGTAAAGATTGTTGAATCATTTATGTGGTTGGAAGCCACATCATGTTGGAGATTTGCCAGATTTATCATAGTGATGTCATGGTGGTGTCATAGAGGTTCCCTAGTGAGTAGATGAAGTGCCTTGATAGTGTAAGTGACAATGACAAAGTTTGAAATGTACTTGTTTTTGCATAATAAATTGTGTAATATTCTTGTTCTAGTGTTCTCTATGTGTGGTTGGTTTATCTTCAGTATTGACATAGCTTGAGAGGATTAGGGAAGAGTATGGAGGTTTGAACATGTGCAAGGGGTCCTATAAAATGTGATCCATTCTTTGAGATATTATGTGCACAAGTGTAATTCATATGGTTGATCATATTTCTCATCTAGACATTTTGGGTTCAGTGGTAGAAAATTTGAGTTGGTAGTTTGATGACATCACCATTGCCACATCAAAAGAAGTAAAGGGGAGCTAGTCATATTGTTATGACCACTGTAGTCCCTAGTTGTTATGTGTCATATCTCAAGCCATGCATCAAAGTGTGGTCAAATATATGAGGGTGAAAATTTGGATTCTAATATATATTTCATTATTTTCTCATACTTAGCCAAATTTACAATATAACTAGAAAGAGATGAATAAGTAGTTTGATGATAGAATATCTCGCACACGTGGATGTTTCAGGTGAAGGTGATCATATGTTTTTGTTGAGTTTTTGACCTAGATAATTTATGATAAATTTAATATCATGTGCTAAATCATGATAGAATTTATGGATGCTCAAAGTTGGCCTCTCAAGCAGATTTGGACATGGTTGGCTCTGTGACAGAAGTTTATGATAAGGCATGTTAATGACATTATATCTCACATGTGCAAGAGTTTCAAGAGTAGTGGGTCACATGGTTGGATTCTCCTAAGGATATCATCCAGTCCAAATTTGAGATCCTATAGATAAGCGCAAAATAATTTATTGAGGTGAAAAAATGGCTACTCATGCATATTGATAGGGTCCCCATACTTGGTCATTTTTGAAAATGTTAAAGCTCAAGCAAGATCGATGGTGCACAATTGATCGAAGCAGTTAGGAAGCAAAGAGATAAGGACATGTGCACAATTTTTAAACATTTGAGAAAAGGTACAAGATAAGGATCCAATGGCAAGTGACCATTTGTACATTTGATCAAATGATGAGCATTGATCATTAAATACCGGGTTGATCTGTAGAGACTGACGGAGTGTATCGAGTCAACATTTTGAGATGGCACGAGATGAGTTTAGTAAACATTTTGAGATGGCATGAGATGAGTTCAAAGTAATATAATTTTAACATCTGATAGTTGGAACCTATGTGTTAAATATCGATCAATATCAATGGTGCAAGACTGATCATGAGCTAAGAGTTCACAAGATTCGAGCTTAGTGTCTGAAGGTTAACTGTGACCATTTATATTTGAAATTGTGAAGGAATGACTAGTGTCTAGTTTTTAGACCATAGCTTTTGATAAAGTTCAACTTTTCTCATGGAGTAAAAATAAAATATGTAGAGGACTCCAAGGTGCATCTATTTATATGGATTTTAAGATCTTTAAGTTTGTATAGATAGAGTTATTAAGATCTAAAGTTGACTATGTTTCTATATATGTTCTACAAGTGACCTAAGAAGGATATTCGAGCTCATATAGTTGTTGTTTCGATGTTTCATTATTAATTGGCTATTGGGGAGTGTTGTAGACTCCACAAGGATGCACTATGTGCATTCTAAGGGTTTGTCCAATTGTATGAAGTATGAACAAAGGTCTTAAAGTTGATTGTGTATTCATTCATAATGAGTGTGTGTATAAAGAAGTGTTTGAGTTAATTGGGTGTTAGCAAAAGTGTTTTGGTGACCGTGATCATTTTTGGATGTCCTGAGGGACATAGAGAGTTGACCTAATTCATCCCTAAAATTGAAGATCTAAAGGCCATTACTAGTTGGAAATCCTTCAACCTATGTCTCAAACATAATCATAGCCAAAACCTTATAACTCCACCTATGACACATCCTTTATAGATGACTCTTTTCTTACTCTTGTAGATATTGAGGCTTCTTTTAAATAAGCATTGATTTGCCTTGACATTTTTTGCAAAGCTTTGAGGTCTAATCTGTAGTGGGTCAAAACAAAATGCTTTTGGTAGATCATGATGCTTATGCTAAAATAGTTTAATGATTTCCATTTAAATTGGATAACATAGGGGAAATATTCAAATTACTAGGCATTCCCTTTGCCTTTGATAACTCTCCCTCTGAGTTGTGACTATATGTGATAGAGAGAGTTGAGAAGAAGAACGCCTATTGGATCACTAAGTATTTAACATTGGCAAGTAAGTTCCAAATCTGCACTATTATTATTTTTTCCACTCATGTCTATTATTCTCCTTGTTGGGCACTCTCAAAATCATGATACGATAAACTAGCTAAATTTTTGAGAGACATTCTTTGGTCTAGTGCTAGGAAAACTAGAGGTTTCCATAGAGTGGCATGGGATGTTTGTTGCTTCCCACATGATAAGTGGGGAGGATCATCATTTATTTTTATAGACATAGGTTTGCTTTATGCTCCAATTGGACTTTTTGTGCTATTAAAGGTCCTAAATCTTGGACCTTCAATGACTTTAATGTGGTTGAGTCCCATAAAGATCAATAAGGCCCTTTATCTATGTAGTGGCATGTTGGGGAGCATGAAGCCTTGTTTTATTTTAAAAACCAATGGGGTTATCAAACCCTCTCTTTTGGTGGAAGTAATTAAGCCCTAACCCTTGGTTTACGTGGTCTAATTTACTTGTTAGCTATGATCATGGTCTCAAAAAGCTTGACTTTAATATGCTTTCGGTAGAGCATGATGCTTATGCTAGGTTGGTTTAAGGATTTCCATTGGAAGTGGATCAACAATGTGGAAAGATTCAAATTATTAGGCATTCCCTTTTCCTTTGATAGCTCTCCCTCAAGTTGTGAATCTATGTGCTAAAGAGAGTTGAGAAGAAGAATTCTTACTGGATCAAACTCTTGTTCTTCTTGTCAAGCTCTTGGTCTTTCTCAACCTACTGCCTCTACAAAGTTCTGAAAGAGTCTCTCAATATTCAAATAGGGATTGATTACTTTATGCATGAGGTCACCAACCAAATGCTTATGTTTTCAATACTTCTACCACAGGGTCCATGATTGTCCCCTCATATTCCACCTAGTCTCAAAGTAGTCTACTAAAAATTTGGCTATTGAAAGTAGACTATGTTAGATAAAAATAATAGTTAAACTACACTTTTAAATAGAAAATTTATTGTGGGGAATGAAAACCTTAAAACAAACAACAAAACCTCCATTGAAAAACAATATCTATGTGCAGAAAATGTTGAGAATAACCCACCTCTTCCTAACCCTATGCCTCAAATCTAAGCTCCCTCGGTTCTCCCTTGTTGGTTCATGGACTAGCTAGGACTCGAACCTAGGACCATCCATACGCTGCTGGAGCGCTCTACCACTGAGCTATTGGTCCCTCTTGGACCATCCCATCTTCGGTCTGAGTGTGGCTTAACACCAACACCCCCCCTTAAGCCACACCTCTTGTGTGCTTGGGGCTCCTAGCCTGAGCCTGGCTCTGATACTATGTTGGTTCATGGACCAGCTAGGACTCGAACCTAGGACCATCCATATGCTGCTGGGGTGCTCTACCACTGAGCTACTGGCCCCTCTTGGGCCAGTCCATCTTCGGTCTGAGTGTGGCTTAACACCAACATCCCTCAGAGATAATTTTCCCTAATAATTATATGTAAGTAGCTACTTTGAGAGATGGGGTCCCCTCAATGAATACCCCGCCTTCATGGTGGTGACGCACCAAGAAGAGATAATGGGGCAAAATGTTGCTCCATTTTGCTGGAAGATTAAATTTACCAAAACAACTACTTCTCTTAAACAAAAGATTTTACACTGTAGTACAGACAGTGGGTTTGAGAATGGTTAAGGAATTACATGTGGAGGATTCCTCTTCATGAATTTTCTCTCATGAAAATTTCAAGGTCTCATAAGTTCTCCTCTCCTCTAAAAATTGGTGGATTCTTCCATGTCTTGTATCATACAAGAAACACCACTCATCCCAAATAAGCTTCACAAAATGAAGTGAGAATATATTGTTGTTTGTATCTGTTGATATCGTGTTGTGAGTCTCTCTACATGTTGATATTGCGCTGCAGAGAAAGAAAAAGATAGGTTGAATCTGTCAGAACGCTCAAGGGCCTTCACTGACTCCTATAAATGTGCAGTCAGGCCGTTCATCGAGAGACGTTGAAGGGCCAAGGCCATCAATAGTCTCGATATTCGCGCTCCAGCCCGAGAGCCATCTTTCATCTTCCAGATTGTAGTACTTGTCTATGATTGATATGCAGACCAAGTTGTACAACCTTCAGAATAGATCCTGTTCAAGTAAGGTCGTGCTTTCAATGTCTTTGCTTTCCAAGCATAAATGCATTTTCTTTTCAACCCGCTTCGAATGTGGGACACTATAACCACATGCCCGTCCGTTCCCATTGGGTGATAATGGTCTAGAGTTTCCATGGAATCAGACTGCATTCCATTTATTGCCCCATCCCCAATCATTATTATTATGGATTTTAAGAAAAATAGTTGATCCCTGAGTTGAGTTTTATTTGTAGGAAGAAAATAAATTCTAGGATTTTAAATGATAATTAATTGCTTAGTTTGTGATTTTTGTCACCATAAAACCTTCTATGAGATTATATGAGATGATATTTATTATGCATATAATATACGCTTTTGGCTAACAACAAAAGAAGCAATGTTCAATAATACTTTGACCTTTATGCGTATGCATGGAATCCATTACATGTGAGAGTCCTCAAACTAGTAGGGCTATGGGAAAACCTTAAGATATCTTCATTGTTAAAAAACAAGCCCTGAAACAAATTTTTCTTAAACAACCAATGTTTAACTAGCATGGGAGATATAAACATGAAAAAAAAACCTTGTGTTAAAAGAGAATGCAAAATATGCAATAAGCTCATCTGAAGAAGGCACTTTTTGTGCATATATGCTTTTGAGTAATCACAAAAAAGTAATGCTAAGAATAATCTAAACCTTGCACTCATGCATGGAATCCACCACATGTGAGTGTTGTCAAATTGCTAAAGGTTACTTGAAAACCTTAAGATAACTACCCTATTTGGAAACAAGCCCTTGAACAACTTCTGCATAAACAAGACATGTATAAAAAACATGGAAGAAATAGGAAAGAAACAAAAACCTATAATAAGATAATGTTATATACATAATAAGCTCCTCTAAGGGGGACAAAAATCACTAGGAACTCTCAAGGTTTAACCATCATCGTCTCCTCCACTCACAAGCTAGAGGAACAAGGCTCTTAGACTTCTCTCATCGAAATACAATGTGCAAAAGAAAGACTTATGGGATTTCTAAGGTATCCATCCCTTTTTTGATTGGATGATGAAACACAAATCTTCATTTGGCAAGGGAATGGTGCAATCCTATTGGTTACCTAAAAGGTTCCTTTTTCCTAATATAAATTTAGGAAAAATAGATCTTATTCAAAATGTTAGTCTAACTCACTAATCTAAGTGAAATTACGACAAAGGTGTAGATAAATATTTACACTGACAATGCCCTTAAGTGATACTTGGAAGTGAATATTAAAAGATGATGAAACTTAAATTCTAAGAAAGGGGTCTCGACAACATGTTTGATGAGGTACTCAAGTACACTAAACATCAGCATGAAGGAAGGAGAATTAAACATACACCCCCCAACCCCACCTAAGGACTAATTTCTTCATATCATTTGCCTAAGACAATCAAGGAATCTTAGTCAAAATTGAAGAGTGTTAATGACAAGGGTCTATGTCTGAAAACTGAAGGAGGTTCATCTACACCAAACAATGTTTATGCCCTTTAGAATAGGAAGGACAAAATATGTGTAATGAAAGTCTATCCACTCTATGAAGTAATATGAAGAAAACAATATAAATATCTTTGTAATGGGTCCAAAGTTCAAGTGTTGTATAGCTTTAGAAAGATCATGCATAAGAAATGAAGGTCACGGTGCCATTAAAAAAGACGTGATAGAACAAGGACATAGACCATTTGCTAAAATAGTTTCTATGTAACTACAATGTACCTCTATACACACACATAAAATTGAAGGCACCATGAGGCCTTATGAAGGTGCTCTAAAATTGAAGGTGATATACATCACAAGAGTGGAAAATAAGATTTGAAAAATGTCCAAAGTGTTGCATGAAAGAAAAAGTGTGCCAAAGCACAATTTATATGTTGTGCACAAAAGATGTCATAATAATTTTTCTTGCACTTAAATAACTGTGTAAAATAAAGTATGCCCCTCCCTTCCCCCCAAAGGTATGGTACTTTATAATCAGTGCATGTACAAAAAAAAATAGTGCCCCAACACATTACAATTTTGTGGTACAAAATTATTTTCCCCATGATTACAAATTAATTAAAAGTGGAAAACCAAAAATATGTTTCAATACAATTTAAACCAAATTTGATTACACTTCTAAATATACATTTAAAAATTTTAATTGTAAAAATAAAATCATCAATTTATGGTGGTCAAGTTATCATCAGTCGAAAAACAAAATTGAAAGATGTCTTAAGGGTATCACATGAAATAATGAAGTATTTTTACAACTTGAGGTTCTAAGATTAAGAAATCATAAATCTACACCGAAACATCATGCATGGTGAAAAAATGATACTCGATTTCACTAAATGATTTATGAGATATAGGTTGTCAAAAATGTACATAGGGAAACAATAGTGCAAGAGTTTTAAAAAAAAAAAAAATACTGGGGGCACAACTTCTTGTCACACCGAACCCACCTTCAACTCTTAAAAGATAGATAAAAAATTGTACCCACAAGAGCCATCGGGATAGAATGTTTTCTGAAAAGCATAAACGGGCCTACAATGCCCTTGTAAGGGAAAAGGGTACCAAAAGAGAAGACCTTAGGCATGATAGGGAAGTCTAGTGAGGGGTGAGGTAGGCTAGGTGGAGGCAAAGTAGGGGACAAACTGCAGAGTGAAGGATGGTTATGTGTTGCCTTGGGGGTGCATAAAGTGCTAGGGGGGAGCTAAGAACTAGTGGAGGTGCCAACCAAGAAGGGAGGAGGTAATGGAGTGGTACATGGAGGAAAATGAGGCCAAAATGAGGAGCACTAGACAGAGGGGTGCCCGATGAGGCCCTGGATTATAAGAAGAATGTTACAAATAGGGTTATGGCATCGATAAATCTTAAACAACTTGAATTTTTTTACAATTTTTGCTCAAAGCAAAAAATATTACAAGATTTTTTTTTGTAAATTTTGAAAGAAAAAAATACTTTTTTTGAGGATTGATGCTTTTGCCTTAAAAATGGAGAAAAATACTAAAAACACCCTTGGACTTCCTAAAACCCTAATAACTTACCAATTTCAAGTTCATGCCAAAAAAAAATTATAAGTCAAAAAATTATGATTTGTTTTTTTCTAAATTATGAAATTGTAAAAAAAAAGTTCAAAAAATCAACTTCCCTTCCCATAAAAAATTTCTAAGCATCCAAAATTTTAGAAAAAAACTCAAAAGGTGCCTATAACAACTATTGAACCGCCATAGAAAAAAACATAGCAATTGTTTTTGAAAAGCCATCATTAACAAGTAATCTTTTCTGGCAAAAACTGTATCTGGTTTCCAAGATCAACATGTTTCGAATCCACTGTTGTGATCCTTCATCAAGAAAAAATGTTATGTAAAAACAACAGTACCTTGATTCTTAAAAGCTAAAGGGAAAAAGCAACCGTTGAAAAAAGTTTCCAAAAATGGAACAAAATAGCCGTTACCAAAAGTTAATAAAAAAATATTAGAGATAAGAATTTCTAATTAATGCCATCATTATAATTTTAGTTAAATATATTTTAGTATTATAAAATTATAATTTTAAGCCTATTTGGTTTATAATTGTTGTTTTATAGCGTATTAAAAGAAAAAAGCCTAATATTACTAGAATATATAAATATAAATGAGTACTGACTAATTAAAATAAAACAAGAGACTTAATTTAGGAAGACCAAGAAAAACTAAGCCTAAAAAATTAAAACCCAACTACCCTCTAATGTCTAAGGAGAGCAAAAACAAGCAAAATGTATTTAATATTTATAAACTACTGGTTTCCAAGCATGGCTAATCTCTATCCCTTCATCTCTATTCATTTTATTAGGGTGTTTCAAAAATTCTATGGCTTCTCTTATTTTCCTCTTATGGTAATGATCTTCAACTACTAAAATTCTAGCATCCTCAATATTGATAGCATGCTTCAACTTGAATGAGTGTTCCGCAAGGGCCGATTTTTCTTTTCTTTCAAGACGAATGTCCACTGAATGTTCTTTAATTTTAGTTTTTAGTGACCTACCCATTTCTTCAATGTACAAAATACAACAAGAACAATCAACCTTGTAGACACCACTCCTGAGGTTCAGGTCCAACTTGATTTTGGCATAACCTATCATCATGCATAACTTATTGACATAAAGGAAATTTAAATGAATGTTTTGTCAATTTAGAATTTTAGCTAGTTTATTAGAAATGCCTTCAACATAAGGTAGATAAGCAATAGGTCCTTCAACTAAAGTCTTCTTATCTTTGGTTCTATTAACATTATCTTTAACTTGCTTGATAGCCTTAGCTATTTGTTTACCGGAGTATCCATTCAACTTACAAACTTTATTAAGATGGTTGATTTTAGGATCGATGTTCTTCTCATCACAAATTTTAAATGCCTTATTGATTAGAGTTTTAATGACCCCTACTTTTTGAGTAGGATGTTGATGGCAGGAGGCATGCTGGTAAAGCTCTGTATGTGTTCCTTTTTTATAGACCTTTCTAGCTAATTTTAATATGCTATAAAATAACAAATATAAACCACATAGGCTTAAAATTAAAATATTTTTAACTATGTTTATAATTATGGCATTAATTAGAAATTCTTATCTCTAATAATTTTTAGTAACTTTTGGTAATGGCTATTTTGTTCCATTTTTGGAAATATTTTTCAACGGTCGATTTTCCCTTTAGCTTTTAGGAAGCAAGGTATTTTTGTTCTTACATTAGAATTTTTTTTAATGAAGGATCACACTAGTGGATCCTAAATGCATCGATATTGAAAACTAGACATAGTTTTTGCCAGAAAAGATTACTTCTTGTTTCATGGACTATGGAAGCATAAAATCTTTGATAACCCATCACTAATTTGTTAAAAATAACTAAAAGTACACATCCCCTTGAGAATATGAATCCTTGGAACAAAAACAAAGTCTATAATCTACTATTGGACTTGAAAACACATATTTTTGCTAAAAACACAAGAGTGTAAGGCTTGAACTGAAAATGAAAATGTATTCCTTAAACATGATATTAAATGCATGAATCCAAAATCTTATATCATATAAGATTCTAAAACTATTTAAAGATATAATAAAACCTGAAGATCCTTGCCCTATTAAAAAATAGTCCATGGAATAACTTCTACATAAACAAGGCATGTAAAACAAGCATGAGGGAAACAAAAACCCTAGTTAAGAGAATGAAAATTTTAAAATAAACCCCTCTAAGGAATATGATAAATCATGGGAGATATCATGCTCCATTAACATAATTTCCTCCTCTCAAAAGTTGGAGAAAGAAGTCTCACAAACTTTTCTCATGGAAATAGAAGGTACATGAGAAAAAATTATAAGATTTCTTAAAAAATCCATCCTTTTTTATGATTGGATGATGAAAGGGAGATATTGATGGGTCAAGGGAATGATGCAATCATATTGGATACCTAAATGGTGCCTTTCTCCTAATATGAAAATAGGATAATAATTTTTGTTCAAAGTTATAGTCTAACTCACTAACCTAAGTGAACCTATGACTGAGGTGCAAATGATTATTTAACAACAATATGCAAAGGGTTATTTTAAGGAGATACTACACATTCTAACTACATGGATATGTCTTTAAGATCCTTGAGCAAGTTTCTAATTTTTTGATTGCATATATTTAATAAATTTTTGAATATATGAATCCTTAGATGTAGTAGCATGACATGATTAACATTGGTAGGAATAGAGGCTTTAATATAATACCTAAGACAAAGACCAAAATATAAATCATTAGGATTAGGTTGAGATGGTCCACTAATAGTAAGAGAACAAATTATGTCCTAGGTTGTGTAGGAATATGGATGTTAACATGGGAAGGTGTAACACTAGGTGGAAGCAAAAAAGCATGAGTAAGAACACTATCCTAACCAATTGATGTAGAAGTAGATCATTTAGTAAGTTGATTAGAAACATTCAAAAGATCATTGGTAACATTCTCATGTTTATATTTCTTATCCAAATATTTCTTTTGTATTTATTTTAAATTAAGCAACATGGGTTCTAAACATACATGATTTTTATTTATCAAGCTTCTAAATTAAACAAGTCCGTTAACCCTTTTAGCTACATCTTCAAAATTATCAACATAATTATAAGCATTGTTCTCATAACCATGTTCATATATGTAGTTTTATCACTCATAATTACATCATTTTCATTATCAATTACAAAGTGAGTAGGAATATCACTATCATTTGTCATTTTGATTTTAAAAGCATGAATATCGAGCAAATAAAGTTGATTGAAATCACGAGTAACATCACTCAATTTAGCACTTTGCCTACTAGGTGTGTGTGTGTGTGTGTGTGTGTGTATATGTGTGTGTGTGTGTGTGTATATATATATATATATATATATATATATATATATATATATATATATATATATATATATAATTCTTAATTGGCCTAAGATGTAAACATAGGGAGCATGAAATAAGTTAGGGATCATGATAAAGTAATAAAGAACACACCAAAATATAAAAATTAGATTCAACAAGTGAAAAAATCAAACCCTAAAAGGTGATTGAGACAAAGAAATCCTAAAGTTGTGATGTTCAAAGAATGAATAGGTCCACCCAAAATGTTTTAGAAAATTATCATTTAAGGAAAAGGCCCATCCCATACATAGAGAAAGGAGGTTTCCCATAATTTCCTAACTAGTAAAAGATAAGGCATGTTGGGATTGGGTCCATATATCTATACAAGACATAGGTTTTGGCAGGGTGATTACACTGTTCAAAATATTATAAAACTATGGAACAAGAGATACCCATAGAAATATAATAAACTATAGGTATTAAGATACCTTAGTGCCTAAATTAACAAATTAAATTACCTTCAAATTAATTGATAAACAACAATAATGAAAAGAGAGATATAAGTACCTAGAATTGACACACCTATGCACTATGACTCGATTATGAGACTAGAAATGAGAATTTGAGGTTAACTAGATGGCCACCATGTAATCTGACTTTGATCTAGAAATGGGTTATAATAGGCGGACCATTTATTATGACCCTCTTCCAGGATTCTAACACATAATGGGTATCTAGGTTTTGCAACTTTCTAAATGACATTAGTGGTGATAAATGATCTGGATCCTAACTTCATTTCATTGAGTTAATCATTATAACTTTATGAAATTTATTTTATTTTCAGTAGACCCAATTCTCTACAAGGCCACAAGAATAGAACATGCGTAAGGAGATAAGAACCCTTAAGTTAAGTATTGTAAAAATGTAACATAATTTTTTTAATTTCTTCATATTATCATCCCAAAATGTGTCTTACCAATACCTTATTCTAATTTTCATTAATACGAACAAAAAATTATGAAACAAAGTTTATCATAATCCACCCTTAGACTTCCTAAAGCCCTAATGGCATGCCAATTTCAAGTGCATGCTGAAAATAAGTTATAATTCAAAAAATTATGATTTGTTATTTCTAAATTATGAAAGTGTAAAAAAAAATTCAAAAAATCAACACCACTTCCCAAAAAGAAATTCTAAGCACCCAAAATTTTAGAAAAAATATCAAAAGGTGCTTATAAAAACTATTGAACCCCCATAGAAAAAACGTAGCAATTTTTTTAGAAAACCAATCACTATTTTTTTGAAAATAACTAAAACTCAACATCCCCATGAGAATATGAATACTTGGAACAAAAATGAAAACTATAATCTACTATTGGACTAGAAAAACCATTTTTTGGCTAAAACCATGAGAGAGTAGGGCTTGAACCAAAAAGGAAAATGTATTCCTCAAACATGCTATGAAATGCATGAATCCAAAATTTGGTATCATATGCAATTCTAAAACTATTGGGAGATATAAGAAAACTTCAAGATAGTTAATCTATTAAAAAATAATACATGGAATAACTTCTACATAATCAAGGCATGTATAACAAGCATGAGAAAAAATTATTGGATTTCTAAAACATCCTTCTCTTTTTATGATTGGATGATGAGGGGGAAATTTTGAATGTCCAAGGGAATGATGCAATCTTATTGGATACCTAGAAGGTACCTCTGTTCCTAATAGGAATAGGATAATAGCTTTCGTTCAGAGCTATAATCTAACTCACTAACCTAAGTGAACTTATGACTAATTTGCAAATGATTGTTTACATCAAAATTACCTGTCTTTTTCTCACACATATTATCTCTTGATATCTCTTAAGATATATGTGAATGCACTATATGGATATTTCTATATAATTCAATAAATTTAGTAGTATACAATAACATTCCATTATATTTTTTTGGTGAAGAATTGTTTTGGGTGCATGCAACCATCCACAACTTTCCCAAAAGTTATTGTTTCAGGATTTGATTTGTTGATGACCTTACACATTTCAAAAAATGGTATCTAAGACAACTCTAAATTTTTTTAGCATTATGCAAAGCAGAATTTTAAGGATATGCTACACATTTAAACCACATGGATAGGTCTTTGATATCCTTGAGCAAGTTTCCAAATTTTTGGTTGCATATCTTTAAGATATTATTGAATATATGCATCCTTAGATGTAATAGCATGACATGATTAACATTGATAGGAACAGATGCTTTAATATTCTAACTAAGGTAGAGAAAAAATTATAAATAATTAGGAGTAGATTGATATGGTCCACTAATAGTAAGATAACAAAGTAAGTTCTAGGTTATGTTGGAATACATATGTTAAAATGGGAAGGAGTAACACTAGGTGGAAGCAAAAAATTATGAGTAGGAACACTAGCCTAACTAATTGATGTAGAAGTAAATCCTTTAGTAAGTGGATTAGAAACATTCAAAGGATCATTGGTAACATTCTCAAGTTTATATTTCTTATCTAAATCTTTATTTTGTATAAATTGTAACTTAATAAACATTGGTTCAAAACACATGTGATTTTTATTAATTAATCTTATAAATTAAGCATGTCTATTAACCCTTTTAGGATCTACATCATCAAAATTATAAACATAATTATAAGTATTGTTCTCATAACTATGTTCACATATGTAGTTTTATCATTCATAATTACATCATTTTCATTATCAATTACAAAGTGATTAGGAATATCACTATCATTTATCATTTTGATTTTTTAAAAAGTGTGAGTGCCAAGAAAATAAAGTTGTTTGAAATTATGGGTAACATCACTCAATTTATGAGTCTGCCTTCTAGGGATTGTTGATATATACTTATTAATTGGCATAAGATGTAAACATAGGCATAATATAGATATCCTATAATATAAGAAAGAAAGACAACCATATAAGGACCAACTACATATAATTGGTTGCACCATAAAGTGGGTTGAGGGTTGAAAGAGTGATTTATTTTTAAGAGCCTATCAAGGATATAATAAGGAAACTACATGCGAGGAACTAACAAATAAGATAAACTAGATCCATGATGGTAAGATGGTAAGATAATAATATTTAAATGCAAAATGGATAAAGGGATTGTAACTTCATACAAAGGTAGTGAAAATAAACCTAAATCACTAAAGGAATCTAACTATGGTTTTATCTGGAGGCCTAAATAACATACACTAATTTAAGCATAAAGTTAATTTAGGCAAAGAGAGAAGAGACATTAACATACTACTCTAACAATATGAATAATACATCTATCTACTATAGTAAATAAAATAAAGAGATTAGGAATAGGGGTACTTACATTGAGTTGACTTGTTGGCACATCAATATCCCCCTTAGTTCTAGTGGCACTTTACAAGAGATGTTCTAGGTGAAGGCATAAAATGGAAAATATGAAGACATAAGTGTCCTTATTTTGGAAACCTAAAGACTAAGGGGAACCTCCTTGGTTTAACTTCCTTATATTGGCCTTTAAATATGTTGAGCAAGATTAGACCTCCAGAAGAATAAGCTCTTAATGCTTAATTCCTCTTATATACATAAATCAAGATTTTCATGTGTAATATGAGTGAATGAGTGTTGTAAATATATAAAATGCACATTTATAAACCTTATAAATACTAGTCAAAGTGATAAAAGTGATAGAGATAAAATGTTGACATAATCAATCCTGATTAATTCATAATAATACATCAAGAATGATGCAATACTATCTCTACCATGTTGATATAGTACAAATAGGAAAGCAGATAAATTAATATGGATAAGTTTATTTGTAAGGCTTCAAAATCTTGAAAATAGAATAAATCGATTGGGATGGATTTAGTAGGAAATAAAAAGATTATACACAACTAGAATCCAAATCGATATAGTAATAAAAAATCAAGATACTAATCAAAATGAGAGGAATGAAGGGAGAAGATACATGGGCAATACTAAAAATGGTAGAAGACATGATGATGATGATGATGATGATGATGATGATGATAAACAAGTATAATATGTTTAATGGAAATATATTATAAGCACCACCACGTGACCCAACCCATTCCTGAGGACTCCTTAGGGTATGCACTGCAAGATATTGATGTGCCGATGAGTTTTGGAAGAAATATTATAAGTGACTAAAAAATTTAGGCCTATAAACCATTAAATATGACCTAGTCAGAATTAGAAAATTGGTGATTATGAATCGATAGGAAAAAAGACACAAAATATAAATATTAACAAATGATGAATGATTAGGATCCTAGTGCTAACAACTGACAAATTTAAAGTGTTTATAGATACATTTAAATGTCTTAAGGCCATGAAGAGTCTAATTGTGGATTGAAATCACTTACAAGTATATAAATGTAGACAAATCCACAATGAAAAAGGGTGTCGTACCAAATCCAGGTGTCTAAAAAATCATATTTCCAAATTCTTTCCCTCAAAAAATTAGAGAAAGATTGTCCACAAAAATAATTGTATTATAGTATAGGATGACCTTATATACTTTATTAAAATAATAGATAGTTATGAAGTGGAATATAAATATTTAATAATTAGGTCATTTGTGAAATATTTAAAATAAAATGTTAGGGAATGATATGCATATTTTTTTAATCTGAGTATAAGTTCCTACGATGATTTTAAAATATTATTTGAAGGACATTACAATGCTACAATTAACCCCAACATCCTCATATGTGATTTTACCAACATTCAAAAGGTGCATAAAGATAATGTTTGAGATTTTAACAGTAGATTTGCCAAATACATGAACAAGATACCTAAAGAAGACATTGTAATTTTTTTAAGATATCACAATAAGTTATCAAGTGACGAACTTGTTTTTATTTTACTAAAGTTAAATGTTGCATGCTTAAGTCAAATGGAAAAATTAATGATGTTTTTTCTTCTTTTTCTATTAACAAAAAATTTAATTTTTACTTTGGATGTGACTATGTATATATTAATAAAATAAACAACTACATATATTTGGATGATTTCTAGGTAAATTTAAATGGATGGGTGGATTTGTTTGATCATATTCAACCTAATGGTTTTGTTTCTCTTGTTGTATGCTATCAAAAAATGTCAAATGCCTTGCACTCATCATTTTAGATCCTTATGTATCAACATTGTTACTCAGTAAGGAATATGGACATTCTAGTTGGATGACCAAATCATTAAATGAAATGTTTGTGCCAATATTTTAGAGCATTTTCATTCCATCATTTTTTTTGAAATTTTCTAAAATAATATGTTTTGTTAGTGTTACAATCTATTGATAATTTTATTCATGGTGAGAATAAGGGGGAGCTAGTGGATTGAATTATTTATGCATATTTTTTCCTTATTCTAAAATTCAAGTGTTTTGTGTAAGCCACATTACTTTTTTGATGATGTTTCATTTTACCTAGTCATCAATTGTAAATCTAAAATATATGTGGGTAATTATTATGAAAATGAATACATAAGGTGGGACTAACATGGGCAAGAAAAAAATAGGCAAATGTTGGGAATAGTTTTCACATTAGGTGAAAATAGGTATTTACGAGAAGGTAAAGAGTAAATAGTAAATTAGTATTTACCGAGAGGTAAATATTAGTTATAAGTTACTAGTAATTGTATGGTTAATATAGTAAATTTGTATAGTTTAGAATATTATGTTGTAAGATATACTTTTATATCTTATAACAACATATCATATTTAGGTTTGCACTATTATAGATGTTTTATAAGTGAGAGAATATTGGGGAGTTGTGTGGACCATGACTTCTTATTTCACCCAACCCACCTTCGACTCTTAAAATATGGCCTAAAAAATCCTTATCGAAAAAATTGTGCCCACATGAGCCTTTGGGATGAAATATTTTATAAAAATTCTAAAAGGCATAACTGGGCCTAAACGATCCTTAGAAGGGCAAAGGGAACCAAAGGGGAGGCATTGGATTTGATAGGGAAGGTAGGTGGGGTTGGGTCATGGGTGGTCTACATTAAGGTAGAGTGGGGGATAGGTTGGGAAAAGCAGAGTGAAAGGTGGGTTATGTGTTGCATAAAGGTTACATGAAGTGATATAAAGAAATTAGGAACTGATGAAACTACCAGCAAGATAGGGAAGAGGCAAGGGAATTGCACACGGAGGAAAGTGACGATAAAAAAAGTAATTCTAAATGGATGGTACCCAATAAGAACTAGCATTGTTGGAAGAAGGCCACAAATAATGTTATAACACCACTAACCCCAAAGCATCTTAATTTCTAATATGTTTTTTGGCATTTTTTGAGCAATTTTAAAAAAATCCAAAAAAATAGAAAAAAATAATATTGATGTTTCTTTTTTCTTCTAAAAATAGATTAAAAAAAACCCAAGGACCTCGTAAAACCCTAGGGACTTATGAATTTTAAAAGCATATAAAAAAATTGTAAGTAAAAAAAATTGAATTATTTTTTTAATATGACATTTTAAAAAATAAATCATAAAATTCACTACCCTTCCCAAAAAAATGATGTGACCACCCAAAAAATTATAAAACTTCTCAAAATTTACCTATAACACCTACTTAAACCTCAAAAAAAAACCAAGCATGTTTTTGAAATCTCATCACTATTATTATGAAAATAACAAAAACTCAACATCCCTTTGAGAATGTGAATCCAGTGAAACAAAAAGAGATCTCTAATCTATTGTTGGACTTGAAAACCATCTTTTTATAAAAATAGGAGATGACATGGCTTGAACAAGAAATTAAAATGTATTCCTGAAACATGCTATGAAATGCGAAAGTCCAAGAATAAGGCTTGAACAAGAAATTAAAATGTATTCCTGAAACATGTTATGAAATGCAAAAGTCCAAAATCTAGTATGATATGAGAGTTTTGAAACTATTGAGAGATATAAGAAAACATTAAGATCCAGGCCTAATTCAAAAAATATCCATTGAAAAACTTCTACATAAACAAGTCATATATCAAAATCATGAGATAAATACATAGGAAATAAAAACCCTAAGAGAATGAAAAATCTATAATAAGCTCCTCTAAAGAGTATAGTAAAACATGGGAGATCTCATGCTCTAGTAGATTATTTTTATCCTCAAACAAGTTAGGGAGACAAGTATCATAAATTTTTCTCATGAAAATAGAATGTACATGAGAAAGATTTATAAGATTTATAAGGTATCTATGCTTTTTATTTTATTGAATGATGAAAGGCCAACCTTGATTGGCCAAGGGAATTGTGAAATCCTATCAGATACCTAAAAGATGCCTTTTTCCTAATATGAGAATAGTGTAATAGATTTTATTTGGTTTTAAATTCTAACTCACTAACCTAAGTGAACTTACGACTAAGGTACATGCGAATTCACTAAGGTAAATGTAAATTACAACTCACTTACAAACACTATCTACATCATTCTCACATCTATTATCTCTTAAGATAATTTTAAATTTACTACATGAATATTTATCTATTTTCAAGACACTTAAAATTATATAGTGACACTTTTTTATAATTTTTGGGTGAATAATTTTTTTGGGTGCTCGCAACTATCTACTATTATCCCACAAGTTCTTTCTTTTTGGATTTGATTTACAATGAATATTCTCCTATTTTTGAAATAGTTAATAATATGACATAACTATTTTTGTAGTCGATAGGGAGCATGACACCAAAACAAGCTCGTAATTTTGACCCAAACATCTATGAAAAGGTACTAATTTTATCATCCCCATCAAACTACAGATGTGCTCTTAGCATTTGATGATGTTGGATATATTTGATTGATATGAATCTCATACCCTTATTTTTAAGTATTTTAGTCATATATGATATGAAGACACACCCAAAATTGGATTAGGCACCATTGGGAATCCTATGGGATCAAACTCAAAGGGATTCACAACCTCACCAAAGGTTTTTTGGTTATCCTTTTAGGATATTTCACATGTGAAAAATTTGTTTAACAAGTAGACTTTTTGGTTCATGAAAAATACCTTGATGATTTTATCACATTGGACTCAAGACTTCAAATTATCCTAACACACATCATTGGGTTTATTTTTGGGTCGAGTTACTTAGGCTATCAGTGTCTTTCAAGGAATTCCTTGAACAAACAATCCAACCCCTTGTGTCATAAGTTGGAACATTTTTTTTGGATCAATAAGACAAAGAGTTTGATCTCATAAAAGTATTGAAAGAGTATCCTAATATTCAAATAGGGAATGATTAATTTATGCATGAGGTCACTTGTATTACCTTGCCAAACAAATGCTTATGATTTCAATACCTCTACCATAGGATCCATGATTGACCCTCATATTCCACCTAGTCTAAAAGTAGTCTACTAAAAATTTGGCTATTGAAATTAGACTATGTTACATAAAGATGACAATTGGACTACTCTTTTAAATAGAAAATTTATTGTGGGGAAAGAAAACCTTAAAAAGGACAACAAAACTTCCATTGAAAATCAACATCTATGTGCAAAAAATGTTGAGAAGAACCCACCTCTTCCTAACCCTATTCCTTGTGTCTAAGCTCCCTCGGTTCTTGCTTAGAGATAATTTTCCCTAATAATTATATGTAACTATCTACTTTGAGAGATGGGGCCCCTCAATGAATACCCCACCTTTGTGGTGGTGATGCACTAAGGGGAGATAATGGGGATAAAAGTCACTCCATTTTGATGGAATATTAAATTTACCAAAACAACAACCTCTCTTAGGCAAAAGATTTTACACTATAGTATAGATGGTGGGTTTGAGAATGGTTAAGGAATTACATGTGGAGGATTACTCTTCATGAATTTTCTCTCATGAAATTTTCAAAGTCTTATAAATTTCGCCACTTCAATATCCATGTAAGTAGTTTGGTGCTTTAGATATTTTTTATTTATAGAATGTTAAGGTTGAATGATTTATTATACAAACTTCTCTTAAGTACATTTGGCCAGAGCCCATGCAATAGTCCACCTCACTTGAGGATAGATGTGTTAGCACTAGTATATTGGTTTCCTTAAAAATATCCCCTTCAATTATTACATCAAGGTAAGACCCATCACATTGTTCTATATGGGTTACCCTTGAGATTGGTAGTCATTCTTCAAGGATCATGAATGTATACATGCCTAATGATTTTTGACAAGTTGCAACAATTTGGCGATGGTTGGTTGATAACTTTCATTTTTCCAACTGGCTCATTTTCAAGGACTTTAATATGGATTAATCTTCCAAATACAAATGGCCCCTCTACTGATAAGGCAGTGTGTTATGAATCATGAATCCTAGTTTAATTTTAAAAGACATTGGGATTTATTAGAGCATCTCTTTCAAAAATAAACATTAATCCCAAACCCTTTGGTTTGCATGATCTAATTTACAATTCAGGGTTCATAAATGTTTTTACACTTAATAATTCCATAGAAAGAGCATCAATATGGAAATGATTTTCCAATAACTTTCCTTGTTCCATATGGATCATCTACAATGAATTTAATATCATTGTGTCCCCCAAAGATAAATAGGTCCCTCTATTTATGTGGTGGCGTATTGGGGAGCATGAATCCCAGTTCTATTTTAAAAACCATTGGGGGTTATCAAACCCTTTGTTTTGGTGGGAGTAATCAAACTAAAACCCTTGGTTTATGTGGTCTAATCTACTTGTTAGTTTTGATCATGTTCTTGAAATAATTGACTTTTCTATTCTTGCATAGACACATATGTTCACTTTATACAATTTCGGTGGGTAAGCTATTACCATATATCCAATGATTTTTCTCTCCAACCACACTCCCATCAATTTCCAACTAAAAAGGGTAAGTGTCCTACAAAAATTAACTTGTACTCATTTTTTCATGAACATTCACTTTTCAATCATGAAGGTCCATGCAATTCATTACTTGAGTGTGGAGCCCAAGGCCTTGTCCACCCCATGCTACTAGCTAGATTGATTGGTTGAATGATGAAATCAATCACATAGACACATTTCTCAATTACTATTACAAGTAAGTGGATAGGGTTTGAAAACTAGCAGATGGGCCATGACCAAATAATCTCAATGGGTTACTACACAGCCTGAGAAAATATTACTCGGTTCATAATTACAAACTATTGTAGCCAATCTCAAACACAAGCTTAAACTTGTGGAATGCCAAATAGCCATATGTGCTTAGATATGAAACCACTTACTTTGGATCAAATAGGGTGATCATGCCTCCAAATAGGTAAAATTTTAGTAGTGATTTTTTTTTAATTTATGAATATTTCTATTTTAAGAATCCAATTTTAGTGATTTGGTGGGGTTGGCAACATGGTGAAATCACCTTTATTTTCTAAGAAAAGTTATTTTTAGGGTTAGATCACTCCATGTTGAAAGTAAATTGCCACATATATAGGACTTTTACCTATAAAAATAAAATATGTGCCACTCGATCTTGTGAAATTTGCCACTATTTATTATCTCCTATCAATCGTGTCTATTGTCTAGTCATGGTTCGATGGCTTCTACTAGAATTAATAAGGGGCTAGGAAAATTAAAGAAATAAATTAAAGTATCTTATTATTTTAGCCAGACAACAAATGCAGGTACAAAATATTTAATAATTCATTTCACCCTAGTTAATTATTTACAATTATGTTGGAGCAGCATAAACGAGCATCAGATAAAGCATCCTGATGATCATCTAGATATTCATGCCAAATGACCATTTAGAGCATTCAGATGATCATCTGGAGTGTTTAGACAATCATCTGGAATGTCAAGATGATCATCCAGAATGATCATATATTTTCTTATAGAGAGTTGGTTGTTCTCTCCATACGGTCATTTGTTTCTTGTAGATGATCATCTTCACATTTCCAACTAAGTGTCTAAAAAACATCCAAGCGTAAACAAGCATCAAAAAACATACACTGACTTTCATATCAATTTCACCTTCGCAATTACTCACCTTCCTACTCGATTCATCCTGGCATACCCATGTTTTCTTAGTATAGC
The DNA here is from genome assembly GCA_037957365.1 of Torreya grandis. Taxonomy (NCBI): domain Eukaryota; kingdom Viridiplantae; phylum Streptophyta; class Pinopsida; order Cupressales; family Taxaceae; genus Torreya; species Torreya grandis. Next base: position 3,141,115 of record JARHVA010000424.1, on the reverse strand, counting down.
CCACTTAAATTTTCCCTGCTTCCAAATATTATTTCAAATCATTATGTGCCATGCAATTTAAAGAGATGATCAAAGTCATCAAAACTACCCATGACTACCTCATTGAGGGAAGTTTTAAGAAATTACATTTTTTTTAAGTATTTAATTACAGGCAAATATTTTCTCATAAAAAGAAAGAAATACATGTATAGTAAAAAATTCTAAGAAAAAAAAATAATTTTCTACTAATAAATGTTTATTTTGGAAAATTTAACAATTTTATGTATATTTTATAGGAAATTTTATCAAAATTATCACATTTATGTATATTTTATAGTAATTTTTTGTTAATATTATTTTAAATATTTGTTGATTGGCATGTCTAAAATTTAGAAAATTTATTAAAAAAAATACCAATTAGCAAAGAATAGTCCCTAAAATACCTTGTTCACCAATCTACCTAAATTCTCCTCGACCTTTCTAGATGACTATAAATTATTGTTTTATGCCTAAAAATATATAGTGGATCGGACACAAGTTTTGAAATAATGTTTGGATGAGGTTCCTCATAAGCTAATCCATTCAACTCAAAGACTTTTTTATGTTTTTCTCACTCTCGATGATATTTTAGTGGTGGTACAAAACAAGGACAACCACAAATCCCCATGAGTGGATTGTTTCCCTTGTTAGTTTTACAAATCCACATTGTAGTTTATCAAACTAATTTTACTTTAGGGTTATCACGGATAGTAGTTGGAGGAGGATTTGATGATCCAATGCTTGTTTTGGAAAAAACAAACGGTATGATGATGGAGAAGATGAATATTATTATATCCAAGAGAGAGGAGCTACAATGGTGAATTATGATGTCGTGGATGATCTAACAGGTGATAAATAGTGTGTAAATAAATCTAGGTGGGCTTTTGGTGGAGGTGGATGGATAGTGGTGGGTTTGAGCACACCTAAGATGAAGAGATGCAAGATAGAACATATTGGTGGAAGAGGAATATTTGTCATAGTGGGTTGGATCCCAAATATGAATCCATTTGGATATGTATGATAGTTTTGTGGAGGAGGATGGTTTCAGGTGGAAGGTGTGAACCCATTAATAAAATAGGTGGAAGACTAGTAGGTAGAAGTTGGAAGTGTAGGAGGTAAAAGAAGGAAAACTTGGTGTGTTGGAAGGTGATGCATGGTCATCAACCTCCATAACCAAAAGAGTGGTTCTACCACTTACCCCATCCCTGTGATTGAGAGATCACATTATCTACCTGAGTTTTCTGATGCAAGAGCATCCAACGGTTAAAGAAATATTACATCACCCAAAAATAGAGTGTTGTGTTCATGTCCTCATATGATTGTGTGTTCCTATGTTCATGTGTGTGAGCCTACAAATCTTGGAGAACAATCAGGAAAACTTATAGGAGTTGAGTTATTTTCAACTAGAGGAGAATGATGTAATAAGAAAACACTATTCATGGGCACTATTCCTAAATTACTATTCAATGATGAGATGGTAGACACTATTCATCTTGGTAAGGTGTCCACAACGTTATTATTGAGTTCTTATGTGGCATGGGTCTAATTTCTCATGTGGGGACAAAAAAGAGTGGTAAAAAAGGCACACCTAACTCTTTAAAAACTTGTGCTAAGTGGGGAGACACGAATCACTATTTAATATTGATATCTTGATTTTTCATGTGATCTCACTTGAACATGGCTCATAATTTTCCATGTGACCTTTGTCCTTAGTTATGATGACTCCATGTAAATCATGTGACATTGGTTTTCATGGGGAGACAATTTGTCTTTGTAGGATATTCCCCCCATGTGAAGGAGTGGTGCCATTTTGGGCCCCCTTTGTCCCTTTCTTGTTTTTCCTCATATTTTTTCTATATATGATTGTATTATTGGCTTAGTATAGCAGAGTAGGTGAGATTGGGAGATAATCTTGGTGAGAATTTTGAGCAAGCCTCCTTGGCATGTTGACCAAGTTTGTATGTTGATATTTAAGCTTGGTAAAGCTTGTGTAATGACATGCATTGATGACATGGCCTGTTGAGTTGTAATTCTTTTTGAATTAATGAAAAAAGATAGGATGTTCATGTGTTGAATTCATGATATTTTTATGTGTTTTGTATGAGATTCAGTGTAGTAAGGATTTTTGAATCCTTTATGTGGTTGGAGGCCATATTAACTAGTATCAGAGCTGAATTTTCTCACATCATTACATATTCTATTTTTGGGTCATTAATAATTATTCATACTATATTTGTATTTTAAATTCTTGAAACACCACAAACATGTATGGGTGTGTTTGTAATTTTTTCTAAATATATTTATTTCCTTTCTTGACCATAGTTTTTGGTGTTTTTTTATGTGCCATGTCCTTCAATCAATTTAAAGATATGGCACAAACATGTGGCAATGTCTATGTAGCAGAACCACAAGGGTCAAATTTTTAATTTATATCTTTGTCTATTTTCAATGATTTATATTGCATATGTTTTCTTCTTGTTTCATGTACAATGTTCTTTATTCTATGTAGAGTGAGTCAATTTTGTTTATGTAATGTTTCTTAACAACCACCAATAGCACAGGTCCTATCTTTAGTATGTTCTTGCACATATAATGATTCATGATGTACATTCTCTATGACTATTTTTTTACAAAAAATGATTTTATATAAGGTTTGATATTGAGGATAGTCATTATAGGTCTTAACTATTTGTTGACTAGTTGATGACCATAGGAAAATGTCAAAATGCAATAAATTTGAAAACCATTGGATGGTGAACTTGTTACCTTCAATTCTATATTCATCATAGATAAAACTCATCTTTAAAATGTATGTTTGATAATTTACAATATTCAATATGTTTTTTATGACATTTCCTATTAGATTGTCTTTCAAACAACTTTGCTTTTATATCTCTAGAATGGAATGCATTACAAAAAGATTGCACTAAATAACGGTGTAAAGAACATATGTCAAAAGTTTATTTTACCAAATGAAAAATAGATCTAAATATGATATAACCACAACAAGATGTGGTATCCAAAATTCTAAATAGTCTGCATAATAGCAGTTTTTCTACATTTGTTTCCCAATAAAAAGAAAGCACAGGACATGTTCTTGATATTTGTGTCCATGGCAAGGGAATTTGATAATTGTTTTTTTTTTTATAATAAAATGGTTCATAATATCATAAAATAGTATGAAATATGGTTATGTAAGGACCTCCTCATTAAAATTAAAATACTTATGTTTTATAATTAAAGACCAAGCATAAATGGAAATATTTAGCGATTTAGAAAGCCAATTTATACATAAGTTGTCTCCCCAAGGCTATGTTTTCCATTTGGTTTACATTAAGTCATATAAAGATACATTCTATGGAAATATGTTTCATTATCTTTTACTTGATGCAACCTACACAATTCCTTAGAATCTAATTCCAATTCAAAATACTTTAGTGCATGGGGATCATTTTTCTCCAAATAGTTTATAAAATGCTCTATAACTGCTACGCGTAACTCTATTGATGTGTATCTAAAATTTAATACCACTTTAAAATCATCAAACAAGAAATCATTTAAAGTTTATTTGAAAATATTACTTCTAAAAAGGTTATTTGCTGCCAGGGTAATATCTATGTCATTGCATCAAGATTTTAACAATGGCATGTATTCATCAACATAAAGGACCTCTTGTCTACTATGCATATGCTTTTTTTTTTTTTTTTTGGTTTTTATTTTTAAATTCCATTCTAAAATGCCAAGTAGATTGAAGACAATAAAAAAAACAAGATAAGTGGAAAGATTGGAAAATTCTCACCAAAACCATCATAGACTTGTTGTCGATTCACCAAAAAATCACCAGTGCTAGAAGTCACAATTTCCCTAGTTGATAGATTTATATATTTTTTTAATACAAATCAATATATAATCACACTTTTTTTTTATTTAATAAACCTACACAAAATTATGTATATTTTTTATTTGGCACAAGATAAAAGTATAAAAATATCAATTTATTGAATAAGCTTAAAATAACAGGATAAACACATATCACAATAAACTTATACTGTTATAAATTCAATGTAAAAACATCGAAACCATTAACCTTAAGAAAATAAAATTTGTTATGAATTCTATTTTTAATGGGACCATGTTCTGAATCCAAACTTTTTTTGTTATCATTGTATTGGTTTCGTAGGAATTCTTAAATAGAGTATGACTGTGCACACAAAAGAGAAAATTTTATGTTGAAAAAATATGAAATCATACATATTTTCTAATAAGATTATTCTATGTAAAAGATATTAATAATTGTTTAATATATAAACTTTTGTTTAAGACAATTTACTGAGTTGCTACTTGTTAACTATCTAACTCAAATCAAAATCAATTCACCACCAAGTAGGGTGAACAGATTCTAGAAGTGCACGAGCAACAAATATGACTACAGAGAAACTAGCTCAAGTAGTTTCAATAGTCCTATTTCATAGATTTTTATTTTTTAACAAAAAATCATTTATCTAGAATGCAACAAAAAAATAATGCATACATGAACCTAATTTTTTTAATACAACTTAATATCTGATCACACTATTTTTTTGCTTAAGAAACTTACACAAAACTATGTATCTAAGGTGAGGATGCAATACCATGATAGTATATGTTTAATTTGGGACAAGATAAAAGTAAAAAAATATAAATTTCTCAAATAAGCTTAAAATAACATGATAGACACATAAGACAATAAACATATACTATTATAAATTTAATGTTTAAAACATCAAAACCATAAACCTTAAGACAAGATAATTAGTTATGAAGTTTGTTTTTAATGGGATAATGTTTTGAATCCAACTTTTTTATCACTATATTGGTTTCACAGGCATTCTTAAACAAAGCTTGACAGTGCACACAAAAGAGAAAATTTCATGTTGCAAAAAATATAAAATCATACATATTTCCTAATGAGAATATTATATGAAAAAGATATCAATTAACGTTTAATATATAAACTTTTGTATAAGACATTTTTTTGAGTTACTCCCTATTAACTATCTAACATAAAGTAAAAAATAATTCACTGTTAAGCAAGGTGAACAAATTCCAGAAGTATGTCAATAGTAAAGACGACTACACAATAACTAACTCAAGTAGTTTCAACAATCTTATTTCATAGTTTTTTATTTTTTAACAAAAATGAATTTATCTTTGATGTGATAGAAAAATAATGCATACAAATGAACCTAACTATCCAATGCACAAGAGCACTCCAACGATTTACAATACATAGTGAAAATAATTATTTGAAATGGGTAAATAGATTAAATCATTTCATGTATGAGTTATTACATGGAAAATGTGCATTTAATTATTAGGATAGTCATTACACATCAATTTTGCAGAGTGAACAATAGTAAAATGCCGTATCCTCTAGCATATGTCCTCATAGATTAATTCATTGTCACCCTTGTACTTCTGCATGTACAAAATCACTAATAATTATGTCATTATTTTGGCCCTAAATAAGATGTAAGTGAATTTTACCAATCACAACACAGATCAATGCCCCTTTTCATGATTTTTATTAAAAAATACATAACTTAACTATTGAGAAAATATAAAATTTTCCACATACAAAAAATTTTGAATTTTGATTGGTCCATAAGGCATACTTTAATTAAAATTTAAATCAAAATGATTCCTTCAGTTTATCCTTCATGACTAAAAGTATAATGATTTCTTCAATTTATCCTTCAGGATGTTGTAGTTTAGAATGAACTTATAACTAGTAGGATCTCTCTTGCAAACCATTACCATAGCTTTTGAGATATTGTAGAGAATAAATAATAAATAATTTACACAATAGTCTCTAAATTATATTCACATCTCCGTATGGGTCTCTAGAACCAACCAAGTCAAAAGGTATAAGGGAGTGTCTATCAAATAGGCAAAGTAGTTTGTTTCGTGCAACAAAATATTGTTGCATGAACAACCTATAAAATAGGAGTTTTTATTATTATTATGCACTCAAAAAATAAGCGCAAAAAATATAATAATATCTCTAACAATAAAAAAATCCTGAATCAAGCTTAAATGCTTTAATCCAACACCCCACCCCTTAAGCTTAGAATAGGGAGTGAAAAAAGAGAAAGCAAAGAGACTAAATAGGTCCCAGTAACTAGGCTTGATAAGGTACCCATTTATAAATCATAGTGAAATATAAAGTGTCACTAGGGTAGCCAATCCATCTTACCAAACTACATGGATGATGAATTGTTGTAACTACTAAGTCAAATAATAACTAGTACTCTATACAAGGCTAACTCTGTAAAAAAACATTGATTTCAAAACACTAGGAAAAAGAGTCACCAAAGATGAAATGTATCACTTCAAGTTACTCAAAAACTAATAACAACAACTAAAGTCAAAAGAGTAAAAAACATTTGTTATAAGGTGTTCCAAGAAGCCAAATGTCTCAATACTTGAACATAAAGTTGCAAAGGGTGCACTAGATGGAATGAAGGCCATCAAATACAAATACACTCAGTGGACTCAAAAGTCTCATTGGATCTCAAATCTGAATGAGTGGTCTGGATCCATTGTTCGATCATAAAAAATAACTGACACTAGAATGCACCAAAATAGATCTTATGAAAAGAGATTGTCAAAGGTGTCGATAGTGAAAAATGGTTCACCAAATAAATTTAATCTACTGCCAAAAGATCTAGTATACCAAAGGTTAACAAGGAACATGAAAACCAAAGAAGTAGGATCTGCACCATACCCCCCATACTACTAACTGGGTGGAGTGATGTAAAAAAGGTCTGTATGAGTGGGCTAAATCCACTACTCTAACACTAACATGTTGAAAATTTATTCACCATAATATATATTCTTCAGAAGGAGATCAAGATCTACAACAAATCTAAAGAAGATTGTCAACTTTCAAAAAAATGTGCCAAAGATATAGAATAAATATCTCTCAAGAAAATGGCCTTGGTGGTGATGGGACAGTTAATAACTGAAGAGTAATTACTCCACATGGAGCATATAAATATGAAGAAAAAGCTCCATGACTCACAGTGTGAATACAAATAAAGGTCTCATACAAGAAAAAGCACTAGATGACAAATGAAACCCAAAATGCTATCAATCTGTAGAAGATGCCATCACGAACAAGAGAGTTTCTCCTAAAATAAGGGAATAGTATGCAACATAAAATTGTAATAAATAATGTAGGACATTGAGCTCTACCAAAAATGCATTTGTGAGTATAAAAGTGGCACAAAAAACAATGGACACTAAAAAATAGGATGTCAGACTTTGTTGATAATGCATCCATGAGTGTAAAGTGTGATGAAAAGGATAACAATGTGGGCCAAGAGGGCACAAGTTCAATAACAATGACCTCCAAAATATAAAGATAAGGAAGAGTGAGAACAAGTTTATTTTATTTGTGAGGGGATCAAACCTCCTATGAAACTACACATCACCCTCTCTTTGACACATGAGATCGTAAAAGTGTGTTCCGCAAAAAAAACTTCTTGATTGAAAAGGACCCTCCTTTACAAAATATGGCTCCCTTTACATATCAAAAAAACTTATATGAGGATTAAAAACCTCACAAAAAATTGATGTCCACCACCATAAAAAAAAGTCTCCCTTTTTACCATACCACTAACTATTCACAATTATCCCCTCAAAATATCTAAAAGATAAATTTTGAACAAAAAATGTGTGGAAGAGGTTGAATCCATGACCCTTCAATTCAAAGTTTTAAATAAACTACTAATAACTGGTCAGGCTATCAACAATTCAAACATATCAATACCAAAATTGATATTTATCTTCTAGAATTTAAATTTGTGAATAAAAAAGATTAAACTCACACTTTTGTGATCAGTCAAGTGTAGGAAAGTATGGTTGATGAAGGGAGTGGTGGTTGACATAGAGGTCTAGGAGAATGCACAGGTGGCTAATTTGTTGAAGAAAACTAGCCAAGAGAAACCCAAGGTGATAATTTTGTTGACCAGAGAACCAAAGAATATTATAACAACCTATACCTCCAATGTAGGTCTTCATCACACTGATCTCATTGAGAAAATGGGTGTATTTTTTATGCCCTAAATTCACCAAAATATTCATAATATTCATCACTTTTAGTGCCACTAATGACACCCCTACTATATTCAACATCACAATCATGTTGTTGATATACACAATGAAAAGATTATATGGCTCTGGAAGAATTATCTTCATGAAATATGTGTTGAGGTTCAAACCATAGCCATATGCTACCACTCAAACCCTTACCACACCCTTCTTCATGTTGGTTGTGTTTATGGATCCATTCATTCATTTTATATCCCCTAATGCCTAGAAGAGTGAAGTTGATAGCATGGTGCTTTTTCAAATAAAATGTAGCTTCATATTGTCCAGGTAGTCGAGCAAGACATGCTGTGTGAAAATGTGCTTTAGGTATTGAAACTCGTGACCTAGAGGCATTAGAGACTATGAGAACCATAATGACAGCTTGACTATTGACATCATTGGTGATATTCATTTTATTGAGGTACTCATTGAACAAACCCAATGATGGGTGTGGAGTCAAGAAGCCACAAAAAAGGTGTTTATGATGCAAGGCACATTGTACTTTGATCCAAAAAAATGCACTTTAAAAAAAAAAAACCACTGTGTATATCTTAGCTAACACAATTCATTTCAACATATGAAATCAATGTAGATGGGTTGAGTGATGGCTATAAGAGGCATCTATGATACCATGTCAGCGTTTAGATTGAACTTGTAACCAACAGTAACTCTATTGCAAACCATTACCATAGCATTTGAGATATTGCATAGAGTAAATAATAAATAATTTTCACAATAGTCTCCAAATTGTATTCACATCTCCATATGGGTTTCCAGAATTGACCAAGTCAAAAGGTACAAAGGGTGCCTATTAAATAGGAAAGGTAGGTTATTTTGTGCAGCAAAATATTATTACATTAACAACTTGTAAAATAGGAGTTTCTATTATTATTATTATTATTATTATTATTATTATTATTATTATTATTATTATTATTATTATTATTATTATTATGCACTCAACAAATACGTTCACAAAGTATAACATTATCTCCAACAATAACCAAACTCCTGAATCAAGCTTACACGCTTTACTCCAACACGAGACTAATAAGGGTGGTCCAACAAGCAAACTTGACTTCTTGATAAGGTACTTAAACAATTTTTTTATTTGTTGTAATTACTCTTAAATAAATGTTAATCTTGTTTGGCATAGAACATGCCATTGATACTTTGAATTTTATATATAATATTAAGCATTTAGTACTTTAATTTTTTTTAAATGGAAATAGTTACTTCATATTACTAGAGGTAAAATATGTATATAAATTAATTAGGTCCACCTTATCAAACAAATTATTTATTTTATAATTATTGAGATTATATACATATTCACAAAAGATATTAAATATTTATTAAAGTTATTAGTATGTTTATGGTTGTTCTTGGTATTTAGAATTCAAAAATAAAAGTCTCAAAATATTAATCAAACTAATAGATGACACAAAGTTATATAGAACAATTTTGAGTTTTCACAAGGAGGGGGCACATCATCCTGAAGAGGAGAGATCCTAAAAGAAAGTCTCCACCTATCACCATCCAATGATCACGTCCATAATGAAAATTCAAGGAATAAGTACTTTCTATTAAAATAGAAGAGAAACAATCACACCAACATGTAATGCATTAATGAGTTTCTTATACTGTCATGTTTTATGTCGACATTAATTTTGGACAGTGAATACCAACTAGTATGAACTATATTTTTATTTTATTTCTCTATTTTTAAATTAATTGATAAATAAATGCCTTTTCAACAAGGACATGAAAAGGAATGTTATGCTAAAGTTGAAGAATTTTTATAAAGTCATGATGAAACATGATGATAAAACTTATAGAAAACATTTTTTATATTGGAAAATTAAAATTATTGAATAGTTTTTCATTGTGATTATATTGGTGATATTTATGTCTTTGTCTTGTAATGTTTACTATTTTATGTTTGTGAAGTTAAAAAAAGGGGCTCTACAATCATATAAAAAAAATTAGAATTTATTATTTAACTTGTTACGATGGCATATTCATTGTGACAATGCATTTTAGGTTTAGTTGACAAGATAATAACTTTAGGCTCTATTTTTATACTTAGTGGTTATGCAAATATTCTAGTATGAAAGCCCAAGTTTTTATGTAACCCACTTTAATATTTCTGAATCCTAAGGTTCACTTTAAGTTATTTTATCACTTGTGATCTTTATATTATGTAGTTTGATTGAAAAATCAAGCCAACTAATCATAGCTTAGGTATAGTTGCACTACATGGGAAGTTTACCCATGGCCATAGTAGGAGTAACTCTGGAAAGGTGCAAACATCACAAGAAGATAAAGAAACATTAAGAAATCCATGGTTTCATAGATTGTATAAATTGATTTGAAGAGCTAAAATGATGCAATGAGCCTTATTACCAACTAGAGGTTGCCACATGTTTCAATGCAACTGCACACATGGAAAAAAAGGCAAATAAAAAGTTAGCTAAGGCCTATATTGAGCAAATCATTTCATGTGGCAAGTATAGACGTAAAGAGTAGACATAAAGGCAATTAAATAATCCAACACATTAGCAGTCAATGGAGATAAAGTGAAGGGAAATATTGACACAGTGAAGGATGCACTCCATGATCACAATGCACAAATATTTAATATTTTTAGATGTGATTAAAGTCCAATTTGATAGATAAACATTATTTTTGTTGATATAGTCATGAGTATTTCTAACCATTAGGGGGGATTTATTAAATTATAATGCATTATGTGAAAATTCATAATAATTTATTCCTTGAAATAAAGAGATGCCTTTGTGTCCATGTTAGTATATCAAATGACAAATGTAAAAATACATCGAGTGAAAGATATTTGGAACATGTTTAAAGCTGCATTAAAAAAATGGTGAAATCTAAAATATAATATATATTGCAAAAACAATGTTAGAATCCAAGAAAGTGAAAAAAAAATCACTTTTTGCAACACAAACCTAGTTTGAGTTTAGATTTAGTTAGTTCATTGTGAATCAATCCTTGTAAAACCTCAATTTATTCATTGGCCATTTCTCAATGTCATGTACAAATCTTTATGGAAAATTGTCATATCCACTTTTTAATTAAATCATTTCTAGGGACCCAAAATATCATTCCCATATTTCCCATGGGCTAAGGGAAATTTATAGGGAAATAGTTTTAATTATTTAGCATCTTCATTAAGGCAAATTTATGATTGCATTAATGAGGGATTCATAATCAGCTTCTTTTTGAAAGAGCACACATATTATGGAAAATATAATAAAAACTTTATGATGGTTGTAAGAGCATGGAAGTGGAGAATATTTGTGGGTTAAAATTAGCAAGGTGTAATAAGGAAACTATGATAAATCCTTAGTAGGCCTATTTTTTATGGAAATTATGGAAACCTTTTATTACCTATATTGGAGATAGAATATAAAAACATTTCATTACTTATATTGGAGATATAATATGGAAAAATTATATTATTATTATTATTATTTGGAATTTTGGGATAACTGTATTTGTTCCCCAACTCTTATTTAAGTCAAACAGCTTCACTAGTTTGAGATCTTTTGTCAAATTATCAATTTATTTCATATCTTGAGCACTTGTGTTCGACTACAAGATTTGAGGACAAAATCCCTTGGATTATTAGTGATCATAGGATGAAACACATTTGGTTTCCTATGGGAAATATCATATATAGGTTGTATTTTCATGTCAAATATTTATTCAGATTTGAACATCTATTTTAGTATGTTGTAGTTACATAATTATAAAGAAGGGACTTCTAGTTTATAGAGTATGTGTTTAAGATTTAATATTTTTATGTATGTCTATAGTTTATGATTAATTCAAAGATATTTATTTAATTTTCATGAATATAAATAAGATCCATCATGTTGGTAATGTTATTTGTCATGTATGCAAACATTAAGTGATTTCTTGACAAAATTGTAAAGAATCAACATTGAATACTTTGCGTGTTTGATACAAAAAGTATATGGAGTTTATTACATTATTTACTATTTTAATCTAATAAAATTTTGGAAAATAATTCAACTTTAATATAATTGCATAAATAGTAGGTTGAGTTCATTACATTGGTATCAAAGCATTGATCTTACTAGCCTACAGGGTCGAAATCTAACATTTGAGTGCATATCCACAATAGACACATAAGTGAAAGGGAACTTAGGAGAGATAGCATGGATTTACAACCTAAGTTATTAATAAAGGAAGAAGACATAGATCTTATCCAAGAGGTGTTGATGTGAATACAAAATGAGTAACAAAAATCTAGGGATTATCTTGAATAAATTAACAGAAAATCAAGATAAGAAGTATAGATAAAGAACCAATATTTTAATAACCAAAATTTGAGGTAGTTTTATATTAGCTATAAATCTATAGATTCGTTTAGAAGAATGGAAAACAAATATCCTATTGAGGAGGCATGGTTAGAATAGCATTGTGACAAACATGACATCAATTTTTTTGCCTTCGATGAATATGATAAGAAATTTCATATATACACATCTAATAATATCTTTGAATAATTCTTGGAGGTATACATAGAAAATAGAAATAGAATCTTGAAGAAAAAAGATGGAAAATCAAACCCTCAAAATAATTATAATGACTAAATCAAGAAGGAAGAAAAGTCAAATAAAAAATAAGTTAGTGAGCAACCCATAAATGAATCTAGCATGCAAGTGGAAAGTTAAGGATATTCAATATAAATAGGTATGACTTATAATTTTTTTTTAAAAAAAATTGTATTAACAATGTAAAGGAAAAACATGCTTTACATGTTTAATGACAAGTGTCCATGATTGAAGTTGTTTCCTCCCAAGAAACATTACATGTTGAATGTAGATCATCCAAAATTGAGGATTTTTTAGCCCTAGAAGAACATCTAAATCTTCCAATCATTGCAAAGTTTGAGTCATTACCGTATGAGATTGATTTTTAGAGTAACCATAGTGATCAACATGGAAGTAAGGAGAATGTTTTAGTTAATGCCACTATTTCTAAAATAATTAATTATAAGGATGGTTGTGTCAAGGTAAATCTCTCAAAAAATCCTACTTCCAAATCAAAAAAAGGAGGTAAGCAATTTGATTGTATTCCAAGATATGAAAAGGAAAGTCATATTTCAAAATTGTTGTTTCATACTATGCCATTTCAAGTTTGTTATCATCATGGAAACCAATCTAAGAATGGATAGAGGGTGAAAGACACAACTTACAACATTATAAGAGAGAGGATGAATGACACAAATTGTAATAAAATGTACAGGGATCCCTTTGTTTTAGTTGAAAATGTTCCATGCATAAAAGTATGGGATCCTGGTATTTGTCAGATGGTTCAGGAATTGCTTGAGGACAAAAAATATTTGGGAAGGGTGGACTGTCATGCCCCATTTTAATTAAATAATTACTAGGGATCCAAAATCTCATTCCCATATTTCCCTTGGGATTATGGAAATTTACAGGGAAATATTTTCAATTATTTGGCATCTTCATCAAGACAAAGATATGACCACATAAATGGGGGAGTTACAATCAGATGATTTTGGAAAGAACACAAATATTATGGAAAATCTATGTTGAACTATATGATGGTTTTAAGAGAGTGGAAGTGGAGACTATTTATGGGTTTAAATTAGCAAGGTGTAATAAGGAAACTATGACAAATATTTGGCGGGCCTTTTTTTGAAGGAGAATATGGAAACAATTATTACCTATGTTGGAGATAGAATATGGAAACATTCCATTACTTATATTGGAGATAGAATATGGAAACATTCTATTATTAATATTATTTTTATCTTTTTGGGACATTGGAATTTGTGTCCCAACCCTTATTTAAGTCAGGTAGCTTCACTAGTTTGAGACCTTTATCAAAATTATCAATTTCTTTCATAGCTTGAGCACATGTTGTCAACTATAAGATTTGAGGATGAAATGCCTTGGATTATTATATATCAGAGGATGAAACCCCTTTGCTTTCTTTTGGGAAATCTCATACATAGGTTGTATTTGCATTGGTAAGCTTTGTTTATATTTTAGCATCTATTTCGATATGTCATAGTTACATAATTATGAAGAAGGGAGTTCTAGTTTACAGAGTATGTATTTCAGATTTAATAGTTAGATGCATGGATATCATTTTTGATTTATTCCAAAATATTTCTATAATTAGTTTCCATCAAGTATGGTTATAATAGTCAGATGCATAATGTTGAAAAAATTATGTCATGTATGCAAACACTAAGTGGTTTTGTGACATAGTTGTAAAAAATCAGCAATGCATACCTTGTTAGTTTGATATAAAAGGTGTGTGGAGTTTATTACAATATTTAAACTTGTAATCTATATAAAATTTCTGAAAATAATTCAGATTTGAATATACTTGTGTAAATAGTAGGTTGAGGTCATTATAAAAAATAGGAAAATGAAAGTGAATTTGCTAATTCTCAAAAGTTCAAAAACAAAAAGTATTTAAATCTACATGTATATTGTGACTCAATATTAAGGAATCATTAAAAAAATTTAAATATGAAATTATCACATTTGATGTGTTTCTCATGTCATTGAGAGAATAAAATTGGAAGCATCATCCATGGATATAACCTCCTTCACGACAACATACTTTTTCACTAGCCATGCTCAATGTTTTGTGTGTTTAACACTTGAGAAGACACTAATAAGAAAAAAACTGACTTTCATCACAAAAGTGTGTGTCATGCCACGCTCCTTCACAAACTAATATATAATTTTAGCGAAGAATCCCAAAATCTCATCGATATGTAAATGACTAGGTGGTTCATTCCCATTTTTTACTACCCAAGTATGCCCATCAATCATCCCTTTTGGTGATTTAAAATTCCACGAGCCATATAGTTCTCGTACATGGGTAATTATAGACAACATATTCAATGTGATGGAATGGGAAAAACACTATTCATGTAGCACTATTCCTAAGTCATTATTCACTGATGAGATGGTAGACTCTATTCATCTTAGTGAGGTGTCACAACACTATTATTGATTACTTAGGTGGGATGGGGTATATTTATATGGAGGAACATGGTGGTGGCCTAACTTGTCTAAAGTAGATGCTCTTATTTTTGACATTGCACATGTAACAAACCTTTCAATATTCATCAATAGTGTTTCACATGTGAAGGGTGGTGTCAATTTTCCAAGATAATTTGTCCTTAGTCAAATATAACCCCATGGATCATGTGTTGTATCATTTCCTTGGGACTTACTATGTCTTATTTGTCATGTTTCATCCATGTGGGATGTGGAGTGTAGATGTTGAATTATCTCTCATTCTTCCTTGTAAAATATATATTCCTTTTCTTATTAGTTAGGCTAGATGAGTTTGGGGAAAGGGTTTAGAGATAAGCCTTGAGGTCCTCCTTGTCATTTTGTCCATGTATTTGAGAGTGAGTAATGGCATGCATTGTTGGCATGACCTTTGGGTTGTAATGCTTTGTTTAAAGCTTTTGTATTTGTGAGAGGATTAATGAGGATATGTTGAATTTATGAATGAATTCATGATGTATTTATGATATTTTTATGTCATTGAGAGGATTGTAAGGATGGTTGAATCCTTTATGTGTTTGGAGGCCACATCAACTAGTCTCAAAGTAAATATGATTACTATGGAGAGGATATTATTGAGAATGTGAGTTTATTTATTTGTTTTGTAGGTATGAAGATGGAAAAGAAGAGTGGAAGAATGCCACTAAAGAGAGAATGGGAGAAGAAGCTGAAGACTTGGATAAAACTATTGGATTTGTTGTTGGAGATATTTGAAGAATGTGAGAGTGAAGAATAAGAAAATATGGTGTGGGAGATGATGGAATCCCTAAGATCAAAGTTGGTTGCATTAAATATGGAGATAGCCATATGGAATAGTGAAGAGTGCAACCATGGAGGGTTGTAGAAGAAGGAAGAGAATAAGATGGTTGTCTTTGAAGACAATAAGGATTTGTTATGTGAGTATAACATAGATGAATACATCCTCATAAAGGATGATGTGGATGTGGTGTATTGTCCACCAGATGAGGGAGGCCCATTATGTGATGATGTGGAAGAATATATGAAGACCCATGAGTGGGAAAATGTTTCCATGGATGTAACATTTGATGAGAGTGAAGAAGGCAACCAAGAGGAGTTGTATAAAAGATAACATTGTACTCATGATGAGTTGAACATAGAGGAAGAGGGAAGACATATATATTTTCATGTTTTCATGGTGGAAACTTTAGATGATGAGGTTGTGCAAGAAAGTGCACAAGAGGAGATTATGATGGAAATTCAGCCATGTGATGGATCTAAAAATGGACATATGAATGAAGATATTTCAGCCTTGGAAGTGTATGATATGGAGATTTTGAGAGCTCATTGTGAGGATGAAAATCATGAGGAACATTTCTAGATATGGAGTGGATTTGGAACTTTCCATGAAGGAAATAATAGATTTGGTTTTTGTGTAAGTGAATGCACATGAAGAGAATGTGGAGGAGAAGATGAATGTTATTGCATCCATGGGTGATAATATACAAGTGATTATGATGTGTTATTTGGAAGATGATCTAATAGGTGGTTGGATAGTGAGTGAATAAATCTAGGTGGGATTTTGGTAGAGGTGGATGGTTACAAGTGGGATTGAGATCACATGGGATGATAAGATGCATGGTAGTGCATATTGATGTAAGAGGTCAATTCATGGTGGGTTGGAGCCCAAGTATGAATATATTAGTATATGGATGAGATTTTGGTGGAGGAAGATGGTTTCAGGGCCACTATGTAAATGTTGGAAGTGAAGGAGGAAAAATAAGGATAACTTGGTGTGTTGGAAAGGGATGCTATGGGCATTGGCCTCTGTGACCATAAGAGTGGTTCTACCACTTAGCCCATCCATGTTATTGACAAATCACATTATCTACCTTGGGTGTCTAATGTAGGAGCATCCCAAGGTTAGTGCAATATTGCATCACCCAAAAATAAAGTGGTGTGATTTTCATTTATTTTTCAAAATAAAATACAAGGGTACAATTAGGATAAATCGTAGGATCTAAGTTGATTTTAGTCAAATGAGAATGATGTAGTGGGAAAAAAACTATTCATCTTGGTGAGTTGTCACAACACTATTCCTGATTAATTAGGTGGCATGGGGCACATTTTTATGGAGTCATATAGAGGCACATGGTGGTTTCCTAACTTGTCTAAAGTAGATGCTCTTCTTTTTTACCTTACACATGTGACAAGACTTTTAGTATTCATCAATAGTGTTTCACATGTGAATGGTGGCACAAATTTTCCAAGATGCTTTATCCTTAGTCAAAGATGACGCCATGGAGCATGTGGTGTATAAGTTCCTTGGGCCTTACTATGTCTTGTTTATCAGGTTTCATCCATGTGTGATGTGGGACTTGGATGTTATATGGTGTCTCATTCTTTGATTATTAATTAGGCTAGGTGAGTTTGGGGAAAGGGCTTAGAAAGAAGCCTTGAGGGTCTCCTTAGCATGTTGGCCAAGTATTTGAGAATGGGTAATGGCATGCATTGGTGGCATGGCCTTTGGGTTGTAATGCTTTGTTGAAAGTTTTTTTATTTGTGAGAGGATTAATGAGGATGAGATGGATTTATTAATGAATTAATGATGTGTTTATGATATTGTTATGTGATTGAGAGGATTGTAAATATTGTTGAATCCTTCATGTGGTTGGAAGCCACATCATGTTGGAGATTTGTCAGATTTATCATAGTGATGTCATGGAGGTTCCCTAGTGAGTGGATGAAGTGCCTTAATAGTATAAGTGACAATGACAAAGTTTGAAATGTACTTGTTTTTGCATAATAAAGTGTGTAATATTCGTGTTCTCTATGTGTGGTTGGTTTATCTTCAGTATTGACATAGCTTGAGAGGATTAGGGATGAGTATGGAGGTTTGAACATGTGCAAGGGGTCCTAAAATGTGATCCATTCTTTGAGATATTATGTGCACAAGTGTAATTCATATGGTTGATCATAGTTCTCATCTAGACATTTTGGGTTCAATGGCAGAAAATTTGAGTTGGTAGTTTGATAACATCACCATTGCCACATCAAAAGGAGTAAAGGGGAGCTAGTCATATTGTTATGACCACTGTAGTCCCTAATTGTTATGTGTCATATCTCAAGCCATGCATCAAAGTGTGGTCAAAGATATGAGGGTGAAAATTTTCATTCTAATATATATTTCATTATTTTCTCATACTTAGCCAAATTTACAATATAGCTAGAAAGAGCCAAATAAGTAGTTTGATGATAGGATATCTCGCACATGTGGACGTTTTAGGTGAAGGTGATCATATGTTTTTGTTGAGTTTTTGACCTAGATAATTTATGATAAATTTAATATCATGTGCTAAATCATGATAGAATTTATGGATGCTCAAAGTTGGCCTCTCAAGCAGATTTGGACATGGTTGGCTCTGTGACAGAAGTTTATGATAAGGCATGTTAATGACATTATATCTCGCATGTGCAAGAGTTTCAAGAGTAGTGGGTCACATGGTTGGATTCTCCTAAGGAGATCATCTAGTCCAAATTTGAGATCCTACAGGTAAGCACAAAAGAAGTTATTGAGGTGAAAAAATGGCTACTCATGCATATTGATAGGGTCCCCATACTTAGTCATTTTTGAAAAAGCTAAAGCTTGAGCAAGATCGATGGTGCACAATTGATCCAAGGAGTTAGGAAGCAAAGAGATAAGGACATGTTCACAATTTTTAAACATTTGAGCAAAGGTAGAAGATAAGGATCCAATGGAAAGTGACCATTTGTACATTTGATCAAATGATGAACATTGATCATTAAATACCGGGTTGATCTGTAGAGACTGACGGAGTGTATCGAGTCAACATTTTGAGATGGCATGAGATGAGTTCAAAGTGATAGAATTTTAACATCTAATAGTTGGAACCTATGTGTTAAATATCGATCCATATCAATGGTGCAAGATTGATCATGAGCTAAGAGTTCACAAGATTCAAGCTTAGTGTTTGAAGGTTAACTGTGACCATTTATATTTGAATATTTGAAATTGTAAAGGAATGACTAGTGTCTGGTTTTTAGACCATAGCTTTTGATAGAAGTCAAATTTTCTCATGGAGTAAAAATAAAATATGTAGAGGACTCCAAGGTACATCTATTTATATGGATTTTAAGATCTTTAATTTTGTATAGACAGAGTTATTAAGCTCTAAAGTTGACTATGTTTTTATATATGTTCTACAAGTGACCTGAGAAGGATATTCGAGCTCATATAGTTGTTGTTTCGATGTTTCATTATTAATTGGCTATTGGGGAGTGTTGTAGACTCCAGAAGGATGCACTATGTGCATTCTAAAGGTTTGTCCAATCGTATGAAGTATGAACAAAGGTCTTAAATTTGATTTTGCATTCATTCATAATGACTGTGTGTATAAGGAAGTGTTTGAGTTAATTGGGTGTTAGCAAAAGTGTTTTGGTGACTGTGATCATTTTTGGATGTCCTAAGGGACATAGAGAGTCGACCTAATTCATCCCTAAAATTGAAGATCTAAAGGCCATTACTAGTTGGAAATCCTTCAACCTATGTCTCATACATAATCATAACCAAAACCTTAGCATTCCACCTGTGACACATCCTTTATAGATGACTATTTTCTCACTCTTGTAGATATTGAGGCTTCTTTTAAATAAACATTGATTTGCCTTGACATTTTTTGCAAAGCTTTGAGGTCTAATCTGTAGTGGGTCAAAACAAAATGCTTTTGGTAGATCATGATGCTTATGCTAAAATGGTTTAAGGATTTCCATTTAAATTGGATAACATAGGGGAAATATTCAAATTATTAGGCATTCCCTTTGCCTTTGATAACTCTCCCTCTGAGTTGTGACTATATGTGATAGAGAGAGTTGAGAAGAAGAACACCTATTGGATCACTAAGTATTTAACATTGGCATGTAAGTTCCAAATCTACACTAAAATTATTGTTTGCACTCATGTCTATTATTCTCCTTGTTGGGAACCCTCAAAATCATGATACAATAAACTAGCTAAATTTTTGAGAGACATTCTTTGGTCTAGTGCTAGGAAAACTAGTGGTTTCCATAGAGTGGCATGGGATGTTTGTTGCTTCCCACATGATAAGGGGGGAGGATCATCATTTATTTTTACAGACATAGGTTTGCTTTATGCTCCAAGTGGACTTTCTATGCTATTGAAGGTCCTAAATCTTGGACCTTCAATGACTTTAATGTGGCTGAGTCCCCTAAAGATCAAGAAGGCCCTTTATCAATGTAGTGGCATGTTGGGGAGCATGAAAACTTGTTTAATTTTAAAAACCAATGGGGTTATCAAACCCTCTCTTTTGGTGGACGTAATTAAAGCCCAAACCCTTGGTTTACGTGGTCTAATTTACTTGTTAGCTATGATCGTGTTCTCAAAAGGCTCGACTTTAATATGCTTATGCTAGAGTGGGTTAAGGATTTTCTTTGGAAGTGGATTAACATAATGGAAATATTCAAATTCTTAGGCATTCCCTTTTCCTTTGATAGCTCTCCCTTGAGTTGCGACTCTATGTGCTAAAGAGAGTTGAGAAGAAGAATGCTTAGTGGATCAAACTCTTGTTCTTTTTGTCAAGCTCTTGGTCTTTCTCAACTAACAGCTTCTAGAAAGTTCTCTCCCCTAAAAAATGGTGGATGCTTCCATGTCTTGTATCATACAAGAAACACCACTCATCCCAAATAAGCTTCACAAAATGAAGTGAGAGTATCTTGCTGTTTGTATCTGTTGATATCGTGTTGTGAGTATCTCGCTGTTGATATCGTGTTGGGAGTATCTCGCTGTTGATATTGCGCTGTAGAGAAAGAAAAAGATAGGTTGAATCTGTCAGAACGCTCAAGGTCCTTCACTGACTGCTATAATTGTGCAGCCAGCACGTTCATCAAGAGACAGTAAAAGGCCAAGGCCATTAAACAGTCTCAATAGTCGCGCTCCGGCCCAAGAGCCATTCTTCGTCTTCCAGATTGTAGTGCTTGTCTGTGTTTGATACGCAGACCAAGTTGTACAACCTTCAAAACAGATCCTGTTCAAGTAAGGTCGTACTTTCAACGTCAATGCTTTCCAAATATATGCATTTTCTTTTTAACGCGCTTCGAATGTGGGACATTATGACCAATCGCCCGTCCGTCCCGTTTGTCCAGACTTTTCACCGAATCAAACTGCATTGCATTTATTGCCCCATCAACAATCATTATTATTATGGATTTTAAGAAAAATAGTTGATCCCTGAGTTGAGTTTTATTTTTAGGAAGAAAATAAATTCTAGGATTTTAAATGATAATTAATTGCTTGGTTTGCGATTTTTGTCACCCTAAAACCTTTTTTAAGATCATATGAGATGACACTTATTATGTATATAATATACGCTTTTGGCTAACGACAAAAGAAGCAATGTTCAATAATACTTTGACTCTTATGCGTATGTATGGAATCCATTACATGTGAGAGTCCTCAAACTAGTAGGGCTATGGGAAAACCTTAAGATATCTTCATTGTTCAAAAACAACCCTGAAACAAATTTTGCTTAAACAACCAATGTTTAACTAGCATGGGAGATATAAACATGAAAAAAAACCTTGTGTTAAAAGAGAATGCAAAATATGCAATAAGCTCATGTGAAGAAGGCACTTTTTGTGCATATATGCTTTTGAGTAATCACAAAAAAGTAATGCTAAGAATAATCTAAACCTTGCGCTCATGCATGGAATCCACCACATGTGAATGTTGTGAAATTGCTAAAGGCTACGTGAAAACCTTAAGATAACTACCCTATTTGGAAACAAGCCCTTGAACAACTTCTGCATAAACAAGACATGTATAACAAACATGGGAGGAATAGGAAAGAAACAAAAACCTATAATAAGATAATGTTAGATATATAGTAAGCTCCTCTAAGGGAGACAAAAATCACTAGGAACTCTCAAGGTTTAACCATCATTGTCTCCTCAACTCACAAGATAGAGAAACAAGGCTCTCAGACTTCTCTCGTCGAAATACAATGTGCAAGAGAAAGACTTATGGGATTTCAAAGGTATCCATCCCTTTTTCGATTGGATGATGAAACACAAATCTTGATTTGGCAAGGGAATGGTGCAATCCTATTGGTTACCTAAAAGGTTCCTTTGGGAATGGTGCAATCCTATTGGTTACCTAAAAGGTTCCTTTTTCCTAATATAAATGTAGGAAAAATAGATCTTATTTAAAACATTAGTCTAACTCACTAATCTAAGTGAAATTATGACAAAGGTGTAGATAACTATTTACACTAAGAATGCCCTTAGTGATACTAGGAAGTGAATATTAAAAGATGATGAAACTTAAATCCTAATAAAGGGGTCTTGACAACATGTTTGATGAGGTACTCATGTACACTAAAAATCAGCATGAAGGAAGGATAATTAAACATACACCCCCAACCCCACCTAAGGACTAATTTCTTCATATCATATGCCTAAGACAATCAAGGAATCTTAGTCAAAATTGAAGAGTGTTAATGACAAGGGCCTATGTCTGAAAACTAAAGGAGGTTCATCTGCACCAAGCAATGGTTATGCCCTTTAGAAGAGGAAGGACAAAATATGTGTAATGAAAGTCTGTCCACGCTATGAAGTAATATGAAGACAAAAATATAAATATCTCTGTAATGGGTCCAAAGTTCAAGTGTTTTATAGGTCTAGAAAGATCATGCATAAGAAATGAAGGTCACGGTGCTAGTAAAATAGACGTGATAGAACAAGGACATAGACCATTTGCTAAAATAGTTTCTATGTAACTACAATGTGCCTCTATACACACACATAAAATTGAAGGCACCATGAGGCCTTATGAAGGTGCTCTAAAATTGAAGGTGATATACATCACAAGAGTGGAAAATAAGATTTGAAAAATGTCCAAAGTGTTGCATGAAACAAAAAGTGTGCCAAAGCACTATTTATATGTTGTGGACAAAAGATGTCATAATAATTTTTCTTGCACATAAATTAGTGTGTAAAATAAAGTATGCCCCTCCCTTCCCCCCAAAGGTATGGTACTTTATAATCGGTGCATGTAAAAAAAAAATAGTGCCCCAACACATTATAATTTTGTGGTACAAAATTATTTTCCCCATGATTACAAATTGATTAAAAGTGGAAAACCAAAAAATATGTTTCAATACAATTTAAACCAAATTTGATTACACTTCTAAATATACATTTAAAAATTTTAAGTGTAAAAATAGAATCATCAATTTATGGTGGTCCAGTTATCATCAGTCAAAAAACAAAATCGAAAGATGTCTTAAGGGTATCGCATGAAATAATGAACTATTTTTACAGCTTGAGGTTCTAAGATTAAGAAAACATAAATCTACACTGAAACATCATGCATGGTGAAAAAATGGTACTCATTTTCACTAAATGATTTATGAGATATAGGTTGTCAAAAATGTACATAGGGAACTATTGATGGGTCAAAGGAATGATGCAATCCTATTGGATACCTAAATGGTGCATTTTTCCTAATATGAAAATAGGATAATAGATTTTGTTTAAAGTTATAGTCTAACTCACTTACCTAAGTGAACTTGTCACTGAGGTGCAAATGATTGTTTACACCAACACTACCTGGATCGTTCTCACATTTATTATCTCTTGATATCTCTTAAGATAAATGTGAATTCACTATATGCATATTTCTATATTGTCAATAATTTTAGCATTCAATAATAAAATTCTGTTATAATTTTTTGGTGAATTTTTTTTTGGGTGTTCACAATCATCCATAACTTTTCCATAAGATATTGTTTTGGGATTTGATTTGTTGATGACCATGCACATTTCAAGAAATGTTATCTAATGCAACTCTAAATTTAACAACAATATGCAAAGGGTTATTTTAAGGAGATACTACACATTCTAACTACATAGAGCAAGTTTCCAATTTTTTGCTTGCATATCTTTAATAAATTGTTGAATATATGAATCCTTAGATGTAGTAGCATGACATGATTAACATTGGTAGGAATAGAAGCTTTAATATTATAACTAAGACAAAGAACAAAATATAAATCATTAGGAGTAGGTTGAGATGGTCCACTAATAGTAAGAGAACAAAGTATGTCCTAGGTTGTGTAGGAATATGTATGTTAACATGGGAAGAAGTAACACTAGGTGGAAGCAAAAAAACATGAGTAAGAACACTATCCTAACCAATTGATGTAGAAGTAGATCATTTAGTAAGTGGATTAGAAACATTCAAAGGATCATTGGTAACATTATCATGTTTATATTTCTTATCCAAATATTTCTTTTGTATTTATTTTAAATTAAGCATGGGTTCTAAACACACATGATTTTTATTTATCAAGCTTCTAACTTAAACAAGTCTGTTAACCCTTTTAGCTACATCTTCAAAATTATTAACATAATTATAAGCATTATTCTCTTAACCATGTTCATATATGTAGTTTTATCACTCATAATTACATCATTTTCATTATCAATTACAAAGTGAGTAGGAAAAAAAGCATGAATACCAAGCAAATAAAGTTGATTGAAATTACGAGTAACATCACTCAATTTAGCACTTTGCCTACTAGGTATTTTAGATATATAATTCTTAATTGGCATAAGATGTAAACATAAGGAGCATGAAATAAGTTATGGATCATGATAAAGTAATAAATAGCACACCAAAATATACAAATTAGATTCAACAAGTGAAAAATTCAAACCCTAAAAGGCGATTGGACAAAAAAATCCTAAAGTTGTGATGTTCAAAGAATGAATAGATCCACCCAAAATGTTTTTGAAAATTATTATTTAAGGTTGAGGTCCATCCCATATATAGAGAGATGAGGGTGCCCATAAATTCCTAACCATTAAAAGTGAAGGCATGTTGGGATTGGGCCCCTATATCTATACATGACATAGGTTTTGATAGGGTGATTACACTATTCAAAATTTTATAAAACTATGGAACAAGAGATACCCATAGAAATATAATAAACTATAGGTATTAAGTTACCTTAATGTCTAAATTAACAAATTAAAGTACCTTCAAAGTAATTGATAAACAACAATAATGAAAAGAGAGATATAAGTGATTGTAATTGACACACCTATGCACTATGACTCGATTATGAGACTAGAAATGAGCTTTTGAGGCTAACTAGATGGCAACCATGTAATCTGACTTTGATCTAGAATGGGTTATAATTGGTGGACCATTGATTATGACCGTCTTCCAAGATTCTAACACCTAATGGGTATCTAGGTTTTGCAAATTTATAAATCACTTTAGTGGTGATAAATGATCTAGATCCTAGCTTCATTTCATTGAGTTAATCAACATAACTTTATGAAATTTATTTTATTTTTAGTAGACCCAATTCCCTACAAGGCCATAAGAATAGAACATGTGTAAGGAGATAAGAACCCTTCAGTCAAGTATTGTAAAAATGTACCATAATTTTTTAAATTTATTCATGTTATCATCCCAAAATGTGTCTTACTAATACCTTATTCTGATTTTCATTAATGAGTGTAAACAATTATGAAAACAAGTTTATCATAATCCACCCTTAGACTTCCTAGAACCCTAATGCCATGCCAATTTCAAGTGCATGCCAAAAATAAGTCATAAGTCAAAAAATTATGATTTGTTATTTCTAAATTATGAAATTCTAAAAAAAAAATTAAAAAAATCAACACCACTTCCCAAAAAGAAATTCTAAGCACCCAAAATTTTAGAAAAAATTTCAAAAGGTGCTTGAACCAAAAATAACTAAAACTAAAACTCAAACATCCCCATCACTATTTTGTTGAAAATAACTAAAAATCAACATCCCCATGAGAATATGTTGGAACAAAAATGAAAACTATAATCTACTATTGGACTAGAAAAACCATTTTTTGGCTACAACCATGAGAGAGTAAGGCTTGAACCAAAAATGAAAATGTATTCCTCAAACATGCTATGAAATGCATAAATCCAAAATTTGGTATCATATGAGATTCTACAACTATTGGGAGATATAAAAAAACTTCAAGATACTTAACCTATTAAGAAAAAATATATGGAATAACTTCTACATAATTCAGGCATGTATAATAAGCATGAGAAAAAACTATAGGATTTCTGAAACATCCATCTCTTTTTATGATTAGATGATGAGGGGGAAATTTTGAATGGCCAAGGAAATGATGCAATATTATTGGATACCTAAAAGGTGCCTTTGTTCGTAATATGAAAATAGGATAATAGCTTTTGTTCAAAGCTATAATATAACTTACTAACCTAAGTGAACTTATGACTAATTTGCAAATGATTGTTTACATCAAAATTACCTGTCTTTTTCTCACACCTATTATCTCTTTATATCTCTTAAGATATATGTAAATGCACTATATGCATATTTATATATTGTCAATAAATTTAGTAGTATTTAATAACATTTTGTTATATTTTTTTGGTGAAGAATTGCTTTATGTGCATGCAACCATCCACAACTTTCCCACAAGTTATTGTTTCAGGATTTGATTTGTTGATGACCTTGCACATTTCAAGAAATGTTATCTAACACAACTCTAAATTTTATTAGCATTATTAAAAGGTAAATTTTAAGGATATGTTACACATTTATATTACATGGACAGGTCTTTTATATCCTTGAGCAAGTTTCCAAATTGTTGATTGCATATCTTTAAGATATTATTGAATATATGCATCCTTAGATGTAGTAGCATGACATGATTAACATTGGTGGGAATGGATGCTCTAATATTATAACTAAGGTAGATAAAAAAATATAAATAATTAGGAGTAGGTTGATATGGTCCACTAATAGTAAGAGAACAAAGTAAGTCCTAGGTTGCTTAGGAATGCGTATGTTAACGTGGGAAGGAGTAACACTAGGTGGAAGTAGAAAAGTATGAGTAAGAACACTAGCCTAACTAATTGATGTAGAAGTAAATCCTTTAGTAAGTGGATTAGAAACATTCAAAGGATCATTGGTAACATTATTAAGTTTATATTTCTTATTTAAATCTTTATTATGTATAAATTTTAACTTAAGAAACATGGGTTCAAAACACATGTGATTTCTTTTAATTAAGTTTCTAAATTAAGCAAGTCTATTAACCTTTTTAGGATCTACATCATTAAAATTATAAACATAATTATAAGCATTGTTCTCAGAACCATGTTTGTATATGTAGTTTTATCATTCATAATTACATCATTTTCATTATCAATTACAAAGTGAGTAGGAATATCACTATCAGTTATCATTTTGATTTTTTAAAAAGTGTGAGTGCCAAGAAAATAAAGTTGATTGAAATTATGAGTAACATCACTCAATTTATGAGTTCACCTATTAGGTATTATAGATATGGACTTATTAATTGGCATAATATGTAAACATAGGCATAATATATATATCCTATAATATAAGAAAGAAAGACAACCATATAAGGACCAACTATGTACAATTGGCCGCACCATAAAGTGGGTTGAAGATTGAAAGAATGATTTATTTGTAAGAGCCTATCAAGGATATAATAAAGAAACTACATGCAAGGAACTAACAAATAAGATAAACCTATATGCATGATGGTAAGATGGTAAGCTATTAATATATAAATGCCAAATGGATAAAGGGATTGCAACTTCATACAAAGATAGTGAAAATAAATCTAAATCATTAAATGGATCTAACTATGGTTTTATCTATAGGCCTATATAACATACACTAATGTAAGCATAAAGTTAATTTAGGCAAAGAGAGAAGAGAAATTAACATACTACTCTAACAATATGCATAAGACATCTATCCACTATAGTAAATAAAATAAAGAGATTAGGAATAGGGGTACTTACCTTGAGTTGACTTGTTGGCACATCAGTATCCCCCTTAGTTCTAGTGGTACTTTACAAGAGATCTTCAAGATGAAGCCCTAAAATAGAAAATATGAAGACATATGTGTCATTATTTTGGAAATATAAAGACTAAGGGGAACCTCCTTGGTTTAACTTCCTTATATTGGCCTTTAAAAATGTTGAGCAAGATAAGACCTCCAGAAGAATAAGCTCGTAATGCTTAATTCCTCTTATATACATAAATCAAGATTTTCATGTGTAATACGAGTGAATGAGTGTTGTAATTATATCAAATGGACATTTATAAACCCTATAAATACTAGTCAAAGTGATAAAAGTGATCGATATAAAATGTGGACATAATAAATCCTCATTAATTCATAATAATACATCAAGAATGACGCAATACTAGCTCGGCCATGCTGATATAATACAAATAGGAAAGCATATAAATTATTATGGATAAGTTTATTAACAAGGCTTCACAATCTGGAAAATAGAATAAATCGATTGGGATGGATTTAGTAGGAAATAAAAAGATTATACATAACCATAATCCAAATCGATATAGTAAGAAAAAAATCAAGATACTAATCAAAATGAGAGGAATGAAGGGAGAAGATACATGGACAAGACTAAAAATAGTAGAAGGCATGATGATGATGACAAACAAGTATAATATGTTTAATGGAAATATATTATAAATCACCACCATGTGACCCCAACCAATTCTCGGGGACTCCTTAGGCTATGCCTCCAAGATATTGATGTACGGATGAGTTTTAGAAGAAATATTAAGAGTGACTAAACAATTTAGGCCTATAAAACATTCACTATGACCTAGTTAGAATTGGAAAATTGGTGATTATGACTCAATAGGAAAAAAGACTCAAAATAAATATAAATATGAACAAAGGATGAATGACTAGGATCCTAGTGCTAACAACTAACAAATTTAAAGTGTTTATAAAGAAATTTAAAGGTCTCAAGGCCGTGAAGAGTCTAATGTGGATTGAAATCATTTAAAAGTATATAAATGTACACAAATCAGCCAAGTTTAAAAAATCTTGGAAAATACACAATGAAAAAGGGTGTCATACCAAATCTAGGTGTCTAAAAAATCATATTTCCAATTTACCTAATTATTTCCCTTAAAAATTTATAAAAAGATTGTCCACAAAAATAATTGTATCATAGTAGAGGATCACCTTAGATATTTTATTAAAATAATAGATTGTTATGAAGTGGGATATAAATATTTAATAATTAGGTTATTTGTGAAATATTTAAAACAACATGTTAGGGAATGATATGCATTTTTTTAAATCTGAGTACAAGTTCCTACGATGATTTTAAAATATTATTTGAAGGACATTACAGTGTTAAAATTAACCCCAACATCCTCATATATGATTTTACCAACATTCAAAAGGCATCTAAGGATAATGTTTGAGATTTTAATAGTAGATTTGTCAAATACATGAACAAGATACCTAAAGAAGGTATTGTAATTTTTTTAAGATATCACAATAAGTTATCAAGTGACGAACTTGTTTCTATTTTACTGAATTTAAATGTTGCATGCTTAAGTCAAATGGACAAATTAATGATGTTTTTTCTAATTTTTCTATTAAAAACAAATTTAATTATTAATTTGGATGTGATTATGTATATAGTAATAAAATAGATAACTACATATATTTGGATGATTTCTAGGTAGATTTAAATGGATGGGTGGATTTGTTTGATCATATTCAACCTAATGGATTTGTTTCTCTTGTTGTATGCTATAAAAAAAATGTCAAATTCCTTGCACTCATCAATTTAGCTCCTTATGTAACAACATTGTTACTCAGTAAGAAATATGGACATGAAGTTTAATGCCCTGACTCCAATCAATAATAGAAATTCTAGTTGGATGACCAAATCATTAAACAAAATGTTTGTGCCAATATTTTGCAGCATTTTCATCCCATCATTTTTTTTGAAATTTCTAAAATAATATGTTGTGTTGGTGTTACAATCTATTGATAATTTTATTCATTGTGAGAATAAGGGGAAGCTAGTGGATTGAATTATTTATGCATATTTTTTCCTTATTCTAAAATTCAAGTGTTTTGTGTAAGCCACGTTCATTTTTTGATGATGTTTCATTTTACCTAGTCATCAATTGTAAATCTAAAATATGTGTGGGTAATTATTATGAAAATAAATACATAAGGTGGGACTGAACATGGGTAAGAAAAAATAGGCAAATGTTGGGAATAGTTTTCACATTAGGTGAAAATAGGTATTTACAGGAAGGTAAAAAGTAAATAGTAAATTGGTATTTATCGAGAGGTAAATATTAGTTATAAGTTATTAGTAACCATATGGTTAATATAGTAAATTTGTATAGGTTAGAAGATTATGTTGTTATATCTTATAACAATATATCGTATTTAGGTTTGCACTATTAGAGGAGGTTTTATAGGTGCGAGAATATTAGGGAGTTGTTATAGGAAATATTTCTATATATTTGTATATGTTTTGTATGATTTAATTAATCAGTTTATTTAGATTAAAATTCTCTCTTTGTTTGTGTTTAGCTCTTTGAATTCACATCAGTGGTACCAAAATATGAGGATCCTCTAATGGATTAGTGATTTAGTTGTAGGGGCAACTGTAATATTTGTCATTGCCCTACTTAATGTAATTTCTCCTCTTTGATTTTTTTTTGCATAATATACATATTACTTTTATTTTGTAATTGGAATTATAGAAATTTTTGTCAAAGGAGTTTTTAGAGTTCAGTAGCATTCTAGATTTCTATCTTAAGATAAGGTGCAACTGCTCAGTCAGGTTAAAGCATGCAATCTCATCCTATCAATTTCTAGACTCAAGCTTGTCATAGTTCTCCCCTGCCTCAACTCACCACATTGGAATAGTTTCCTCCCTCAAGCTCACCTTTCATACACCTATAGAATGTATTCATCACATTTAGTTTAGTTTCCAACATTGCATTGTTGTTCAGTGCTATGTTTTAATTTTTTATAGTCTTTTATATGCTCTTGGGATGCTCTCAAATTGCATTTAGCATGAATTTTATCAAACTTGAATCTGGCTGCCCTTATCTATGGCATTGTCATATTAAATATAATTCAAATTCAATATTTTTTTATGCTGACATGTTGATGGTTAAAAATGATCTCATCATCTTGATTATTTGTGTATAGATCGAGCCTGGCAAAGTATTGAATGCAGCAAGGAGGACATCATGATTATTCTACTATCATTCAATGATCTCAGTTCCTCTTTTGTGTTATACATGATTTAACAACTCTTACTCTCAATTTTTATTTTGGCTTGATCTTCAAAATGTGGTGGTGATAGTCAAATAAGTTGTTCATTGAGATCAATAACCCATAGTTTATGCACAACCTGCAAAAGATCAAATGGTACTACCCTATCAATCATGCTGTATTCAATTATTGGCAAGCATTCTAGTGAGGTGGATCTATGAACACCCTACACCTCTATGATTTTCCATAAAAAGAAATTTTCCAATGTAATTCTCTAAAACCATGTTTTGAAGATTCAAAATAAACAAAGGTCATGAGTCTTATAGTTTGCTTTATGATATGGATTTTAGGTGAATATTAGAATATGGAGCTTTTGGTCAATAATATCATTTTATGTCTAGGTAACTCATTTATTTACTATATTCATATAATGAATCATTTTTATCAAATAGAGTCAATGTCATTAATTGAGTGGTCATTGTCATTTAGTCAGTGTAGAAATGTTATTTATTATCAAAATCCAAAAGTATCAATGTTTGAGTCATCATTTTTCAAAAATGTAAAAAATGAAATCAATATTGTAAAGGATGCACTATCACTTGTATGTGACATCCTAATGTTGAATGTGTTAGTTTTATGGGGGGACCCCATTTTATTCAAAGTGACATGCATATGAGCTTCAAGTCATCATCAAATGAGTAAGCAGTGAAGTTACTGGAGGCAAGATGATACACAAAGGATGGAGGTCTTTTATTGACCTCTCGTTAGTCACCAATAATGGGGTCGCATCCATATTTTGGTGATTTGTGTGGTGAGTTATTTTTAGTATGGTGTATTTTACATTTTTGTTGTGTTATAAATAAGAATCGAAGTATGTGCTTGTTTATGTGTGAATGATATTCCCATGTAACCCTTTTGTATTTACATTGGATAATGTTGATCTAAAATTCATTACAACAATCATGATGTACGGTTAGTGGTTAACCTGTGAAAACCATTCTATAAGGTTAGTGGTAAACCTTTAAAAACCATATTGTAAGGTTAATGGTGAACTTGAGAAAACCATTCTGTAAGGTTAGTGGTGAACTTGTGAAAACCATTTTGGAAGGTTATTGGTGAACTTAAAAAACCAATTGTAGATGAGTGTGATGGAAGAGATGTGTGATAGCACATGTATGCAAAGACGATCATGAGCACATGGAGGTGGAGCACACTACAATAAAAAAATAGAGATATATTGTACCATGTAAAAACTATAGGGGGAATGTTGGGAATAGTTTTCACATTAGGTGAAAATAGGTATTTACAGGAAGGTAAACATTAAATAGTATTTATCGAGAGGTAAATATTAGTTATAGGTTGCTAGTAACTATATGGTTAATATGGTCAATTTGTATGGGTTAGAATATTATGTTGTTAGATATATTATTATTTGTTATAACAATACATCATATTTAGGTTTGCACTATTATAGGAGGTTTTATAGGTGAGAGAATATTAGGGAGTTTTTATAGGAAATATTCCTATATATTTATATATGTTCCATATGATTTAATTAATGAGAGTATTTATATTAAAATTCTCTCTGTGTTTGTGTTTGGCTATTTGAATTCACATCAGTAAATAAGTTAACATGGGCTATTTTGGTTACCTTAATTTCCCTAGTTGTTTTTCTATAACGATACTATATCAAAATTTTAGTGGTGTTGTTTATTAATAATTTTAGATTTTAATTAATCAATACTACCACTTGCATAAAAGGTTAGTAATTTGGATTCAATGATAATTTTCATAACAATAATGTAAATACCCATCAGGATTCGAATTCATTTGTGAAGTTATATTTTTAACATGCCATAATGTGATATTTTAAAAAAAAATCATAGCGTTGAGATACCTTATTGAATTGACAAGAAGTGGAAGCTATTTTCAGCTCTCGTAAATTTCTTATTGAAAGTGTAAGAAAAATATTTTTTGATTTGTAAATATTTCATGTTTTTTATTTCCAATTTTGATTATTTATTTTCAATAATTGGCAATGCCTTATGAATGTTTGTAGTGTTTTTTTCCTTGGTAGGTGTTACTTAACCTCCTATTTCATGGTCAAGTGGTGGTAATTTTTTTCAAAAGGGAACATGAAAATTTATCTTATTTTTAGTGTTCTTGGTTTAGTTATGAATGTGATAGTGAACATTGATTTATAACAATATTTTGTTACATGTGGTTGATTTGACTTACTAATGTGAATACATTTCTATTGGGATTGAGTTCTAAATGATATAAGTTGTCATTTGGGCTTTAATGGGTTGATTGTGTTAATTCATGGCTCATATGATTAAAATGGAATATTTTAATGATATTGTAAGTATGATTTTATGGTTTGATTTGAAGGTATGTTTATAACATTATTTGAAGCACTAGGTTTTTATAGTTTTGGTCTGCTTTAGTTAGATAATTATTATGATCTTAAAGTACCCATAGGGCATACTTCCCCACGACATAGATATGTTGTTAGACCAAAAAAAAAAATCATATAACATTTTGTCATGATTTAAGCGATAAATTATTTATAAATAACATAGGGCATACTAGAAATTAGGAATGCACTATGCAAATTTTAGAGATGTTCAACTTGTAATCATAAAACAAGAAACTATATAATAGTAATAAGAAGGTTAAACATGTAGGATTCATGTGTTATATTTGTATGAAACCATTTAGAGCTAATGGATGAGATATGTAAAAATATTCAATAATGCATGTGACTCTTATTACATTATGATTACACTTGATCATTATGTATGCATAGTTGAGTCTTATAGTTGTAGAGGATATCTTAGAGAAACTCTAAACTTTATCATTAGAATGCCAACAATAAATAATGTTTATGTGGAAGCAAAGCTGGTGGGATGATATCAAGTTTAATTAAATATATTTTTAAGAAAAAATGTGGCAAGAGATGGAAGTTAGTTATATATTTTCCAATAAGAATGTTTTTGTGAAAATGATTGGTGGTGGAAAGCGAAGTGAGTTTCATTTTAGAAATGTTCATTTTTTCAAACTTGCAAAAAATAAGGAGAAAAAATCTTACTTTCATGAGAAAGGATCAAAATTATGCATCATGATGAAGAAATGAATTTTTTTTATTCATTTGAAGAAATAAAAAATTGTCTTGTTACAAATAATTTCCTTCAAAGGTTGTTTCTAGGTCATTTTGGGAAGATTAGTTTAAACAATGGGGTATTCAAACATTACCATCACATTCAAAGCATATAAAATATTTTTAGTTGTTTGGAAAATGATAGTTACCTCTAATTCAACCTTGACCATTACTCCTACAAATACCTTAACATAAACTATAAGTTTTGAAAAATCTTACAAAGCATAATTATATGCAATGATATATTCATTTCAAAAAATTTAAATCCTTGAATTGAACATGAATCTCACAATAAATTTACTTATTGGCATGTTATCCAAATTATTAATCTTGATTTTGAGAAAAACATTAATCTTTGAATTTTATTACCAAGAGAAAAATTATTTTAAGACATTAATTGATAATGAATTTCCAAGTACAAATGTTTAATCACTTTGTATAAGGAAGAGCATCAGCATGTAAAAAGATAGAATTGGGACATATAAAAATATATTTCATTTCTAGGAGATACTCATCCTTGAATGGTGACTCAACAAATATAATAATAATGTCTAATAAGGATGAATAGTCATAAGCAACAAGACAATTTCAACATTCAAGCTCATATGAAGAGTTCACGATAATAGATGAAATTTCTCCATACATCTTCTCAACAATGATATAGATAGTAAAGGGGAAATGTATGTGCCCTAGGTAGTGATGAAAGTGCATGGGAATAAATATCATCAAATTTCCAAGCAAATTATCACAATATTTTAGCTAGTTATTGCATTGGTTAGGGTGTGAAGGAGCAAGAACTGGTCCATGTATAAAAGGACAAAGTCCTATGTAGTGAAAATGTTTTACATGTGAATACAACATGGTGTATACATTATCTCATAAAAAATGACTACATGAAGCGAATCTGACATTATTATGATTTATAAAATTAGCTCTTAAAAATAAGAAATGGATTATCCTCATGATGAGAAACATGGTGAAAACTTGATAAAATGAGAGAAGCAAACCATAGTGTGCCTCTATGCACATGCATAAAATTGAAATCACCATAAGGACTTACAAAGGTTCTCAAAAATTGAAAGTGATACACATAACAAGAGTGTCAAATAA
This sequence comes from Torreya grandis, assembly GCA_037957365.1. Taxonomy (NCBI): domain Eukaryota; kingdom Viridiplantae; phylum Streptophyta; class Pinopsida; order Cupressales; family Taxaceae; genus Torreya; species Torreya grandis. The sequence continues at coordinate 3,105,439 of JARHVA010000424.1, read as the reverse complement.
TCCTTGAAAAATGTCTCAAGTGTTGCACAAAATAAAAAGTGTGTGATAATGTATTAAAGAGTATGATATATGTGTAGTGTACAAAATATGTCATAATAGAAATTTTGACTTGTAAATTTAATATGCCCTGACCACCCTCTTCTTGACCCCCCTGAATAAGTATGGTGCATTGTAATTAGTACATGAACAACAAAATAATGTTCCAATATTTCTCACAATGTTATGGTACATAATGATTTTTCCCATGATTATAAATTGAATAAAATTGGGAAACAAAAAAATTATTTTGGTATAGTAAATAAACCAAATTTGATTTTATTTTAAAAATAAAAGTGTAAAAAAATATCATAAATTTTCAAATTACAGTGGTCAAGTTATCACTTGTCGAAAAATAAAGTCAAAATATGCCTTAAGGGTATCACATGAAATAATGATGCATTCTTACAATTTCTGGTTCTAACATTAATAAATATGAAATCTACATGAGAACATTATGCACATTGAAAAAAATGATACCCAATTTCATTAAATGGTTTTTCAAGATATTGGTTGTGAATAATTTTGACATAGGGAAACATAGTGTAAGAGGTAAAAAATTGATTCTTTGTGGGGGCCATGACTTCTTATTTCACCCAACCCACCTTCAACTCTTAAAATATGGCCAAAAAAATCCTTATTGAAAAAATTGTGCCCACATGGGCCTTTGGGATGAAATATTTTATAAAAATTTTAAAAGGCATAATTGGGCCTAAATGACCCTTAGCAGGGAAAAGGGAACCAAAGGGGAGGCATTGGATTTGATAGGGAAGGTAGGTGGGGGTGGGTCATGGATGGTTTGCGTTAAGGTAGAGAGGGGGATAGGTGGGCAAAGCAGAGTGAAAGGTGGGTTATGTGTTGCATAAAGGTTACATGAAGTGATATGAAGGAGTTAGGAACTGATGAAGCTACCAACTAGATAGGGAAGATGCAAGGGAATTGCACACAAAGGAAAGTGATGATAAAAAAGTAATCCTAGATGGATGGTACCCAATAAGAACTAGCATTATTGGAAGAAGGCCACAATCAAGGTTATAACACCACTAACCCCAAATCATCTTAAAATATAATATGGTTTTTTTCATTTTTTGAGAAAAAAATCTGTATTGATGTTTTTTTTTTTTTTTTTTCTAAAAATAGATTAAAAAAAACCCCAAGGACCTTGTAAAATCCTAGGGACTTATGAATTTTAAATGCATATAAAAAAATTGTAAGTAAAAAAAATTGAATTATTTTTTAATATGACATTTTGAAAAATAAATCATAAAATTCACTACCCTTCCCAAAAAATTGATGTGACCACCCAAAAAATTATAAAAATTCTCAAAATTTACCTATAACACCTATTCAAGCATCCAAAAAAAACCAAGCATGTTTTTGAAATCTCATCACTATTATTATGAAAAAAAACAAAAACTCAACATCCCTTTGAGAATGTGAATCCATTGAAACAAAAAAAGATCTCTAATCTATTGTTGGACTTGAAAACCATCTTTTTATAAAAATAGGAGATAATAAGGCTTGATCAAGAAATTAAAATAAATTCCTAAAACATGCTATGAAATTCAAAAGTCCAAGAATAAGGCTTGAACAAGAAATTAAAATGTATTCTTGAAACATGTTATGAAATGCAAAAGTCCAAAATCTAGTATGATATGAGAGTTTTGAAACTATTGGGAGATGTAAGAAAACATTAAGATCCATTCCTAATTCAAAAACTATCCATGGAATAACTTCTACATAAACAAGTCATATATCAAAATCATGAGAGAAATACATAGGAAACAAAAACCCTAAGAGAATGAAAAAGCTATAATAAGCTCCTCTAAAGAATATAGTAAAACATGGGAGATCTCATGCTCTAGTAGCTTATTTTTGTCCTGAAACAAGATAGGGAAATATGTATCATAAATTTTTCTCATGAAAATAGAATGTACATGAAAAAATATTTATAAGATTTATAAGGTGTCTATCTTTTTTTTTTATTGAATGGTGAAAGGCCAACCCTGATTGGCTAATTGAATTGTGGAATCCTATCCAAGACCTAAAAGGATCCTTTTTCCTAATATGAGAATAGGGTAATAGATTTTATTCAGTGTTAAATTACAACTCACTAACCTAATTAAACTTACGACTAAGGTACATGTGAATTCACTAAGGTAAATCTAAATTATAACTCACTAACCAACACTATCTGCCTCTTTCTCACATCTATTATCTCTTAAGATAATTTTGAATATACTACATGAATATTTATCTATTGTCAAGACACTTAACATTCCATAGTATCATTTTGTTATGTTTTTTGGGTGAATAATGTTTTTGGGTGCTCGTAACCATCTACTACTATCCCACAAGTTCTTTCTTTTTGGATTTGATTTACATTAAATATCCTCGTATTTTTGAAATAATCAATAATATGGCACAACTATTTTTTTAGTTGATAGGGAGCATGAAACCAAAATGAGCTCATAATTTTGACCCAAACATCTATGAGAAGGTACTAATTCTATCAATCCCCATCAATCTACAGATGTCCTCTTAGCATTCGATGATGTTGGATATATTTAATAGATATGAATCTCATACCCTTATATTTAAATATTTTAGTCATATCTGATGTGAAGACACTCCCAAAATTCGATTAGGCAACATTGGGAATCCTATGGGATCAAACTCAAAGGGATTCACAACCTCACCAAAGGTTTTTTTGGTTATCCTTTTAGGATATTTCACATGTGAAAAATTTGTTTGATATGTAAACTTTTTAGTTCATGCAAAATACATTGATGATTTTATCATGTTGGACTCAAGACTTCAAATTATCTAAACATGCATCACACAAGGTTTATTTTTTGGTCGAGTTACTTAGGCTATCAATGTCTTTCAAGGTATTCCTTGAACAAATAGTCCAAACCCTTGTGTCATAAGTTAGAACATTTTATTTGGATCAATAAGATAAAGAGTTTGACCTCATAAAATTATTGAAAGAGTCTCTTAATATTCAAATAAAGAATGATTACTTTATGTATGAGGTCACCTATATTAACCTGTCAAATAATTGCTTCTATTTTCAATACCTCTACCATAGGATCCATTATTGACCCTCATATTCCACCTAGCCTCAAAGTAGTCTATTAAAAATTCAGCTATTGAAAGTAGACTATGTTACATAAATATGACAGTTGGACTACACTTTTAAATAGAAAATTTATTGTGGGGAATGAAAACCTTATAATGGACAACAAAACCTCCATTGAAAATCAACATCTATGTGCGAAAAATGTTGAGAATAACCCACCTCTTCCTAACCCTATTTCTCAAATCTAATCTCCCTCTGTTCTCCCTTAGAGATAATTTTTCCCTAATGATTATATGCAAGTAGCTACTTTGAGAGATGGGGACCCCTCAATGAATATCCCACCTTCATGGTGGTGACTCACTAAGGGGAGGTAATGGGGAAAAATATCACTTTATTTTGTGGAAAGATTAAATTTACCAAAACAACTACCTCTCTTAAGGAAAGGGTTTTACACGGTAGTACAGATGGCAGGCTTGAGAATGGTTAAGGAATTACGTGTGGAAGATTCCTCTTCATGAATTTTCTCTCATGAAAATTTTAAGGTCTCATAAATTCTGTGTGAAAATTTAGTTCAATCTCTATGTAAGCAGTTTGGTGCCTTAGATATTTTTTATTTGTAGAAGGTAAAGGTTGAATGATTTATTATGCAAACTTCCCTTAAGTGTATTTGGTCAGATCCCATGCAATACTCCACCTCACTTGAGGATAGATGTGTTAGCACTAGTATACTGGTTTCCTAAAAAACATCCTCTTCAATTATTACATCAAGGGAAGACCCATCACATTATTTTATATGGGTCACCATTGAGATTGGTAGTAATTCTTTAGGGATCATGAATGTATACATGCCTAATGATTTTTGAAAAAGTACAAAAATTGGGTGATGGTTGGTTGATAATTTTCCTTTTTCCAATTGACTCATTTACAAGGACTTTAATATGATTTAATCTTCCAAATACAAATGGCCCCTCTACCAATATGGTAGTGTGTTATGGATTATGAATCTTGGTTTAATTTTAAAAGACGTTGGGATTTATTAGACCCTCTCTTTCAATAATGAACATTAATCCCAAACCCTTTAGTTTGCACGATCTAATTTAGAATTTAGGGCTCATAAATGTTTTTGCACCTAATAATTCCATAGAACGAGTATCAATATGACAATGGTTTTCCAATAATTTTCCTCATTCCATATGGATCATCTTCAATGAATTTATTATCATTGAGTCCACCAAAGAGAAATAGGGCCCTCTACTAATGTCGTGGCATATTACAGAGCATGAAGCCCAATTTATTTTAAAACCATTATGTGTTATCAAACCCTTTGTTGTGGTGGAAGTAATTAAAATAAAACCCTTGGTTTACATGGTCTAATTTACTTGTTAATTTAGATCATGTTTTCAAAATACTTGACTTTTTTATGCTTGCAAAGAAATATGTGTTCATTTTTTACAATTCTGATGGTAAGCTATTACTGTCTATCCAAATATTTTTCTCTCTAACCACACTCCCATCAATTTCTAACTAAAGTGGGTAAGTGTCCTACAAAAAATAACTTGTACTCATTTTTTCATGAACATTCACTTTTAAATCATGAAGTTATATGCAATTCATCACTCGAGTGTGGAACCTGAGGCCTCATCTACCCCATGCTACTAGCTACATTAATTGGTTGAATGATGAAATCAATCACATATCCACATTTCTCAATTACTATTACAAGCAAGTAGAGAGGGTTTGAAAACTGGCACATGGGTCGTGGCCAAATAATGTCAATGGGTTACTAAATAGCTTGAGAAAATATTACTCAATTCATAATTGTAAACTATGGTTGTCAATCTCAAACATAAGCTTAAACTTGTGGAATGCCAAATAGCCATAGGCACTCAGATATGAACCCACTTACATTAGATCAAATTGGGTGATCATGCCTCTAAATAGGGAACATTTTAGCAGTGAATTTTTGTTAATTTATGAATATTTATATTTTAGGAATATAATTTTTGTGATTTGGTGGGGCCGGCAACATGGTGAAATCACCTTTATTTTACAAGAAAAGGTTTTTTTAGGGTCATCTCATCTCGTGTTGAAATTATATTACTATATCTATAGGACTTTTACCTGTAAAAATAAAATATGTGCCACTCAATCTTGATAAATTTACCACTATTCAATGTCTCCTATCGATCGTGTCTATTGTCTAGTCATGGTTTGATGGCTTTTATTGGAAATGATAAGGGGGTAGGAAAATTAAAAAATTAAAAAAAATTATCTTCTTATTTTAACTAGATAATAAATATAGGTACAAAATATTTAATAATTCATTTCACCCTAGTTAATTATTTACAATTGTGTTGAAGTAGCATAGACGAGGGTCTGATAAAGTGTCTAGATGATGATCTGGATATTCATACCAAACATTTGTTTGGAGCATTTAGATGATCATCTAGATTGTTTATACGATCATCTCAAATGTCAAGATGATCATCAAGAATGATCTTATGTTTTCTTATAGATAGCCACCTACTCTCTCCATGTGGTCATTTGTTTCCTGTAGATGATCATCTTCACATTTCCAGTCGAGTGTCTGGAAAAATGTCCAAGTGCAAACATGCAATGAAAAAAGTACACCAGCTTTCACATTGATTTGACCTTCATGATTATTCACCTTCCTACTTGATTTGTCCTAGGATACCCATGTGTTTTAAGTATAGCCAACTTAAATTTTCCCTATCTCTAAATATTTTTTCAAATCTTTATGTGCCATGAAATTCAAAGACAAGATCAAAGTCATCAAAACTACCCATGACTGCCTCATTGAGGGAAGTTTTAAGGAATGACATTTTTTTGTATGTATTTAATTATAGGAAAACATTTTTAGATCAAAAAATAAGAAATACATGTATAGTAAAAAATTCTAATGAAAAAAATATAATTTACTACTAATAAATGTTTATTTTGGAAAATTTAACAATTTTATGTATATTTTTTTAGAAAATTTATCGAATTTATGTATATTTTATTACATAGGAATGTTTTGATAATATTATTTTAAATATTTGTTGATTGACATATCTAAAATTTGGAATTTTTATAAAAAATAACAATTGGCAAAAAATATTCCCTAAAATACCTTGTTCACTAATCTACCTAAATTCCCCTCAATCTTTCTAGATGACCATAAATTGGTGTTTTAGGCCCAGGAATATATAGTAGAGAAGGATCAAGATTTTTAATAATTTTTGGATGTGGTTCCTCATAAGCTAATCCATTCAAATCAAAGAATTTTTTATGTTTTTCTCACTCTCAATGCTATTTTAACAGTGGTACAAAATAAGGACAACCACAGATCCTGATGAGTGGATTGTTTCCCTTGTGAGTTTTACAAAGCCAAATTGTACTTTATCAAACCAATTTTACTTCAAGGTTATCATGAAGCTCTAGACATTAATTATATAATGGAAATTATAAACTAAGAAAACACCAAATTCATCCCTAAGCTTGAAGATCTAAAGGGCATTACTAGTTGGAAATCCTTCACCCTATGTCTCGTACACAATCATAGCCAAAACCTTAGCACTCCACCTGTGACACATTCTTTCAAAAATTATCAGGCTACATAAATTTAATTTTTATCAAAACTCACTACATCTCAGATAACATAATTTTAGTCTAGGAAGGTAGGGAGTAGGTAGGTGACTCTTGATAATTTTAGTCTAGGAAGGTACGTAATAGGCAGGTGCTTCTCGATAACATACCATATTTTTGAAAAATGATTTTTAAGAGGCCTATGACCACATTAGATGGCCCTTTATCCTTTCCATGTTGAAGGATTTAGGGTTTATATGTTTTTATTTTGGTTATATAAAATATCTTCTCTAATGCCATAAATTGTATAACCATTCATGGAGACAAATTTGAGAGCTTTGGTCTCTTCCACGCAATCAAACAAAGATGTCCACTTTCTCTTTCACTATATGTTTTAGTGATCAAAGCTTTTGGCTACCATCTTGCCCTTAAAGCTAAAAAGGGGATTATCATATGAATTATTCTTCTTACTATTAAGAGTAAAAAAAACCATTTACCACTTTATATATGACTCTTTCCTTACTCTTATAGATATTGAAGCTTATTTTAAATAATTATTGATTGGCCTTAACTCTTTTTGCAAAACTTTAAAGTCTAATTTGTAGTGGGTCAAAACAAACTGCTTTTGGTAGATCATGATGTTTATGCTAAAATAGTTTAAGGATTTTCATTAAAATTAGATCAACATAGGGGAAATATTTATAATATTAGGTGTATACACCCTAAATCGGTCAAGTAACCACACATATCATGTCTTTTCATATTCCTCTTCATAGGAGACTTTGACTAGAGAATACAAACTTGGTTCACACTAGCCATGTCTTTATTTTCCTTGTCTCAATGTTATTTCTCACTTTTGTCACCTTTTCGTTATCTTAGTCAACTAATATATACCCCCAAAGACCCCCAAACTTGGCTTGTGTTAGTCCCAACCTATTTTTATGATTCCTATAAAATAGAATTATGGTGGACTACAACACCCATCACTCCTGTCCTACCCGATGCTACTTTGCAATGGTCATTTTTCTTGTTTAATGGGTCTCAAACCCTTCTTAGCCCCTTCCTTAAGTTTTATTTATCCTTTTAATGTTGGTTGGCATGAATAAAGCTCATAAATTCAAAATAAAGAGTATCCTATATAAAGGAATTCATAAGGCATTTTATATCTAGCACTTACTACTTTGGCACACTAAATAATTAAAAATCAGTCAACAGTATAGCTCAAAATTCTATATCACACATAGATTCTCATGCTTGATTAAGGAAGTACCTAGGTAAAAGTTCATTCTTGCATTTATTATGCGTGTTGATTATGCACATTCCTTAAGGGAGAACTACATTTGATCTGAGACCCTAGCTTGAGGGTTACTATAGGTAGTGATCAGTGAAAGAGTGTGTCAAGATCTCTTAATAACATTCAAGTAATGAATGTCGATTCTTGTAGAGAGAGATCCAAAATTCTAAGAGAGGAAAAACATGCATTAACATATCTATTATAAAATGTGAATGGGTCGATTAACCTCCAAAAAAGAAAAGTGGGGTACATATAGAGAAAATTAGGGCAACATGAGGAAGCCTCTAATTTTCTTAATTAACTTATTAAAATTAAATAAAATTAGCCTATGGACCCTTTATAACTAACCTAAGGAAGCTTAAATACATAGAAAGGCCATAAGATCTTGTAGGCAAAAGCCAGTGGAAAAAAGAACTACACTAACACCCCCCCTTAAGCATAGCTTAGGTGAGATGAGAATTGGGTCCCAGCATTGAAAGCTTGATGAGGTACCCAAGTACATAATGATGAACCTCCATAAGAAGAAGAAGAAGGTGGAGCAATCCTAACCCCAATGAGAGCTCATAGATGAAGAAATTTACTCTTTGTGAAAGACTTAGTCAGAATATCTATAATCTACTTCGATGTTGGATAGTACTAAAGATTAATGACTTGTTCATTGATAAGCTCCCTAATGAAATGCATGTGAATTTATATGTGCTTGGTCCTTTGATGGAGAACCAGATTCCTACAAATCTAGATAGTGCTTTGGTTGTCACATTAGATGAGTGTTGACTTATGAAATTGGACACCAAACTAAGTGAGAATCCCCTAAAGCTAGATTGTTTTAGTGGTGGCATTGACAACCCCTCTGTATTCTACCTCTGTAGATGATAAAGCAATTGCATGTTGCTTTTTTTTACCAACTTATTAGACCTAAACCAAGTAAGAAATTGTAGCCTAAAGTGGAATTTTGAATCTGAATATCTCCAACCTAATCTGAATCTTTATATCTGATCAAATCAACCTTTGTTCCTACTCCATAGTGTATCCCATAGTTGTGCGAACCTTGAATGTAGTGAAGAATCCTCATTTCTACTTTCTAGTGCAACTCATGTGGCTCGTACATAAATTGGGAGACCAATCTAACTGCATAGGATATGTCAGGTCTAGTGTGTGTGAGATAGAAAAGACCACCCATGAGTTACCGATATAGAGTTGCATCAGCAAGTGGTGTAGGACAATCAACCTCAAGCTTCACACCAGACAAGAAGGGAGTAGGAGTTGGCTTACAATCAGCCATGTTAAACCTTGTAAGAAAATCAAGAGAATACTTAGATTGTGATAAAGTTATCCCAAAATCTGACTAAATGATTTTAATCCTGAGAAAGTAGTGAAGTAATCCCATGTTTGTCATTGAAAATATATCCAAAAGTGTAGTTTTCACTACTGAGATGGATGATTGTCAGCTCCCTGTAATCATTAAGTCATCCACATAGAGAACTAAGATCAATATAGAATCATCCTATCATAAGATGTAGAAATTTAGATCTGAGTGGCATCTGGGGAACCCAACTATGAGGAGAAAGGAATCCATCTTAGCATACCATACCTAAGGGGCCTATTTGAGTCCCTAGATAGATTTCCTGAGTCTACATATCAAGGAGGTATCTTCTACAAAGCTTTGTGGTTTCTCTATATATATCTCTTCCTTGAGGTCACCATGTAAAAAAACACTCTTTACATCCATTTGGTGAGCATCCCACTGATGTGTGATTGTGATTCTAGAGTGAGTCTTATAGATGTCATCTTAGTTACAAAGGAAAATATCTCAGTGTAGTCTATGCCAGGCACCTGAGAAAAACCCTTTGAAACTAGATGATATTTATACTTATTGACTAACCCATCTGCACCATACTTGATCTATTAAACCTATTTACACCAGACCAATTTTCTTCCTTTAGGAAGAGGGACCAAGTCCCATGCTTTATTCTTGATTAGAGAATTATACTTTTCTTGCATAGCAGACTCCCATTCTGGAATGCTAGATGCCTCATGAAAGGTTTGTGGATATGACATAATGGCCAAGTAGGCATGTGATGTCCCACAAAATTTTGATCATGTCTACCTTGTGTCTGATGGATTTCTAACCCATCCTTTAGCACTTTGAAGTGTCTATCTAGCCCAAATTAGAACATAATTGTATGAAATTGGAGAATCAAGAGGTAAGTCCTCATCATATGTAGTGTGAGTGTGAGATGAAAGAGGAGAATCCTCCTCAATACTCTCATCACTTTAACTTTAAGAAGAAGAAGAGCCATCCTCATCATCAAGAGGATCTTGAGGTTGATTTATGTCACTGTCTGAATTGGAATCAATGTCCAGTGAGACTTTTGAAGAGTCTGGAATGCCAAGATTGTGTTCAAGTGTTACCTCATGAAAATTGACACTCCTTCCAATGAACAACTCATGAGTTTTAGGATGGAGAAGCCTATAACCCTTAACACCCTTTGCATACCCCATAAAGATGCAAGACTGACTCTGAGGGTCCATTGCCTTGTATCTCTTCTTGAGATCACATGCCATTGCTAATGATCCAAACACTTGAAAGTGATTTACTGTAGTCTTATGACCATCCCAAGATTCAAAAGGAGTGATTCCCTTCAAGGCTTTATGTGGAACTTAGTTCTGAATGTAGCACACACAGTTGATTGCTTTGGCCCAATATTGAGGAGCAAGAGATTTTGATTGAAGCATACAGTTTGCCATTTCTTTTAAGGTACGGTCCTTACATTCAAACACACCATTCTATTAAGGACTATATGGAATAGTGTGTTACATCTAAATCCCCTCTGATATGCAAAATTCATCAAACTTGTTGTTGACATACTCTTTTCCATTATCAATCCTTAATATTTTGATGGAACATTTTGACTACTTCTCCACAAGTGCCTTGAAGTCTTTAAAGTGATCAAAGACCTCAGACTTATTTTTGAAAAAAAAAACCAGGTGTACCTCAAAAAGTCACCAATTAATGTGAGCATGTATCTTGTTCTATTGAATGAAGGTTTTGGAAATGGTCTTGCTAATTCACTATGGACTATCTCTAGATTTTATTTAGCTCTCCTTGCTTTGGCCTTGTCATATTTCTCTTCTGGATGCTTACCAAGAATGTAGACATTGCATAGGATATTCGAGAATTTGAATTTAGGTAATCCTAAAACCATGTCTTGATGACTGAGTTACTCCATGTAATAGTAATTCAAATGGCCAAACCGTTGATGCCATAGTTTACTCACTCCATCTGCATGAGTAAGTAGTGCGACTAAGGGCTAATCTAGGGTAAATTATGAGAAGGTATATAGCCTAGAATAATTATTGGCCTTCCCATACGCCATTGTGGTGTCATTGTATATCTCCTTGATGACCACTGAATCAAGTGTGAACTTAACTCACTTCTCTGTACCTATGTGAGTGATTTGATATACTAACAAAAGATTGGTGGATAGTGAAAGAACACAAAGAACATCATTGAAGGTTCCATCACTTAATTATACCAATATTTTATCATTGAATTCTACCAAAGTGTCATCACACATGATAATTAAAGGCATATAACATGGCTTTATTTTTGAACATAGATCCTCTGAGGAGGCCATGTGATAGGAAGCACCCAAGTCAATAACCCAAGTCGAAGGCTGAGAAGCTACTGCAACAAGTGCCTTGTCCTTATTTTTACCCTTTTTGCTATCTTTACCTTTTATATAATATTTTTTTTATGTGTTCTGAGATGAGGATTTAGGAACACTGATGTTGTTCTTCTCAAGCATCTTAGTCAAGGTGTCAATCTTCTTTTTCATGCACTAAGAGTCATCATCCCAAGTTTCTTATAAAAGTTGCATTTGAGTTTCTTTTTCTTAGGTTTCCCACTTGAGGACTCATTTGATGATGCCTTAGGTTTGGCATCTAATTTTTTAATCTTTTTATGCTCATGTCAGGTTTAGACTATTTCTTCTCATGTTTGCCACTGCTAGATGGCTTCTTCTTATTTTGATTAACAATCAAGGCATGTGATTTTGAAGACTTTAGTACACCCATTTGAACCAACTTATCTTGATCCTAAGTCAGATTGATAAAAAAATCATCAAATGATGGCATTTTCTAACTAGATCCAAGTACATGTTTGGTAGCATGAAATATAGAGACAAAAATTTATTAGTTATGACCCATTTTTGCAAGCATGGATAGAATCAATTGGTCATCTTTTTTCTCAATATCACATTGTTTTAACTACAATCTCAGTGATTTAAAATTTATAAATAAGTATTTTAGGGTGTCATATTCACTTGGGCTCAATGTGATGAGCTCATTCTGTAGCTCATGACCCCTCATAATGTCTTTTACTCCAAAAATCTTGTCCAAGATTGTCCAAACTTCATTCAAAGTTTTTGTAGATTCAACATGAAATAGGAGGTCAAGAGACATTGACAGGGATAGAAACCCATATGCCTCATCACATCTATTGTACCACATAACCTTTTTTACATCTATAGATGGCTCAATTTCCTCACCCATATTAATCTAATAGAGTCCTTTACCTCTCAAAGTGAGTTGAATTTTAGACTTCCATTCTATATAGTTAAATAGTGTGAGTGGTTTGATGTTTAGATCCATTAGTATAGATTAAAATGAGATAAATTGTAGAATTGAAATGAATGCAAAAAATAGAAAGCACACAGTACAAGTACCCCCTAAACTATCAATAATACCCCCCTAAATTCACAATACACACACACTCAATCTTGGACATTGAGCATAGCCGATAATGTATCTACGAGCAATTAGTGTGAGAAAGTATGAGAGGGATGCCAGGCACTACTAATAATGCATCCAAAGAGGAAAGGTAAAAAGGTTTGAAGAGAGTTTTAAGTTATTACACCATGTTAAAAATGGATGTTATAAAAGTCCTGAAATAATGTCACTAATATGTAGATCTCAAGAAAATATGCACTTTCAAAAAAAATGACACCCAAAAAGGAGCTACAAATTGAAAGTTATAGCACTTACTAGTTCTTACTCCCACATATTTGTGGACCCTTTCCAAAAATAAAAATATTTTTTCTAGACTTAACTTGGAAATAACTTAACTCTATTTCTTCATTACCTTTCACCTAAAATTTGATGCCCCCCTAAATGTCATGCAGGTTTGTGTACTTGCTTAACTTCAGGTTCATACAACTACATTACTTATAAAAAGTAATAAGTAAAAACTCTTTGAAAACCCAAATGGGTCTCCTAGTGTAATTTGGGTTCTTTAAGTGCCTTCACTTTGGGTTCTTCCAACTACACTGCTTTGGGTTCTTACAACAGATTTACTTCTAAAAATTTATAAATAGTTAACCCTGAGAAACCTGATTAGTTATCCTAAATGTATTTCGGGTTCTTTGAACTACTTTGCTTATAAAGTAAATGAGTAATGAGTAATCACCTTTGGAAAACCCAGATTGGTCTTCTTTAGTGCATTTTGGGTTCTTCAACCTGCATGACTAATTATTTATAAAACAGATAATGAGTAATAAGTAGTCAACCTCCACCAACCTGAATGAGTCTTGCTCAGTGTAAATCAGATTCTTCGAATAGTATGACTTATTACTTATAAAGAAAGTAATGAGTAATAAGTAGTCGACCTCTACAAACCTAAATGGGTCTAACTAGTGTTGATCAGGTTCTTGGAGAAGTAAGACTACCCTAAAAGAATGAATTAGTCTACTAGCAAGTTGTCACACTGAAGAAACCTGATTACTTCAAGTAGTCACCCTTGATAAACCTAATTACTTATAAGTAATTACGTTGGAGAAGTTCAGGCACTCTGAAAGCCTGATTTGGTCTGGAATCAAGTAATTGCCCTTTAAAAACCTGATTACTTCCAAGTAATTATGTTTTGAGAAGTTGAAGGAGTTCAAAAACCCAATTTGGTCTATAGAGAGTAAATTAGGTTTTACAGGTTGTATTACTTTGTTTGTACAGATGTCTGACTAGATAAAAGAAATGGATTTTTTGAAAAATCTATGATGTTTCTCAAAAAACTAAGAACAACCCATTTTAGACATAAAAAAACTCAAAAAATATAAACAAATAGATTTTTCATCAAAGCCATTTTGACACAAGTTTTTAGGTATATTAAGAAAATTCCTCTTGAGAGAGAGAGCTCCAAAATTCCAAGAGAGAAAAAATATGCATTAACTCGTCTATTGCAAAATATGAATGAGTCGATTAACCTTCCAAAAAGGAAAAGTGGGGTACATATAGAGAAAATTAGGGAAACATGAGGAAGCCTCTAATTTTCTTAATTAACTAATTATAATTTAATAAAATTAGCCTATGGAACCTTTATAACTAACCTAAGGAAGCTTAAATACATAGAAAGGCAATACGGCCATGTACGTAAAACCTAGTGGGGGAAAAAACACTACACTAATAATCAAGATAGTAAGGGTTCTATATCATGTGATCATACTTCTCTTAACCAAGTGGCATAGATAGGCAATCACATAGAAAGTAGGACACCTACAAGATCCTAAAATTAGACTACAGTGAAATCTAAAATCAAAAATCAAAATGGACATCGTCGAAATTAGACAATAATGCTAACCTCTAAAGTGCCCAATTTTTGACACTCCTATTATTTCACCCAATGAAATCTACATTCAATTTTATGACAACTTCCTGGTCCTATAAATTCATTTTCAACCTATACATCAGTTGTTTCAATCTATTTTCTAACTAAGTTATATTTCTTCTTATTTATTCCTATTTTTAGTAAGGTGAAAAAGATAAATAGTTGCACAAATCAGGACTGTATTTACTACTATATTCTATACTAATTTTTCAATCTATAACCTTAACTAAAATAGGAATAACATACCATTATTCCTAAATAAGTTAAATCATTTGGTGAACCTGACTTACTTCAAACAAATCTAAAATCCTAGGTACCCATAGGGTTTTCCTTCACATTTTTGTGCAAAAATTCAATTTCAAAATTTTGATTTTTGTATTTTTTTCTACATTTGTTTTATTCAAATTTATTTATAATTCAAATTATTGCAATAATTTTAAAATTCTAAAATCTCCAACCCAAAACCCTAGATTTCCAAACTAGGTCCTCAAACCCCAAGCCTTTCTCCCTTACAATTTTTAGATAACATTTTTTAAATTTTTGCAAATTGTTTAGAGTGTCAAAAATATATTCAAAATCCCTATGTTAATATTCATTCTTGCATTTATTTTCTTAATAGTACTTTTACATAATCTCTTTGGTGAAATCAATAAAATGGCCACTAAGGCACTTCTTCCCTCTCATCCTATAGATACATTTCTATTTTTTTTTTTTATAATTATGACAATGAATGGACAAATTTGCAAAATTACACATTAGCCAAAAATGAGGGAAATGATTTCATTTACAATGAAGACAATTACTATTATTATAATGAGGAATATGATGATGCATATGAAAGTGATAGTGAAGGAAAAATATATACATCTTCTTCTCTCAAACCTATCTCTTTTCTTCCCTATTCTAAAGAAAATAATTTTGATAAATGGAAAAGTTGTTTTTCATCTCATTATCCTATGCACAATACATAAAATGTACAAATTAGTCATGTAATTCCAAGTGAACCTCTCATTGGTGATAATTTAGTTGCATTTGAACCTAGCTACTCCCTCTCTTTTGCTACTTCTATGTTCAAATTACAAAAAATATAAAGGAAATAAAATAAAATTTCCAATGCATAGTTCAAATGATCAATCTCATGTTCTTAACTCTACTTTTTCATCTCAAACAATGAAAAAAGAATTTCTAAATGATAACTCTCTTACTCTTACTTCTCATATCGTAAATGAAAATAATGCATGCATTCCATTCAAGGATAACATAGATGCACATAGTATTCCAATTTCACATGATCGTTTATTGCATATTAGAAAAGAATTAACATCTTTTCTTACCCCTCTCCCTAGTGATAATGGAAGTGATAATGAGTATGATAGTGAACATGCAAATGAATATGACAATGAGAGTGAATATGAAAGTGATACTTCTACTTCTCCTCTTTCAAATGATTTTTTTTTTTTTTGTGATAATGCATGGAATAATGATGACTATTATGCATATAGTGAAGAAGAAAATTCATCTCATGCTTCTAACTCTTCTCTCACTCCTTCTCTAAAACATACTATAATACAAAATGTTGCTTCTACTTCTATGCATGATTCTAATTCAAATGATGCACATGCAAATTATAACATCACATCTTATATTCAATTAGAATGTGATTCACTAAATACTAAAGATACCAATGAATCTCCCAAGCCACCCCTACTACAGTATCACCCATTTGTCACTCTCCACCCAAACATAATGGTAACCTACATCCCTCTACTAAGGTCTAAGTTACCATTCCTCTAAAGGTTCAAGTGGGCACACCACATCTCAATGATCCAATTGCTAAATGTAGCATTCATATGGCTAAAATAAATGATCAAATTCAACATTTAAATGAACCACTTCAATATAATAATATACCATCCCAAGAGATTATTTCTTTGATGCATGCAATTGTTGAATTACAACATGAAGTACTTCTCCTTACTTTAGAAAACAAGGCTTGTAAGTCTTGGATGGATGCCAATGACTTTCATGGTAACCCACTTTCCAAGACATTTGTCAAAGCTTCATTGCCTAAGCACTCCCAGATACCATCATTTCCTCAATGTCATAGAACTAGAAATCCATTCATACACCTTAAATCCTTTCAAAAGGCTCTACCATCTCATACAAGTCATTTGATTCTACTTAATTTGTTACAACAGACATTAGTGGGTAGTGCACATAACTAGTTCTTTCATCTACTCCCTATTGGCTCCTTTCATACATATGATGACTTAGAGGAGGAATTTATCCTATATTACATAGAAAACATGGGCCCTTATGTTACATATGAGAAATTTATCATATTATATCAGAATCCTTCAGAGCTAGTTAATGATTATATCTTATGATTTAAGACTTACATGCTATACTTGATTTATAAACCAATAGATTTAGAGGTCCAACATATCTTTATTAATGGGCTTCATCAACCCTTCCTAGAGAATATATTATATTAGATAGAGTCCTCTTTCAGGCACTTATGCTATCTAATTTTATCCTTGGAGAAGAAATTGGGATTGATTGAGTCAGATTCAGTTGATTGGCTTACTCTACACTTCACAACATTACCTCTATCTACAGATCCTATCATACAATGTTCACCATTTCCCAAAAATGATAGGAGACCATAACTAAAAAATCAACTAGTTAAGAATAGAGAGCTAGTTTTTAGAGTACCACCTACAATATGCACTATAGAGAACAACAATAGGGCACCACTAAAGTTTGATTCAGAATGAGATAGTCCATATGTCATATTATCATCACTACTAGATAGGAGGTAAATCACATTTCCTTCTACTCATCATGGAGATTCACATTTCTTGCACAAATGACCACATTGACCCTTTTGTAACTATCATCGTATCTATAGACACAAAGATAATAATTTTTATGGACTCAGGATTGTATTAATAGATGTGTTGATAAGGACATCATAGAATTCACTCCAAGGACATTGAGATCTCCTCCATCATGGATCCATAGACCTCATTCCTTGATGATTGAGTCATCCCAGGACATTCCTTTATAGGAATCATCAGTTACTCATTGTGAGAGTAATGTGGTTCTAGGATAGAGCCTCATAGGTGATCTCCTATCCCACCTACTTAGAGGGTTTGGATATCAGTACAATGAGACCAACCTACTTATATTAGTGTAGTCCATGAAGTACATAGTGTAGTTCCATATACATATCTAGCATAGTCATGGGCACCACAACAAAGTTTTTAGGGTCCTATCTCATGTAGTAACCCATTACGATTAATATTAGATGAACCCACATCATAGAGTACTTCTCCACATAGATATTCACTTCAACTAAGTTTTTAGGGAACTATTTCATGTAGCAACCTACTACAATTGAGGTTATATGAGCCCCCATCACAAGTTACAATTCCATCTTGATCTATTACTCAGTCATACACATCACAACAGAGGCCACATGGTGTTATTTCATGTAGCAATCCACTATGATTGTAGATAG
Organism: Torreya grandis; assembly: GCA_037957365.1. Taxonomy (NCBI): domain Eukaryota; kingdom Viridiplantae; phylum Streptophyta; class Pinopsida; order Cupressales; family Taxaceae; genus Torreya; species Torreya grandis. The sequence continues at coordinate 3,087,258 of JARHVA010000424.1, read as the reverse complement.
ATGAGCCTCATTCATAGAACATAGTTTTAGTTATGAATCCATTAAGGTTGCATCTTACAGAGTCTCCACATACAACTATAATTAGTGTACCATAGACAACATTAGATACAGGGTATGTTCCTACAAAGCATGATCAGTATGACCACTTGTTCAGTTGGCCATCAAGGTTCAGATAGTGATACAATAGCCATGGGGTTGATATGCATAGAGTGATATCTTACATCCCCTTCTAATAACAACTAACATTCCTAGTTCTAAATAACCATCCATAGCCAAACCAAATTATCTAAATACCAATCTTACCAATATCTTATTTTACCAATCTCAAACCCATTCACTTTATCAAATCAATTTACCAATTATTAAACAACAAATTTTTTTACTCACATATGATTCAAAATCAAAACTAGAATCAAACTTGAACCTATCAACAATAATAAAATCACATCCCAAATACCATTTTACCAAACATATGCAACCTCAACATCAATTCCAAATCAACTATTTCTAATCAACCATTTACAACAAATATACCAATGTACTCCAATTTCTATAACATAATACACATGAGTCAAAATCAAACAAGTATCCATATATATAATGAGTTTTTAATACATATACACTAGTATCTAATATAATCAATCATGAATGGTCATCAGGCCCTCACTCTCAATCTCACTCTCTCCACCAGTGCTACTCCCATAATATACCCTAACACTCGATGGCCCCAAACCCCCTCAAATTGCTTTGTCTCTTGTAATGAATCTCTTGCTCCAGTAGCCAACCATGCTCCTCACGTAAGTCCACATATCACCTCTAAAGATCTGTATACTCATTCATGATCCTTGTACTAATAGATCTAAAATTAGGTGGGGGCATCCTATGCTTATCCAACTCATCTCTCTCTCCTACTGCCCTAACATATGCAATTATTACTATAATAGCCTTATCAAATAGATGGGCATGGATACCGACCATGACCATCACTCGCTCTATCAATCCCTCCTCTAATGTATCATTAGGTAAATGTCATGTGAGATCTTAGAGTGTCAACTTGATTAATGTCTCTGAATAATCATCATCTCCAGTTCCTACCCCAGCCTGTGCTCTATCTTGGGCACCTCCTACTTCACTTATATATAAAGAATGACATTACATTAAATATATACTTTGAAATCAAACTAAAATCATAAATTTATACATAGTTCAAATGTAATCACTACTTACCTCCTATCATCTAGATCGACTGAGTATCCTCATACTTTAGAACATCCCCTACATTAATAGGCTACAATAGAGCCCATCAATGCCTAGCCCACCACATGGTATACACATCTATACATCCAACATCAATCACATCTATAATATCTATGACTACATCCCTCATATCCAAGGGTAATGGTGCAAGCTTAGCCTCAGTAGGCTTGCACAAGCTCCTACCCTTGTAGATGCTCATACACTCCTCGCCCAAACCCATGTTACTATGAGCACATCTTGTGATACCCCAAACTATCTAGTAACACACTCATATTGAAAATTCTCATATGCTCTGTCCCAATGGTCATGTATCTAATAACAACCTCATGTATTATAGCTATAATCCATCTTCTACCCACCCAATAAATCCTTTGTAAGGCCTCTATATGATGTCACCAACCACTAATCCATCTAAAACCCAACTATAATGGTCCAACCCATGGGATAGGATAGCCATTATGCTCATCCATGATTCCTCAAATGGCTATGGAGGTACTCACTATGCCCTTGGTAAACCAATCAATTACACAACTACTATGTGCTCATAGGCCCAATAATGCAATAAGGTCATTGCACTCACCTCACCACTGAATGACTCCTATGCAAATCTATATAGGTCCCTATATAGGTGGGCTAGTATAATCCTCCCCCACAAGAATACAATGCCATATACCTCCACACTGCACATAATATTATGCATCTTATAAGTATTAGATACTCTACTCCCATCCACAACAACACAAGATGCTAACAAAATAGCCAACCACTTTTGCAAACATGAAACATTAGATTACACAATGACTAAAAATAGCACATCAATGTCACTACCTCTCTGATGTGTACCCAAGGGCACACTATCAAAGTGCAAATATGCATGATCAATCACATCAACACCCATGTCATCCTATATTATCACTCACTAGCCACTAACTGGTAAATTTAGTACATGATACACATCCTCTAAACTCACAGTCATCTCCCCTATAGGAACCCAAAAATTTACATGTATCTACATTTCACCTCTTGCATAAAGTAGTCATCAAATATCAGTCCCATTGCACTATACCTAGGTCATACACGTGACCCAACCCTACCCTATCCATAACTTCTCTCTCATTAGTAGATAATAGTAGTAGCCTCAATTTCCCCATCACCTAACCCCTGTGGAAATCTCTCATCTGGATCTCACCTTACATCACCAAAAATAACACATCTATCAATCAATAATACCAAGTTCAAAGCCAAGCCAACATAATAATAAATAACAAAACAACATCATTGAAAAATTATGCCTCTTAGATAACAATGTTATATTAAGGATAACAACACTAGATAGGAGCACCCTGGAAGTATAGGAGTACTGAAGCCCAAGATATGAGTGTTAGACAATAGGACAGGAGCACTAGAAATAGAAAAAACTTCATAAGCTACTTTTAAGCCCTCAAAAACACCAAAATAGGCCTAAAAGCTGATTAAAACCAAGTATTTGAGATATTTATTAGGGTCACATCACCACCAGCCTAAACTTGGGCCACCAACTGCTTGAACTGGGCCATAGTAGGTGCTCATCTCCTTGGCATTTTTCTCATTCTAGAGCTTAAAATCTCAACCTAGTCAATGCACAAATGAGTCAATAATAAATCTAATTTCCTATGTTAACCAAATTTTTCATTCAAAATGAAATACCATTTTGCCCATAACTCAAAACCCATAACTCCATTTTTTAAACCATTTCCTTCCATGGAATCATGAAAATGATACCTTCGACATCACTCAATATTTGCTCTCTTACTACCTTATCTTCCTACTACGACATGAACATTTCTATATTTCTTACACCTAGACATGTGCCTTGGTTGTCACCAATCAAAACGTGTTCCACTCTCAACAATAGAATCTAATCAATCAAACAACCTTTCAATCTATTCACAACATACCAACATTATTTCTATTATTATGCCATTAGTCATCACTTTTGGCTCAGCCTCCTCTATCACATTTTTTTCCCTTTCCCTAAAAGGGGAACACCATTCATACTATTCATATTTCTACACTTACCCAACATACCCATCCACTCTCATAAGTGGATACACCATGGTTCTTACACATGCAACATTTAGATTATTAGATTCAACTCATATTGGTTGAGATATATAGTGACTCAGATTATTTGGGTCTCTCAGCATTACTTAGGACATTTAGAGGGATACACCTTTAGTTTACAAATATATAGACTATTCAAATATAGTGGTTTAGATTATATGGATTCATAGTGATTTTGATATAAATATAGACTCAAATACTAGATTTGGGGGCATGTACATGTCACACATACAGATTCATACAAAATGGAATAGTTACAGAATCAGATAGTAGACTATAGGCATAGTCCGAAGCATAATGTTTTGGTCTCTAGTTTTGAACATGAGGCATTGAAAGATATGTCATATTACATGTGGTTTTATAGATTAACATATTGTATAGATGCATCACTCACATACCATATTTGGGGGCATGACATAGATGTTCATGTTATTCATCACTCAAGATTAAATAGATGGAATGGTAAGGCATGCCATTCTGTTCCTTCACATTGACTATATTTTTAGATTACACCTAACTATACCTAGGTTTTCACCAGGTTGGACTGCATGGCTATCTATAGGGGTTGTTCCATTGTATTAATCAGATCTAGACTACATGAGTTTGTGCAGGATAAAGGATAGACATTGGTTTTGGGCCTCTAATTACTTCTCAATTTTAGTTTAGATATTTAGAGTGGGGGTATGATATATTTTTCTCTTCATATCATATAAATTTTATACATACATTGACATGAGTTTATGTGGGATAGAGGACATACATTGGTTTTTAGACCTTCAAGCATTCTTCATCTTTAGTCAGATTCAGTATAGGGGGAAAGCACTACCCTTCTTCTCTATGATACATGGATTACACATTCAAATTTAGTACAGGGGGAATCCAATCCATGGATTCCTTCTCTCTCCAGGCACTATTTGGCTCTCCATCCACTTCCTTGGCTAGGAAGTGAATTGGACCCTTGCAACACTTTCACTTCCATACAGATAGATTCAGGTGCATTTTTTTTTATTATTTATTTTACTCTAGTATTTTATTTCATTAAATTACTAGAATAAAAGGGGGGAAAATTTATACACCCTAAATTGGTCAAGTAACCACATATATCATGTCTTTTCATAGTCCTCTTCACATGAGAGTTTGACTAGAGAATATGATCCTTGTTCACACTAGCCATGCATTTGTTTTGCTTGTCTTGGTCTTGTTTCTTACTTTTATCACCTTTTCATTATCTCAGTCAACTAATATATACCCCTAAAGAACCCCAAAATTGGATTGTGTCGATCCCAACCTATTTTTCAGAGTCCTAGATAATAGAATTCTAAAGGACTACAATGCCCAACAGCCCTATCTTACTTAATGTTGTTATCTAATGGCCATTTTTTCTTGCTTACCAAGTCCTGAACCCTTCGTATCCCCTCCCTTAAGTTTTATTTATCCTTTTGATGTAGGCTAGCATGAATAAATCCCCCAAATTCAAAATAAAGAGTCTCCTATATAAAAGAATTCACAAGGAATTTTATATCTAGCACTTACTACTTTGGCACACTAAATAATTAAAAATCAATCAATAATATAGCTATACCCCTAGAGACCCCCATATCTATACCTGATCTATACCCCCAGAGACCCCAAAACTTGGATTGTGTCAATCCCAACCTATTTTTGAGTCCTAGACACTATAATTTTGGTGGACTACAGTTCCTGACACTCCTGTCCTACCTAACATTGTTATCCAATGGTTGTTTTTCTTGCGTAATGGGTCCCAAACCCTTTTTAGCCCCTCCATTAAGTTTTATTTATCCTTTTGATGTTAGTTGGCATGAATAAAGCTCCAAAATCCAAAATAAATAGTCTCCTATATAAAGGAATTCATAAGTCATTGTATATATAACACTTACTACTTTGGCACACTAAATAATTAAAAATCAGTCAATAGTATAGCTCAAAATTCTGCATCACACATAGATTTTCATGCTTGATCAAGGAAGGGCCTAGATGAAAGTTCATTCTTACATCTAATATGTGTGTTTATTATGCATGTTACCTAAGTGATACCTACATTTGATTTGAGACCCTAGCTTAAGGGTTAATGTAGGCAACGATCAAGATAATAGGGGTTCTAGATCATGTGATCATACTTCCCCTAACCCAATTTTTTCCCTTTTTGATTTTGATATATTTGTTGTTTTATGTGTGTAGGTAGACCTAGGGTTTGATAAGAAAACATGTCATACAGTGGCATAATCATGTGATTGAATAGAAACTATGACACCTATAGGATCCCAAAATCAGATAACACCAAAATATGAAATAAAAAATTGAAACAGATAACAATGCCAAAATTGGACAATAACACTAGACACCAAAGTGTCCACTTTTTGGTGCTCCTATCCTTTCACTCAATAAAATATAGATTTAGTTTTATGACACCTTTCTAGTCCTTCACATCTATTTTAAATGTCTATATCAACCATCTCAGTCTATTTTCTAGCTAAGTTATATTTCTTTTGATTTATTGCTATTTTTTGAAAAGTGAAAAAGACAAATAGTTTCACCAATCAAGACTATATTTATTGTTATATTTTGTACTGATTTATCAATCTAGAACCTTAAGTAAAATAAGAATAACACACCATTATTCCCAAATAAGTTAAATCATTAGGCATTCACTTTGCCTTTGATAGCTCTCCCTCTAAGTTGTGACTATATGTGATGGAGAGATTTGAGAAGAAGAATGCCTATTAGATCACTAATTATTTATCATTGGCATGTAAGTTCCAAATCTGCACTAAAATTATTGTTTCCACTCATGTCTACTATTCTCCTTATTGGGCACCCTCAAAATCATGATACGATAAACTAGCTAAATTTCTAAGACACATTCTTTGGTCTAGTACTAGGAAAACTAGAGGTTTACATAGAGTGGCATGGGATGTTTGTTTCTTCCCACATGATAAGGGGGAAGGATCATTATTTATTTTTATAGACATAGGTTTTGTTTATGCTCCAAGTGGATTTTTTTTCTATTAAAGGTCCTAATCTTAGACCTTCAATGACTTTAATGTGGTCGAGCCCCCTAAAGATCAATAAGGCCCTTTATCAATATAGTGGCATGTTGGGGAGCATGAATCCATGTTTTATTATAAAAACTAATGAGGTTATAAAACACTCTATTTTGGTAGAATTAATTAATCCCAAAGCCTTGGTTTACATGGTCTAATTTACTTGTAAGCTATGATCATATTCTCAAAAGGCTTGACTTTAATATGCTTTCGATAGAGCATGATGCTTATGCTAGATTAGTTTAAGGATTTCCATTGGAAGTGGATCAACATAGTGGAAAGATTAAAATTATTATGCATTTCATTTTCCTTTCATAGATCTCCCTAGAGTTATGACTCTATGTGCTGAATAGAGTTGAGAAGAAGAATGCTTACTAGGTCAATCTTTTGTCATTCTTGTCAAGCTCTTGGTCTTTCTCAACCAACTGCTTCTAAATTTTTTTGAAAGAGTCTCTCAATATTATAAAAGGAAATCATTACTTTATGCATGAGGTCACTTGTATTAACCTACTAAATAAATTCTTATGTTTTCAATACCTCTACCATAGGATCCATGATTATACCCTCATATTCCACCTTGTCTTAAGTAGTCTATTAAAAATTTGGCTATTGAAAGTAGGCTATGTTAGATAAATATGATAGTTAGAATACACTTTTAAATATAAAATTTATTTTGGGGAATGAAAACCTTAAAACAATCAACAAAATCTCCATTGAAAAATAACATCTATTTCAAAAAAAATGTTTAGAATAACCCACCTCTTCCTAACCCTATGCCTCAAATCTGAGCTCCCTCAGTTCTCCCTTAGAGATAATTTTTCCCTAATAATTATATGTAAGTATCTACTTCAAGAGATGGGGTCCCCTCAATGAATACCCCACATTCATGGTGGTGATGCACTAAAGGGAGATATTGGTGCAAAAGGTTTCTCCATTTTGATGGAAGATTAAATTTACCAAAAAACTACCTCTCTTAAGCAAAAGATTTTACATTGTAGTACAAATGGTGGGTTTGAGAATGGTTAAGGAATTACATGTGGAGGATTCCTCTTCGTGAGTTTTCTCTCATGAAATTTTCAAGGTCTCATAAAATTTGAATGAAAATTTAGTTCAATCTCCATGTAAGTAGTTTGGTGCCTTAGATATTTTTTATTTGTAAAAGGTTAAGGTTGAAGGAATTATTATGTAAACTTATCTTAAGTTCATTTTTTCAGATCCCATGCAATACTCCACCTCACTTGAGGATAGACATGTTAGCACTAGTATATTGGTTTCCTAAAAAACATCCCCTTCAATTATTACATCAAGGGAAGACCCATCACATCATTTTATATGGGTCACCCTTGAGATTGGTAGTCATTATTTAGGGATTATGTATGTATACATGCCTAATGATTTTTGAAAAAGTGTGATAATTTGGTGGTGGTTGGTTTATAACTTTCTTTTTTCCAATTGGCTCATTTGTAGTGCCTTTAATATGGTTTAAACTACCAAATACAAATGGAACCACTATAAATATGGTAGTTTTTTATGGATCATTAATATTTGTTTAATTTTAAAAGATGTTAGGATTTATTAGAGCCTCTCTTTCAACAACAAACATTAATCACAAACCCTTTGGTTTGCACGATCTAATTTACAATTCAAGGCTCATAAATGTTTTTTTGCCTAATAATTCCATAGAAAGAGCATCAATATTGCAATGGTTTTTAAATAACTTTCCTTGTTCCATATGGATCATTTACAATGAATTTAATATCATTGAGTCCCCTAAAGATAAACAGGTCCCTCTACCATTGCGATGGTGTATTGGGGATCATGAAGCCTATTTTCATTTTAAAAACCATTGGGGTTTATCAAATACTTTGTTTTGGTGGAAGTAATTAAACACAAACCCTTGGTTTACATGGTCTAATTTACTTGTTAGTTGTGATCATGTTCTCAAAAGACTTGACTTTTCTATATTCATGGAGATATATGTGTTCACTTTATACAATTCCGGTGGGTAAGATATTATGATCCATCTAAAGATTTTTCTCTCTAACCACACTCCCATCACTTTCTAACTAAAGTGGGTAAGTGTCCTACAAAAAATAACTTGTACTCATTTTTCATGAACATTCACTTTTCAATCAAGAGGGTCCATACAATTCATTACTTGAGTGTGGAATAACTTCTACATAAGCAAGGCATGTATAATAATCATGAGAAAAAATTATAGGATTTCTAAAACATCCATCTCTGTTTATGATTGGATGATGAGGGGGAAATTTTGAAAGGCCAAGGGAATGATGATATCATATTAGATACCTAAAAGGTGCCTCGGTTCCTAATATGAAAATAGGATAATAGTTTTCTTTCGAAGATATAATCTAATTCACTAACCTAAGTGAACTTATGACTAATTTGCAAATGATTGGTTACACCAAGATTATCTACCTCTTTCTCACACATATTATCACTTGATATTTCTTAAGGTATATGTGAATGCACTATATGGGTATTTTTATATTGTCAATAAATTTAGCATTATATAATAACATTTTGTGATATATTTTTGGTGAAGAAATGTTTTGGGTGTATGCATCCATCCACAACTTTCCCACAAGTTATTGTTTCACGATTTGATTTGTTGATGACCTTGCACATTTCAATAAATGTTATCTAACATAACTCTAAATTTTACAGCATTATGCAAATGTAAATTTTAAGGATATGCTACACATTTAAATCACATGGATAGGTATTTGAGATCCTTGAGCAAGTTTCTAAATTTTTACTTGTATATCTTTTAGATATTATTAAATATATTCATCCTTAGATATAGTATCATGACATGACTAACATTGGTAGGAATGGAGACTTTAATATTATAACTAAGGTAGAGACCAAAATATAAATAATTAGGAGTAGGTTGATATGGTCCGCTAATAGTAAGAGAATAAAGTAAGTCCAAGGTTGTGTAAGAATGCATATGTTAACATGGGAAGGAGTAACACTCGGTGGAAGAAAAAAATTATGAGTAGGAACACGAGCCTAAATAATTTGTAGAAGTAAATCCTTTAGTAAGTGGATTAGAAACATTCAAAGGATCATTGGTAACATTCTTAAGTTTATATTTCTTATCCAACTCATTATTATGTAATAATTTTAACTTAAGCAACATGGTTCAAAGCACACATGATTTTTATTAATTAAGCTTCTAAATTAAGAAACTCTATTAACCCTTTTAGGATCTACATCATCAAAATTATAAACATAATTATAAGCATTTTTCTCATAACCATATTTGTATATGTAGTTTTATCATTCATAATTACATCATTTTCATTATCAATTATAAAGTGAGTAGGAATATCACTATCATTTATCATTTTTATTTTAAAAAAATGTGAGTACCAAGAAAATAAAGTTGATTGAAATTATGAGTAACATCACTCAATTTATCAGTTTGCTTACTAGGGATTATAGACATAGGCTTATTAATTGGCATAAGATGTAAACATAGGCATAAATCAATATCCTATAATATAAGAAAGAGAGACAACCATATAAGAATGAACTACGTAAAATTGGCTACACCATAAAGTGGGTTGAAGGTTGAAAGAATGATTTATTTGTAAGAGCATATCAAGGATATAATAAGGAAACTACATGCAAGGAACTAAAAAATAAGATAAACCTAGATCCATGATGGTAAGATGACAACCTAATAATATATAAATGCCAAATGGATAAAGGGATTGTAACTTCATACAAAGTTAGTGAAAATAAATCTAAATCATCAAAGGAATCTAAATATGGTTTTATCTGTAGGCCTAAATAACATACACTAGTGTAAGAATAAAGGTAATTTAGGCAAAGAGAGAAGAGATTAGGAATAGGGGTACTTACCTTGAGTTTACTAGTCAGCAAATCAATATCCCCTTAGTTTTATTGACACTTTACAAGAGATGTTCTAGGTGAAGGCATAAAATGGAAAATATGAAGACATAAGTTTACTTATTTTATAAATCTAAAGACTAAGGGGCACCTCCTTGGTTTAACTTCCTTATATTGGCATTTAATGATGTTGAGCAAGATTAGACCTCCAAAAGAATAAGCTCTTCATGGTTAATTCCTCTTATATACATAAATCAATATTTTCATTTGTAATATGAGTGAATGAGTGTTGTAATTATATCAAATGGACATTTAGAAACCCTATAAATACTAGTAAAAGTGATAATAGTGATCGAGATAAATTGTAGACATAATAAATCCTCATTAATTCATAATAATACATCAAGAATTACACAATGCTAGCTCGACCATGCTCATATAGTACAAATACAAAAGTAGACAAATTAATATGGATTGGTTTATTAGTAAGGTTTTATAATCAAGAAAATAGATTAAATTGATTAGGATGGATTTAGTAGGAAATAAAAAGATTATACATAACTAGAATTCAAATCAATATAGTAATAAAAAATAAGATACTAAACAAAATGAGAGGAATGAAGGGAGAAGATACATAGATGAGACTAAACATAGTAGAGAGCATGACAGTGATGATAAAAAATTATAATATGATTAATGGAAATATATTATAAAGCACCACCACCTAACCCCAACCCATTCCTGGGGACTCCTTAGGGTATGCACTCAAATATATTGATGTACCAATGATTTTTACAAGAAATATTGTGAGTGACTAAAAAAATTAGGCCTATAAAATATTCACTATGACCTAGTCAGAATTGGAGAATTGGTGATTATGACTTGATTGGAAAAAAGGCACAAAATAAATATAAATATGAATAGAGGATGAATGACTAGGATCCTAGTGTTAACAACTAAAAAATTTAAAGTGTTTATAAATAAATTTAAAGGTCTCAAGGCCATAAAGAGTCTAATGTGGATTAAAATTATTTAAAAGCAGATAAATGTACACAAATTATCCAAGTTTAGAAAAACTTAGAAGATACACAATGAAAAAAGATGTACCAAATCCAGGGGTCTAAAAAGTCATATTTTCAATTTGCCTGATTCTTTCCCTCAAAAACTTAGAGAAAGATTGTCCACAAAAATAATTGTATCATAGGAGATGATCACCTTAGATATTTTATTAAAATAATAGATAATTATGAAGTGGAATATAAATATTTAATAATTAGTTAGTTTGTTAAATATTTAAAATAAATGTTAGTGAATGATATGCAAATTTTTATAACCTGAGTATAAGTTCCTATGATGATTTTAAAATATTATTTGAAGGACATTACAATGCTAAAACTAACCCCAACATCCTCATATTTGATTTTACCAACATTCAAAACATACCTAAAGATAATGTTTGAGAGTTTAACAGTAGATTTGTCAAATATATGAACAATATACCTAAAGAAGCTATCATAGTTTTTTTAAGATATCACAATAAGTTATCAAGTGATGAACTTGTTTCTAATTTACTAAATTTAAATGTTGCATGCTTAAGTCAAATGGTCAAATTAATGATGTTTTTGATACTTTTTCTATTAACAACAAATTTAATTATTAATTTGGATGTGACTATGAATATAACAACTACATATATTTGGATTATTTATAGATAGATTTCAATGGATGGGTGGATTTGTTTGATCATATTCAACCTAATGGGTTTGTTTCTTTTGTTTTATGTTATCAAAAAATGTTAAATAACTTGCACTCATCATTTTAGTTCCTTATGTATCAACATTATTACTTATTAAGAAATATGGACATGAATTTTAATTCCCAAAATCAAATTAATAATAGAAATTCTAGTTGGATGACCAAATCATTAAACAAAATGTTTGTGCCAATATTTTGGAACATTTTCATCCCATCATTTTTTTAAAAAATTTATAAAATGATATGTTGTGTTAGTGTTACAATATATTGATAATTGTATTCATGGTGAGAATAAGGGGAAGCCAGTGGATTAAATTATTTATGCATACTTTTTCCTTATTCTAAAATTCAAGTATTTTGTGTAAGCCACATTCATTTTTTGATGATGTTTCATTTTACCTACTCATCAATTGTAAACCTAAAATATGTGTGGGTAATTATTATGAAAATTATGACACAAGGTGCGACTGAACATGGGTAAGAAAAAAATAGGCAAATGTTGGGAATATTTTTCACATTAGGTGAAAATAGGTATTTATAGAAAGGTAAAAAGTAAATAGTAAATTAATATTTATCAAGAGGTAAATATTAGTTATAAGTTATTAGTAACCGTATGGTTAATATGGCAAATTTGTATAGGTTATAATATCATGTTTTTAGATATATTGTTATATGTTATAAAAATATATCGTATTTAGGTTTGTGCTATTATAGTAGTTTTTTTAGGTGAGAGAATATTGGGCAGTTGTTATAATAAATATTCCAATATATTTGTACATGTTCTATATGATTCAATTAATTGGATTATTTAGATTAAAATTCTCTCTATGTTTGTGTTTATCTCTTTGAATTCACATTAGTGGTATCAGAGTAGGAGGATCCTCTAATGGATTAGTGATTTATTTGTAGGGGCAGTGGTAATATTTATCATTACACTGCTTAATTTAATTGCTCCTAAGTTTTTTTTATAGTATACATATTAGTTTTGTTTTCTATCTAGTATTATAGAAATTTTTGTCAAAGGAGTTTTCAGAGGTTAGTAGCATTCTATATTTCTATCTTAATATAAGGTGCAACTACTCAGTTAGGTTGAAGCATGCAATCTCATCTTATCAGTTTATAGACTCAAGCCTACTGTAGTTCTCCCATGCCTCAATTCACCATGTTGCAATAGTCACCTCCCTTGATCTTGCCTTTCATACACCTGTAGAATATATTCATCAAATTTATTTTAGTCTCCAACATTGCATTGCTATTCAGTGCTACATTTTAATTTTTGATAGTCTTCTATATGTTGTTTGGCTCCTCTCGAATTGAATTTTGTCATACTTAAATTTGGCTTCACCTATATGTTGCATCATTAGATTAAATATAATTTGAACACCATCCTTTTCTATCCTGATATGTTGATGGTTAAAAATGACCTCATTATCTTGCATATTCATGTATATATTGAGCTTGGCAAAGCATTAAATACAACAAACATGACATTGTGATTATTCTGTTATCATTCAATGATCTAGGTTCCTCTTTTGCACTATCCATTATTGGCAAAATCTTGCTCTCATTTTTTCTTATGGATTGATATTAAAAACATGGTGGTGATAATCGAAGAAGATGTTCATTGAGATCAACTACCCATAGTTTATGCACAGCTTGTAAAAGATAAAATGGCACTATCATATCAATAACTTAGCATTCAATTCCTAGTAAACATTTTGGTGAGGTGGATCTATGAGCACCTTACACCTCTACAATTTTCCATACAGAGAAATTTTCTAATGTAATTCTCTAAAGCTATATTTTTAAGCTTCAAAATAAACAAAGGTCATGAGTCTTGTAGTTTGCTTTATGATACATATTTTAGGTGTTGGTTTTATTTAATAAAGAGTATTTATTGTATGTCAAAGTTCTATTGTCATAGGTGAATATTAGAATATGGTATTTTAGTCATTAGTATCATTTTATATCTAGGTGAATCGTTTAGTTACTATACTCATGTAATGAGTCATTTTTATCAGTCATTAATTGAGTGGTCATTGTCATTTAGTCAGTATATAAATATTATTTATTATCAAAATCCAAAAGTATCAATGTTTAAGTCATCATTTTTCAAAAATGTAAAAAATGAAATCAATATTGTAAAGGATGCACTATCACTTGTATGCGACAACCTAATCTCAAATGCGTCAGTCTTATGAGGGGGATCCCATTTTATTCAAAGTGACATGCATATGAGCATCAAGTCATCATCAACTAAGTAATGAAGATACTAGAGGTAGGAGGCTATACAGAGGATGGAGGTCTTTCGGTGACGTCTCATTAGTCACTAATGATGGGATGACATCAATGTTTTGGTGACATGTTATTTTCAATAATTTTTAGTATGGTGTGTTTTACATTTCTATTATGTGTTACAAATAAGAACTAAAGTATATACCTATTCATGTGTGAATGATATTCCTATGTAACCCTTTTGTATTTACATTGGATAATGTTGATCTAAAAAGCATTGTAGCAATCATGATGTAAGGTTAGTGGTTAACCTATGAAAACCATTATGTAAGGTTGGTGGTAAACCTATGAAAACCATGTTGTAAGGTTAATGGTGAACTTGAGAAAACCATTCTATAAGGTTAGTGGCGAACTTGTGAAAACCATTTTGGAAGGTTATTGGTGAACCTAGAAAACCAATTGCAGATGAGTGTGATGGAAGAGATGTGTGATAGCATATATATGTGGAGAAGATCATGAACGCATGGATGTGGAGCACGCTACAATAAAAAAATAGAGATATATTGTACCATGTAAAAACTATGGGAGGGAATGTTGGGAATAGTTTTCACATTAGATGAAAATAGGTATTTAAGGGAAGGTAAAAATTAAATAGTAAATTAGTATTTACTGAGAGGTAAATATTAGTTATAGGTTGTTAGTAACCGTATGGTTAATATGGTAAATTTGTGTAGGTTAGAATATTATATTGTTAGATATATTGTTATATGTTATAACAATATACCATATTTAAGTTTGGACTATTATAGGAGGTTTTATAGGTGAGAAAATATTAGGGAGTTGTTATGGGAAATATTCCTATATATTTGTATATGTTTCATATGATTTAATTAATCAGAGTATTCAGATTAAAATTCTCTCTGTGTTTATGTTTGGCTCTTTTAATTCACATCAGCAAGTAAGTGAACATGGGATATTTTGGTTACCTTAATTTTCCTAGTTGTTTTGATATAGTGATACTATATTAAAAATTTAGTGGTGTTGTGCTTTCATAATTTTATATTTTAATTAATCAATACTACCACTTGCATAAAAGGTTAGTAGTTTGGATTCAATGATAATTTTTACAACAACAATGTAAATTCCCATCAGGATTCAAATTCATTTGTGAAGTTACATTTTTAACATGCCATAATGTGTTATTCTTAAAAAAACCATAGCGTTGAAATACATTATGGGATTGACAAGAAGTGGAAGCTATTTTCAGCTCTCGTAAATTTCTAATTTAAAGTGTAAGTAAAATATTTTTTTATTTGTAAATATTTCATGTTTTTTGTTACCAATTTTGATTATTTATTTTCAATAATTGGCAATGCCTTATCCATGTTTTTAGTGTTTTTTTCCTTGGTATGTGTTATTTAACCTCCTATTTCATGGTCAAGTACTGGTATTTTTTTAAAAATGGCACATGAAAATTTATCTTATTTTTAGTGTTCTTGATTTAGTTATGAATGTGATAGTGAACATTGATTTATAACAATATTTTGTTGCATGTGGTTGATTTGACTTACTGATGTGAATACGTTTCTATTGAGATTGAGTTTTAAATGATGTAAGTTATCATTTGTGCTTTAAAGGGTTTGATTGTGTTAATTCAGGGCTCATATGATTAAAATGGAATATTTTCATGATAGTGTGAGTATGATTTTATGATCTTAAAGTAACCGCAGGGCATACTTTCCCTGAGAGATAGATATATTGTTAGACCAAAAAAAAATCATTTAACATTTTGGCATGCTTTAAGTGATAAATTATTTATAAATAACATAGGACATACTAGAAATTAGGAATGCACTATGCAAATTTTAGAGACATTCAACTTGTAACCATTTAACAAGAAAATATATAATATTAATAAGAAGGTTAAACATGTAGGATTCATATGTGTTATATATGTATGAAATCATTCAGAGCTAATGTATGAGATATGTAAAAATCTTCAATAATGCATGTGACTCTTATTACATTACGATTACACTTGATCATTATGTATGCATAGTTGACTCTTATAGTTGTAGAGGATATCTTAAAGAAACTCTAAACTTTATCATTAAAGTGCCAACAAGAAATGATGTTTATGTGGAAGCAAAGTTGGTGGGATGACATCAAGTTTAATTAAAATATATTTCTAAGAAAAATTGTGGCAAGAGATGGAATTTAGTTATATCTTTTACAACAAGAATGTTTTTGTGAAAATGATTGGTGGTGGAAAGTGAAGTAAGTTTCATTTTAGAAATGTTCATTTTTTCAGACTTGCAAAAAATAAAGAGCAATAATATCTCTTAGTTTCATGAGAAAGGATCAAAATTATGCATCACGATGGACAATTGAATTTTTTTTAGTCATTTGAAGAAATAAAAAATTGTCTTGTTACAAATAATTTCCTTCAAAGGTTTTTTCTAAGTCATTTTGGGAAGATTAGTTTAAACAATGGGGTATTCAAGAATTACCATCACATTTAAGGCATATAAAATATTTTTGGTTGTTTGGAAAATGATAGTTACCTCTAATTCAACCTTGACCATTACTCCTACAAATACCTTAACATAAACTATAAGCTTTGAAAAATATTACAAAGCATAATTATATGCAATGGTATATTCATTTAGAAAACTCCAAATCCTTGAATTGAACATGAACCTGATAATAAATTTACTTATTGGCATGCTATCCAAATTATTAATCTTGATTTTGAGAAAAACTTTAATCCTTGAATTTTATTACCAAGAAAAAAATAATTTTAAGATATTAATGATAATAAATTTCCAAATACAAATGTTTAATCACTTTTTATAAGGAAGAGCATCACCATGTAAAAAAATAGAATTGGGATATGTAAAAATATATCTCATTTCTAGCAGATACTCATCCTTTAATAGTGACCCAAAAAGATAAGAATAATGTCTACTAAGGATGAATAATCATAAGCAACAATAGAATTTCAACATTCAAGCTCATATGAAGAGTTCACGATAATAGATGAAATTTATCCATACATCTTCTCAACAATGATATAGATAGTAAAGGGGAAATGTCATCAAATGTCCAAGCAAATTATCACAATATTTTAGCTAGTTATTGCATTGGTTAGGGTATGAAGGAGCAAGAACTAGTCCATGTATAAAAGGGCAAAGTCCTATGTAGTGAAAATGTTTTACATGTGAATATAACATGATGTATACATTATCTCAAAAAAAATGACTACAGGATGTGAATATAACATGTTTATAATTTGTAAAATTAGCTCTTAAAAATAAGAAATGGATTATTCTTGTGACAACAAACATAGTGAAAAATTAAAAAATGAGAGAAGAAAACCATAGTGTGCCTCTATGCACATGCATAAAATTGAAGTCACCATAATGACTTACAAAGGTGCTAAAAAATTTGAAAGTGATACACATCACAAGAGTGTCAATTAAGCCTTGAAAAATGTCTCAAGTCTTGTACAAAACAAAAAGTGTGTGATAATGTATTAACTAGCATGATCTATGTGTAGTGTACAAAATATGTCATAATAAAAATTTTGAATTGTAAATTTAATATGTCCCGAACCCCCTCTCCATGCCCCCTCTAATATGTATGGTGCATTATAATTAGTGCATGAACAACAAAATAATGTTCCAATATTTCTCACAATTTTGTGGTACACAATGATTTTTCCTATGATTATAAATTGAATAAAATTAGGAAAAGATAAAATTATTCTGATATAGTAAATAAACCAAATTTGATTACAAATATAAATATTTATTTTAAAAATAAAAGTGTAAAAATATCTCATCAATTTTCAAATTATGGTGGTCAAGTTATCACTTGTCAAAAAATAAAGTCGAAAGATGCCTTAAAGGTATTAGATGAAATATTGATTCATTCTTACAGTTTCAAGTTCTAACATTAATAAATATGAAATCTACATGAGAAATTTTACATAGTGAAAAAAATGATACCCAATTTCATTATATGTTTTTTTGAGATATTGGTTGTCAATAAACTTTACATAGGGAAACATAGTGTAAGAGGTTAAAAACTGATTCTTTGTGGCAGCCATGACTTCTTATTTCACCCAACCCACCTTTGACTCTTAAAATATAGCCAAAAAAATCCATAGTGAAAAAATTATGCCCACATGGGCCTTCGGGATGAAATATTTTATAAAAACTATAAAAGGCATAATTGGGCCTAAACGACCCTTGGAGGGGAAAAGGGAGCTAAAGGGGAGGCATTAGATTTAATAGGGAAGGTAGGTGGGGTGGGTCATGGGTGGTCTACATTAAGGTAAAGTGGGGGATAGGTTGGGTAGAGTAGGGTGAAAGTTGGGTTATGTGTTGTACAAAGGTTACATGAAGTGCTATAAAGGATTTAGGAACTGATGATGCTACCAACTAGATAAGGAAGAGGCAAGGGAATTGTGCACAGAGTAAAGTGATGAAAAATAAATTAATACTATATGGATGGTACCCAATAATAACTAGGATTATTGGAAGAAAGCTACAAGAATGGTTATAACACCACTAACCCTAAAACATCTTAACTTCTAATATGTTTTTTTGCAGTTTTTGCTCAAAACAAAAAAAGGATTTTATTTGAGAAATTTTTAAAAAATTAAAAAAAAAAGAAAAAAAATCATATTGATGTTTTTTTCTAAAAATATATTAAAAAAATACCAAAGACCTCATAAAACCCTAGGGACTCATGAATTTTAAATGCATATATTCTGGTGCTGTTGTATTTTGGGATCATGTAAGTGTCCTAGTTTCTATATAATCACCTATTTATGCCATTGTGTGACATGTTTTATTATCAAACCTAAGGTCTACTAACACACACAAAACAACAAACATATCAAAATTAAAAAGGGAAAAAGTTGGGTTAGGGGAAGTATGATCAAATGATCTAAAACCCTTACTATCTTGATCACTGCCTGCATTAACCCTCAAGATAGGGTCTCAAATCAAATGTAGGTATCCCTTAGGGAAAGAGAATAATAAACACAAATATTAGATGAAAGAATGAACTTACATCTAGGCCCTTCCTTATTCAAGCATGAAAATCTATGTGTGATGCAGAATTCTAGAATTTTGAGCTATACTTTTGACTGATTTTTAATTATTTAGTGTGTCAAAGTAGTAAGTGATAGATATAAAATTCCCTTATATAAGAGACTATTTTGAATTTGTGGGATTTATTCATGCTATCCTATGTTGGGTAAGATAGGAGTGTTGGGCATTATAGTCCTCTAGGATTCTATTATCTAGGACTCCAAAAAATAGGGTGGGATTGACACAATCCAAGTTTAGGGGTCTTTTGGGGTATATATTAGTTGACTAAGATAATGGAAAGGTGACAAAAGTGAGAAAGAAGACCAAGATAATCAAAATAAATACATGGCTAGTGTGAATAAGGATCATATTATATAGTTAGAGTCTCCTATGAAGATGAATATGAAAAGACATGATATGTGTGGTTGTTTGACCAATTTAGGTTGTATACATTTGCCCCCCCTTTTATTCTAGTGATGTAATGAAATGAAATATTATAATAAAATAAATAAGAAAAAAATGTGTACCTAAACCTATTTGTATGGAGGTGAATGTGTTTCAAGGGTCTAACTCACTTCCTAGCCAAGGAAGTGGATGGAGAGCCAAATAGTGCCTAGAGAGAGAAGGAATCCATGGAGTGGATTCCCCCTATACTAAATTTGAATGTGTAATCCATTTATCATAGAGAATTAGGGCAATGTTTTCCCCCTATAGTGAATCTGACTGAAGATGAAGAATGCTCAGAGGTCTAAAAACCAATGTTTGTCCTCTATCCCACATAAACTCATGTTGATGTATGTATAAAATCTATATGATATGAAGAGAAAAATATATAATGCCTCCACTCTAGATATCTGAACTATAACTAAGAAGTGCTAAGAGGCCCAAAACCAATGTCTGTCCTTTATCTTGCACAAAATCGTGTAGTCTAGATCTGAGTAATACAATGGACCAACCACTATAAATGGCCAAGCAGTCCAACCTAGTGACAACCTAGGTACAGTTAGGTGTAATCTAAAAATATGGTCAATGTGCAAGAAGAGAATGGCATGCCTTACCATTTCATCTATTAAATACTAAGTGATGAATAACATGAACATCTATGTCATGCCCCTAAATCTGGTATGTGAGTGATACATCTACACAATATGGTAATCTATACAACCACATGTAATATGACATATCTTTCCATGCCTCATGTGCAAAACTAGAGACCAAAACATTATGCTTTGCACTATGCCTATAGTCTTTTATCTGATTTTGTAACTATTCCATGCTGTATGAATCTATATGTGTGAGATGTGTAACATGTACATGCCCCGAAATATGGTATTTGAGTCTATATCTGTATCAAAATCACTATGAATCCATACAATCTAAACCACTATATCTGAATAGTCTATGTATTTTTAAATTGAAGGTATATCCCTATGAATGTCCTAAGTAATGCTGAGTGACCCAAATAATTTGAGTCACTGTCTATCTTGACCAATCTGAGTTGAATTTGATAATCTAAATGTGGGATGTGTAATAACCATGTTGCATCCACTTATGAGAGTGGATGGGTATGTTAGGTAAGTGTAGAAATAAGAGTATTATGAATGATGTCCCCCTTTTAGGGAGAGGGACAAAACTTGTGATAGAGAAGGTTGAGACAAAAGTGATGACTAGTGGCATAATAATAGAAATAAGGTTGGTATGTTATGAATACATTGAAAGGTTGTTTCATTGATTAGATTCTATTTTTGAGAGTGGAACATGTTTTGATTGGTGACAACCAAGGCATGTGTTTGGTTATAAGATAAATATATAAATGTTCATGCCATAGTAGGAAGATAAGATAGTAAGATATCAAAGATTGAGTGATGTCTAAAGTATCATTTTCATGATTCCATGGAAGGAAACAGTTTAAAAAATGGAGTTATGGGTTTTGAGTTACGGGAAAAATGGTAGTTCATTTTGAATGAAAAATTTGTTTAACATAGGAAATTAGATTGATGCTTGATTCATTTGTGCATTAACTAGGTTGAGATTTTGAGCTCTAGAATGATAAAAATGCCAAGGAGATGAGCACATACTATGACACAGTTCAAGTAGTTGGTGGCCCAAGTTTAGGCTGGTGGTGATGTGACCCTAGTAAGCGGCTCAAACACTTGTTTTTGTTATCAAAATTTAGGCATGTTTTAGTGTTTTTGAGGGCTTAAAAGTAGCTTAGGAAGTTTTTTATTTCTAGTGATCTTATCCTATAGTCTAACACTTATATCTTGGGCTTCAACACTCCTATCCTTCTGGGGTGCTCCTATCCGATGTCATTATCCTTACTACAACACTATTATCCAAGAGGCATAATTTTTATATGATGTTGTTTTGTTATTTATTGTTGTGTTGGCTTGGATTTGAAATTGGTATTTTTGATTGATAGTTGTGTTATTTTTGGTGATGCAGGGTGAGGTACAGATGAGAGATTTCCTCAGGAGTTGGGTGATGGAGACATTGAGGCTACTAATGTTATCTACTGATGAGAGAGTAGTTATCGATAGGGCAAGGTTGGGCCATGTGTGTGACCTAAGTATAGTGCAGTGGGACCAATATTTGATGACTACTTTATGTGAGAGATGAAACATGGATACATGTAATTTTGGGTTCCTACAGGGTAGATGACTATGATTTTGGAGGATGTGTATTATATACTACATTTACCAGTTAGTGGGCAATGAGTGACAATATAGGATGACATGGGTGCTAATGTGATTGATCATGCATATTTTTACTTTTCTAGTGTTACCTTGGGTACACATTAGAGAGGTAGTGTCATTGATGTGTTACTATCAGTCATTATGTAGTTTAATGTTTCATTCTTACAGTAGTAGTTGGCTATTTTTTTGGCATCTTTTGTTGTTGTGGATGGGACTAGAGTATCTAATACATATAAGATGCATAAGATGGTGAACAGTGTGGAGGTATATGTCATTATATTCTTATGGGGGAGGACTATGCTAGCCCACCTATATAGGGACCTATATAGATTTACATAGGAGTCCTTCAGTGGTGAGGTGAGTGTAACAATGTTATTGCATTGTTGATCCTATGAGCACATAGTAGTTGTGTAATTGATTGGATTACCAAGGGCATAGTGACTACCTCCATACTTATTTGAGGAGTAGTGTATGAGCACAGTGGCTATCCTATCCATTGGGATGGACCATTATAGGTGGGTTGTTGATGGATTAGTGGCTAATGACATCATATAGAGGCCTTACAAAGGATTTTTTGGGTGGGTAGAAGATGGAGTATAACTACGATACATGAGGATCAGTTATTAGATACATGACTATTGGGGTAGAGTATATGAGAATTTTCAGTATGAGTGTATTACTAGATAGTTTGGGGTACCACAAGATGTGCCTCCAGTAGCATGGGTTTGGGTGAGGAGTGCATGAGCATCTGTGAGGGAAAAAGCTCATTTAGACCTATTGTGGCAAAGCTCACACCATTACCTTTGGATATGAGAGATGCAATCATAGATATTATAAATGTGGATGACGTTGGATGTATGAATGTGTATATCATGTGGTGGGCTAGGTATTGATGGGCTCTATTATACCCTATAGATGTAGGGGATGCTCTAAAGTATGAGGATAATGAGTTGATCTAGATGATAGGAGGTAAGCAGTGATTACATTTGAACTATGTATAAATTTATGATTTTAGTTTGATTTCAAAGTATATAGATAATGTAATGTCATACTTTGTACACAGGTGAAGTTGGAGGTGCTCAATATAGAGCCTAGGACGGGGTAGGAAGTGGAGATGATGATTATTGGGAGACAATAATTGAGTCGACACTTTAAGAGCTCACACAATATATACCTAATGGTGCATTAGAGGAGGGATTGATAAAGCGAGTGATGTTCATGATCGGTATCCATGCCCATATATTTGATAGAGCTACTATAGTAATAATTGCATATGTTAGGGCAGTTAGAGAGAGAGATGAGTTGGATAGGCATAGGATGCCCCCCACCTGATTTTAGATCTGTTAGTATAAGGATCATGAATGAGTATACAGATCTTTAGAGGTGATATGTGGACTTATGTGAGGAGCATGGTTCGCTACTGGAGCAAGAGGTTCATCGTAAGAGACATAAAGAAACTTGAGGGGGTTTAGGGCTATCGAGTGTTAGGGTATATTATGGGAGTAGCACTGGTGGAGAGAGTGAGATTGAGAGTGAGGGCCTGATGCCCATTCATGATTGATTATACTAGATACTGGTGTATATGTATTAAAAAATCATTATATATATGGATACTTGTTTGATTTTGACTCATGTGTATTATGTTATGGAATTTGGAGTATATTGGTATATTTTTTGTAAATGGTTGATTAAAAATAGTTGATTTGGCATTGATGTTGAGGTTGCATATGTTTGGTAAAATGGCATTTGGGATGTGATTTGATTGTTGTTGATAGGTTCAAGTGTGATTCTAGTTTTGATTTTGAATCATATGCGAGTAAAAAACTTTATTGTTTTGTAATTAGTAAATTGATTTGATAAAGTGAATGGATTTAAGATTGGTAAAATAAGATATTGGTAAGATTGGTATTTAGATAATTTGGTTTGGCTATGGATGGTTATTTAGAAATAGGAATGTTAGTTGTTATTAGAAGGGGATGTAAGATATCACTCTATGCATATCAGCCCCATGGCTGTTGTATCACTATCTTAACCCTAATGGCCAACTGAACAAGTGGTCATATTGCTCATGCTCTATAGGAACATGCCCTGTATCTAATGTTTTCAATGGTACACTAATTATAGTTATATGTGCAGACTCTATAATATGTAACTTTAATGGGTGCATAACTAAAACTATGTCCTATGAAGGAGGCTCATCTATCTACAATTGTAGTGGATTGCTACATGAAATAACACCATGTGGCCTCTATTGTGATGTGTATGACTGACTAATAGATCAAGATGGAATTGTAACCTATGATGGGGGCTCATATAACCTCAATCATAGTAGGTTGATACATGAAATAGTTCCCTAAAAACTCAGTTGAAGTGAATATATATGTGGAGAAGTACTCTGTGATGTGGGTTCATCTAATCTTAATTGTAATGGGTTACTACATGAGATAGGACCCTAAAAACTCTGTTGTGGTGCCCATGACTATGCTAGATATGTATATGGAACTACACTATGTACTCCATGGACTACACTAATATATGTAGGTTTCTCTCATTGTAATGGTCTCCAAATTGTCTAATTAGGTGGGATAGGAGATCCCCTATGAGGCTTTATGATAGAAACCACATTACTCTCACAATGAGTAACTGATGATTCCTATGAATGAATGTCCTAGGATGACTCAATGTTGGAGGAATGAGGTCTATGGATCCATGATGGAGGAGATCTCAGTGCTCATGGAGTGAATGTTATGATTTCCATATCAACACATCTATTAATACAATCCCTGAGTCCATAACAATTATTATCTTTGTGTCCACAAATACAATGATATTTACAAAAGGGGTAATGTGGTCATTTGCGTAAGAAATGTGGATCTAAATGATGAGTATAAGGTAGTGTGATTAACCTCCTATCTAGTAGTTATGATAATATGACATAAGGACTATCCCATTTTGAATCAAACTGTAGTAGTTTCCTACTATTGTTCTCTATAGTACATATTATAGGTGGTACTCTAGAAACTAGCTCTCTATTCTTAACTCGTTGATTTTTTGTCTATGTTCTCCTATCTTTTTTGGGACATGGTGAACATTATGTGCTAAGATCTATAGATAGAGGTAATGATGTGAAATCTAGAGTAAGCCAATCAACTGAATCTGACTCAATCAATCCCAAATTCTTCTCCAAGGCTATGATTGTATAACATAAGTACCTGAAAGAGGAATCTATCTAATATAATATATGCTCTAGGAGGGGTTGACGAATCCCAGTAATAAAGATGTGCTGGACCTCTAAATTTATTGGTTTATAGATCAATGATAACATGTAAGTCTTAAATCCTAAAATATAATCATTAACTAGCTTTGAAGGATTATGATATAATACGATAAATTTCTCGTATGTAACATGAGGGCCCATGTTTTTTATGTAATATTTGATAAATGCCTCCTCGAAGTCATCATATGTATGCAAGGAACCAATAGGGGGTAGATGAAAGAACCAGTTATGTGCTTTGCCCACTAATGTATGTTGGAATAACTTAAGTAGAATCAAATGACTTGCATGAGATGGTAAAGCCTTCTAAAAGACTTTAAGGTGTATGAATGGATTTATAGTTCCATGAAATTGAGGCAATGAAGGTTTGAAAAATGTCTTCGAAAGAGGGTTACCATGCAAGTCATTGGCATCCATCCAAGACTTATAAGCCTTGTTTTCCAAAGTAAGGAGATGTACTTGGTGTTGTAATTCACCAATTGCATGCATCAAATAAATAATCTCTTGGGATGGTATATTAGTATAATAAAGTGGTACATTTAAATGTTGAATTTGATCATTTATTTTAGCCATGGGAATGCTACATTTATCAATTGGATCATATAGAGGGGGTGTGCTCACTTGAACCTTTAGAGGAATGGTAACTTGGACCTTAGTAGAGGGATGTAGGCTACCATTATCTTTGAGTAGAGAGTGAGAAATAGGTGCTACTGTAGTAGGGGTGGCTTGAGAGATTCATTGGTATCTTTAGTATTTAGTGAATCACATTCTAATTAAATAGAAGATGTGATGTTATAATTGACATGTGCATCATTTGAAATAGAATCATACATAGAAGTAGAAGCAACATTTTGTATTGTAGTATATTTTAGAGGAGTGAGAGAAGAGTTAGAAGCATTAGTTGCATTTTCTTCTTCACTATATGCATAATAGTCATCATTATTCCATTCATTATCACAATCAAAATTT
Source organism: Torreya grandis (assembly GCA_037957365.1). Lineage (NCBI taxonomy): Eukaryota > Viridiplantae > Streptophyta > Pinopsida > Cupressales > Taxaceae > Torreya > Torreya grandis. The sequence continues at coordinate 3,060,923 of JARHVA010000424.1, read as the reverse complement.
TGTTCATTTGAAAGAGGAGAAGTATAAGTATCACTTTCATATTCACTCTCATTGTCATATTCATTTGCATGTTCACTATCATACTCATTATCACTTCCATTATCACTAGGGAGAGGGGTAAGAGAGGATGTTAATTCTTTTCTAATATTTAATAAATGATCATGTGAAATTGGAATACTATGTGCATCTATGTTATCCTTGAATGGAATGCATGCATTATTTTCATTTATCAGATGAGAAGTAAGAGTAAGAGAGTTATCATTTAGAAATTATTTTGTCATTTTTTAAGATGACAAAGTAGAGTTAAGAACATGAGATTGATCATTTGAACTATGCATTGGAAATTTTATTTTATTTCCTTTATATTGTTGTAATTTGAACATAGAAGTAGCAAAAGAGAGGGAGTAACTAGGTTCAAATGAAAGTAAATTATCACTAATGAGAGGTTCACTTAGAATTACATGACTAATTTGTACATTTGATGTATTTTTCATAAGATAATGAGGTGAAAAATAACTTTTCCATTTATCAAAATTATTTTCTTTAGAGTAGGGAAGAAAAGAGATAGGTTTGAGAGAAAAAGATGCATCTAATTTTTCTTCACTATCACTTTCATATGCATCATCATATTCCTCATTAAAACAATAGTAATTTTATTCATTGTAAATGAAATCATTTTCCTCATTTTTGGCTAATGTGCAATTTTGCAAATTTGTCCATTCATTATCATAATTATGAAAAAAAATTAGAAATTTATCTATAGGATGAGAGGGAAGAAGTGCCTTAGTGGCCATTTTATTGATTTCACCAAAGAGATTATGTAAAATTACTATTAAGAAAATAAACACAAGAATGAATAATAACATAGGGATTTTGAAAATATTTTTGACACTCCAAATACAGTCCTAATTGGTGTATCGATTTATCTTTTTCACCTTACTAAAAATAACAATAAATAAGAAGAAATATAACTTAGAAAATAGAATGAAACGACTGATATATAGGTTGAAAATGGCTATGCAAGATTGGGAAGGTGTTGTAAACTTGAATCTAGATTTCATTGGGTGAAAGGATAGGAGAGTCAAAAACTAGACACTTTGGAGGTTAGCACTGTTGTCCAATTTTAATGATGTTGTCCATTTTGAATTTTGATTCTAGATTTTAATGTGGTCTAATTTTAGGATCTTATAAGTGTCCTAGGTTCTATGCGATTTCCTTTCTGTGCAACTATATGACCTATTTTCTTCTAAAATCCTAGGTATTCTATTTTTTGGTCGAGTTACTTAAGCTATCAATGTCTTTCAAGGCATTCCTTGAACAGACAGTCCAACCACTTGTGTCATAAGTTGGAACATTTTATTTGGATCAATAAGATAAAGAGTTTAACCTCGTAAAAGTATTGAGTCTCTCAATACTCAAATATGAAATGATTACTTTATGCATGAGGTCACTTGTATTAACCTGCCAAATAAATGATTCTATTTTCAATACCTCTACCATAGGATCCATGATTGACCCTCATATTCCACCTAGCCTCAAAGTAGTCTATTAAAAATTCAGCTATTGAAAGTAGACTATGTTACATAAAGACGATAGTTGGACTACACTTTTAAATAGAAAATTTATAGTGGGGAATGAAAACCTTATAATGGACAACAAAACATCCATTGAAAATCAACATCTATGTGTGAAAAATGTTGAGAATAACCCACCTCTTCCTAACCCTATGCCTCAAATCTAATCTCCCTCAGTTCTCCCTCGAAGATAAATTTTCCCTAATAATTATATGTAAGGAGCTACTTTGAGAGATCGGGGGCCCTCAATGAATATCCCATCTTCATGGTGGTGACACAGTAAGGGGAGATAATGGGGCAAAATGTCACTCCATTTTGTTGGACGATTAAATTTACCAAAACAACTACCTCTTAAGGAAAATATTTTACACTGTATTATAGATGGTGGGTTTGATAATGGTTAAGGAATTACATGTGTAGGATTCTTCTTCATGAATTTTCTCTAATGAAAATTTTAAGGTCTCATAAATTTTGTGTGAAAATTTAGTTCAATCTCTATGTAAGCAGGTTGGTGCCTTAGATAATTTTTATTTGTAGAAGGTTAAGGTTGAATGATTTATTATCCAAACTTCTCTTAAGTGTATTTGGTCAGATCCCATTTAATACTCCACCTCACTTGAGGATATATGTGTTAGCACTAGTATATTGGTTTCCTAAAAAACATCCTCTTCAATTATTACATCAAGGGAAGACCCATCACATTTTTTTATATTGGTCACCCTTGAGATTGGTAGTCATTCTTCAGGGATCATGAATGTATACATGCCTAATGATTTTTGAAAAATTAAAACAATTTGGTAATGGTTGGTTGATAGCTTTCCTTTTTCCAACTAACTCATTTGCAGGGACTTTAATATGGTTTAATCTACCAAATACAAATGGCCGCTCTATCAATATGGTAGTGTGTTGTGGATCATGAATCCTAGTTTAATTTTAAAATACATTGGGATTTATTAGAGCCTCTCTTTCAATAATAAACACTAATCCTAAACCCTTTGGTTTGCATGATCTAATTTAAAATTTAAGTCTCATAAATGTTTTTGCACCTAATAATTCCATAGAAAGAGCATCAATATGGCGATGGTTTTTAAATAATTTTCCTTGTTGCATATGGATCATCTTCAATGAATTTATTATCATTGAGTCCCCCAAAGATAAATAGAGCCCTCTACTAATGTCGTGGCATATTGTGGAGCATGAAGCCCAATTTATTTTACAAACCATTATGGGTTATCAAACCCTTTGTTTTGGTGGAAGTAATTAAATTGAAACCCTTGGTTTACGTGGTATAATTTACTTGTTAGTTTTGATCATGTTCTCAAAATACTTGACTTTTATTTTCTTGCAAAGAAATATGTGTTCATTTTTTACAATTCCATTGGGTAAGCTATTATTTTCTATCCAAAGATTTTTCTCTCCATCCACACTCCCATCAATTTCTAACTAAAGTGGGTGTCCTACAAAAAATAACTTGTACTCATTTTTTCATGAACATTCACTTTTCAATCATGAAGGTCCATGTAATTCATCACTCAAGTGTGGAACATGAGGCCTCATTTACGCCATGCTACTAGCTAGATTGACTGGTTGAATGATGAAATCTATCACATAGCCACATTTCTTAATTACTATTACAAGCAAGTGGAGAGGGTTTGAAAAATGGCAAATGGGTCATGGCCAAATAATTTCAATGGGTTACTATATAGCTTGAGAAAATATTACTCAATTCATAATTTTAAACTATGGTAGCCAATCTCAAACACAATCTTAAACTTGTGGAATCCCAAATAGCCATAGGCGCTTAGATATGAACCCACTTACATTAGATCAAATTGGGTGATCATGCTTCCAAATAGGGAAAATTTTAGTGGTGAATTTTTGTCAATTTATGAATATTTCTATTTTAGGAATCTAATTTTTGTGATTTGGTGGGGGCTGGCAACATGCTAAAATCACCTTTATTTTATAATAATTTGTTTTTAGGGTCATCTCACCTCGTGTTGAAAGTAAATTACCATATATATAGGAATTTTGCTTATAGCAATAAAATATGTGACACTGGATCTCGAGCAATTTACCATTATTCATTGTCTCCTATCGATCATGTTTATTGTCTAGTCATGGTTCGATGGCTTCTACTAGAAATAATAAGGGGGTAGGAAAATAAAAAAATAAAAATAAAGTGTCTTTTTATTTTAGCTAGACAATAAATATAGGTACCAAATATTTAATAATTCATTTCACCCTAATTAATTATTTACATTTGTGTTGAAGCAACATAGATGAGGGTCTGATAAAGCATCCACATGATCATCTAGATATTGATGCCAAACATTTTGTTTAGAGAATTTAGATGATCATCTAGAGTGTTTAGACGATCATTTTGAGTGTCAAGATGATCATCGAGAATGATCTTATGTTTTCTTATAGATAGTCACCTTATCTCTCCATGTGGTCATTTATTTTTTGTAGATGATCATCTTCACATTTCCAGTCAAGTGTCTAAAAAAATGTCGAAGTGCAAACATGCCATGAAAAAAATACACTGGCTTTCACATCGATTTGACCTTCATGATTATTCACCTTCCTACTTGATTTGCCTTGGCATACACATGCTTTTTTAGAATAGCCAACTTAAAATTTCCCTACCTCCAAATATTTTTTCAAATCTTTATGTGCCATGAAATTCAAAGAGAAGATCAAAGTCATCAAAACTACCCATGACTACCTCATTGAGGGGAGTTTTAAGGAATGAGATGTTTTTGTATTTATTTAATTATAGGAAAACATTTTTAGATCAAAAAATAAGAAATACATGTATAGTAAAAAATTCTAAGGAAAAAATATAATTTGCTACTAATAAATGTTTATTTTGGAAAATTTAACAATTTTATGTTTATTTTATCAAAAAATTTATCGAATTCATCAAATTTATGTATATTTTATAGGAATGTTTAGATAATATTATTTTAAATATTTGTTGATTGGCATATCTAAAATTTGGAATTTTTATAAAAAAATTAACATTTGGTAAAAAATAGTCCCTAAAATACCTTGTTCACCTATCTACCTAAATTATCCTCAACCTTTCTAGATGACCATAAATTGGTGTTTTAGGCCTAGGAAGATATAGTGGAGTAGGCTCAAACTTTGAAATAATTCTTAGATGTGGTTCCTCATAAGCTAATCCATTCAACTCAAAGAATTTTTTATGTTTTTCTCACTCTCGATGATATTTTAATAGTGGTACAAAATAAGGACAACCACAGATCCCCATAAGTGGATTATTTCCCTTATGAGTTTTACAAAGCTACATTGTAGTTTATCAAACCAATTTTAATTCAAGGTTATCATGAAGCTCTAGACATTAAATATATATGGAAAATTATAAACTAAGAAAACACCAAATTCATTCCTAAACTTGAAGATCTAAAGGACATTCCCAGTTGGAAATCCTTCACCCTATGTCTTATACACAATCATAGCCAAACCTTAGCACTCCACCTATGACACATGCTTTCAAAAATTATTAGGCTAGATAAATTTTTTTTTTTTTCAAAACTCGCTACATCTCAAATAACATAGTTTTAGTCTAGGAAGGTACATAATAGGTAGGTGCCTCTTTATAATTTTTAGTTTAGAAAGGTACATAATAAGCAGGTGCCTCTAGATAACATACCATATTTTTGAAACTTGATTTTGAAGAGGCCTATGACCACATTGGGTGGACCTCTATCCTTTCCATGTTAAAGGATTTAGGGTTTATATGTTTTTCTTTTAGTTGTATAAAATATCTTCTCTAATGCCATAAATTGTATAACCAATAATAGCGACAATTTTGAGAGCTTTGGTCTCTTCCACTCAATCAGATAAGGATGCCCACTTTCTCTTGTACTCTATGTTTTAGTGATCAAAGCTTTTGGCTACCATCTTGCCCTCAAAGCTAAAAAGGGGATTATCATAGGAATTATTATTCGTAATATTAAGAGTCAAAATACCATTTGCCACTTTATAGATGACTCTTTCCTTACTCTTATAGATATTGAGGCTTATTTGAAATAATCATTGATTTGCCTTGATGTTTTTTGCAAAACTTTGAGGTCTAATCTATAGTGGGTCAAAACAAACTAATTTTGGTAGATCATGATGCTTATGCTAAAATAGTTTAAGGATTTTCATTGAAATTAGATGAACATAGGGGAAATATTCAAATTATTAGGTGTATATACCCTAAATTGATCAAGCAACCACACATATCAGGTCTTTTTATATTCCTCTTCATAGGAGACTCCAACTGGAGAATTCAAGTCTTGTTCACACAAGCCATGCCTTTGTTTTTCTTGTCTTAGTATTATTTCTCACTTTTTTCACCTTTTCATTATCTTAGTCAATTGATCTATACCCCTAGAGACCCCCAAACTTGGCTTGTGTCAGTCCCAACCTATTTTTATGAGTCCTAGAAAATAGAATTTGGGTGGACTACAACACCCAACACTCCTGTCCTAGACAATGCTATTGCCCAATCATTTTTCTTGTTTAATGGATCTCAAACCCTTCTTATCCCTTCCCTTATGTTTTATTTATCCTTTTGATGTTGGTTGGCACCAAAAAAGACCTTAAATTCAAAATAAAGAGTATCTTATATAAAGGAATTCATAAGGCATTTTATATCTAGCACTTACTACTTTAGAACACTAAATAATTAAAAATCAGTCAATATTATAGCTCAAAATTTTGCATCACACATAGATTTGCATGCTTGATCAAGGAAGTGCCTAGGCAAAAGTTCATTCTTGCATCTATTATGCATGTTGATTATGCACGTTCTTTAAGGGAGAACTACATTTGATCTAAGACCCTAGATTGAGGGTTAATATAGGTAGTGATCAGTGAAAGAGTGTGCCAAGATATCTGAATAACATTCAAGCAATCAATGTCAATTCCTATAGAGAGAGCTCCAAAATTCCAAGAGAGGAAACATATGCATTAACCTGTCCCTTACAAAATGTGAATGAGTCGATTAACCTTTTAAAAAGGAAAAGTGGGGTACTTATAGAGAAAATTAGGGAAATATGAAGAAGCCTCTAATTTTATTAATTAACTTATTAAAATTAAATAAAATTATCCTATGGACCCTTTATAACCAACCTAAGGAAGCTAAAATACATAGAAAGGCCATACAACCATATATGCAAAACCCAGTGGGAAAAAGAACTACACTAACACCCCCTTAAGCGTAGCTTAGCTGAGATGAGAATTGGGTCCTGACATTGAAATCTTGATGAGGTACCCAAGTATATAGTGATGAACCTCCATAGGAGGAAGAAGGTGGAATAGTTCTAACCCCAATAGCTCACAGATGAATAAATTTACTCTTTATGAAAGAATTGGTCAGCATATCTAAAATCTACTATGATGTTGGATAGTACCAAAGATAAATGAATTGCTCATTGATAAGCTCCTGATGAAATGCATGTGAATCTCTATGTGCTTGGTCCTTTGATGGAGAATCAGATTCCTACAAATCTAGATAGTGCTTTGGTTGTCATAGTAGATGATTGTTGGCTTATGAAACTGGACACCAAACTCAGTGAGAATCCCCTAAAGCCAGATTGCTTTCATGGTGGCATTGATAACCCCTCTGTATTATACCTCTACAGATGATAAAGTAATTGCATGTTGCTTCTTGATTGACCAACTTATTAGACCTGAACCAAGTGAGAAACTATATCTTGAAGTGGATTTTCAATTCTAAATATCTCTAGCCCAATTTGAATCTGTATATCTAATCAAATCAACCTCTGTTCTTGCTCTATAGTATATTCCATAGTTGTGTGAAACTTGAATGTAGTGAAGAATCCACTTTGCTACTTTTTAGTGCAACTCATGTGGATCTTGCATAAATTGGGAGACCAATCCAACTCCATAATATATGTCAGGTCTAGTTTGTGTGAGATAGATAAGACTACCCATAAGTTGTCAATATGGAGTTGCATCAACAAGTGGTGTAGGACAATCAACCTCAAGCTTCACACTAGACAAGAAGGGAGTAGGAGGTTGCTTACAATCAACCATGTAAATCAAGAGAATACTTAGATTGTGATAAATTTATCCCAAAATCTAACTGAATGATTTCAATCCTGAGAAATTAGTGAAACAATCCCATGTCTATCATTGAAAATCTATTTGAAAATGTAGTTTTAATTGCTTAAATGGATGATTGTGAGGTCCCTGTAATCAATAACTCATCCATATAGAGAACTAAGATCAATAGAGAATCATACCATCATAAGATATAGACATTCATATCTGAGTAGCATCTAGTGAACCTGACTATGAGGAGAAAGGAGTCCATCTTAGCATACAATGTTCGAGGGGCCTGTTTGAGTCTATAGATAGATTATTTGAGTCTACAAACCAAGGAAGCATCTTATACAAAGCCTTGTGGTTTCTCTATATATATCTCTTCCTTGAGATCACCATCTAAAAAATCACTCTTTACATCCATTTGGTGAACATCCCACTGATGTGTGACTATGATGGCTAGAGTGAGTCTTATAGACATCAGCTTGGTTACAAGAGAAAATTTCTTAGTATAGTCTATGCTAGGCACCTAATAAAACCCCTTTATAACTACATGATATTTGTACTTATTGACTAACCCATCTAAACCATACTTGGTTTGATAAACCTAATTACACTAGACCAATTTTTTTCCTTTAAGAAGAGGGACCAAGTCCCATACTTTATTCTTGATTAGAGAATTGTACTCTTCCTACATAGCATAATCCCATTCTGGAATGCTAGATGCCTCATGAAAGGTTTTTGGATCTAAGACAATGACCAAGTAGGCATGTGATGTCCCCTAAAACTATGATCATGTCTACCTTGTGTTTGATGGATTTCCAACCCATCCTCTAGCACTTTGAAGTGTCTATCTAGCCCAAATCAAAATAGAATTATATGAGATTAGAGAATCAGGATGTGAGTCCTCATCATTTGTAGTGTGAATGTGATATGGAGGAGGAGAATCCTCATCACTACTCTCATGGCTTGAACTTGAAGAAGAATAAGATCCATCCTCATCATCATGAGGATCTTGAGGTGGATCTATGTCATTATCTGAAGTGGAATCAATGTCTAGTGAGACTTTTGAAGAGTCTGGAGTGATAGGATTATGTTCAAGTGGGCCCTCATGAAACTTGACACTCTTTTCAATGAAAAAATCATGAGTTTTAGAATGAAAAATCCTATATCCCTTAATGCCCTCTGCATACCCCAAAAAGATGCAAGACTGACTCTAAGGGTCCATTGCCTTGCATTTCTTCTTGAGAACATAGGCCATTGCTAGTGATCCAAACACTTGAAAGTGATTTATTGTAGGCTTGTGACTATCCCAAGCTTTAAAAGGAGTGATTCCCTTCAAGTCTTTGTGTGAAACTCAGTTTTGCATGTAGCATGTACAGTTGATTACTTTAACCCAATACTGAATAGCAAGACTTTGATTGAAGCATTCAATTTGCCATTTATTTCAAGGTACGGTTCTTGCATTCAGCCACACCATTTTTTTGAGGACTATATGGAACTATGTGTTGCATCTAAATCCCCTATGATGCACAAAATTGTTCAAACTTGTTGTTGACATACCCTTTTCCATTATCAGTCCTTAAGATTTTGATGGAACATTCTGACTGCTTCTCCACAAGTGCCTTGAAGTCCTTAAAGTGATCAAAGACCTCAAACTTATTTTTGAGAAAAAAAACCTAGGTGTACCTCAAAAATTCATCAATGAATGTGATCATGTATCTTTTCCTATTGAATGAAGGTTTTGGAAATGGTCTTGCTAAGTCACTCTGGACTATCTCTAGCTTTTGTTCGGCTCTCCTTACTTTGCCCTTGTCATATTTCTCTTATAGTTGCTTACCAAGAATGCATCCATTGCATATGTAATCTAATAATTTAACTTTAGGTAATCCTAAAACCATGTCTTGATGACTAAGTTGCTCTAGGTAATGGTAGTTTAAATGGCCAAACTATTCATGCCATAGTTTTCTCACTCCAGTTGCATGCGTAAGCAGTGTAGCTGAGGTCTAATCTAGGGCAAATTATGAGAAGGTATATAGCATAGACTAATGATTTGCCTTCCCATAAGCTATTGTGGTCTCACTATGTAGCTCCTTGATGACCACTGATTTTGGTGTGAACTCAACTCGCTTCTTTGCACCTATGTGAGTGATTTGATATACTGAAAAAAGATTGGTAGATAGTGAAGGAGCACACAGAAAAACATTGAAGGGCCCATCACTTACTTCTATCGATCATTTATCACTAAATTATACCAAAGTGTCATCACCCATGATAATTTAAGGCATAAAATATGGCTCTATTTCTAAAAATAGATCCTTTGAGGAGGCCATGTGATAAGAAACACCCAAGTCAATAACCCAAGTTGAAGGCTGAGAAGCTACTACAACAAGTGCCTTGCCCTTGTTTTTAACCTTTTTTCTATCTTTACCTTTTGTAGAATCTTGTGCTGATGTGTTCTAAGATGAGGATTCAGGAACACTGATGTTGTGTTTCTCAAGCATCTTAGTCAAAGTGTCAATATTCTTTTTCATGCACTGAGATTCATCATGCCCAAGTTTCTTACAAAAGTTTTATTTTATTTTCTCATTCTTTGGTTTCCCGCTTGAGGAGGACTCATTTGATGATGCATTAGGCTTGGCATCTAATTTATAATTCTTCTTGTACTCATAATTAGGTTTAGACTATTTCTTCTCATGTTTGCCACTGCTAGAAGGCTTCTTCTTGTCTTGGTTAATAGTCAAGGCATGTTATTTTGAAGACTTTAGTGCACCCATTAGAACTAAATTATTTTGTTCCTAAATTAGATCAGTAACAAACTAATCAAATGATGGAATTTTCCAAGTGGATCGAAGTACATGTTTGGTAGCATGAAATGTAGAGACAAAAATTGAATAGTCATGACCCAATTTTGCAAGCATAGATAAAATCAACTAGTCATCTCTTTTCTCAATGCCACATTGTTTCAACTATAATATTAGTGATTTAAACTTTGTAAATAAGTATTTTAGGGTGTCATAGTCACTTGGGCTTAGTATGATGAGCTCATTCTCTAGTTCATGACCCCTCATAATGTCTTATACTCCAAAAATCTTGTCCAAGATTGTCTAGACATTGTTAGGAGTTTTTGTAGATTTAACATGAAATAAGAGGTCAGGAGACATTGACAGGCATATAAACCCATAGGCTTCATCACATATTTTATACCACTTAACATTTTCTACATCTATAGATGGCTCAATTCCCTCACCCATAGTAATCTGATTGAATCCTTTACCTCTCAAAGCGAGTTGTATTTTAGACTTCCATTCTAGATAGTTAAATGGTGTGAGTGGTTTAATGTTTAGATCCATTAGTGTAGATTAGAATGAGACAAATTATAGAATTGAAATGAAAGCAAGAAATAGAAAACACATAGTACAAGTACCCCCTAAACTATCAAGAATACCCCCCTAAAGTTACAATGCACACACACTCAATTTTAGACATCAAGCATAACCGATAATGCATCTATGAGCAATCGGTGTGAGAAAGTATGAGAGGGACGTCAGGCATTACTGATAATGCATCCAAAGAAGAAAGGTACAAAGGTTTGAAGAGAGTTATAAGCTATTATACCTTGTAAAAAATGGATGTTATAAAAGTCATAAAACAATGTCACCAATGTGTAGATCTCAATAAAATATGCCCTTTCAAAAAAAATGACACCCAAAAAGGAGCTACAAACTAAAAGTTATAGCACTTATTGGTTCTTACTTCCACATATTCATGGACCCTTTTCAAAAATGGAAATATTTTTTCTAGACTTAGCTTGGAAATAACTTAACTCTATTTCTTCATTACCTTTCACATAAAATTTGATGCCACCTTAAATGTCACACAAGTTTGTGTAGTTAGTTAACTTCAGGGTCATGCAACTGCATTACTTATAAAAATTAATAAGCAAAAGCTCTTTAAAAACATGAATGGGTCTCCTATTGTAATTCATGTTCTTCTAGTGCCTTCACTTTGGGTTATTCTAACTACACTACTTCAAGTTTTTACAACTGCTTTACTTCTAAAAAGTTATAAGTAGTTGACCTTGAAAAACCCAATTACTTCTCCCCAATGTATTTTAGGTTCTTCAAACTACTTTACTTATAAAATAAATAAGTAATGAGTAATCTTCTTTGGGAAACTTGGATTGGTCTTCCTTAGTACATTTCAAGTTCTTCAACCTGCATGACTTATTACTTATAAAGTAAGTAATGAGTAATAAGTAGTCAACCTCTAAAAAGCCAAATGGGTCTTGCCAAGTGTAAATCAGATTCTTTGAATAGTATGACTTAGTACTTATAAAGAAAGTAATGAGTAATAATTAGTCAACCTCCACAAACTTGAATGGGTCTAACTAGTGTTGATAGGGTTTTTGGAAAAGTAATACTGCCTTAAAATCTTGAATTAATCTACTAGCAAGTTATCACATTGAAGAAACCCAATTACTTCAAGTAGTCACCCTTGATAAACCCGATTACTCATAAGTAATTATGTTGGAGAAGTTGAAGCACTTTGAAAGCCCGAGTTGGTCTAGCATCAAGTAATTTCCCTCCAAAAACTTGATTACCTCCAAGTAATTATGTTTTGAGAAGTCAAAAGGGCTCAAGAACTTGATTTGTTCTACAGAGAGTAAATTGGGTTTTATGGGTTGTATTAATTTGTTCGTATGGACATCCGACCAGATATAATAAATTGATTTTATAAAAAATCTATGAAGTTTCTCAAAAAACTAAGAACAACCCATTTTAGATCTCAAAAAACCTAGAAAATATATGCAAATAGATTTTTCATCAAAGGTATTTTGACACAATTTTCAAGGTAGATTAAGAAAACACCTCTTATAGAAAGAGCTTCAAAATTCCAAGAGAAAAAATATGCATTAACTTGTCTATTGTAAAATGTGAATGAGTCGATTAACCTTCCAAAAAGGAAAAGTGAGGTACATATAGATAAAATTAGGAAAACATGAGGAAGCCTCTAATTTTTTAAATTAACTAATTAAAATTAAATAAAATTAGCTTATGGACCCTTTATAACTAACCTAAGGAAGCTTAAATACATAGAAAGGCCATACGACTATGTAGGCAAAACCTAGTGGGAAAAAGGACTACACTAACAATTATAATAGTAGTAGTTCTAGATCATGTGATCATAATTTTCCTAACCCAATGGTATAGATAGGCAATTACATAAGAAATAGGACACCTATAGTATCCTAAAATTAGACTGCATCAAAATCCAGAAGCAAAAATCAAAATGGACAACATCATCAAAATTGGACAACAGTGCTAACCTCTAAGTTTCTAATTTTTGACACTCTTGTCCTTTCACCCAATGAAATATAGATTCAAGTTTATGATACCTTACCAGTCCCACACAACCATTTTCAACCTATATATCAACCATTTCAATGTATTTTCTAAGTTATATTTCTTCTTATTTATTGTTATTTTTAGTAAGGTGAAAAAGACAAATAGATGCACAAATCAGGACTCTATTTAATGCTATATTCGATATTGATTTATCAATCGATATCCTTAACTAAAATAGGAATAACACACCATTCTTCCTAAATAAGTTAAATCATTTGGTGAACCTGACTTACTTCAAACAAATCTCAAACCCTAGGTACCTTTAGGGTTTTCCTTCACATTTTTGTGCAAAAATTCAATTTTAAAATTCTGATTTTTGTATAAATTTTTTTACATTTATTTTAATCAAATTTATTTTAAAATTCAAATTATTGCAATAATTTCAAAATTATAAAATCTCCAACCCAAAACCTTAGATTTTCAAACTAGGTCCTCAAACCCCAAACCTTTCTCCCTTACAATTTTTAGATAATTTTTTTTTGGAATTTTTACAAATTGTTAGGAGTGTCAAAAATATTTTCAAAATAAATATGTTAGTAGTCATTCTTGAATTTATTTTCTTAATAGTAATTTTACATAATCTCTTTGGTAAAATCAATAAATATGAAAGATACCAATGAATCTCCCAAGCCACCCCTACTACAATATGTTAGGATCTTAGAGTACAATTGATTACTTTTGTATAAGCAGCTAAACACAGAATTGAAACTAGAAGTAATAAGTAACTAGAAATCAGAAACAACAAATAATAGGAGATACAAGAAATAACCAATCTGTATTAAACTCTTCCAAAAGGAAATACAATGAAGAAATCTCTCTCTCCTCACACCTCGAAGATGTACAGTAATTCTCCCTCAAGAGTTCTCTCTCTCTCTATCAATTACAATCAACTCAATTACTGAATTGTTGTACATGCTATGAGGATCTAACCGTACTATATAGTATACTACAACACTAGGGTTCATGAGCCATGCATTCACCACCCTTAGATCCACCTCTTAAATCAAAGGCTCAAATCTACTCTCCTAAAAATAGTAATTCTAGAAATGCACAGAAGTCGGTGTCAGTTTGAAGATGATCGATGCCAGCCAACCCCTAACCGATGTCAGTTGGTTCTAACCGATGCTGGTTACTGTGTAAGCCTAGCAACCTCTACATTAGCTCATTAGTGAAGCTTTTAGCTCCACAACTCAACAATCTCCCACTTGGAGATAAAAAAACTACACCTATACCTGTACAACAACATCCTCTAAACATCTCTGGCTTGTTTCTCCCTCTTCAAGTTCAATCTTGAAGACCAACAAAAGTTGAATGAAGATTCAACTTCTCCTTTGTTACTAGCTTTGTTAACATATCAACAGGGTTCTTATTCGTATGGATCTTTTCCAGCTTCAACTATCCATACTCTAATACATGTCTAATGAAGTGGTACCTAAGCTGTATATGTTTGGTTCTTGAATGAAAGGCTGAATTCTTTGCCAAATGAATTAAACTTTAACTATCACTGTATAATTTGTAACTCTCTTGCTCCTTTCCCAACTCTTCCATGAACCGAGTCATCCAAATCATTTCCTTTCTAGCCTCTATGACTGCAATGTATTCTGCCTCTGTAGTAGACAAGGCAACAACCTTCTACAACTTTGAAATCCAGCTAACCGCCGTTCCACCAACAGTGAACACATATCTTGTGGTGCTTCTCCTACCATCCAAGTCACCTACCATATCTGAATCTGCATACCCATGTAGAGAAGTGCTTGACCCTCCATAGCATAAATACCTACTACTGGTCCCTCTCAGATATCTAAGAATCCACTAAACTGCTTTCCAGTGTTCCTTTTCTGGATTAGCCATAAACTTGCTGACAACTCCCACTGCTTGGGCAATATCTAGTCTAGTACATACCATTGCATACATCAAGCTCCCAACTACTGAAGCATATGGAACTCTACTCATATACTCAACCTCATCATGTGATTTAGGACACTGTTCTTTACTTAACTTGAAGTGTCTAGCCATAGGTGGGCTTACCAGTTTTGCATCTTGCATATTGAACCTCTCCAACACCTTATTCACATAATTCTCTTGAGACAAAATCAAACTATGATTTTTCCTGTCTCTCTTAATAATCATGCTAAGGATTTTCTTCGCTGCTCCTAAATCCTTCATGGCAAATGTGTGAGCTAATTTTACCTTAAGCTTAGTAATTTCCTGCATGTGTGAACCTGCAACAAGCATATCATCTACATACAGTAACAGAATAATATAACTACCATTATCCAATCTGTTAAAATAAACACAATAGTCATATTGACATTTACTAAAGCCATGCTCTATCATAAACCTGTCAAACCTCAAATACCATTGTCTTGGAGCTTGCTTAAGACCATATAAGCTTTTCTTCAACCTGCACACAAGTTTCTCCTTACCTTTGACCTCAAAACCTTCTGGCTGATCCATATATATCTCTTCATCCAAATCTCCATGAAGAAATGTTGTCTTAACATCAAGCTGCTCAAGATGCAAATTCTCAATAACAACTAAAGACAATACAGTCCGAATGGAAGTCATCTTTACTATAGGAGAAAAAATTTCACCAAAATCAATACCTAGTTTTTGTGTAAATCTCTTTACTACCAACCTGGCCTTATGTCTCATTTGTCCATTCTCTCCTTCCTTTAACCTATATACCCATTTGTTTTTTAGTGCTTTCTTTCTGACTGGAAACTCAACCAAATCCCATGTATGGTTCTCTTCCAAGGAATCAATTTCTTCATTCATGCCATACTCCCACTGTTTCCTAGATTCTACTTGCATTGCCTCATCAAAAAAATTTGGTTCTCCACCATTAGTGAGAAACAAGTAGTATAAAGAAGGGGAATAATGAATTTGAGGTTTACTTACCCTTTTAGACCTCCTTATGGGCATTTGAGACTCATTTATAGCTTGCTGTCCACCCAAATTTTCTTCTGACAGTGATCGATCTCGGTCATCTCTGATCGATGCCAGTCTGCCCCTGACCGATGTCGATTCCTCCTGACTGACATCAATTTCCACCTAATCGACGTCGATTTCCACTTAACCGACGTTGATTTCCACCTGATCGACATCGATCTCTGTGTTTTTTGTGAGTGATGATTTTTACCCATGAGCTCATTTTGGATCATAACCTCTTCCAAATCAAGATTGCCCTGCTCAAAATTATTCAACCTCTTGACCTGATCATTGTACATCACCTTTGCATTGAAAACTACATTACCACTTCTAATAATGTCAAAAACATTAGATTTCCTCTTTATGCAATAAACCCATACCTTTCTTGTAGCATCATCAATGAAAGAAACATAATACTATGATCCTCTAATAGAAGCTACCTGAGCTGGTCCCCACACGTCTATGTGAACAAGCTCCAACTTGTGCTTCTTCTTTGTTGACCCAATTTTGAGAAACCTCACTTTCTTTGGTTTCCCAAAAATACAATGCTCACAGAAATCTAGATCTATGCTTTTCAAATCTAAAAACTTACCTTTTGACTTAAGAACTTTCATTCCCTTCTCACTCATGTGACCAAGCCTACAGTGCCACAAATTTACATCTACATTTGAAGTAGATAAAATAGGAGAATAATCAGTAATACAAGTAGATAGATAAAGTGTACCTACTCTCTTACCTTTTGCTAATACAAGTGGACCCTTGGAAACTTTCCAAGATTCAGCTGTGAGAGTTATTGTGCAACCCTCATCACCCAACTTTCTTGAAGAAATCAAATTCCTCTTCAGGATGGGTACATGCATGACATCCTTCAACACACATGTGTTGTCATTTTGCAATTTCAGCTACACTTTTCCTTTGTCAACAATTTTACAAGGCTCATCATCCCCTAAATAAACTTTTTCAAAATCTCCATGGACATAATCATTGAAAAAATCTCTATTTGGGGTTGCATGGAAAGAGGCACCAAAATCTAAAACCCATGATTCTAATTTATTATCCAAACAAAATATAAGATCATCCTGTGCAACAATACCTGCAACTTTTGCTTCTTTATTACCTTCATGTTGATTTTCTTTGTTATTCTTCAGCCAACAATATTTCTTTGCATGCCCTTTCTTTCCACAATTCCAGTAGGTTATTCTTCCATTTTTGGATTTGGATCTACTTCCCATCTTTGACCTTGATTTCCCTTGCTTGGCCTTCTCTCTTTGCCTTCCCCTGCTTTCAACACTTAAAGCATTACCTGATGTTTCCCCGTGCTTTTCCTGTGAATTTCTTCATTCAAGATTACACTAACAACATCATCAACTTTCAAGATATTTGAAGCAGATGTAGTATTACTAACTGCCATTACCAAACTATGCCAACTTTTAGGTAAAGAGCATAAGATTAAGAGAGCCTTAATTTCATCATCAAAAACTATTTTGACTAAATTTAACTGATTTACTATTATATGGAAACCATTAAAATGACTAGATACAGATCCACCTTCTTGCATTTACAAATTAAATAATTGCTTCATAAGATATACCTTATTCGAAGCTGAGGGTTTTTCATATAAATTTTCCAAAGTATCCATTAACTCTACCGTTGTCTTTGCCTATGATAAGTTGGAAAACACAGAAGCTACCAGGCTCAACCTTATAGATCCAAGAGCCTTTCTATCAAGAACATTCCATTCTTCATCTTCCATATCTGTGGGCTTCCTTGAAACCCCACCCAACGGTAAATACAAATCTTTCTGATACAGATAATATTCAATCTGCATCCTCCATAATTGATAATTCTTGCCATTGAATTTCTCCATTCTTAGTTTACTTTCTTCTACAATTGCTTTGCTCCCACTCAATCAGAAACCCCTGTGAGTGAATTCTATAATCAACAAACACTAACATGCTCTGATACCAGTTGTTAGGATCTTAGAGTACAATTGATTACTTTTGTATAAGCAACTAAACACAAAATTGAAACTAGAAGTAATAAGTAGCTAGAAATCAGAAACAATAAATAATATGAGATATAAGGAACAACTAATCTGTATTAAACTCTTTCAGACGAAAATACAATGAAGAAATCTCTCTCTCCTCACACCTTGAAGATGTACAATAATTATCCCTCAAGAGTTCTCTCTCTCTCTCTCTCTCTCTCTATCAATTACAATCAACTCAATTACTGAATTATTGTACATGCTATGAGGATCTAACCCTACTATATAGTATACTACAACATTAGGGTTCATGAGCCATGCATTCGCCACCCTTAGATCCACCTCTTAAATCAAAGGCTCAAATCTGTTCTCCTAAAAATAGTAATTCTGGAAACTCATAGAAGTTGGTGTCAATCTGAAGATGACCAATGATGGCTGACCCCTAACTGATGTCAGTTGGTTCTGACCGATGCCGGTTGACCCCTAACTGATGTCAGTTGGTTCTGACCGATGCCAGTTACTGTGTAAGCCCAACAACCTCCACATGAGCTCATTAGTGAATATTTTAGCTCCACAACTCAACACAATAGCACCTATTTCTCACTCTCCACCCAAAGATAATGGTAGCCTACATCCCTCTACTAACTTCCAAGTTACCATTCCTCTAAAGGTTCAAGTGAGCACACCCCCTCTCTATGATCCAATTTATAAATGTAGCATTCCCATCTAAAATAAATGATCAAATTCAATGTTTAAATGAACCACTTCAAGATACTAATATACCATCCCAAGAGATTATTTTTTTGATGCATGCAATTGGTGAATTACAACACCAAGTACAACTCCTTACTTTGGAAAACAAGGCTTATAAGTCTTGGATGGATGCCAATTACTTGTATGGTAACCCTCTTTTGAAGACATTTGTCAAAGCTTCATTATCTAAGCACTTCCAGGTACCATCATTGCCTCAATTTGATGGAACTATAAATCCATTCGTATACATTAAATACTTTCAAAAGGCATTACCATCTCATACGAGTCATTTGATTCTACTTAAGTTATTCTAATAAACATTAGTGGGTAATTCACATAACTAGTTCTTTCATCTACTCCCTATTGGTTCCTTGCATACATATGATGACTTAGAGGAGGCATTTATCATATATTACATAGAAAACATGGGCCCTCATGTTACATATGAGAAATTTATCATATTATATCAGAATCCTTCAGATCTAGTTAATGATTATATCTTACGATTTAATACTTACATGTTGCGCTTGATCTATAAACTAATATATTTAGAGGTCTAACATATCTTTATTAATGGGATTCATCAACCCATCTTAGAGCATATATTATATTATATAGAGTCCTCTTTTAGGAACTTATGTTATACAATTTTAGCCTTGGAGAAGAAAATGGGATTGATTGAGTTAGATTTAGTTGATTGGCTTACTCTAAGATTTCATAGCTTTACCTCTATCTATAGATCCTAGCACACAATGTTCACCATGTCCCAAAAAAGATAGGAAACCATAGCCAAAAAATCAAATAGTTAAGAATAGAGATCCAATTTCAAGAGTACCACCTACAGTATGCACTATAGAGAACAACAGTAGGGCACCACTACAGTTTGATTTAGAACAAGATAGTCCATATGTAATATTATTAGCACTACTAGATAGGACATTAATCACATTACCTTCTAATCATCATTGAGATCCACATCTCTTACACAAATGACCACATTGCCCCTTTTGTAACTATCATCATATATGTGGACACAAAGATAATAATTGTTATTGACTCAGGGATTGTATTAATATATGTGTTGATAAGGACATCATAACATTCACTCAGAGGGCACCAAGATCTCCTCCATCATGGATGCATAGACCTCATTCCTCCATGATTAAGTCATCCCAGGACATTCTTTCATAGGAATCATCAGTTACTCATCATGAGAGTAATGTGGTTTCTAGGATAGAGCCTCATAGGAGATCTCCTATCCCACCTACTTAGAGGGTTTGGAGACCAATAAAATGAGAGAAGCTTACATATATTATTGTAGTCTGTGGAGTACATAATGTAGCTCCATATACATATCTAGCATAGTCATGGGCACCATAATAGAGTTTTCATGATCCTATCTCATGTAGTAACCCGCTATGGTTAAGATTAGATGAACCCACATCACAGAGTAATTCTCCACATAGATATTCACTTCAACTAAGTTTTTAGGGACCTATTTCATGTAGCAACCTAATATGATTGAGGTTAGATGAGCCCCCATCACAAGTTACAATTCCATCTCGATCTATTACTTAGTCATACACATCACAATAGAGGCCACAAGGTGTTATTTCATGTAGCAATCCACTATGATTGTAGATAGATGAGACTCCTTCATAGAACACAATTTTAGTTATGTAGCCTTTGAGGTTGCATCTTACAAATTCTCCACATATAGCTACAATTAGTGCACTGTAGACAACATCAGATACATGGTATGTTCCTATAAATCATGAGCAGTATGACCACTTGTTTAGTTGGACATCAGGGTTCAGATAGTGATCCAATAGCCATGGGGATGATATACATAGATTGATATCTTACATCCCCTTCTAATAACAACTAACATTCCTAGTTATAAGTAACCATCCCTAGCCAAACCAAATTATCCAAATACTGATCTTACCAATATCCTATTTTACCAATCTTAAACCTATTCACTTTATCAAATCAATTTACCAATTACAAAACAACATAGTATTTTACTCACATATGATTCAAAATCAAAACTAGCATCACACTTGAACCTATCAACAACAATAAAATCACATCCCAAATAAAATTTTACCAAACATATGCAACCTCAACATCAATGCCAAATCAACTATTTCTAATCAACCATTTGCAACAAATATACCAATGTACTCCAAATTCCATAACATAATACACATGAGTCAAAATCAAACAAGTATCCATATATATAATGAGTTTTCAATACATATACACCGGTATCTAGTATAATCAATCATGAATGGGCATCAAGCCCTCACTTTCAATCTCACTCTCTCCACCAGTGCTACTCCCATAATATACCCTGGCACTCGATGGCCCCACACCTCTTCGAGTTGCTTCATGCCTCTTGTGATGAATCTCTCACTCGAATAACTGACCATGATCCTCATGTAAGTCCACATATCACCTCTAAATATATGTATACTCATTTATGATCCTCATATTAATAGATCTAAAATCAGGTGGGGGCATCCTATGCCTATCCAACTCATCTCTCAACTCATCTCTCTCTCCTACTACCCTAACATATGAAATTATTACTATAGTAGCCTTGTCAAATAGATGGGCATGGATACTGACCATGACCATCACTTTCTCTATCAATCCCTCCTCCAATGCATCATTAGGTATATGTCATGTGAGCTCTTAGATTGTTGACTTGATTACTGTCTCCCAATAATCATCATCTCCACTTCCTACCCCAACCTGTGCTCTATCCTGAGCACCTCCTGCTTCACCTAAGTACAAAGTATGAAATTAAATTAGCTATATACTTTGAAATCAAACTAAAATCATAAATTTATACATTGTTCAAATGTAATCACTACCTACCTCCTATCATCTAGATCAGTTTAGTATCCTCATACTTTGGAGCATCCCCTACATTAATAGGGTACATAAAACCCATCAATGCCTAGCCCACCACATGGTATACACATTCATACATCCAACATCATCCATATCCAGAATATCTATGATTGCATCCCTCATATCTAAAGGTAATGGTGCAAGCTCAACCTCAGTAGACCTGCATGAGCTCCTACCCTTGTAGATGCTCATGTACTCCTCACCCAAACCCATGCTACTAGGGGCACATCTTGTGGTACCCAAAATATATAGTAATGCAATTATAATGGAAATGCTCATATATTCTACCCCAATAATCATGTATCCAATAGCTGACCCTCATGTATCATAGCTATACTCCATCTTCTACCCACCCAAGAAGTCCTTTTTAAGGCATCCATATGATGTCACCAGCCACTAATCCATATAAAACCCACCTATAATGGTCCATTTGATGGGATATCATAGCCACTATGCTCATCCACCACTCCTTAAATGGTTATGGAGGTGCCCACTATACCCTTAGTAATCTAATCAATTACATAACTGCTATGTGTTTATAGGCCCAACAATGCAATAAGGTTATTGCAGTCACCTTGCCACTGAATGACTCCTATGGAAATATATACAGGTCACTATATAGGTGGGCTAGCATAGTCCTCCCCATAAGAATAAAATTCCATATACCTCCACACTATGCATAATCTTATGCATCTTGTATGTATTAGATTCTCCAATCCCATTCACAACAACAAAAAATGCCAACAAAATAGTCAACCACTTCCACAAGCATGAAACATTAGACTGCATAATGACTGATAGTAGCACACCAATTTCACTACCACTCTAATGTGTACCTAAGGGCACACTAGCAAAGTCTAAATATGCATGATTAATCACATCAACACCTATGACATATTGTATCATCACTCATTTCCCACTAATTGGTAAATGTAGTATACGATACACATCCTCCAAAATCATAGTCATCTCCCCTATAGGAACCCAAAAATTACATTTATCCACATTTCACCTTTGGCATAAAGTAGTCATCAAATATCAGTCCCAATAAACTGTACCTAAGTCATACATGTGACCCAACCCTACCCTATCCATAACTTCTCTCTCATCAGTAGATAACATTAGTAGCCTCAATGTCTCTATCACCCAACCCCTGTAGAACTCTCTTATCCACACCCTGACCTACATCACCAAAAATAACACATCTATCAATCAACAATACCAAGATCAAATCCAAGCCATCACAATAATAAATAAAAAAACATCATAAAAAAATTATGCCTCTTGGATAATAGTGTTGTAGTAAGGACAACAATGTTGGATAGGAGCACCCCAGAAGGATAGGAGTGTTGAAGCCCTAGATATGAGTGTTAGACTATAGAACATGAGCACTAGAAATAGAAAAAATTTCCTAAGGTACTTTGAAGCGCTCAAAAACACCAAAATAGGCCTAAAAGCTAATAAAAACCAAGCATTTGAGTTGCTTAACAGGGTCACATCACCACCAACCTAAACTTGGGCCATCAGCTGCTTGAATCAGGCCACAGTAGGTGCTCATCTTCTTGGCATTTTTCTCATTCCAGAGCTCAAAATCTCAACCTAGTCAATGCATAAATGAATCAAGAATTAATCTAATTTCCTGTGTTAACCAACTTTTTCATTCAAAATAAAATACCATTTTCCCCATATCTCAAAACCCATAACTCCATTTTTAAAATTGTTTCCTTTTATGAAATCATGAAAATGATACCTTCGACATCACTCAATCTTTGCTCTCTTACTACCTTATCTTATTACCATGGCATGAACATTTTTATATTTCTCTTACACCCAGACACGTGCCTTGGTTGTCACCAATCAAAATGTGTTCCACTCTCAACAACAAAATCTAATCAATTAAACAATCTTTTAATCTATTCACGACATACCAACCTTATTTCTATTATTATGCCACTAGTCATCACTTTTGGGCTCAACCTCCTCTATCATAGGTTTTGTCCCTCTCCCTAAAAGGGGGACATCATTCATACTATTCCTATTTATACACTTACCCAACATACCCATCCACTCTCATAAGTGGATACATCATGGTTCTTACACATCCAACATTTAGATTATTAGAGTTAGCTCAGATTGGCTGAGATATATAGTGACTTAGATTATTTGGGTCACTCAACATTACTCAATACATTCAAAGGGATATACCTTTAGTTTACAAATACATAGACTATTCAGATATAATGGTTTAGATCATATGGATTTATAGTGATTTTGATACAGATATAGACTCAAATACTATATTTGGGGGCATGTACATGCTACACATCTCACACATACAGATTCATATAGCATGAAATAGTTACAAAATAAGATAATAGACTATAGGCATAGTGAAAATAATAATGTTTTGGTCTCTAGTTTTGCACATGAGGCATGGCAAGATATGTCATATTTCATGTGGTTGTATAGATTACCATATTATGCAAATGCATCACTCACATACCAAATTTTGGGGCATGACATAGAGGTTCATGTTATTGATCACTCAGGATTAAATAGATGAAATGGTAAGGCATGTCATTATCTTATTGCACATTGACTATATTTTTATATTACACCTAACTATACCCAAGTTGTCACTAGGTTGGACTACATGGCCATCTATAGTGGTTGGTCCATTTTATTACTTAGATCTAGGCTACATGAGTTTATCCAAGATAAAGGATAGACATTGGTTTTGGTCCTTTGATCACTTCTTAGTTCTAGTTTAGATATTTAGAGTGGGGACATGACAAATTTTTCTCTTCATAGCATATAGATTTTATACATAAATTGGCATGAGTTTATGTGGGATAGAGCATAGACATTGGTTTTTGGACCTTTGAGCATTCTTCATCTTTAGTCAGATTCAGTATAGGGGGAAAGCATTACCCTTATTCTCTATGATACATAGATTACACATTCAAATTTAGTACAAGGGGCATCCATTCCATGGATTCCTTCTCTCTTCAGGCATTATTTGGATCTCCATCCACTTCCCTAGCTAGGAAGTGAGTTGGACCCTTGCAACACATTCACCTCCATGTAGATAGGTTCAAGAACACATTTTATTCTTATTTCTTTTACTCTAGAATTTCATTTCATTACATCACTAGAATAAAAGGGGAGGAAATGTATACACCTTAAATTGGTCAAGTGACCACACATCATTTCTTTTCATAGTCCTCTTAACAGGAGACTTTGACTGGAGAATATGATCCTTGTTCACACTAGCCATGTATTTGTTTTGCTTGTCTTAGTCTTGTTTGTCACTTTTATCACCTTTTCATTATCTCAGTCAACTAATATATACCACCAAAGACCCCTAGACTTGGATTGTGTCAATTCCAACCTATTTTGTAGAGTCCTAGACAATAGAATTCTAAAGGACTACAATGCCCAACAGTCCTATCTTACTTGATGTTGTTATATAATGGCCATTTTTTCTTGCTTAATAGGTCTTAAACCCTTCTTATCCCCTCTCTTAAGTTTTATTTATCCTTTTGATGTAGGCTAGCATGAATAAATCCCCCAAATTCAAAATAAAGAGTCTCTTATATAAAGGAATTCACAAGGAATTTTATATCTATCACTTACTACTTTGGCACACTAAATAATTAAAAATCAATCAATAATATAGCTCATATTTCTACATCACACATAGATTTTCATCCTTGATCAAGGAAGGGCCTAGACGAAAGTTCATTCATACATCTTCTATGCATGTTTATTATGCATGTTCTCTAAGGGATACCTACATTTGATCTGAGACCCTAGCTTGAGGGTTAATGTAGGTAGCGATCATGACAATAGGGGTTCTAGATCGTGTGATCATGCTTCCACTAACCCAACTTTTTCCCTTTTTCCTTTTGATATGTTTGTTGTTTTGTGTGTGTAGGTATACCTATGTTTAGAGAAGAAAGCATGTCATAAAGTGGCATAAATAGGTGATTACATAGAAACTAGGACACCTACAAGGTCCCAAA
Source organism: Torreya grandis (assembly GCA_037957365.1). Taxonomy (NCBI): domain Eukaryota; kingdom Viridiplantae; phylum Streptophyta; class Pinopsida; order Cupressales; family Taxaceae; genus Torreya; species Torreya grandis. Next base: position 3,035,239 of record JARHVA010000424.1, on the reverse strand, counting down.
ATCAGACAACACTAGAATATAAAATTAAAAATTGAAACAGATAACATTGCTAAAATTGGACAACATCAGACACCAAAGTTTCCATTTTTTGTGCTCCTATCCTTTCACCCAATAAAATATAGATTTAGGTTTACGACACCTTCCTAGTCCTTCACATATATTTTCAGCCTCTATATCAACCATCTCAGTCTGTTTTCTAGCTAAGTTATATTTCTTATTATTTATTACTATTTTTAGAATGGTGAAAAAGACAAATAGTTGCATCAATCAAGACTCTATTTATTATTCTATTCTATAATAATTTATCAATCTAGACCCTTAACTAAAATAATAATAACACAACATTATTACCAAATAAGTTAAATCATTAGGCATTCACTTTGCCTTTGATAGCTCTCCCTCTAAGTTGTGACTATATGTGATAGAGAGAGTTGAGAAGAAGAATGCCTATTGGATCACTAAGTATTTATCATTGGCATGTAAGTTCCAAATTTTCACTAAAATTATTATTTCCACTCATGTCTATTATTCTCCTTGTTAAGCATCCTCAAAATCATGATATGATAAACTACCATATTCATGTACATATCGAGTTTGGCAAAGCATTAAATGCAACAAAGAGGACATTGTGATTGTTCTGCTATCATTCAATAATTTGGTTTCCTCTTTTAAACTATCCATTATTGCAAAAATCTTGCTCTCAAGTTTTCTTATGACTTGATAGTCAAAACGTGGTGGTGATAGTCGAAGAAGTTGTTCATTGAGATCAACAACCCATAGTTCATGCACAACCTGTAAAAGATCAAATGGAACTACCCTATCAATAACATAGCATTAAATTCTTGGTACACATTTTGGTGAGGTGAATCTATGAGCACCTTATAACTCTATAGTTTTCCATATAGAGAAATTTTCTAAAACTGTATTTTGAAGCTTCAAAATAAACAAAGGTCATGAGTCTTGTAGTTTGCTTTATGATACATATTTTAGGTGTTGGTTTTATTTAATAAGGAGTGTTTATTGTATGTCAAAGTTCTATTATCATAGGTGAATATTAGAATATGGATCTTCTAGTCATTAGTATCATTTTATATCTAAGTGAATCATTTAGTAACTATACTCATGTAATGAGTCATTTTTATCAAATAGAGTCAATGTCATTAATTGAGTGGTCATTGTCATTTAGTCAGTGTAGAAATGTTATTTATTATCAAAATCTAAAAGTATCAATGTTTAAGTCATCATTTTTTTAAAAATGTAAAAAATGAAATCAATATTGTAGAGGATGCACTATTGCTTGTATGCGATATCCTAATGTCAAATGCATCAGTCTTATGGGGGGACCCCATTTTATTCAAAGTGACATGCTTATGAGCTTCAAGTCATCATCAGTTGAGTAAGCAATGAAGATACTGGAGGTAGGAGGCTACATAGAGGATGAATGTCTTTCAGTGACCTCTCGTTAGTCACCAAAAATTGGGTGGCATTAATGTTTTGGTGATGTGTATTATTTTTAGTAATTTTTGGTATGTTCTGTTTTACATTTCTATTATTTGTTACAAATAAGAACTAAAGTATATACCTATTCATATGTGAATGATAATCCTATGTAACCCTTTTGTATTTACATTGGATAACGTTGATCTAAAAATCATTGTAGCAATCATGATGTAAGATTAGTGGTTAACCTATGAAAACCATTTGATAAGGTTAGTGGTAATCCTATGAAAACCATGTTTTAAGGTTAATGGTGAACTTGAGGAAACCATTCTATAAGGTTACTGGTGAACCTGTGAAAACCATTTTGGAAGGTTATTAGTGAACCTAGAAAACTAATTGCAGATAAGTGTTATGGAAGAGATGTGTGATAGCACATATATACAGATAAGATCATGAACACATGGAGGTGGAACACATTACAATAAGAAAATGGGTATTTAAGGGAAGGTAAAAATTAAATAGTAAATTAGTATTTATTGAGAGGTAAATATTAGTTATAGGTTGTTACTAACCGTATGGTTAATATGGTAAATTTGTGTAGGTTAGAATATTATGTTGTTAGATATATTGTTATATGTTATAACAATATATCATATTTGAGTTTGCACTATTATAGGAGCTTTTATAGGTGAGATAATATTGGGGAGTTGTTATGGGAAATATTCCTATATATTTGTATATGTTTCGTATGATTTAATTAATAAGAGTATTCAGATTAAAATTCTCTTTGTGTTTGTGTTCGGATCTTTGACTTCACATCAACAAGTAGGTGAACATGGGATATTTTGGTTACCTTAATTTTCCTAGTTTTTTTGCTATAGCGATACTGTATTAAAATTTTAGTGGTGTTGTGCATTCATAATTTTAGATTTTAATTAATCAATACTACCACTTGCATAAAAGCTTATTAGTTTGGATTCAATGATAATTTTTACAACAACAATGTAAATTCCCATCAGGATTCAAATTCATTTGTGAAGTTACATTTTTAACATGCCATAATGTGTATTTAAAAAAAAAAAACATAGTGTTGAAATACATTATGGGATTGACAAGAAGTGGAAGCTATTTTCAGCTCTCGTAAATTTCTAATTTAAAGTGTAAGTAAAATATTTTTTTATTTGTAAATATTTCATGTTTTTTGTTACCAATTTTGATTATTTATTTTCAATAATTGGCAATGCCTTATCCATGGTTTTAGTGTTTTTTTCCTTGGTATGTGTTCTTTAACCTCCTATTTCATGGTCAAGTGGTGGTATTTTTTTTAAAATGGCACATGAAAATTTATCTTATTTTTAGTGTTCTTGATTTAGTTATGAATGTGATAGTGAACATTGATTTATAACAATATTTTGTTACATGTTGTTGATTTGACTTACTGATGTGAATACGTTTCTATTGAGATTGAGTTTTAAATGATGTAAGTTATCATTTGTGCTTTAAAGGGTTTGATTGTGTTAATTTGGGGCTCATATGATTAAAATGGAATATTTTCATGATAGTGTGAGTATGATTTTATGGTTTCATTTGAAGGTATATTTCTAACATTATTTGAAGCACTAGGTTTTTCTAGTTTTGGTTTGCTTTAGTTAGATAATTATTATGATATTAAAGTAACTGTAGAGCATACTTTCCCTGAGAGATAGATATGTTGTTCGACCAAAAAAAATCATTTAACATTTTGGCATGCTTTAAGTGATAAATTGTTTATAAATAACATAGGGAATACTAGAAATTAGGAATGCACTATGCAAATTTTAGAGACATTTAACTTGTAAGCATATAACAAGAATATATATAATATTAATAAGAAGGTTAAACATGTAGGATTCATATGTATTATATATGTATGAAACCATTCAGAGCTAATGGATGAGATATGTAAAAATCTTCAATAATGCATGTGACTCTTATTACATTACGATTACACTTGATCATTATGTATGCATAGTTGACTCTTATAGTTGTAGAGGATATCTTAAAGAAACTCTAAACTTTATCATTAAAGTGCCAACAAGAAATGATGTTTATGTGGAAGCAAAGTTGGTGGGATGACATCAAGTTTAATTAAAATATATTTCTAAGAAAAATTGTGGCAAGAGATGGAATTTAGTTATATCTTTTACAACAAGAATGTTTTTGTGAAAATGATTGGTGGTGGAAAGTGAAGTAAGTTTCATTTTAGAAATGTTCATTTTTTCAGACTTGCAAAAAATAAAGAGCAATAATATCTCTTAGTTTCATGAGAAAGGATCAAAATTATGCATCACGATGGACAAATGAATTTTTTTTAGTCATTTGAAGAAATCAAAAATTGTCTTGTTACAAATAATTTCCTTCAAAGGTTGTTTCTAAGTCATTTTGGGAAGATTAGTTTAAACAATGGGGTATTCAAGAATTACCATCACATTTAAAGCATATAAACTATTTTTGGTTGTTTATAAAATGATAGTTACCTCTAATTCAACCTTGACCATTACTCCTACAAACACCTTAACATAAACTATAAGTTTTGAAAAATCTTACAAAGCATAATTATATGCAATGGTATATTCATTTGGAAAATTCCAAATCCTTGAATTGAATTTACTTAGTGGCATGTTATCCAAATTATTAATCTTGATTTTGAGAAAAAAATTAATCATTGAATTTTATTACCAATAAAAAAATAATTTAAAGATATCAATTGATAATGAATTTCCAAGTACAAATGTTTAATCACTTTGTATAAGGAAGAGCATCACTGTGTAAAAAGATAGAATTGGGTTATGTGAAAATATATCTCATTTCTAGAAGATGCTCATCTTTTAATGGTGACTCAAAAAGTATAAGATGAATATCTAATAAGGATGAATAATAATAAGCATAAAAAATGATGTGACCACCCAAAAAATTATAAAACTTCTCAAAATTTACCTATAACATCTATTCAAAACTATAGAAAAAACCAAGCATGTTTTTGAAATCTCATCACTATTATTATGAAAATAACAAAAATTCAACATCCCCCTGAGAATGTGAATCCATTGAAACAAAAAGAGATATTTAATCTATTTTTGGAATTGAAAACCATCATTTTCTAAAAATAGGAGAGAATAAGGCTTGAACAAAAAATTAAAATGTATTCTTGAAACATGCTATGAAATACAAAAGTCCAAGAATAAGGATTGAACAAGAAATTAAAATGTATTCCTAAAAAATGTTATGAAATGTAAAAGTCCAAAATCTAGTATGATATGAGAGTTTTGAAACTGTTTGGAGATTTAAGAAAACATTAATATCCACGCCTAATTCAAAAATTGTCCATGGAATAACTTCTACATAAACAAGTCATATATAAAAATCATGATAGAAATACATAGGAAATAAAAACCCTATGTGAATGAAAAATCTATAATAAGTTCCTTCAAGGAATATAATAAAACATGGGAGATCTCATGCTCTAGTATCATATTTTTCTCCTCAAACAAGCTAGGGAAACAAGTATCATAAATTTTTATCATGAGAATAAAATGTACATGAGAAATATTTATAAGATTTATAAGGTACCTATCCCTTTTTTTTGATTAAATGATGAAAGGCCAACCTTGAATGGCCGATGGAATTGTGAAATCCTATCAAATACCTAAAAGGCTCCTTTTTCTTAATATGAGAATAGGTTAATAGATTTTATTCGGTGTTAAATTATAACTCACTAACCTAAGTGAACTTACAACTAAGGTACATGTGAATTCACTAAAGTAAATGTAAATTATAACTCAGTAACCAACACTATCTGCCTCTTTCTCACATCTATTATCTCTTGAGATAATTTGGAATTTACTACATGGATATTTATCTATTGTCAAGACACTTAGCATTCTATAGTGGCATTTTTTTATATTTTTTGGGTGCTCACAACCATATGCTACTATCCCACAAGTTATTTCTTTATGGATTTGCTTTAAACTGAATATCCTCCTATTTTTGAAATAGTCAATAATATGACACAACTATTTTTTTAGTTGACAGGGAGCATGACACGAAAATAAGCTCGTAATTTTAACCCAAATGTCTATGAGAAGGTACTAATTCTATCAGTCCCCATCAATCTACAAATGTCCTCTTAGCATTTGATGATGTTGGATATATTTAATAGATATGAATATCATACCCTTATTTTTAAGTATTTTAGTCATATCTGATGTGAAGACACTACCAAACATGGATTAGGAACCGTTGGGAATCCTATAAGATGAAACTCAAAGGGATTCACAACCTCACTGAAGGTTTTTTTGGTTATCCTTTTAGGATATTTCACATGTGAAAATTTTGTTTGAAAAGTAGACTTTTTGGTTCATGCAAAATTCCTTAATGATTTTATCACTTTGGACTCAAGACTTCAAACTATCTAAACACACCACTCAAAGTCTCCTTTTGGGTCAAGTTACTTAGGCTATCAATGTCTTTCAAGGCATTCCTTGAAAAAATAGTCCAACCCCTTGTGTCATAAGTTGGAACATTTTATTTGGATTAATAAGATAAAGAGTTTGACCTCATAAAAGTATTGAAAGAGTCTCTCAATATTTAAATAGGGAACGATTACTTTATGCATGAGGTCACTTGTATTAAATTATTAAACAAATGCTTTTGTTTTCAATACCTCTACCATAGGATCTATGATTGACCCTCATATTCCAACTAGTCTCAAAGTAGACTACTAAAAATTCAGCTATTGAAAGTAGACTATGTTACATAAAGATGACATTTGGACTACACTGTTAAATAGAAAATTTGTTGTGGGGAATGAAAACCTTAAAATGGACAAAAAACATCAATTTAAAATCAACATCTATGTGTGAAAAATGTTGAGAATAACCCACCTCTTCCTAACCCTATGCCTCAAATCTAATCTCCCTCAGTTCTCCCTCAGAAATAATTTTTCCCTAATAATTACATGTAAGTAGCTACTTCGATATTTGGGGCCCCCTTAATGAATACCCCACATTCATGGTGCTGATGCACAAAGGGGAGATAATGGGGATAAATGTCACTCCATTTTGATAGAAGATTAAATTTACCAAAACAACTACCTCTCTTAAGCAAAAGATTTTACACTGTAGTACAGACGGTGGGATTGAGAATGGTTAAGGAATTACATTTGGAGAATTCCTCTTCATGAATATTCTCTCATGAAATTTTCAAGGTATCCTAAATTTCGCATGAAAATTCAATTCAATCTCCATGTAAGTGGTTTCATGACTTAGGTATTTTTTATTTGTACAAGGTTAAGGTTGAATGGTTTATTATGCAAACTTCTCTTAAGTGCATTTGATCAAATTACATTGTTTTATATGTGTCACCCTTGAGATTGGTAGTCATTCTTTAGGGATCATGAATATATACATGCCTAATTTTTTTTGAAAAAGTGCAAAAATTTGGTGATGGTTGGTTAATAACCTTCCTTTTTTCAAATCATTCATTTGTAGGGACTTTAATATGGTTTAATCTGCTAAATACAAATGACCCCTCTACTAATATGGTAGTGTGTTGTGGATCATGAATCCTAGTTTAATTTTAAAAGATGTTGGGATTATTAGAGCCTCTCTTTCAATAATAAACATTAATCCCAAACCCTTTGGTTTTTATGATCTAATTTATAATTCAGGGCTCATAAATGTTTTTGCACCTAATAATTCCATAGAAAGAGCATCAATATGGAAATGGTTTTTTAATAATTTTCTTTGTTCCATATGGATCATCTTCAATGAATTTAATATCGTTGTCCCCCAAAGATAAATAGGGCCCTTTGTTGATGTTGTGGCATATTGGGGAGCATGAAGCCTAATTTATTTTAAAAACCATTGTGGGTTATCAAACCCTTTGTTTTGGTAGAAGTAATTAAACTAAAACCCTTGGTTTACATGGTCTAATTTACTTATTAATTTTGATCATGTTCTCAAAATAATTAACCTTTCTATGCTTGCAAAAAAATGTGTTCACTTTCTACAATTCCAGTGGGTAAGCTATTGCCATCCATCTAAAAAAGTTTTCTCCAACCACACTCCCATAATTTCCATCTAAAGTGAGTAGGTGTCCTATGAAAAATAACTTGTATTTATTTTTTAACGAACATTCACTTTTCAATCATGAAGGTCCATGCAATTCATTACTCGAGTGTGGAACTCGAGGCTTCATCTACCCCATGTTACTAGCTAGATTGACTTGTTGAATGATGAAATCAATCACATAGCCACATTTCCCAATTATTATTTCAAGAAAGTGGAGAGGGTTTGGAAATTTTTAGATGGACTGTGGCCAACTAATTTCAATGGGTTACTACATAGCTTGAGAAAATATCACTCAATTCATAATTGCAAACTATGGTATCCAATCTCAAACACAAGCTTAAACTTGTGGAATGCCAAATAGCTATAGGGGCTTAGATATGAACCCACTTACAATGTGTCAAATTGGGTGATCATGCTTCCAAATAGGGAAAAATTTAGCAGTGAATTTGTTTTAATTCATGAATATTTTTGTTTTAGGAATCCAATTTTGGCAATCTGGTGGGGTAGGCAATATGGTGAAATCACCTTTATTTTACAAGAAAAGTTATTTTTAGGGTCATCTCGCCCTATGTTGAAATTAAATTTCCATATATATAGGACTTTCCCCTATAACAATAAAATATGTGCCACTCAATGTCAAAAAATTCACTACTATTTATTATCTCATGTCAATCATGTCAATTATCTAGTTGTGGTTTGATGGCTTCTAATAGAAATAATAAGGGGGCAAGAAAATTAAAAAATAAAAATAAAGTATATTCTTATTTTATCCAGACAATAAATGAAGGTACAAAATATTTAATAATTCATTTCACTCTAGTTAATTATTTACAATTGTGTTGAAGCAACATAGATGAGCATATGATAAAGCGTCCTGATGATCATTTGGATATTCATGCCAAACATTCATTTGGAACATTCAGATGATCATCTAGAGAGTTTAGACAATCATCTAGAATGTCAAGACGATCATCGAGAATGATCATTTATTTTCTTATAGATAGTCACCTACTCTCTCCATGTGGTCATTTGTTTTTTATAGATGATCAAATTCACATTTCCAACTGAGTGTCTAAAAAAATGTCCAAAGCAAAAACATGCCACAAAAAACATACACTAGCTTTTACATCAATTTTACCTTCGTGATTATTCACGTTCCTGTCTGATTCACCCCAGCATACCCATTTTTTTTAGTATAAGCCACTTAAAATTTCCCTTCCTCCAAATATTTTTTCAAATCTTAATGTGATATGAAATTCAAAGAGAAGATCAAAGTCATCAAAACTACCCATGACTGTTTTATTGAGGGAAGTTTTAAGGAATGAGATTTTTTTGTAATTACTTAATAACAGGGAAATATTTTTAGATCAAAAAATAAGAAATACATTTATAGTAAAAAATTCTAAGGAAAAAATATAATTTTCTACTAATAAATGTTTATTTTGGAAAATTTAACAATTTTATGTATATTTTATAAGAAATACTATCAAATTTATGTATATTTTATAGGAATGTTTAGATAATATTATTTTAAATATTTTTTAATTAGAATATCTAAAATTTGGAAAATTTATTAAAAAAATTACTAGTTAGCAAAAATTAGTCCCTAAAATACCTTATTCACCAATCTACCTAAATTCTCCTCAACCTTTTTAGATGATTATAAATTGGTGTTTTAGGCCCAAGAAGATATAGTGGAGCAAGCTCAAGCTTTAGCAATAATGTTTGGATGTGGTTCCTCATAAGCTAATCCATTCAAATAAAATACTTTTTCATGTTTTCATCACTCTCAATGTTATTTTAATGGTGGTACAAAACAAGGACAACCATAGATCCCCATGAGTGTATTGTTTCTCATGTGAGTTTTACAAAGCCACATTATAGTTTATCAAACCAATTTTACTGCAAGGTTATCATGAAGCTCTAGACATTAAATATATAGGGGAAATTATAAACTAAGAAAACACCAAATTCATCCCTAAACTTGAAGATCTAAATGCCATTACTAGTTGGAAATCCTTCACCCTATGTCTCATACATAATCATAGCCAAAACCTTAGCACTTAGCTTGTGACACATCCTCTCAAAAATTATCAGGATAGATAAATTTATTTTTTATCAAAACTCGCTATATCTTAGATAACATAATTTTAGTCTAGGAAGGTATGGAATAGGCATGCACTTTTTGATAACATACCATATTTTTGAAACTTGATTTTGAAAAGGCCTATGACCACATTGAATGGCTCTTTATCCTTTCCATGTTGAAATATTTAGGGTTTATATATATTTTTATTTTGGTTGTATAAAATATCTTCTCTAATTACATAAATTTTATAACCATTAATGGTGACAAATTCAAGAGATTTGGTCTCTTCCACTCAATTAGACAAGGATTTCCACTTTCTCTTGCACTCTATGTTTTAGTGATCAAAGATTTTGGCTACCTTCTTGCCCTCAAAGTTAAAATGGGCTTATCAGAATAATTATGCTTCTTGATATTAAGAGTCAAAAAACCATTTGCCTCTTTATAGATGACTCTTTCCTTGCAAGATTTATAGATGACTATTTCCTTACTCTTGCACATATTGAGGCTTATTTTAAATAAGCATTGATTTGCCTTGACAATTTTTGTAAAGCTTTGAGGTCTAATCTGTAGTGGGTCAAAACAAAATGCTTTTGGTATATCATGATGCTTTTACTAAAATAGTTTAAGAATTTATATTGAAATTAAATCAACATAGAGGAAATATTCAAAGTTTTAGGTATATACACCCTAAATTGGTCAAACAACCACACATATCATGTATTTTCATAGTCCTCTTCACAAGAGACTCCGACTAGAGAATACAAGCCTTGTTTGCACTAGCCATGTCTTTTTTTGGCTTGTCTTGGTCTTATTTATCACTTTTGTCACCCTTTAATTATCTTAATCAATTGATGTATACCCCTAGAGACCCCCAAACATGTCTTGTGTCAGTCCCAACCTATTTTTTTGAGTCCTAGATAACACAATTTTGGTAGACTATAATGCCTAGCACACATATCCTACCTAGTGTTGTTGTCCAATGGTCATTTTTATTGCTTAATAGGTTTTGAACCCTTTTTAGCCCCTTATTTAAGTTTTGATGTCAACTGGCATGAATAAAGATCCCAAATTCAAAATAAAGAGTCTCCTATATAAATGAATTCACAAGGCATTTTATATCTAGCATGTACTACTTTGGCACATTAAATAATTAAGAATCGGTCAATAGTATATCTTAAAATTCTATATAACACATAGATTTACATGTTTGATCAAGGAAAGGCGTAGGTGAAAGTTCATTCTTGCATCTACTATACATGTTGATATGCACGTTCCCTAATGGAAAACTACATTTGATCTAAGACCCTCGCTTGAGGGTTAATGTAGATCAACAAGGGTTTTAGATCATACGATCATACTTCTCCTAACCTAATTTTTTATTTGTTTTCTTTTGATATGTTTAGTGTTTCATGTGTGTAGGTAGACCTAGGGTTTGAGAAGAAAATAGGTCATAAAGTGGCATAGACATTCAATCACACAAAAAATAAGACACCTATAGGATCCCAACATTAGACCACACTAAAATCTAGAATCAAAAATTGAAAAGAATAACAACACCAAAATTGGACAACAATGCCAAACACCAAAGTGTCTAATTTTTGGCACTCCTATCCTTTCACCCAATGAAATCCAAATTAAGGTTTATGACACCTTACCAATCCTACACAACCATTTTAAACCTCTATAATAGTTTTCTCAATGTATTTTTTAGCTAAGTTATATTTCTTCTTATTTATTTCTATTTTTAGTAAGGTGAAAAATACAAATAGTTACACAAATGAGGACTATATTTATTGCTATATTCTATATTAATTTATCAATCTAGACCCTTAACTAAAATAGGAATAACACACCATTATTCCTAAATAAGTTAAATCATTTGGTGAACTTGACTTACTTCAACAAATCTCAAACCCTAGGTACCTCTAGGGTTTGCCTTCACATTTTTGTGCAAAAATTCAATTTCAAAATTCTAATTTTTGTATAAATTTTTATACATTTGTTTTATTCAAATTTATTTTAAAATTTAAATTATTTAAATAATTTCAAAATTCTAAAAACTCCAACCCAAAACCCTAGATTTCCAAACTAGGTCCTCAAACCCCAAGCCTTCCTCCCTTGCAATTTTTAGATAATTTTTTTGGAATTTTTGAAAATTATTTGTAGTGTTAAAAATATTTTCAGAATTTCTATGTTATTAGTCATTATTTCATTTATTTTATTAATATTATCTTTACATACTCTCTTTAGTGAAAGCAATAAAATGGCCACTAAGGCACTTCTTCCCTCTCATCTTATAGATAAATTTCTAACTTTTTATAATAATTATGATAATGAATGGACAAATTTGCAAAATTTCACATTAGCAAAAAATGAGAAAAATTATTTCATTTATGATGAGTACAATTACTATTGTTGTAATGAGGAATATGATAATGCATGTGAAAGTGATAGTGAAGAAAAAGTAGATGCATCTTCTTCTCTCATACCTATCTCTTTTCTTCCCTATTCTAAAGAAAATACTTTTGATAAATGGGAAAGTTATTTTTCACCTCATTATCCTATGCACAATACATAAAATGTATAAATTAGTCATGTAATTCCAAGTGAACCTCTCATTGGTGATAATTTACTTGCATTTGAACCTGGTTTCTCCCTTTCTTTTGCTACTTCTATGTTCAAATTACAATAATATAATCGAAATATAATAAAATTTTCAATGAATAGTTCAAATGATCAATCTCATGTTCTTAAATATCTTTTATCATCTCAAACAATGATAAAAGAATGTCTAAATGAAAATTCTCTTACTCTTACTTCTCATATTGCAAATGAAAATAATGCATGCACTTCATTCAAGGATAACATAGATTCACATAGTATTCCAATTTCACATGATAATTTATTGCATATTATAAAAGAATTAACATCTTCTCTTACTCCTCTCCCTAGTGATAATGGAAGTGATAATGAGTATGATCATGAACATGCAAATGAATATGACAATTAGAGTGAATATGAAAGAGATACTTATACTTCTCCTCTTTCAAATGAACAAAATTCTGATTGTGATAATACATGAAATAATGATGACTATTATGCATATAGTCAAGAATACAATGCATCTCATGATTTTAACTCTTATCTCACTCCTCTTAAACATACTACATTACAAAATTTTGCTTATACTTCTATGCATTATTCTATTTCAAATGATGCCCATGTCAATGATAATGTCACATCTTCTATTCAATTAGAATGTGATTCACTAAATACTAAAGATACCAATGAATCTCCAAAGCCACCCCATACTACAGTAGCACCTATTTATCACTCTCTACCCAAAGAGAATGGTATCCCACATCCCTCTACTAAGGTCTAAGTTACCATTCCTGTAAAGGTTCAAGTGATCATACCCCCTCTCTATGATCGAATTGCTAAATGTAGCATTCCCATGGCTAAAATAAATGATCAAATTCAAAGTTTAAATGAACCACTTCAAGATACCAATGTACCATCCCAAGAGATTATTTATTTGATGCATGAAGTTGGTGAATTAAAACACCAAGTACATATCCTTATTTTAGAAAACAAGGCTTATAAGTCTTGGATGGATGCTAATGACTTGCATGGTAACCCTCTTCTGAAGACGTTTGTCAAAGTGTCATTGCCTAAGCACTTCCAGATACCATCATTACCTCAATTTAATGGAACTAGAAATCCTTTCATACACCTTAAAGCCTTTTAGAAGGCTTTACCATCTCATGCGATTCCTTTTAGTCTACTTTAGTTATTCTAATAGACAATAGTGGGTAATGCACATAATTTTTTATTTCATCTACTCCCTGTTGGTTCCTTGCATACATATGATGACTTAGGGGAGGCATTTATTAGATATTACATAGAAAACATGGGCCATCATGTTACATATGAGAAAATTGCCATACTGCATGTGAATCCTTTAGAACTAGTTAGTGATTATATCTTACGATTTAAGACTTACATGTTATGCTTGATCTATAAACCAATAGATTTAGAGGTCCAAAATATCTTTGTTAATGGGATTCAACAACCCCTCCTAGAGCATATACTATATTAGATAGAGTCCTATTTTAGGCACTTATGTTATACTATTTTAGCCTTGGAGAATAAATTGGGTTTGATTGAATCAGATTCAGTTGATCAACTTACTCTATATTTCACACCATTACCTCCATATATAGTTCCTATCACACAATATCCACCATGTCCCAAAAAGATAGGAGACCATAGCCAGAAAAACAACTAGTTAAGAATAGATATCCAATTTCCAAAGCACCACCTACAGTATGCACTATAGAGAACAATAGTAAGGCACCACTATAGTTTGATTCAAAATGAGACAACCCATATTTCATAGTATCCACACTACTAGATAGGAGGTTAATCACATTGCCTTATACTCATCATCGAGATCCACATCTCTTACATAAATGGCCACATTACCCATTTTTTAATTATTATCATATTTATGGACATAGAGAGAATCATTGTTATGAACTTAGGGATTGTATTAATAGATGTGTTGATAATGACATCAAAGCATTCATACTGAGGATATGAATATCTCCTCCATCATGGATCCATAGACCTCATTCCTTCATGATTGAGTCATCCTAGGACATTCCTTCATAGGCATCATCGATTATTCATCATGAGAGTAATGTGGTTTCTAAGATAGAGCCTCATAGGAGATCTCTTTTCCCACCTACTCAAATGGTTTGGAGACCAGTACAATGAGATCAACCTACATTCTCTTCATACATAGCCATCAAAACTCATTCATGATAGTGAAATAAAAATATACTTACTTATAAATTATGTTTGGACTATCAGAAGTAATTTCTTAAGATTGGAATCACCAAATAATTCATGAAGAATGTTGTTACAACTATAATTTTTCTAAGCCCATCTCCAATGTGTCCCACCAGGTGTGCCAAAAATTATTGTCTTCTAGACTTGCACCCTTGTGAAGGTAGTTTTAGGCCTTCACAATCTGAAGTAACATGGAGACAATCCTAGGCTATGGATAAATTAATAGGTGGATTGAATCTATAGATCCTAAAGGATATCCCCCCTTGATGTATCAATTAGGATCCCTACTCTACACTACCATCTTGTAAAGGAAAAAGGAGAAGGTAAACTGAAATGAAAACCTATCTAATTGGGGTGATACACCAAAATACAACATCCATTTGTGTAATATGAACTACTAATATGAAAAAGAACATAAAATTAACTACACTTCTCAAATTTAAGTCTCCAAACATCAATATTTCACATAGAGGCTCAGGCTTGATGCATGATCTAAGGCACCTATTCAATAGGTCTCTCAAAGACACTAAAGAAAGCTTGCACTTGCCATACAAACAAGATGATTGGAGCACACTATGTAACCTGAAAGGATGATCTTAACACCTGAAAATAGGTTATGAAGGAAATGATAATATGAGAGGAAGCAAGAACCATCCCTTTCATTTCCCAATAAACCATGAAAATACACTAAAACAAGCTTTTAAGGAGGTATGAATTATATCTTTATTCATCAAAGGAGTAGGGCATAAATGTTTTTTGAGCATGAAATTTCCAAAAATTGGCTTACATATATACAATAGGAGAGAAGAGAGAGGAGTCAAGAGCCTCAAAACTAGGAAATAAGACCTTTTCTTTATGCTTCTTCAAACCCAATGTATCATTATTCAACCTTCAAAATATCAATCCTCCATAGTTTGGTATGGAATATATTATATCCAATGTTTATGATACTTAGAAACTTTTTAATAATGCTTGGTCAAGCTTAGATCACTTGGGGAGTGCCTATATTCTTTCACTAACCCCTAGATTTTAGCTTTCTTGTCCCCCTTAATGAATGGGTCTCCTCCATGGATGTAGGTCTTAAAGTATCTTAAATTATTTTATTTTAACCCTTATCTAGGATCATGAATTATTATATAACACTTGGCATGAGCTTGTTATAAGACTCCTTCAACAAATTGACTTTGTCTTACACATGAGGCATTTGAAGAGGAAGAATCATATTTGCACTTGTTGGAGACCTTTTCCAAAGACTTATTTCATTATAACTCTTCCTTGAATTATTAATAAATTTAATATGGAATTTCATATCCTCATTAAACTTTCTAATTCTTTGTAAGAGGCTAAGTGCTCCTATTTAGCCCTCTAACCTCTCAAAAGGCTCATTTTTCACCAAGGAATAAAAGGAAAAGGAGGAGTTTTATTCAAATTTGCATCAAGCCATCATATCTATTCCATGGAAGTATTATCAAGGGAATAAAATACCTATTTAAAATAAATTTAATAATAAAACACTCAACAAGACCTATAACAACACCAAAATCATGCATTTTCCATGTATTCCTTGGAGCCCTATTTTCCTAAGCTCCTTGTCTAAGTGAATATGGAAGTTATGGTGAGAAAATGAGACTTTTTAAAATTACCATTTATACTGTTACATATCCATACAATTTTTTTAATCCAAATCCAAGTGGAAGTGTGTTTTTTATCCCATTTCCTTGCCAAATTATGACTAATTGGCCCTTTTAGGCCTAGAAGAGAGATTTTGCTACTGGGAGCTCACACATCAGTGAAACCTTAAAAAAAGTGTTTTATTAAATTTTATAATTCCCAAAAAATTCTTTTTTTCAATTTTTTTGGTATGGAACCACTTGGAAATACCAAAACCATGACATGGCCTTTTTGAGACCCATGGGGTTTGGCTGCACATGGTTGTCCACCAACACTTCTAAGTGTTTTCTCATCATTTCTAAGTTAAATTAATGTTATTTACATATAAATATACCTTATTTCATCATCTCAAATTGTCACATGATGTTTCCAAGACACCCAACACCCATTTTGACCATTTTTTCACCATTTCTTGCCTCCGTGCATGCCTAAAAGTAGCCTACTCATGAGACAAAAAAATATATGTGTTCCCTATTTTAAAATGAAAAAAAAATAAATTATGTTGTTACTAGGTTCATGAGGACCCTCTGTACAAAAACTTAGGTCAAAATGACCTTTCTAGCACCTCCAAATGTCCAAAATGCCAAGGCAGACTTTTGACTGTTGACTGTGTGTAGGGTTTTTAGTAGTTGACTATATATTGTTATTGAAATCTTATTTTTTCCCCTATTTTACATGAATTTGGAAACTCATGAATTAAAAATAATAATTTATAAGGTGTTATACCACCTTATATCACTCATAACATTGCCCAATCTCTCAAACATATCATGTGCTCGCCTAAGCATATCCTAATTGACAATCTATTATGACTGTACTTTATGTTTTCTACTCAATAACTTGGTATACCTATAGGTTTCAATTGTACATTATACATTCTAGAATTATATGAATCATATTGAAGTACCCAATGCACTTCTTCCATCATTTTCTCTATATCATACCCATGTTACACCATTCATCATTGACCATGCTTTATGAAGGTTGTCATGTCACAACCAACTGTAGACATACATATTGAGAACCAAAAAGACACTTGAAAGGTGATACACATAGGTAAATTAATGTCTAAAATCATTTGAGATCATTTAATATATTTGAGTGATTGAAATTTAGTCATATCATGCTAGATATCTAGACCAATGCATCTACTATCATCACTCAACATGTTTTCATGAACCCTTAAGCCTGTAGCCTATCCTCTTTTTGGCCTAAAGGGACCTGTAGGTTTTAATTATTAATTGAGAAAAGTGTATCCATGTTTCTTAAGGACATCCAAGATTTGGAAACCTTTCCTCAACCTTTGAACTCAGTCTCACTCCTTATAATCCATCTATAAACTCTTTATTCCACAAAGCAACTTCCCCAAAGTGATGAGGTGGTTGTAGATTACTATTAGAAAACCCTTGCTTTCTCTACTTCCATGCCAAATTTGCTATGAGACTCCCTTATTTTTATTTTACACACATGCTAGTTATCTGCAACCTAGATAACAACTTTCTTGGTGAAAAAAAAGCATGCCTTATGACTACCAATTCACTTGGTTGTAGGTGTTTGACTAACTTGTTGCAGGTGCCATATGGTTGGATGTAGGTGAATGTATCAGGGCTTGACTGTGCACTGTACATTTGAAGTAAAAAGGTCTTGAGAAAAATTTTAGTCTTAATGATATTAGTGTTGATCCATGCCAAATTTAATGGATTTTGAATCAAATGTCACCTTTGCATCCACCTTTGAAACCCTTGACTGTGTGTTACTACGGGCAGAGACTATGTGTTGCTACATGCAGAGTTGTGTGTTTTTATAGGTATATTTCATCTTCCCCTTATAAGAAAGTTTTAAAACAAGATTTCAAGTCTTCAATAACGTTATTAGTTCATTCTCATATGCATGTAGTTGCTCACTTCAGAAGTTGATAATGTATGCACATGATACATGTTGTCACAATCCATAATATAGTATTTGAAGTATCCTTACTTGGATATTTATGGTTTAATAATATGTTAAAAATATTAAATATATAAATAAAACATCCAAAATCATAATTCCAACTCAAACAATACATATGTACCATGTTAAAGAGACACTTAATCAAAACCCTCATAAAGAGATAGACTTAGAATGGAGACTTGTGAAATCTTACCTTCCTAGAATGATTTATAAAATTATACCTTGATTACAAGGATAATAATGAAACTAAAAACATTTTTAAATTATTTATCTTCATTTTTTTTTTACTGAGATTGATAAACAGGCCCTAGAACATACTCCTCTTGGATGCATAAGCTATAGTGACCTACTATCACTCTTAGAGATTATTAATAAATATGGGGATACAAATACACAAAAAAATACCAATAATTTAAAGATTACTCATATCCCTAACAATTTCCAAATTTTCATATCCCAACTCTTTCTCCTCTTCTCGTACTGAGCATTTGAAAACTGCCCTTCTAAGCATGCAAGAAAGGTCAAAAATGGAGTGAAGTTGGATTTTAAAAAAAATTCACCTAGAAATTCATAAAAACCACTTATATTAACCTTTAAGGATCCAATGAATCCTCCATGAAGCTTTTCTCACAAAAATCCTTTGAAAACCAAAGTGAATGCCTCAAAAAGGCCTATTTTTTGCACTAAAAATGCTATTTTCACCAAGGAAATCTGAATGGAATGATGTTAAATGTTTTTATATTATATTAAATAAATTATAAGTTTAACCAATATGGAATCAATATTATTCCTGATTATATACTATAACAACCTTCTTTGAATAGCACAAAATGGTTAGATTTTGCATATAAATGAGGCACAAAGTTAGTCCAGAATGTGATAAACCTAATTATCCATATGTTAGGCATTTAATGCTCTTGATATATGATATTAAACTCATCAAGAACTCTATACTCTTCATACCATTGAAAATGGCTTGAAAAGGCCAAAAAATGACTAGAAACCACAAGACACGTGAAGGAAAAGACCTCAAATCAACTAAACAACCTTAAGACATGTTAACCATGGATTTTTCAAGGAATTTTCAAGACCAAATACTAACTCACACTAAAAAATAGCATGGTATGTAAAGTTTTGAATCATAGGGGTGACAATTTGACCTGTGAGGATAAAATTGTCAACAATGACTCTATGTGCTAAAGAGAATTGAGAAGAAGAATGCTTACTAGATCAAGCTCTTGTCCTTATTATAAAACTCTTGGTCTTTCACAACCAAATCCTTCTACAAATTTTTGAAAGAGTCTCTCAATATTCAAATAGGGAATGATTAATTTATGTATGAGGTCACTTGTATTAACCACCCAAACAAATGCTTATGTTTTCAAAAGCTCTACCATAGGATCCATGATTTTCCCCTAATATTACACCTAGTATCAAAGTAGTCTACTAAAAATTCAGATATTGAAAGTAAACTATGTTATATAAACATGACAGTTGGACTACACTTTTAAATAGAAAATTTATTATGGGGAATGATAACCTTAAAATGAACAACAAAACCTCCATTGAGAAACAACATCTATGTGCAATTTTTTTTGAGAATAACCCACCTCTTCCTAATCCTATGCCTCAAATATAAGCTCCCTCAGTTCTCCCTTAGAGATAATTTTTCCCTAATAATTATATGTAACTAGTTACTTCGAGAGATGAGCCCCCCTCAATGAATACCCCACCTTCATGTTGGTGACACTCTAAAGGGAGATAATGGGGGAAAATGTCACTCCATTTTGTTGGAAGATTAAATTTACCAAAACAACTACCTCTCTTAAGCAAAACATTTTAAACTGTAGTTCAAACAGTGGGTTTGAGAATGGATAAAGAATTATATGTGGAGGATTCCTCTTCATGAATTTTCTCTCATGAAATTTTCAAGGTCTCATAAATTTCATATGAAAATTTAGTTCAATCTCCATGTAAGTATTTTGGTGCCTTAGATATTTTTAATTTTTACAAGGTTAAAGATGAAGGATATATTATGAAAACTTCTCTTAAGTGTATTTGGTCAAATCCCATGCAATAATAAACCTCACTCAAGGAGAGATGGGTTAGTACTAGTATATTGGTTTCCTTAAAAACATCCCCTTCAATTATTACATCAAGGGAAGATCCGTTATATCATTCTATATGGGTCACCCTTGAGAATGGTAGTCATTCTTCAGGGATCATGAATGTATACATGCCTAATGATTTTTGAAAAAGTGCGACAATATAGTGGTGGTTGGTTTATAACTTTCCTTTTTCTAACTGGCTCATTTGTAGTGCCTT
Source organism: Torreya grandis (assembly GCA_037957365.1). Taxonomy (NCBI): domain Eukaryota; kingdom Viridiplantae; phylum Streptophyta; class Pinopsida; order Cupressales; family Taxaceae; genus Torreya; species Torreya grandis. Next base: position 3,014,800 of record JARHVA010000424.1, on the reverse strand, counting down.
TAATATGGTTTAATTTGCCAAATACAAATGGCCCCTCTATCAATATTGTAGTGTGTTTTGCATCATAAATCTTGGTTTAATTTTAAAAGACATTAGGATTTATTAGAGCCTCTCTTTCAACAAAAAACATTAATCCTAAACCCTTTGGTTTGCACGATCTAATTTATAATTTAGGGCTTATAAATGTTTTTACACCTAGTAATTCCATAGAAAGAGCATCAATATGGCAATGGTTTTCCAATAACCTTCCTTGTTCCATATAGATCATCTATAATGAATTTAATATCGTTGAGTCCCCTATATATAAATAGGGCCCTCTACCAATGTAGTGGCGTATTGGGGAGCATGAAGCCTAGTTTTATTTTAAAAACCATTGGGGGTTATCAAACCCTTTGTTTTGGTGGAAGTAATTAAACCCAAATGTTTTATGTGGTCTAAATTACTTTTTAGTTCTAATCATGTTCTCAAAAGACTTGAATTTTCTATGCTCGCAAACAAACGTTATTCACTTTCTACAATTCTAGTGGGTAAGTTATTACCATCCATCCAAAGATTTTTCTCTCCAATCACACTCCCATCAGTTTCCAACTAAAGTGGGTAAGTGTCCTACAAAAAATAACTTGTACTCATTTTTCCATGAACATTCACTTGTCAATAATGTAGGTCCATGCAATTAATTACTCGAGTGTGGAATAACTTCTACATAATAAAGGCGTGTATAACAAGCATGAGAAAAAATTATAGGATTTCTAAAGCATCCATCTCTTTTTATGATTGGATGATGAGGGGAAAATTTTGAAAAGGGAATGATGCAATCTTATTGGATACCTAAAAGGTGTCTCTCTTCCTAATATGAAAATAGGATAATAGTTTTGGGTGCATGCATCCATCCACAACTTTCCCACAATTTATTGTTTTGGGATTTGATTTGTTGATGACCTTACACATTTCAAGAAATTTTATTTAACACAACTCTAAATTTCATAGCATTATGCAAGGGAAATTTTAAGGATATGCTACACATTTAAACCACATGGATAGGTCTTTAAGATCCTTGCTTGCATATATTTAAGATATTATTGAATATATACATCCTTAGATGTAGTACCATGACATGATTAACATTGGTAGGAATGGAGCCTTTAATATTATATCTAAGGCAGAGACCAAAAGATAAATAATTAAGAGTGGGTTTATATGGTCCACTAATAGTAAGAGAACAAATTAAGTCCTAGGTTGTGTAAGAATATGTATGTTAACATGGGAAGGAGTAACACTAGGTGGGAGAAAAAAAGTATGAGTAGGAACATGAGCCTAGCTAATTTATAGAAGTAAATCATTTCTTAAGTGGATTAGAAACATTTAAAGGATCATTGGTAACATTCTTAAGTTTATATTTCTTATCCAAATCATTATTATGTACTAATTTTAACTTAAGCAACATGGGTTCAAAACACATTTGATTTTTATTAATTAAGCTTTTAAATTAAGCAAGTATGTTAACCCTTTTAAAATCTCCATCATTAAATTATAAACATAATTATAAGCATTGTTCTCATAACCATGTTCGTATATGTCGTTTTATCATTCATAATTACATAATTTTCATTATCAATTACAAAGTGAGTAGGAAAATCATTATCATTTATCATTTTGATTGTAAAAAATTGTGAGTGCCAAGCAAATAAAGTTGATTGAAATTATGAGTAACATCACTCAATTTATCAGTTTGCTTACTAGGGATTATAGATATAGACTTATTAATTGGCATAATATGTAAACATATGCATAATATAGATATCCCATAATATAAGAAAGAGAGATAACCATATAATTACCAACTACGTACAACTGGCTGCACCATAAAGTGGGTTGAAGGTTGAAAGAATGATTTGTTTATAAGAGCCTATCAAGGATATAATAAGGAAACTACATGTAAGGAACTAACAAATAAGAGAAACCTAGATACATGATGGTAAGATGGTGACCTAATAATATATAAATTCCAAATGGCTAAATGGATTGTAACTTCATACAAAGGTAGTGAAACTAAACCTAAATCATCAAAGGAATATAACTATGGTTTTATCTACAAGCCTAAATAACATACACTAGTGTAAGCATAAATGTAATATAGGAAAAAAGAGAAGAGACATCGACATACTACTCTAACAATATGCATAATACATCTATGTACTAAAGAAAATAAAATAAAGAGATTAGGAATAGGGGTACTTACCTTAAGTTGACTTGTCAGCACATCAATCTCCCGCTTAGTTCTAGTGGCACTTTACAAGATATGTTATAGGTGAAGGCATAGAATGGAAAATATGAAGACGTAAGTGTCATTATTTTTGAAATCTGAAGACTAAGGGGCACTTCCTTAGTTTAACTTCTTTATATTGGCCTTTAAAGATGTTGAACAAGATTAGACCTCCAAAAGAATAAGCTCTTAATACTTAATTCCTCTTATGTACATAAATTGCGATTTTCATGTGTAATACGAGTGAATGAGTGTTTTGATTATATCAAATAGACACTTATAAACCCTATAAATACTATTTAAAGTGATAAAAGTGATCGAGATAAATTTTTGACGTAATCAATCCCCATTAATTCATAATAATACATCAATAATGACATAATACTTGCTCGACCATACTAATATGGTACAAATAGGAAACTAGATAAATTAATATGGATCATTTTATTAGTAAGGCTTCACAATCAGGAAAATAGAATAAATCGATTAGGATGGATTTAGTAGGAAATAAAAAGATTATGCATAACTAGAATCTAAATCGATATAGTAATAAAAAATAAAGATACTAAGAAAAATGAGAGGAATGAAGGGAGAAGATACATAGATCATACTAAACATAGTAGAAGGTATGATAGTGATGATAAGCAAGTATAATATGTTTAAGGGAAATATATTATAAAGCACAACCACCTAACCCCAACCCATTGTCAGGGACTCCTTTGGGTATGCACTCCAAGATATTGATGTACCAATGATTTTTGCAAGAAATATTATGAGTGACTAAATTTTTTAGGCTTATAAACCATTCACTATGACCTGGTTAGAATTGGAGAATTGGTGATTATGACTCGATAGGAAAAAGGGCTCAAATATAAGTATGAACATAGGATGAATGACTAGGATCATAGTGCTAACAACTGACAAATTTAAAGTGTTTGTAAAGAAATTTAAATGTCTCAAGGCCATGAAGAATTTAATGTGGATTAAAATAATTTAAAAGTAGATAAATGTACACAAATTATATAAGTTTAGAAAATCTTAGAAAATACACAATGAAAAAGGGTGACGTACCAAATCTAGGTGTCTAAAAAATCATATTTCCAATTTGCCTAATTCTTTCCATCAAAAGAATAGAGAAAGATTGCCCAAAAAAATAATTGTATCATAGGAGAGGATCACCTTAGATATTTTATTAAAATAATAGATAGTTATAAACTGGAATATAAATATTTAAAAATTAGGTTATTTGTTAAATATTTAAAATAAAATGTTAGGGAATGATATGCAAATTTTTCTAATTTGAGTATAAGTTCCTATGATGATTTTAAAATATTATTTGAAGGACATTAAAATGCTAAAATTAACCCCAATATCCTCATATGTGATTTTACCAACATTTAAAAGGTACCTCAAGTTAATGTTTGAGAGTTTAATAGTAGATTTGTCAAATATATGAACAAGATACCTAAAGAAGCTATCATAATTTTTTAAAGATATCACAACAAGTTATCAAGTGACAAACTTGTTTCTACTTTACTAAATTTAAATGTTGCATGCTTAAGGAAAATGGAAAAATAATGATGTTTTTTCTTCTTTTTCTATTAACACCAAATTTTAATTCTTAATTTGGATACATGACTATGTATATATTAATAAAATAAACAACTACATATATTTGGATGATTTTAGGTAGATTTAAATGGATGGGTGGATTTGACTAATCATATTCAACCTAATGGGTTTGTTGCTCTTGTTGTATGCTATCAAAAAATGTCAAATGCCTTGAACTCATAATTTTAACTTCTTATGTATAAATATTGTTACTTAGTAAGAAATATGGACATGAATTTTAATTATCAAGCTCAAGTTAATAATAGAAATTCTAGTTGGATGACTAAATCATTAAACAAAATGTTTGTGCCAATATTTTGGAGCATTTTCATCCCATATTTTTTTTTGAAATTTCTAAAATGATATGTTGTGTTAGTGTTGCAACTTATTGATAATTTTATTCATGGTGAGAATAAGGGGAAGCCACTGGATAAAATTATTTATGCATATTGTTTCCTCATTATAAAATTCAAGTGTTTTGTGTAAGCCACGTTTATTTTTTGATGATGTTTCATTTTACCTACTCATCAATTCTAAAACTAAAATATGTGTGGATAATTATTATGAAATGAAGACATAAGGTGGGACTAAACATGGATAAGAAAAAAATAGGTAAACAAGTGAACATGGGTTATTTTGGTTACCTTAATTTTCCAAGTTGTGTTGATATAAAGATACTATATCAAAATTTTAGAGGTGTTGTGCATTCATAATTTTATATTTTAATTAATTAATACTACCACTTACATAAGAGGTTAGTATTTTGGATTCATTGATAATTTTTACAACAATAATGTAAATTCCCATCAAGATTTAAATTCATTTGTAAAGTTACATTTTTAAAATGCCATAATGTGCTATTTAAAAAAAAATAAATCATAGCATTGAGATACCTTGTGGGATTGACAAAAAGTGGAAGCTATTTTCATCTCCCATAAATTTCTTATTAAAATTGTAAGCAAAATATTTTTGATTTGTAAATATTTCGGTTTTTTATTTCCAATTTTGATTATTTATTTTCAATAATTAGCAATGCCTTATGCATGTTTCTATTGTTTTTTTCCTTGGTATGTGTTCCTTAACCTCCTATTTCATGGTCAAGTGGTGGTAATTTTTTTAAAAGGGCACATGAAAATTTATCTTATTTTTAGTGTACTTGGTTGAGTCATAAATGTGATAGTGAACATTGATTTATAACAATATTTTTTTACATGTGGTTGATTTGACTTACCGATATGAATATGTTTCTATTGGGATTGAGTTCTAAATGATGGAAGTTGTCATTTGTGATTTAATGGGGTTAATTGTGTTAATTCGAGGATCATATGATTAAAACAGAATGTTTTCATAATAGTGTAAGTATGATTTTATGGTTTGATTTGAAGATATATTTCTAATATTGTTTAAAGCACTGGGTTTTTCTAGTTTTGGTCTGCTTTAGTTAGATAATTATTCTGATCTTAAAGTACCTACAATGCAAACTTACCCTGAGAGATAAATATGTTGTTATACCAAAAAAAAAAAAATTTAACATTTTGGCATGCTTTAAGTGATAAATTGATTATAAATAACATATACCATAATTTAGGAATGCACTATGCAAATTTTAGAGACAATCAACTTGTAAGCATATAACAAGAAAACATATAATATTAATAAGAAGGTTAAACATGTAGGATTCATATGTGTTATATTTGTATGAAATCATTTAGAGCTAATGGATGAGATATGTAAAAATATTCAATAATGCATGTGACTCTTATTACAGTATGATTACACTTGATCATTATGTATGAATAATTGACTTTTATAGTTGCAGAGGATATCTTAAAGAAACTCTAAACTTTATCATTAAAATGCCAACTAGAAATGATGTTTATGTGGAAGCAAAGCTAGTGCGATGACATCAAGTTTAATTAAAATATATTTTTAATAAAAATTGTGGCAAGAGATGGAATTTAGTTATATCTTTTCCAATAATTTTTTTTTTGTGAAAATTATTGGTGGTGGTAAGTGAAGCAAGTTTTATTTTAGAAATGTTCATTTTTTCATACTTACAAAAAATAAAGGAGAAATAATATCATTTGGTTTCATGACAAGGGATCAAAATTATGCATCATGATGGAGAAATGAAATTTGTTTAATAATTTTAAGAAATCAAAAATTGTCTTGTTACAAATAATTTCCTTCAAAGGTTGTTTCTTAGTCATTTTGGGAAGATTAGTTTAAACAATGGGGTATTCAAGCATTACCATCACATTCAAATAATATAAACTATTTTTTATTGTTTGAAAAATTATAGTTACCTCTAATTCAACCTTGACCATTAATCTTATAAATACCTTAACAAAAACTATAAGTTTTGAAAAATCTTACAAAGCATAATTATATGCAATGGTATATTCATTTGGGAAAATTTGGATCCTTGAATTGAACATGAACCTCACAATAAATTTGATTATTGTAATGTTATCCAAATTATTAATCTTTATTTTGATAAAAACATTAATCTTTGAATTTTATTACCAAGAAAAAATGAATTTTAAGATATTAATTGATAATGAATTTAAATGTACAAATGTTTAATCACTCTGCATAAGGAAGAACATCACTGTATAAAAAATAGAATTGGGATATGTCAAAATACATCTCATTTCTACCAGATACTCATCCTTGAATGGTGACTCAAAAAATATAAGAATAATGTCTAATAAGGATGGATAATCATAAGCAACAAGAGAATTTCAGCATTCAAGCTCATATGAAGATTTCATGCTAATAGATGAAATATCTCCATACATCTTCTCAATAATGATATAAAGAGTAAAGGGGAAATTTGTGTGCCCCAAGTAGTGATGAAAGTTCATGGGAATAAATATCATCAAATGGCCATGCAGATTATCACAACATTTTATCTAGTTATTGCATTGGTTAGAGTGTGAAGGAGTAAGAATTGGTCCATGTATAAATGGACAAAGTCCTATGTAGTGAAAACGTTTTACATGTGAATACAACATGGTATATACATTATCTCATAAATAATGACTATAAGAAGTGAATTTGACATGATTATGATTCGTAAAATTATCTCTTAAAAATAAGAAATGGATTATTTTCGTGACAACAAACATAGTGAAAACTTGAAAAATGAGAGAATCAAACCATAGTGTGCCTCTATGCACATGCATAAAATTGAAGTAACCATAAAGACTTACAAAGGTGATCAAGAATTGAAAGTGATACACATCACAAGAGTGTCAAATAATACTTGAAAAATGTCTCAAGTGTTACACAAAATAAAAAGTGTGTGATAATGTATTAACAAGCATGATATGTGTAGTGTGTGATAATGTATTAACAAGCATGATATGTGTAGTGTGTAAAATATGTCATAATAGAAATTTTTACTTGTAAATTTAATATGACCTAACCCCCATCTCCCTATCCCCCCCCCCCAAATAAGTACGGTGAATTATAATTAGTGCATGAACAACAAAATAATGTTCTAATATTTCTCACAATTTTGTGGTAAACAATGCTTTTTACCATGATTATAAATTGAATATAATTGGGAAACAAAAAATTGTTTTGGTATAGTAAATAAACCAAATTTCATTACAAATCCAAAGATTTATTTTAAAAATAAAAGTGTAAAAAAATCTCATCAATTTTAAAATTATGGTGTTCAAGCTATCACTAATAGAAAAATAAAGTTGAAAGATGCCCTAAGGGTATCACATGAAATAATCATGCATTATTATAGTTTCAAGTTATAAAATTAATAAATATGAAATCTGCATGAGAACATCATGCATAGTGAAAAAAATGATACCCAATTTCATTAAATAGTTTTTCGAGATATTGGTTGTTAATAAAATTTACATAGGGAAACATAGTGTAAGAGGTCAAAAATTGTTTCTTTGTGGGGGCCATGACTTTTTAATTCACCCAACACACCTTCAACTCTTAAAATATGGACAAAAAAATCCTTAGTGAAAAACTTGTGCCCACATGGGCCTTTCAGATGAAATATTTTATAAAAATTCTAAAAGGCATAACTGGGCCTAAACAAACCTTGGAAAGGAAAAGGGAGCCAAAGGGGAGGCATTGAATTTGACAGGGAAGGTAGGTGAGGATGGATCATGGGTGGTCTATGTTAAGGTAGAGTGGGGGATAAGTTGGGCAGAATAGAGTCAAAGGTGGGTTATGTGTTGCATACAGACTACATGAAGTGATATGAAGGAACTAGGAACTGATGAAGCTACCAATTGGATAGGGAGGAGGCAAGGGAATTGTGCACAAAGGAAAGTGATGACAAAAAAAGTAATACTAGATGGATTGAACCCAATAAGAACTAGCATTGTTGGAAGAAGGCCACAAGCAGGGTTATAACACCTCTAACCCAAAAGCATCTTAATTTCTAATATGTTTTTTTGCAAATTTTGCTCAAAATAAAAAATGGAATATTTTTTTGAGAAATTTTTAAAAAAATAAAAAAAATCATATTGATGTTTTTTTTTTCTAAAAATAGATTAAAAAAACTAAGGACCTCTTAAAACCCTAGGTACTTGTGAATTTTAAATGCATATAAAAAATAAATTGTAAGTAAAAAAAATCATAAAATTCACTACCCTTCCTAATAGTGACCACCCAAAAAATTATAAAATTTCTCAAAAGTTACCTATAACACCTACTCAAACCTCCAAAAAAAAAAACCAACCATGTTTTTAAATATCATCACTATTATTATGAAAATAATTAAAACATAACATCCCCTTGAGAATGTGAATCCATTGAAACAAAAAGAGATATCTAATCTATTCTTGGACTTGAAAACCATATTTTTATAAAAATAGGAGAGAATAAGGCTTGAAAAATAAATTAAAATATATTTTTGAAACATTCTATGAAATGTAAAAGTCCAAAATCTGGTATGATATGAGAGTTCTAAAACTATTAGGAGATATAAGAAAACATTAAGATCAATGCCTAATTCAAAAACTATCCATGGAATAACTTATACATAAACAAGTCATATATAAAAATATTGAGAGAAATACATAGGAAATAAAAATCCTAAGAGAATGAAAAATCTATAATAAGCTTCTATAAGGAATATAATAAATTATGGGAGATCTCATGCTCTAGTAGCGTATTTCTCTCCTCAAACAAGTTAGGGAAACAAGTATCATAAATTTTTCTCATGAAAATAGAATGTACATGAGAAATATTTATAAGATTTATAAGGTATTTATCCTTTTTTTTTTGAATTATGAAATGCCAACCCTTATTGGCTAAGGGAACTATGCAATCCTATCAAATACCTAAAAGGTACCTTTTTCCAAATATGAGAATAGGGTAATATATTTTATTCGGTGTTAAATTATAAATCACTAACCTAAGTGAACTTATGACTAAGGTACATGTGAATTCACTAAGGTAAATGTAAATTATAACTCACTAATCAACACTATCTGCCTCTTTCTCACATCTATTATCTATTAAGATAATTTTGAATTTACTACATGAATATTTATCTATTGTCAAAACATTTAACATTATATCGTGGCATTTTGTTATAATTTTTGGGTGAATAATTTTTCTAGGTTCTCACAGTCATCTGATACTATCCCACAAGTTATTTCTTTTTGGATTTGATTTACAATGATTATCCTCCTATTTTTGAAATAGTCAATAATATGACACAACTATTTTTGTAGTCAATAGGGAGTATGACACAAAACAAGCTCATAATTTTGACCCAAACATCTATGAAAAGGTACTAATTCTATCAATCCTCATCACACTCTAGGTGTACTCTTAGCATTTGATGATGTTTGATATATTTAATTAATAGGAATCTCATACCCTTATTTTTAAGTATTTTAGTCATATCCAATCTGAAGACACTTCCAAACTTGGATTAGGCACCATTGGGAATCTTATGGGATCAAAATCAAAGGGATTCACAACCTCACCAAAGGTTTTTTTGGTTATCCTCTTAGGATATTTCACATGTGAAAATTTTGTTTGACAAGTAGACTTGGTTCATTCAAAATACCTTGATAATTTTATCATGTTGGACTCAAGACTTTAAATTATCCAAACACACATCACTCAAAGTCTATTTTTAGGTTGAGTTACTCAGGTTATCAGTGTCTTTCAAGGAATTAATTAAACAAACAGTCTAACCCCTTGTGTAATAAGTTGGAACATTTTATTTCAATCAATAAGATAAAGAGTTTGACCTCATAAAAGTATCGAAAGAGTCTCTCAATATTCAAATAGGGAATCATTAATTTATGAATGAGGTCACATGTATTAACCTGCCAAATAAATACTTCTATTTTCAATACCTCTACCATAGGATCCATGTTTGACCCTCATATTCCACCTAGTCTCAAAGTAGTCTACTAAAAATTCAGCTATTAAAAGTAGACTATGTTACATAAAGATGATAGCTGGACTACACTTTTAAATAGAAAATTTATTGTGGGGAAAGAAAACCTTAAAATCGATAACAAAACCTCCATTTAAAATTAAAAATTATGTACAAAAAATGTTGAGAATAACCCACCTCTTCCTAAACCTAACCCTCAAATCTAAGCTCCCTCAGTTCTCTCTCAGAGATAATCTTTTGCTAATAATTATATGTAAGTAGCTACTTTGAGAGATGGAGGGCCCTCAATGAATACCCAACCTTTGTGGTGGTTATGCACTAAGGGGAGATAATGGGGCTAAATGTCACTCCATTTTACTGTAAGATTAAATTTACCAAAAAAATGACATCTCTTAAGAAAAATATTTTACACTATAGTACAAATGGTGGGTTTGAGAATGGTTAAGGAATTACACATGGAGGATTCTTCTTCATGAATTTTCTGTCATGAAATTTTCAAGGTCTTATAAATTTTGCAAGAAAATTTAGTTCAATCTCCATGTAATTAGTTTGGTGCCTTAGATATTTTTTATTTGTAGAAGGTTAAGGTTCAATGATTTATTATGCAAGTGCATTTGGTCAGATCCCATGAAACACTCCACCTCACTGGAGGATAGATGTGTTAGCACTAGTATATTGGTTTCCCTAAAAACATCCCCTTCAATTATTGCATCAAGGGAAGACCCATCACATTATTTTATATGGGTCACCCTTGAGATTGGTAGACATTCTTCAAGGATCATGAATGTATACATGTCTAATGATTTTTAAAAAAGTGCAACAATTTGGTGATGGTTGGTTGATAACTTTCTTTTTTCCAACTAGCTCATTTGCAGGGACTTTAATATGGTTTAATTTGCCAAATATAAATGGCCCCTCTATCGATATGGTAGTGTGTTATGGATCATGAATCATGGTTTAATTTTAAAAGATGTTGGGATTTATTAGATCCTCTCTTTCAACAACAAACAATAATCCCAAACCCTTTGGTTTGCATGATCTAATTTACAATTCAGGGCTCATAAATATTTTTGCACGTAATAATTCCATAGAAAGAGCATCAATATGGGAATGGTTTTCCCATTAAATTCCTTGTTCCATATGGATCATCTACAATGAATTTAATATCATTGAGTCCCCCAAAGATAAATAGATCCCTCTATTGATGTGGTGGCATATTGGTAACATGAAGCCCAATTTTATTTTTAAAAACATTGGGGGTTATCAAGCCCTTTGTTTTGGTGGAAGAAATTAAATCATAACCCTTCGTTTACATGGTCTAATCTACTTGTTAGTTTTAATCATGTTCTCAAAAGACTTGACTTTTCTATTCTTGTAGAGAAACATGTGTTCAATTTCTATAATTCTATTTGGTAAGCTATTACCATCTATCCAAAGATTTTTCTCTCCAACCACACTCCCATAAATTTCCAACTAAAAAGGGTAAGTTTCCTACAAAAAATAACTTGTACTCATTTTTTCATGAACATTCACTTTTCAATCATGAAGGTACATGCGATTCATTACTTAAATGTGGAAATAGAGGCCTCATCTACCCCATGCTATTGGATAGATTGACTTGTTAAATGATGAAATCAATCACATAGCCACATTTCTCAATACTATTACAAGCAAGTGGAGAGGGTTTGAAAACTAGCAGATGGGCCATGGCTAAATAATTTCAATGGGTTAATATACAACTTGAGAAAATATTACTCAATTCATAATTGTAAACTATGGTAGTCAATCTCAAACACAATCTTAAACTTGTGGAATGCCAAATAGCCATAGGCTCTCAGATATGAAACCACTTACATTGGATCAAATAGGGTGATCATGCCTCCAAATAGGGAAAATTTTAGTGGTGTATTTTTGTTAATTTATGAATATTTATGTTTTAGGAATCCAATTTTGGTGATTTGGTGGGGTTGGCAACATGGTGAAATCATCTTTATTTTAAAATAAAGTTATTTTTTGGGTCATATCACCCCATGTTGAAAGTAATTTACCATATATATAGGACTTTTACCTATATTAATAAAATATGTGCCACTCGATCTCATGAAATTTACCACTATTTATTATCTGTTATCGACTATGTCTATTGTCTAGTCGTGGTTCAATGGCTTCTACTAGAAATAATAAGGGGGTAGGAAAATTAAATAAATAAATTAAAGTATCTTCTTATTTTAGCCAGATAACAAATACATGTACACAATATTTAATAATTAATTTCACCCTAGTTAAATATTTATAATTATGTTAATGCAACATAGACAAGCATTGGATAAAGTGTCCTGATGATCATCTAGATATTCATGCCAAATGACCATCTAGAGCATTCAAATGATCATTTGGAGTGTTTATATGATCATCTGGAATGTCAAGATGATCATCCAGAATAATCATTTATTTTCTTATAGATAGTCACCTGCTTTCTCTATGTGGTCATTTATTTCTTGTAGATGATCATCTTCACATTTCCATATGAGTGTCTAAAAAAATGTCCTAACGTAAACATGCATCGAAAAACATACACTAGATTTCATATCGATTTCACCTTCACATTATTCACCTTCCTACTTGATTCAACTTAGCATACCCATGTTTTTTAGTATAGCCCACTTAAATTTTCCCTACCTCCAAATATTTTTTCAAATATTTGTGCCATGAAATTCAAAGAGAAGATCAAATTTGTCAAAACTAGCCATGATAGCCTCATTGAGGGAAGTTTTAAGGAATTATTTATTTTTGTAAGTATTTAATTATAGGCAAATATTTTTAGATCAAAAAATAATAAATATATGTCTAGTAAAAAATTCTAAGTAAAAAATATAATTTGCTACTAATAAATGTTTAATTTGGAAAATTTAACAATTTTATGTATACCTTATAGGAAATTTTATCAAATTTATCAATTTTATGTATATTTTATAGGAATTTTTTGTGAATATTATTTTAAATATTTGTTGATTGGCATATCTAAAATTTTTAAAATTTATAAAAGCATTACCAATTGGCAAAAACTAGTCCCTAAAATACTTTGTTTACCAATCTACCTAAATTCTCCTCGACCCTTTTAGATGAGTATAAATTGGTGTTTTTTACCCATGAAGATATAGTGGATTAGGCTTAATCTTGGAATTAATGTTTGGATGTGATTCCTGATAAGATAGTCCATTCAACTCAAAGACTTTTTTATGTTTTTCTCACTCTCGATGATATTTTAATGGTAGTACAAAACAAGGAAAACCATAGATCCCCATGAGTGGATTGTTACCCTTATGAGTTTTACAAAGCCACAATATAGTTTATCAAACCAATTTCACTTCAGGGTTATCATGAAGCTCTATACATTAAATATAAATGGGAAATTATAAACTAATAAAACACCAAATTCATCCCTAAACTTGAATATCTAAAGGCCATTACTAGTTGGAAATATTTCAACCTATGTCTCATACACAATCATAGCCAAAACCTTATCACTCCACCTGTGACACATCCTTTCAAAAATTATTAGGCCAGATAAATTTATTTTTTATAAAAACTTGATACGTCTCAGATAACATAATTTTATTCTAGGAAGGTACATAATAGGTAGGTTCCTCTTGATAATATATCATATTTTTGAAACTTGATTTTGAAAAGGCTTATGACCACATTGAATGGCCCTTTATCCTTTCCATGTTAAAGGATTTAGGGTTTATATATATATATATATATATATATATATATATTTTGGTTGTATAAAATATATTCTCTAATGCCATAAATTTATAACCATTAATGGTGACAAATTTGAGAGCTTTGGTCTTTTCCACTCGATCAAACAAGGATGTCCACTTTCTCTTGCACTCTATGTTTTAGTGATCAAAGCTTTTGGATACCATCTTATCCTCAAAGATAAAAAGGGAATTATAAGAGGAATTATGCTTCTTTATATTAAGAGTCAAAAGACCATTTGCCACTTTATAGATGAATCTTTCCTTTCTCTTGCAAATATTGAGGCTTATTTTAAATAAGCATTGATTTGCCTTGACTTTTTTTACAAAGCTTTGAAAATATAATATGTAGTGGGTCAAAACAAAATGCCTTTGGTAGATCATGATGCTTATGATAAAATATTTTAAGGATTTCCATTTAAATTGGATAACATAAGGGAGATATTCAAATTATTAGGCATTCCTCTTGCCTTTGATAACTCTCCCTCTAAGTTGTGATTATATGTGCTAGAGAGAGTTGAGAAGAAGAACACCTGTTGGATCACTAAGTATTTATCATTGGAATTTAATTTCCAAATCTGAACTAAAATTATTGTTTACACTCATGTCTATTATTCTCCTTGTTATACACCCTCAAAATCATGATATGATAAACTAGCTAAATTTCTGAGAAACATTCTTTTGTCTAGTGTTAGGAAAACTAGAGGTTTCCATAGAGTGGCATGGGATGTTTGTTGCTTCCCACATGATAAGGGTGAATGATCATCATTTATTTTTATAGACATAGGTTTGATTTATGCTTCAAGTGGACTTTATATACTATTTAAGGTCTTAAATCTTGGACCTTCAATGACTTTAATGTGGTTGATTACCCTAAAGATCAATAAGGCCCTTTATCGATGTAGTGGCATGTTGGGGAGCATGGAGCCTTATTTTATTTTAAAAACCAATGGGGTTATCAAACCCTATCTTTTCATGGAAGTAATTAAGACCAAACCCTTGGTTTATTTGGTCTAATTTACTTGTTATCTATGATCATATTCTCAAAAAGCTTGACTTTAATATGATTTTTCTAAATCATGATTCTTATGCTAGATTGGTTTAAGGATTTCCATTAGAAATGGATCAACAAAGTGGAAAGATTTAAATTCTTAGGCATTCCCTTTGACTTTGATATCTCTCCCTCGAGTTGTGACTCTATGTGCTAAAGAGAGTTGAGAATAATAATGATTACTAGATCAAGCTCTTGTCCTTCTTGTCAAGCTCTTGTTCTTCTTGTCAAGCTCTTGGTCTTTCTCAATCTACTTCTTATACAAAGTTATGAAAGAGGCTCTCAATATTTAAATAGAGAATGATTACTTTATGCATGAGATCAATTATATTAAACTACCAACAAAATGATTATGATTTCAATACTTCTACGATAGGAGCCATGATTCTCCCCTCATATTCCACCTAGTCTCAAAGTAGTCTACTAAAAATTTGGCCATTGAAAGTAGACTATGTAGATAAATATGATAGTTGGACTACACTTTTAAATAGAAAATTTAGTGTGGGGAATGAAAAACTTAATATAAACAACAAAACTTCCATTGAAAAACAACATCTATGTACAAAAAATGTTGAGAATAACCCACCTCTTCCTAACCCTATGCCTCAAATCTAAGCTTCCTCGATTCTCCCTCGAAGATAATTTTTTTGTAATAATTATATGTAAGTAACTACTTTGAGATATGGGGGACCATCAATGAATACCCTACCTTCATGGTGGTGATGCACTAAAGGGAGATAATGGGGTAAAAAGTCACTCCATTTTGTTGGAAGATTAAATTTACCTAAACAACTACCTCTCTTAAGCAAAATATTTTACACTATAGTACATATGGTGGGTTTGAGAATGGTTAAGGAATTACATGTGGAGGATTCCTCTTCATGAATTTTCTCTCATGAAAATTTCAAGGTCTCATAAATTCTATGTGAAAATTTAGTTCGATTTCCATGTAAGTAGTTCAGTGCCTTAGATATTTTTTATTTCTAGAAGATTAATGTTGAATGATTTATTATGCAAAATTATCTTAAGTGCATTTTGTCAGATACCATGCAATACTCCTCCTCACTTGAGGATATATGTGTTAGCAATAGTATATTGGTTTCCTAAAAAACATCCCTTTTAATTATTACATCAAGGGAAGACCCATCACATTATTTTATATGGGTCACCCTTGATATTGGTAGTCATTCTTTAAGGATCATGAATGTATACATGCCTAATGATTTTTGAAAAAGTGCAACAATTTGTTGATGGTTGGTTGATAACTTTTATTTTTCCAACTAGCTCATTTGTAGGGACTTTAATATGGTTTAATTTGCCAAATACAAATAGACCCTCTTCCAATATGGTAGTGTGTTGTGGATCATGAATCCTGGTTTAATTTTAAAAGATGTTGGGATCTATTAGAGCCTCTCTTTCAACAACAAACATTAATCCCAAACCCTTTGGTTTGCACGATCTAATTTACAATCCAAGGCTCATAAATGTTTTTTCACCTAGTAATTCTATAGAAAGAGGATCAATATGGTAATGCTTTTTAAATAAATTTCCTAGTTCCATTTGGATCATCTACAATGAATTTAATATCATTGAGTTTGCCACATATAAATAGGGACCTCTATCGATGTGGTGGCGTATTGGGGAGCATGAAGCCTAATTTTATTTTAAAAATCATTAGGGGTTATAAAACCCATTATTTTGGTGGAAGTAATTAAACTGAAACCCTTGGTTTACATGGTCTAATTTACTTGTTGGTTTTGATCATGTTCTCAAAAGACTTGACTTTTCTATGCTTGTAGAGAAACATGTGTTCACTTTATACAATTCTGGTGGGTAAGCTATTACCATCTATCTAAATATTTTTCTCTCCAACCATACTCCCATAAATTTCTAACTAAAATGGGTAAGTGTCCTATGAAAAATAATTTGTATTCATTTTTCCATGAACATTCACTTTTCAATCATGAAGTTCTATGCAATTCATTAATCGAGTGTGGAACCTGAGGCCTTGTCTACCCCATGTTACTAGCTAGATTGATTGGTTGAATGATGAAATCAATCACATAGCCACATTTATCAATTACTATTACAAGCAAGTGGAGAGGTTTGAAAACTGGTAGATGGGCTATGGGCAAATAATTTCAATGGGTTACTACACAACGTTAGAAAAAAAATTCTGATTCATAATTACAAACTATGGTAGGAAATCTCAAACACAAGCTTAAACTTGTGGAATGCCAAATAGCTAAAGGTGCTCAGATATGAACCCACTTACATTGGATCAAATTAGGTGATCATGCCTCCAAACAAGGAAAATTTTAGTAGTGATTTTTTGTTAATTTATGAATATTTATATTTTAGGAATCTAATTTTGATGATTTGGTGGGGTTGACAACATGGTGAAATCACCTTTATTTTACAAGAAAAAATATTTTTTAGGGTCATCTCACCTTGTGTTGAAAGTAAATTGCCATATATATAGGACTTCCCCTATAACAATAAAATATGTGCAACTCGATCTCAAGAAATTTGCCACTATTTATCATAGTTACCATGTTCGACCAAACATGGCTCATGTTCGGTTTGAACCAAACAAATGGCATGGACCAAATTTATGCAGTTGAACTTGACCGAATAACCTTTTTTTTTTCTAAACCCAACAGTATATAAATAAAATAAACATTTAAGTATAAGTTTACATTTATACTTTCAGGATGTTTGAGAGGGGTTTTGGACCGCTAGGAGCTATAATGCAAATTCTAGATTTTGGAGGATCCTATCATATTTCAGAGTTAGTCAGATTTCAGGGTTTCAGGGTTTCAAACTTAGCCATATTTTAGGGTTTCAAGATTTCAAGGAGATATCATAGGAGGTATGAAGGCTACATGAAGGGATATATGCGTGATAGAATAGTATGAAAATATCTCTCGCAAAGTGCCACAAGCCGATCCCACCCCATTCCTAGTGCACCCCTTAAGGCATGCACTCTGTGAGATTCAATGCACCAATGAGCCCTTGTGAGAGAAAGTGTGAGTAATTTATAAAGTTGAAAAATAATGGGAGTGGCATTCATGATTTTGTGGGCAATCAAGATGATTTATTCTAGATTTGAATGTACATTTTGTCTTTGAAGTAATGAATGAATGAATGAATGAACGATGGTGCTAGTGCTAGTGCTAGTTTTGATTTTGAAGCTGGGTTTGATGTTGCAAATGTTTGAAACTTAAGTTCTATATCAATTTTGAGCTTAGGCTCTAAACTATGAATATTTTGCTATCTTTTAATGTAATTCAAGTTTGAAATTCTTATGCATTTCTCATTTTTGCAAGTGTTAAAATTAAATTAATGCTCATTCCTTAGTAGATTGAAATATTTTGCATATATATATATATATATATATATATATATATATATATATATATATAATTTCAAACTTCTGAACTTACCGAACCAAACTTTTTTCAAAATTCTGAACTTTCGAACTTTTTCCCCCTTCCGAACAAACCAATTTTTTTGAACATGGTAACTATGCTATTTATTGTTTCCTATCGACCATGTCTATTGTCTAGTCGTGGTTTGATGGCTTCTACTAGAAATAATAAGGGGGTAGGAAAATTAAATAAATAAATTAAAGTGTCTTCTTATTTTAATGATACAACAAATACATGTCTAAAATATTTAATAATTCATTTCACCCTAGTTAATTATTCAAAATTTTGTTGAAGCAACATAGACTAGCATCTGATAAAGCCTTAAGATGATCGTCTGGATATTCATGCCAAATAACCATCTAGAGCATTCAAATAATCATCTAGAATGTTTGATGATCATCTAGAATGTCGAGATGATCATTCAAAATGATAGTTTATTTTCTTATAGATAGTCGCTTGATCTCTTCATGTGGTCATTTTTTTTTTGCAGATGATCCTCTTCACATTTACAGTCAAGTGTCTGAAAAAATTCTAAGTGCAAACATGCCATGAAAAACATACACTAGATATCACATCGATTTCATCTTTATTATTATTCACCTTCCTGCGTGATTCGTGTTAGCATACCCATGTTTTTTTAGTATATCTCACTTAAATTTTCCCTACCTCCAAATATTTTTTCAATTTTTTTTGTGCCATGAAATTCAAAGAGAAGATCAAAGTCATCAAAACTACCCATGACTACCTCATTGAGGGAAGTTTTAAGGAATGATATTTTTTTGTAAGTATTTAATTATAGGCAAATATTTTTAGATAAAAAAATAATAAATACATGTATACTAGAAAATTCTAAGGAAAAAATATAATTTTCTACTAATAAATGTTTATTTTGGAAACTTTAACAATTTTTTGTATATTTTATAGGAATTTTTTGTGATTATTGTTTTAAATATTTGTTGATTGGCATATCTAAAATTTGTAAAATTTATTAAAAAAATAGTCAATTGGAAAAAAATAGTCCCTAAAATACTTTGTTCACTAATCTACCTGAATTCTCCTCGACCTTTCTAGATGACTATAAATTGGTGTTTTAGGCACAGGGAGATATAGAAGAGCAACCTCAAGCTTTGAAATAATGTTTAGATGTGGTTACTCATAAGCTAATACATTCAACTCAAATACTTTTTTATGTTTTTCTCACTCTCGATGATATTTTAACGGTGGTACAAAATAAGAACTACCACAGATCCCTATGAATGGATTGTTTCCCTTGTGAGTTTTACAAAGCCACATTGTAGTTTATCAAACCAACTTTAATTTAGGGTTATCATGAAGCTCTAGACATTAAAAATATAGGGGAAATTATAACCTAAGAAAACACCAAATTTATCCCTAAACTTGAAGATCTAAAGTCCATTCCTAGTTGGAAATCCTTCACCTTATGTCTCATACACAATCATAGACAAAACCTTAGCACTCCATCTATGACATATCCTTTCAAAAATTATTAGGCCAGATAAATTTAATTTTTATCAAAACTCACTACATCTCAGATAACATAATTTTAGTCTAGGATGGTATGGAATAGGTAGGGGCCTCTCGATAACATAGCGTGTTTTTGAAACTTGATTTTGAAAAGGCCTATGACCACATTGAATGGCCATTGATCCTTTCCATGTTGAAGGATTTAAGGTTTATATATATATATATATATATATATATATATATATATATATATATATATCTCTAATGCCATAAATTATATAACCATTAATGGAAACAAACCTGAGAGCTTTGGTCTCTTCTACTCAATTAGACAAGGATGTTCACTTTCTCTTTCATTATATGTTTTAGTGATCAAAGCTTTTGGTTACCATCTTTCCCTCAAAACTAAAAATGGCTTATCATAAGAATTATGATTCTTGATATTAAGGCTCAAAAAATCATTTGCCACTTTGTAGATGACTCTTTCCTTATTTTTGCAGATATTGAGGCTTCTTTTAAAGAAGCATTGATTTACCTTAACTTTTTTTTTAAATATTTAAGGTCTAATATATAGTGGGTCAAAACAAAATGCTTTCAATAGATCATGATGCTTATACTAAATTAGTTTAAGGATTTCCATTGAAATTGGATCAACATAGGGGAAATATTCAAATTATTAGGCATTCCCTTTGCCTTTGATAGCTATCCCTATGATTTGTGACTATATGTGATAGAGAGAGTTGAGATTAAGAATGCCTTTTAGATCACTAGTTATTTATCATTGGCATGTAAGTTCCAAATCTACACTAAAATTATCGTTTCCACTCATGTCTATTGTTATCCTTATTGGGCACCCTCAAAACCATGCTATAATAAAATTGATAAATTTATGAGAGACATTATTTGGTCTAGTGCTAGGAAAACTAGAGGTTTTCATAGAATGTCATGGGATGTTTGTTGCTTCCCATATGATAAGGGGGAAGGATCATCATTTATTTTTACACTTAGAGGTTTGCTTTATGCTCCAAGTGGATTTTACATGCTATTTAAGGTCTTAAGTCTTGGAACTTCAATGGCTTTAATGTGGTTGAGTCACCTAAAGATCAATAAGGCCCTTTATAGATATAGTGGCATGTTAGGGAGCATGAAACCTTGGTTTTTTTTAATAGCCAATCATGTTATCAAAACCTCTCTTTTAGTGGAAGTAATTAAACCCAAAATATTGGTTTACATGATCTAATTTACTTGTTATTTATGATTATTTTCTCAAAAGCCTTGACTTTAATATGCTTTTGTAGAGCGTGATGCTTATGCTAGACTGGGCTAAGGATTTCCATTAGAAGTGGATCAACATAATGGAAAGATTCAAATTCTTAGGCATTTCCTTTTCTTTTGATATCTCTCCCTTGAGTTGTGACTCTATGCACTAAAGAGAGTCGAGGAGAAGAAAGCTTACTGGATTAAGCTCTTGGTCTTTCTCAACCAACTACTTCTACAAAGTTCTCCTCTCCTCTAAAAAATGGTGGATTATTCCATGTTTTGTATCATACAATAAGCACCACTCACCAAAGTAAGCTTCACAAAATAAAGTGAGAGAAGCTATTATGTTGTAGTGTCTAAATTGATCCTATCTACTTGATACTAGATCAACTACTCATACCAAGTTGTGAGTATCTTATTATTTATATTTGTTGATATCAGGTTGAGTGTATTTGTACATGTTGATATTGGGTGGTTTGTAATTGTTGATATCATGTTTTGAGTATTTATACATGTTGATATTTCACTATAAAGAAAGAAAAATAGGGATTGAATCTATCAAAATACTCAAAGGCCTTCATTGGTTACTTGGAATGTACAGCTAGGATGTTCATTGAGATATGGTGAAAGGCCAAGGCCATTAATAGTCTCAGTATTCATGCTTTGGCCCAAGATTCATTCTTTATCTTCTAGATTGTAGTGCTTATATGTGTTTGATATGTAGACCAAGTCGTACAACCTTTAGAACATATCATATTCAAGTAAGGTCATGCTTACAACATCTATGTTTTCGAAATATAAATGCATTTTCTTTTCAACATGCTTTGAATGTGGGATATTACTTATAATGGGTCGTACTTCAAACTTTATACATATGCATGGAATCCATTACATGTGAGAGTCCTCAATCTACTAGGGGCTATGGGGAAACCTTGAGATATCTTCATTGTTCAAAAATAAGCCTTGAAACAAATTTTGCTTAAAAAACCAATGTCTAACAAGCATAGGAGATATAAACATGAAAAAAAACCTTGTGTTAAAAGAGAATGCAAAATATGCAATAATCTCATCTGAAGAAGGCACTTTTTTTGCATATATGCTTTTAGGTAATCACAAAAAAGTAATGATAAGAATAATCTAAACCTTGCTCTCATGTATAACAAACATGAGAGAAATAGGAAAGAAAAAAAACTTGTAATAAGATAATGTTAGATATATAATATGTTCCTCTAAAGGAGATAAAAATCACTAAGAACTCTCAAGTTTAAGCATAATCATCTCCTCCACTCACAAGCTAGAGAAACAAGGCTCTCAGACTTCTCTCATCAAAATACAATGTGCAAGAGAAAGACTTATGGGATTTATAAGGTATACATCCCTTTTTTGATTGGATGATGAAACACAAATCTTGATTTGGCAAGGGAATGGTGCAATCATATTGGTTACCTAAAAGGTTCCTTTTTCCTAATATAAATGTAGGAAAAATAGATCTTATTCAAAATATTAGTCTAGAACTCACTCATCTAAGTGAAATTATGAAAAAGGTTTGGATAACTATTTACACTAACACCTCCCTTAAGTGATACTAGGAAGTGAATATTAAAAAATGATGAAACTTAAATCCTAAGAAAGGGGTCTTGACAACATATTTGATGAGGTACTCATGTACACTAAAAATCAACATGAAGGAAGGAGAATTAAACATGCACCCCCCAACCCCAACTAAGGACTAATTTATTCATATCATATGCCTAAAACAATCAAGGAATCTTAGTCAAAATTGAAGAGTGTTAATGACAAGGGCCTATGTCTGAAAACTAATGGAGGTCCACCTGCACCGAATAATGTTTATGTCCTTTAGAATAGGAAGGAAAAAAATTGTTTAATTAAAGTATTTCCACTCTATAAATTAATATGAAGACAACGATAGAAATATTTTTTTAATGGGTCCAAAGTTCAAGTGTTGCATAGGTATATAAAGATCATACATAAGAAATTAAGGTCATGATGCCATTAAAATAGACATGATAGAACAAGGACATGGACCATTTGCTCAAGTATTTTTTATGTGACTACAATGTGCCTTTATACACACATAAAATTGAAGGCACCATGAGGCCTTATGAAGGTGCTCTAAAATTGAAGGTGATATACATCACAAGAGTTGAAAATAAGATTTGAAAATTTTCCAAAGTTTGCATGAAACAAAAAGTGTGCCAAAGCACAAGTTATATGTTGTGCATAAAAGATGTCATAATAATTTTTCTTGCACATAAATTAATATGTAAAATATGTTCCAATACAGTTTAAACCAAATTTAATTACATTTCTAACTATACATTTAAAAATTTTAAGTGTAAAAATAAAATCATCAATTTATGGTGGTTAAGTTATCATCAGTCGAAAAACAAAATTGAAAGATGTCTTAAGGGTATCACATGAAATAATGAAGTATTTTTATAGCTTGAGGTTCTAAGACTAATAAAATCCTAAATCTACAACAAAACATCATACACAGTGAAAAAATGGTACCCAATTTCACTAAATGATTTACGAGATATAGGTTGTAAAAAATGTACATAGGGAAACAATAGTGCAAGAGTTTTAAAAAATGATTTTTAGTTGGGGCACAAATTCTTGTCACATTGAACCCACCTCTAGTTCTTAAAATATAGATAAAAAATTATGCCCATAGGGGCCATTGGGACAAAATGTTTCTAAAAAGCATAAACGGGCCTATAAGGCCCTTAGAAGGGAAAAGGGTACCAAAGGAGAAGACCTTAAGCATGATATAGAATTCTAGTGGGGGGTGAGTGCTGGGTAGGCTAGATGGAGGCAAAGTGGGGGATAAGATGAGTAGAGAAAAGTGAAGGGTGGTTATGTGTTGCCTTGGGGGTGCATAAAGTGTTAGGGAGGAGCTAAGAACTGGTGGAGGTGCCAACCAAGAAGGGAGGAGGTAGTGAAGTGGTACATGAAGGAAAATGAGGCCAAAATGAGGAGCACTTGATAGAAGGGTGCCCAATGAGGCCCTAAATTATAAGAAGAATGCTAAAAATAGGGTTATGGCATTGATAACCCCTAAACAACTTAATTTTTTTTTACTATTTTTGGTCAAAGCAAAAAATATTAAAAGATTTTTTTATAAATTTTGAAAAAAAGAATACCTTTTTTTTGGATTGATGTTTTTGCCTAAAAAATGGATTAAAATCCTAAAAACACCCTTGGACTTCCTAAAACCCTAATGACTTACTAATTTCAAGTTCATGCCAAAAATAAATTATAAGTCAAAAAATTGTGTTTTGTTTTTTTTCTAAATTATGAAATTGTAAAAAAAAAGTTTAAAAAATCAACTTCCCTTCTCATAAAAAATTTCTAAGCACCCAAAATTTTAGAGAAAAAAATTCAAAAGGTGCCTATAACAGCTATTGAACCCCCATAGAAAAAAGCATAGCAATGTTTGTTGAAAACCCATCATTAACGAGTAATCTTTTCTGGCAAAAACTGTGTCTAGTTTTGTAGATCAATGTGTTTCGGATCCACTATTGTGATCCTTCATTAGGAAAAATTGTTATGTAAGAAAAAAACTAGCTTGTTTCTTTAAAGCTAAAGGGAAGAAATGACTGTTGAAAAAAGTTTCCAAAAATGAAACAAAAGAGTCGTTACCAAAAGTTACTAAAAAATATTAGAGATAAGAATTTCTAATTAATGCCATAATTATAATTTAAGTTAAATGTATTTTAGTATCATAAATTTATAATTTTAAGCCTAATTAGTTTATAATTGTTGTTTTATAGCATACTAAAAGAAAAGAACCTAATATTACTATAATATATAAATATTAATGAGTACCGACTAATTAAAATAAAACAAGAGACTTAATTTAGGAAGACCAATAAAAACTAAGCCTAAAAAATTAAAATAAACTACCCTATAATGTCTAAGGAGAGAAAAAACAAGAAAAATATATTTAATATTTATAAATTATCGGTTTCCAAGCATGGCTAATCTCTAGCCCTTCATCTCTATTCATATTATTAGGGTGTTTCAAAATTTCTATGGCCTCTCTTATTTTCCTCTTATGGCAATGATCTTCAACTACTAATATTATAGCATCCTCAATATTGATAGCATGCTTCAACTTGAACGAGTGTTCTGCAAGGGCCAATTTTTCTTTTCTTTCAAGATGAATGTGAGCTGAATGTTTTTTAATTTTTGTTTTTACTAACCTACCCATTTCTCCAATGTACAGAATACCACAAGAACAATCAACCTTGTAGACACCACCCCTGAGGTTTGAGTCCAACTTGTCTTTGGTAGTGCCTATCATCATGCATAACTTATTGATAGGAAGGAAATTAGAATGAATGTTTTGTTGATTTAGAATTTTAGCTAGTTTATTAGAAATTCCTTCAACATAAGGTAGATAAGAAATAGGTCCTTCAACCAAAGTCTTCTTATCTTTGGCTCTATTAATATTATCTTTAACTTGATTTATAGCCTTAGCTATTTGTTTACCTGAGTATCCATTCAACTTAAAAACTTTATTAAGATGTTTGATTTCAGGACCGATGTTCTCCTCATCACAAATTTTAAATGCCATAGTGATTAGAGTTTTAATGACCCTTGCTTTCTAAGCGAGTTAATGATGGGAGGAGGCATGTAGGTAATGGTCTATATGTGTTCCTTTTCTATAGACCTTCCTAGATAATTTTAATACACTATAAAATAAAAATTATAAACCAAATAGGCTTAAAATTAAAATTTTATAATATTAAAATATTTTTAACTAAGTTTATAATTATGACATTAATTATAAATTCTTATCTCCAATAATTTTTAAGTAATTTTTGGTAACAGCTATTTTGTTCCATTTTTGAAAAAAAATCAACGGTCATTTTCCCCTTTAGCTTTTAAGAAGCAAGGTACTTTTGTTCTTGCATTACAATTTTCCCTGATGAAGGATCACACTAGCGGATCATAAATGTGTCAATTTTGAAAATTAGACATATTTTTTTCTAAAAAAGATTACTTGTTATTTTTTGGATTATGGAAGCATAAAATCTTTGATAACCCATCACTAATTCGTTTAAAATAACTAAAACTACACATCCCCCTCAGAATATGAATCCTTGGAACAAAAACAAAATCTATAATCTACTATTAGACTTCAAAACCCATATTTTTGATAAAAACACAAGATAGTAAGGCTTGATGCAAATATGAAAATGAATTCCTCAAATATTCTATGAAATTCATTAATCTAAAATATTATATCATATAAGATTCTAAAACTATTTAAAGATATAATAAAACCTCAAGATCCTTGCCCTATTAAAAAATAGTCCATGGAATAAATTTTACATAAAAAATCCATGTATAACAAGCATGAGGGAAACAAATAGGAAACAAAAACCCTAGGTTAAGAGAATGAAAAAATTAAAATAAACCCCTCTAAGGAATGCAATAAATCATGGGAGATATCATGCTCTACTAACATAATTTCCTCTCATAAGTGGGAGAAACAGTCTCTCAAACTTTTCTCATGGAAATAGAATATACATGAGAATAAATTATAAGATTTCTTAAAAAATACATCCCTTTTTATGATTGGATGATGAAGGGTAAATATTGATGGGTCAAGGGAATGATGCAATACTATTGGATACCTAGATGGTGCCTTTTTCCTAATATGAAATTAGGATAATAGCTTTTGTTCAAAGTTATAGTCTAACTCACCAACCTAAGTGAACTTATGACTAAGGTGCAAATTATTGTTTACACCAACACTACCTACCTCATTCTCACATTTATTATCTCTTGATATCTCTTAAGATAAATGTGAATTCACTATATGCATATTTCTATATTATCAATAATTTTAGCATTCTACAATACAATAACATTTTGTTATAATTTTTGGTGAAGATTTTTTAGGTGTTCGCAACCATCCATAACTTTTCCATAATATATTGTTTTGGTATTTGATTTCTTGATGACCTTGCACATTTCAATAAATTTTATCTAACACAACTCTAAATTTAACAATAGTATGTAAAGGGTTATTTTAAGGAGATACTACACATTCTAACTACATGGATAGGTATTTGATATCCTTGAGCAAGTTTCCAATTTTTTTCTTGTATATCTTTAATAAATTGTTGAATATATTAATCCTTAGATGTAGTAGCATGACATGATTAACATTGCTAGGAATGGAGGCTTTAATATTATAACTAATACAAAGACCAAAATATAAATCATTAGGAGTAGGCTGAGATGGTCCACTAATAGTAAGAGAACAAAGTAAGTCCTAGGTTATGTAGGAATATGTATGTTAAAATGGGAGGATTATCACTAGGTGGAATTAAAAAAACATGAGTAAGAACACTATCCTAACCAATTGATGTAGAAGTAGATCATTTAGTGAGTGGATTAGAAACATTTAAAGGATCATTGGTAACATTCTCATGTTTATATTGGTTATCTAAATCTTTCTTTTGTATTTATTTTAAATTAAGCAAAATGGGTTCTAAACACACATGGTTTTTATTTATCAAGCATTTAAATTAAACAAGTTTGTTAATCCTTTTAATATATACATCTTCAAAATTATCAACATAATTATAAGCATTGTTCTCATAACCATGTTCATGTATGTAGTTTTATCATTCATAATTACATCATTTTCATTATCAATTACAAAATGAGTAGGAATTCCACTATCATTTGTCATTTTGATTTAAAAAAGAGTGAGTACTTAACAAATAAAATTGATTGAAATTACAAGTAACATCACTCAATTTAGCATTTTGCCTACTAGGTATTGTAGATATATAACTCTTAATTGGAATAAGATGTAAACATAGGGAACATGAAATAATTTAGGAATAATGATAAAGAAATAAGGAACACACCAAAATATAAAAATTAGATTCAAAAAGTGAAAAAATCAAACCCTATACAGTGATTGGACAAAGAAATCCTAAAGTTTTGATGTTCAAAGAATGAACAGATCCACCCAAAATGTTTTAGAAAATTATAATTTAAGGTTGAGGCCCATCCCATATATATAGAGGGGAGGGTGCCCATAATGTCCTAATCAATAAAAGTGAAGACATGTTGGGATCAGGCCCCTATATTTAAATAGGACATAGGTTTTGATAGGGTGATTACACTTTTCAAAATTTTATAAAACTACGGAACAATAGATACCCATAGAAATATAATAAACTATAGGTATGAAGATAATTTAGTGCTTAAATTAACAAATTAAAGTACCTTCCAATTAATTGATAAATAATAGCAATGAAAAGAGAGATATAAGTGACTGGAATTGGCACATCTATGCACTATGACTTGATTATGAGACAAGAAATGAGATTTTGAGGATAACTAGATGGAAACCATGTATCTGGAAATGGGTTATAATTGGTGGACCATTGATTATGACCCTCTTTTAGGATTCTAACACCTAATGGCTATCTTGGTTTTGTAACTTTCTAAATCACTTTAGTGGGGATAAATTATTTGTATCCTAGCTACATTTCATTGAGTTAATCAACATAACTTTATGAAATTTATTTTATTTTTACTAGACCCATTTCTCCACAAGGCCACAAGAGTAGAACATGTAAGGAGATAAGAACCCTTCAATAAAGTATTATAAAAATGTACCATAGTCTTTTTAGTTTCTTCATATTATCATCCCAAAAGGTGTCTTACCAATAACTTATTTTGATTTTCATTAATGAGAACAAACAATTATGAAAACAAGTTTATCATAATCCACCCTTAGACTTCTTAAAACCCTAATGACATGCCAATTTCAAGTACATGCTGAAAATAAGTTATAATTCAAAAAATTATGATTTGTTATTTATAAATTATGAAATTGTAAAAAAAAAATCAAAAAATCAACATCGCTTCCCAAAAAGAAATTATAAGCACCCAAAATTTTAGAAAAAATCTCAAAATGTGCTTATAACAACTATTGAACCCCCATAAAAAAACCTAGCAATTTTTTTAGAAAACCCATCACTAATTTGTTGAAAATAACTAAAACTCAACATCCCCTTGATAATATGAATACTTGGAACAAAAACAAAAACTATAATCTACTATTTGAATAGAAAAACCATTTTTTGGCAAAAAAAATGAGAGAGTAAGGCTTGAACCAAAAATGAAAATGTATTCCTCAAACATGCTATGAAATGTATGAATCCAAAATATAGTATCATATGAGATTATAAAACTATTGGGAGATATAATCAAACTTCAAGATACTTGCCCTATTAAAAAATAATACATGGAATAACTTCTACGTAAGCAAGGCATGTATAACAAGCATGAGAAAAAATTATTGGATTTCTAAAACATCCATTTCTTTTTATGTTTGGATGATGAGGGGGAAATTTTAAATGGTGAAGGGAATGATGCAATCCTATTGGATACCTAAAATGTGCCTATGTTCCTAATATTAAAATAGGATAATAGATTTTGTTCATAGATATAATCTAACTCACTTACCTAAGTGAACTTATGACTAATTTTCAAATGATTATTTATTCCAAAATTACCTACCTTTTTCTTAGACCTATTATCTCATGATATCTCTTAAGATATATGTGAATGCACTATATGGATATTTCTATATCGTCAATAAATTTAGCATTATAAAATAACATCTTGTTATATTTTTTTGGTGAAAAATTGTTTTGGGTGCATGCAACCATCCACAACTTTCCCACAAGTTATTGTTTCGATATTTGATTTGTTGGTGACCTTGCACATTTCAAGAAATGTTATCTAATGCAACTCTAAATTTCATAGATTTAAGAAAAGGGAAATTTTAAGGATATGCTACACATTTAAATCACATAGATAGATATTTGATATCCTTGGGCAAGTTTCTAAATTTTTGCTTGTATATCTTTAAGATATTATTGAATATATGCATCCTTATATGTAGTATCATGACATGATTAACATTGGTAGGAATGGAGGCTTTAATATTATAACTAAGGTAGAGACCAAAATATAAATAATTATGAGTAGGTTCATATGGCCCACTAATAGTAAGAGAACAAAGTAAGTCCTAGGTTGTGTAGAAATATGTATGTTAATATGGGAAGGAGTAACACTAGGTGGAAGTAAAAAAGTATGAGTAGGAACACTAGCCTAAATAATTGATGTAGAAGTAAATCCTTTAGTAAGTGGATTAGAAACATTCAAAGGATCATTGGTAACATTCTCAAGTTTATATTTATTATCTAAATCTTTATTATGTATTAATTTTAACTTAAGCAACATGGGCTCAAAACACACATGATTTCTAATAATTAAGCTTCTAAATTAAGCAAGTATATTAACCCTTTTAGGAAATATATCATCAAAATTATAAACATAATTATAATCATTGTTCTCATAACCATGTTCATATATGTAGTTTTATCATTCATAATTACATAATTTTCATTATCAATTACAAACTGAGTAGGAATATCACTATCATTTATCATTTTGATTTTAAAAAAAGTATGAGTGCCAAGAAAATAAAGTTGATTGAAATTATGAGTAACATCACTCAATTTACCAGTTCACCTATTAGGGATTGTAGATATAGACTTATTAATTGGCATAAGATGTAAACATAGGCATAATATAGATATCCTATAATATAAGAAAGAGAGATGACCATATAAGGACCAACTACATACAATTGGCTGCACCATAAAGTGGGTTGAAGGTTGAAAGAATGATTTGTTTGTAAGAGCCTATCAAGGATATAATAAGGAAACTACCTACAAAGAACTAAGAAATAAGAGAAACCTAGATCCATGATGGTAAGATGGTAACCTAATAATATATAAATGCCAAATGGATAAAGGGCTTGTAACTTCATATAAAGGTAGTGAAAATAAGCTTAAATCACTAAAGGAATCTAACTGTGGTTTTATCTGAAGGCCTAAATAACATAGACTAGTGTAAGCATAAATTTCATTTAGGCAAAGAGAGAAGAGACATCAACATACTACTCTAACAATATGAACAATACATCTATCTACTAAAGTAAATAAAATAAAAATATTATAAATATGGGTACTTACCTTGAGTGACTTGTCAGCACATCAATCTCCCCCTTAGTTCTAGTGGTACTTTACAGGAGATGTGATAGGTGGAGGCATAAAATGGAAAATATGAAGACATAAGTGACCTTATTTTGGAAATATAAATACTAAGGTGCACCTCATTGGTTTAACTTCCTTATATTGGCCTTTAAAGATGTTGAGCAAGATTAGACTTCTAGAAGAATAAGCTCTTAATGCTTAATTCCTCTTATATACATAAATCAAGATTTTCATGTGTAGTATGAGTGAATGAGTGTTATAATTATATCAAATGGACATTTATAAACCCTATAAATACTAGTTAAAATGATAAAAGTGATCGAGATAAAATGTCAACATAATCAATCCTCATTAATTCATAATAATACATCAAGAATGACATGATACTAGCTTGACCATGCTGATATAGTACAAATAAGAAAGCAAATAAATTAATATGGATCAATCTATTAGTAAGGCTTCACAATCATGAAAATAGAATAAATTGATTAGGATGGATTTAGTAGGAAATAAAAATATTATACATAACTAGAATCCAAATCGATATAGTAACAAAAAATCAAGATACTAAGCAAAATGAGCAGAGTGAAGGGAGAAGATACATAGAGCAGACTAAAAATAGTAGAAGGCATGCTAGTGATGATAATCAAGTATAATATGTTTAATGGAAATATATTATAAAACACCACCACCTGACCCCAACCCATTCTTGGGGACTCCTTAGGGTATGCATTCCAAGATATTGATGTACCAATGAGTTTTACAAGAAATATTATGAGTCACTAAAAATTTAAACATCATCAAATTAAATATAATTTAAATATCATCCTTTTCTATGCTAACATGTTGATGGTTTAAAATGACCTTGTCATCTTGCATATCTGTGTACAGATTGAGCCTACTAAACCATTGAATGTGGCAAGGAGGACATCAAGGTTGTTCTATTATCATTCAATATTGGTTAGCTATTATTGGCAAGCTTTTTCTCTCAAGTTTTCTTATGGCTTGATCTTCAAAACATGGTGGTGATAGTTGAAGAATTTGTTCATTAAGATCAACAACCTGTAGTCTATGCACAACCTACAAAAGATCAAATGACACTACCCTATAAATCACATTACATTCGATTCCTAGCAAACATTTTGGTTAGGTGGATCTATGAGCACCTTGTACCTCCACGGTTTTCCATATAGATAAATTTTCCAATGTAATTATCTAAAACTGTGTTTCAAAGCTTCAAAATAAACAAAGGTCATGAGTCATATAGTTTGATTTATGATAAATATTTCAAGCATTGGTTTTATTTAATAAAGAGTCTTTATTGTATGTCAATGTTCTATTATCATAGGTGAATATTATAATATAGATCTTTTAGTCATTAGTATAATTTTATATCTAGGTGAGTTGTTTAGTTATTATACTCATATAATGAGTCATTTTTATCAAATAGAGTCAATGTCATTAATTAAGTGGTCATTGTCATTTAGTCAATCTTGAAATGCTATTTATTGTCAAGATCCAAAAGTATCAATGTTTGAGTCATCATTTTTTTTAAATGTGAAAAATGAAATCAATATTGTAAATGATGCATTATCACTTATCTGCGACATCCTAATGTCAAATGCATCATTATTATGGGGGGGACCCCATTTTATTCAAATTCACATTTATATAAGTTTCAAGTCATCATCAACTGAGTAAACAATGAAGATACTAGAGGCAGGAGGCTACACAGAGTGTTAAGCATGGAATATATTGAGAGGGGGGGTGAATCAGTATATTATATATCTTATAAAACTTTCCCTTTATCAATTTCCACTTAATCAAACATTCAAGATATGTAATAAAACTTAAACAATAAACATCACACAAGATAGAGAGAGACACCAGATATAATGTGGAAACCCAATGTGGAAAAAACCATAGAGAACAATCTCAAGTATATTTGTGAGAACAAACCCATAAGAGCACCATACCCCTTTGCCGAGTACCAACCTTAGCTACAATTTGTGATCACTAACCCACAGGAGCTTCAAAACCCTTTGCTGAGCACCAACCCAGCTACTATTCGTGAGCATCAACCCCTTTGCCGAGCACCAAACCAATAAAAATTTGTGAGCACCAACCCACAGGAGCACCAACCCCTTTGTGTATACCACAAACTTATCTCTCAATGTTGCTATCTCAACAAATGATAGATCAATACAACATCTCCTTCCTCTCTCTCACCTTTTCTCTTCTAAGCTAGATATAAAAAATACAAATCATATTCATCTCTCACAATTGCTATTCTAAGCTAGATATTACAATATCAAATCAACCTCTATCTCTCATATTACAAATGGCTTCTCAAGCCTTTATTTATAGCTTTCCAAATGACCTTTGGCCTTCCCCCTTTGTGACCCTTCAATCCTCATGGAAAATGGCACCAATCTTGGATGACCCTTCATATTCAAGCCTTTGAAAAGTCATGTGGTGACCCTTCATGACCAAAAACATCCTTCCCACTTTTGTCCTTATCTTTGGTGACTTTTCATATTCCTCAAAGTGTCCCTTCATGAGAAATTGCACCCTTACTCTTTTGTCTTCACTTGGTGACTCTTGGTATTCCCCAAGATGACTCTTCATGGGAAAATGTGTCCCATCCTTCTTTTGTCTTTACCTCATGGCTCTTTGACTTATCCATGGGCCCTTCTTTTGTCTCATATGCAACCAAAAATATATTCATTAATATTAAATAAATATTAACTCATATTAGCCAAGATATATTTATTATAAACAACATTAAATGCAATGGGGCCTTTATCACCAATAATGCTAAAAATTTGACATCAATGAAAATATTTCCAACACAGAAGATGGAGTTATTTCAACAACCTCTCATCAATCACCAATGATGGGGATGAAACAATGTTTTGGTGATGTGTGTGGTGTGTTATTTTCAGTATGGTGTATTTTACATTTCTATTGTGTGTTGAAAATAAGAACCAAAGTATATACATGTTTACATGTGAATGATATTCCCATGTAACCCTTTTGTATTTACATTGGATAATGTTGATCTAAAAAGCATTATAGAAATCATGATGTAAGGTTAGTGGTTAACCTGTGAAAACCATTGTGTAAGGTTAGTGGTAAACCTGTGAAAACCATGTTGTAAGGTTAATGGTGAACCTAAGAAAACCATTCTTCAAGGTCAATGGTGAACATGTGAAAACCATTTTGGAAGGTTATTGGTGAACCTAAAAAACCAATTGCAGATGATTGTGATGGAATATATGTGTGATAACACATGTATGCGGAGAAGATCATGAGCACACGAAGGTGGAGCATGTTACAATCAAAAAATAGAGATATATTGTACAATGTGAAAACTATGGGGGGAATGTTGGGAATAAATTTCACACTAGGTGAAAATAGGTATTTACAAGAAGGTAAAAATCAAATGCTAAATTCATATTTATTGAAAGGTAAATATTAGTTATAGGTTGTTAGTAACCATATGGTTAATATGGTAAATTTGTATAGGTTAGAATATTATGTTGCTAGATATATTTTTATATGTTAAAACAATATATCATATTTAGGTATGCACTATTATAGGAGATTTTATAGGTGAGAGAATATTTGGGAGTTGTTATAGGAAATATTCCTATATATTTGTATATGTTATGTATGATTTAATTAATCAAAGTATTCAGATTAAAATTCTCTCTATGTTTGTGTTCAGCTCTTTGAATTCACATCAGCAAATAAGTGAACATGGGATATTTTTGTTACCTTAATTTCCCTAGTTGTGTTGCTATAGCGATACTATATCAAAATTTAGTGGTGTTATGCATTCATAATTTTAGATTTTAATTAATCAATACTACCACTTGCATAAAAGGTTAGTATTTTGGATTCAATGATAATTTTTACAAAAATAATGTAAATTCCTATCAGGATTCGATTTCATTTGTGAAGTTACATTTTTAACATGCCATAACGTGTTATTTTAAAAAAAATCATAGCATTAAGATACCTTATGGGATTGATAAGAAGTGGAATCTATTTTTAGCTCCCATAAATTTCTTATTGAAAGTGTAAGAAAAATATCTTTTTATTTGTAAATATTTCATATTTTTTATTTCCAATTTGATTATTTGTTTTCAAATATTAGCAATGCCTTATGCATGTTTGTAGTGTTGTTTTCCTTGGTATGTGTTCCTTGACCTCCTATTTTATGGTCAGGTTGTGGTATATTTTTTTAAAAGGGCACATGAAAATTTATCTTATTTTTAGTGTTCTTGGTTTTCTTATGAATGTGATAGTGAATAATGAATTATAACAATATTTTTTTTAATGTGGTTGATTTGACTTATCTATGTGAATATGTTTCTATTGGGATTGAGTTATAAATGATGCAAGTTGTCATTTGTGCTTTAATGGGGTTGATTGTGTTAATTCAGGTCTCATATGATTAAAATAAAAAAAATCATGATAGTGGAAGTATGATTTTATGGTTTGATTTGAAGGTATATTTCTAACATTGTGTGAAGCACTGGGTTTTTCTAATTTTGGTCTACTTTGGTTAGATAATTATTATTTATCTTAAATTACCCACAATGCATACTTTCCCCGAGAGATAGATATGTTTTTAAACCAAAAAATATCATCTAAAATTTTGGCATGCTTTAAGAGATAAATTATTTATAAATAACATAGGGCATACTATAAATTAGGAATGCACTATGAAAATTTTAGAGACATTCAATTTGTAAGCATATAACAAGAAAATATATAATATTAATAAGAAGGTTAAACATGTAGGATTCATATGTGTTATATTTGTATGAAACCATTCAGAGCTAATGGATGATATATGTAGAAATCTTTAATAATGCATGTGACTCTTATTACATTATGATTATACTTGATCATTATGTATGAATAGTTGACTCTTATAGTTTTAGAGGATATCTTAAAGAAACTCTAAACTTTATCATTAAAATTTCAACAAGAAATGATGTTTATGTGGAAGCATAGTTGGTGGGATGATATCAAGTTTAATTAAAATATATTTGTAAAAAAAATTGTGGCAAGAGATGGAAGTTGGTTATATATTTTCCAACAACAATGTTTTTTTGAAAATTAATGGTGGTGGTAAGTGAAGAAAGTTTCATTTTAGATTTTTTTTTTCAAACTTACAAAAATAAGGGAGCTATAATAACTCTTAGTTTCATGAGAAAGGATCAAAATTATGCATCACAATGGAGAAATGATTTTTTTTTAGTTGTTTAAAGAAATAAAAAATTGTCTTGTTACAAATAATTTCCTTCAAAGGTTTCTTCTTAATCATTTTGGGAAGATTAGTTTTAAAAATAGGGTTTTCAAACATTTCCATCACATTCAAAGCATATAAACTATTTTTGGTTGTTTGAAAAATTATAGTTACCTCTAATTCAACCTTGACCATTGCTCCTACAAATACCTTAACATACACTATAAGTTTTGAAAAATCTCACAAAGCATTATTATATGCAATGGTATATTCATTTGGAAAAATCTAGATCCTTGAATTGAACATGAACCTCACAATAAATTTGCTTATTGGTATGTTATCCAAATTATTAATCTTTATTTTGAGAAAAACATTAATCCTTGAACTATATTACCAATAAAAAATGAATTTTAAAATATTAATTGATAATGAATTTCCAAGTATAAATGTTTAATCACTTTGTATAAGGAAGAGCATCATCATGTAAAAAAATATCTCATTTCTATTAGATACTCATCCTTGAATGATGACTCAAAATATATAAGAATAATGTCTAATAAGGATGAATAATCATAAGCAACAAGAGAATTTCAACATTGAAAATCATATGAAGAGTTCAGAATAATAGATGAAATTTTTCCATACATATTCTCAATAATGATATAGATAGTAAAGGGGAACGTATGTGCCCCAAGTAGTGATGAAAGTGAAAGGGAATAAATATCATCAAATGTTCAAGAAAATTATCACAACATTTTAGCTAGTTATTACATTGGTCAAGGTGTGAAGGAGCACGAACTAGTCCATGTATAAAAAGACAAAGTCTTATGTAGTGAAATTGTTTTACATGTGAATATAACATGGTGTATACATTATCTCATAAAAAATGACTGCAAGAATTGGATCTGACATGATTTTGATTCATAAAATTAGTTGTTAAAAATAAGAAATGGATTATTCTCATAATGACAAACATAGTGAAAACTTGAAAAATGAGAGAAGCAAACCATAGTGTGCCTCTATGCACATGGATAAAATTGAGGGAACCATAATGAATTACAAAGGTGATCAAAAATTGAAAGTGATACACATCACACGAGTGTCAAATAAGCCATGACAAATGTCTTAAGTGTTGTGCAAAATAAAAAGTGTGCGATAATATATTTACAAGCATGATATATGTGTAGTGTACAATATCTTCCATAACAAAAATTTTGACTTGCAAATTTAATATGCCCTGACCCCCCTCTCCCTCACACCAATAATAAGTATGGTGCATTATAATTAGTGCATGAACAATAAAATAATGTCCAATATTTCTCACAATTTTAGGGTGCACAATGATTTTTCCCATGATTATAAATTGAATAAAATTGGGAAACAAAAAAATATTTTGGTATATTAAATAAACCAAATTTGATTACAAATCCAAAGATTTATTCTTAAAATAATAGTGTAAAAAATCTCATCAATTTTTGAATTACGGTGGTCAAGTTATCACTTGTCAAAAATTAAAGTTGAAAGATGCCTTAAGGGTATCACATGAAATAATGATGCATTATTATAGTTTTAGGTTCTAACATTAATAAATATGAAATCTACATGAGAACATTATGCACAGTGAAAAAATGATACCCAATTTCGTTAAATTGTTTTTCAAGATATTGGTTGTCAATAAAATTTACATAGGGAAACATAGTGTAAGAGGTAAAAAATGATTCTTTGTGGGGGCCATGACTTCTTATTTCACCCAACCCACCTTTGACTCTTAAAATATGTCCAAAAAAACTCTTAGTGAAAAAATTGTGCCCATATCGGCCTTTGGGATGAAATATTTTATAAAAATTCTAAAAGGCATAAATGGGCCTAAATTACCCTTAGAAGGGAAAAGTGAGCCAAAGGGGAGGCATTGGATTTGATAAGAGAGGTAGGTAGGGATGGGTCATGGATGGTCTGCATTAAGGTAGAGTGGGGGATAGGTTGGCAAGAGTAGAGTGAAAGGTGGGTTATGTGTTGCATAAAGGTTACATGAAGTGCTACAAAGGAGTTAGGAACTGATGAATCTACCAACTAGATAGGGAGGAGGCAAGGGAATTGTGCACAGAGGAAAGTGATGAAAAAAAAAGTAATACTAGATGGATGGTACCCAATAAGAACTATCATTATTGGAAGAAATCCACAAGTAGGGTTATAACACCACTAACCCCGAAGCATCATAAATTATGATATGTTTTTTTTAAAAAATTTTTCTTAAAATAAAAAATGGAAATTTTTTTTGAGAAATTTAAAAAAAATCCAGAAAAAAAGAAAAAAAAATCATATTGATGTTTTTTTCCTAAAAATATAATTAAAAAAAAAACCCAAGGAACTGGTAAAACCCTAGGGAATTGTGAATTTTAAATGCATATAAAAAAACAATTGTAAGTCAAAAAAAATGATTTTTTTTTTTTAATATGACATTTTGAAAAAAAAATCATAAAATTCAGTACCCTTCCCAAAAAAATTATAAAACTTCTCAAAATTTACCTATAACACCTACTCGAACCTCCAACAAAAACCAAGAATGTTTTTGAAATCTCATCAATATTATTATGAAAATAACAAAAAATCAACATCCCCTAGAGAATGTGAATCCATTGAAACAAAAAGAGATCTCTAATCTATTATTGGAATTGAAAACCATCTTTTTCTAAAAATAGGAGAGAATAAGGCTTGATCAAGAAATTAAAATGTATTCCTGAAACATGCTATAAAATGCAAAAGTCCAAGAATAAGGCTTGAATAAGAAAATTAAAATGTATTTTTGAAACATGTTATGAAATACAAAAGTTCAAAATTTAGTATGATACGAGAGTTTTGAAACTATTGGGAGATATAAGAAAACATTAAGATCCATGCCTAATTCAAAAAATATCCATGGAATAACTTCTACATAAACAAGTTATATATAAAAATCATGAGAAAAATACATAGGAAATAAAAACCCTAAGAGAATGAAAAATATATAATAAGCTCCTCTAAGGAATATAATAAAACATGGGAGATCTCATGTTCTAGTAGCATATTTTTCTTTTCAAACAAGCTAGGGAAACAAGTATCATAATTTTTCTCATGAAAATAGAATGTACATGAGAAATATTTATAAGATTTATAATTTATCCTTTTTTTCTATTGAATAATGAATGGTCAACCCTGATTGGCAAAGGGAATTGTGAAATCCTATCAAATACCTAAAAGGTGCCTTTTTCCCAATATGAGAATAAGGCAATAGATTTTATTAGGTATTAAATTATAACTCACTAACCTAAGTGAACTTATGACTAAGGTACATGTGAATTCACTAAGTTAAATGTAAATTATAAATCACTAACCAACACTATCTGCCTCTTTCTCACATCTATTATCTCTTAAGATAATTTTGATTTTATTACATGAATATTTATCTATTATCAAGACACTTAACATTCTATACTGGCATTTTGTTATAATTTTTGGGTGAATAATTTTTTTGGGTGCTCGTAACCATCTGTTACTA
The DNA here is from genome assembly GCA_037957365.1 of Torreya grandis. Taxonomy (NCBI): domain Eukaryota; kingdom Viridiplantae; phylum Streptophyta; class Pinopsida; order Cupressales; family Taxaceae; genus Torreya; species Torreya grandis. The sequence goes on along the minus strand of JARHVA010000424.1, from coordinate 2,974,610 downwards.
ACCCACAAGTTCTTTCTTTTTGGATTTGATTTACAATGAATATCCTCCTATTTTTAAAATAGTCAATAATACGACACAACTATTTTTATAGTCGATAGGGAGCATGACACCAAAATGGTATCGTAATTTTGACCCAAACATCTATAAGAAGGTATTAATTCTATCAATCTCCAGATGTGCTCTTAGCATTTCATGATGTTGGATATATTTAATTGATATTAATTCCATACCTTTATTTTTTAGTATTTTAGTCATATCCAATCTGAAGACACTCCCAAACTTGGATTAGGCACCATTTGGAATCCTATGGGATCAAACTCAAAGGGATTAACAACCTCATCGAAGGTTTTTTTGGTTATCTTTCTAGGATATTTCACATGTGAACTTTTTTTTTGATAAGTATACTTGTTGGTTTAGGAAAAATACCTTGATGATTTTATCACATTGGACTCAAGACTTTAAATTATCCAAACATGCATCACTCAAAGTTTTTTTGTGGGTTGAGTTACTTAGGATATCAATGCATTTCAAGGCATTCCTTAAACAAACAATCCAACCCCTTGTGTCATAATTTGGAACATTTTATTTGGATCAATAAGATAAAGAGTTTGACCTCATAAAAGTATTGAAAGAGTCTCTCAATATTAAAATAGGGAATGATTACTTTATGCATGAGGTCACCTATATTAACCTGCCAAACAAATGCTTCTATTTTCAATACCTCTACCATAGGATCCATGATTGACCCTAATATTCCACCTACTCTCAAAGTAGTCTACTAAAAATTTAGCTATTGAAAGTAGACTATGTTACATAAAAATGACAATTGGACTACACTTTTAAATAGAAAATTTATTGTGGGGAATGAAAACCTTAAAACAGATAACAAAACCTCCATTGAAAATCTACATCTATGTGCAAAAAATGGTTAGAATAATCCACCTCTTCCTAACCCTATGCCCAAAATCTAATCTCCCTTAGTTCTCCCTCAGAGATAATTTTTCCCTAATAATTATATTTAAGTATCTACTTTGAGAGATGGGGGCCCTTCAATGGATACCCCGCCTTCTTGGTAGTGACGCACTAAGGGGAGATAATGGGGCTAAATGTCACTCCATTTTAGTGGAAGACTCTATTTACCATAACAACTACCTCACTTAAGTAAAATATTTTACACTGTAGTACAGACAGTGGGTTTGAGAATGGTTAAGGAATTACATGTGGAGGATTCCTCTTCATGAATTGTCTTTCCTAAAATTTTCAAGGTCTCATAAATTCCTCATGAAAATTTAGTTCAATCTCCATGTAAGCAGTTTGTTTCCAAAGATATTTTTTATTTGTAGAAGGTTAAGGTTGAATGATTTATTATGAAATCTTATCTTAAGTGCATTTGGTTAAATCCCATCCAATAATCCACCCCACTTGAGGAAAGATGTGTTATCACTAGTATATTGGTTTCCTAAAAAACATCCCCTTCAATTATTACATCAAGGGAAGAGCCATCACATTGTTTTATATGGGTCACCCTTGAGATTGGTAGTCATTCTTCAGGGATGATGAATGTATACATGCCTAATTATTTTTAAAAATGTGCAAAAATTTGGTGATGGTTGGTTGATAACTTTCCCTTTTCCAATTGGCTCATTTGTAGGGACTTTAATATGGTTTAATTTGCCAAATACAATTGGCCCCTCTATCAATATGGCATTGCCCCTCTATCAATATGGCATTGTGTTGTGGATCATGAATCCTAGGTTAATTTTGTAAGACTTTGGGATTTATTAGAGCCTCTCTTTCAATAATAAACATTAATCTGAAACCCTTTGGTTTTCATGATGTAATTTACAATTCAGAGCTCATAAATGTCTTTGAACCTAATAATTCCATAAAAAGAGCATCAATATGGCAATGGTTTTCCAATAATTTTCCTTGTTTTATATGGATCAACTATAATGAATTTAATATCATTGAGTCCCCCAAAGATAAATAGGGACCTCTACCAATGTCGTGGCATATTAGAGAGTATGAAGCCGAATTTATTTTAAAAACCATTGTGGGTTATCAAACCCTTTGTTTTGGTGGAAGTAATTAAATTGAAACCCTTGGTTTACATGGTCTAATTTACTTGTTAGTTTTGATCATGTTCTCAAAATACCTAAATTTTATATACTTTTAAAGAAATATGTGTTCACTTTCTACAATTCTAGTGGGTAAGCTATTACCATCTATCCAAAAAAAATTCTCTCTAATCACACTCCCATCAATTTCTAACTAAAGTGGGTAAGTGTCATATGAAAAATAAATTGTACTCATTTTTTCATGAACATTCACTTTTCAATCATGAAGGTCCATGCAATTCATTACTCGAGTGTCAAACCTGAAACCTCATCTACCCAATGCTTGACTAGTTGAATGATGAAATCAATCACATAGCCACATTTCTCAATTACTATTACAAGCAAGTGGAGAGGGTTTGAAAACTGGCAGATGGGTTATGGCCAAATAATTTCAATGGGTTACTACATAGCTTGAGAAAATATTACTTGATTCATAATTACAAACTATGGTAACTAATCTCAAACATAAGCTTAAACTTTTGGAATGCCAAATAGCCATAGGTGGTCAGATATCAACCCACTTACATTGGATCAAATTGGGTGATCATGCCTCCAAATAGGGAAAATTTTAGTGATGAATTTTATTTAATTTTTGAATATATATGTTTTAGGAATCCAATTTTGGCAATTTGGTGGGGTTGGCAACATGGTTAAATCACCTTTATTTTACAAGAAAAGTTTTTTTTAGGGTCATCTCACCCCGTGTTGAAAGTAAATTACCACATATATAGGACTTTTGCCTAGAATAATAAAATATGTGCCACTTGATCCACTATTTATTGTCTCCTATTGACCATGTCTATTATCTAGTTTTGGATTGATGGCTTCTACTATAAATAATAAGGGGGAAAGAAAATCAAAAGATAAAAATAAAGTATCTTCTTATTTTAGCCAAATAACAAATAAAGGTACAAAATATTTAATAATTCATTTCACCCTAGTTAATAATTTAAAATTATGTTAAACCAACATAGATGAGCATCTGATAAAGCATCTAGATATTCATGCCAAACATTCATCTAGAGCATTTAGATGATCATTTGGAGTGTTTAGATGATCATCTTGAATGTTAAGATGATCATCGAGAATGATCATTTTTTTTCTTATAGATAGTTTCCTACTCTCTCCATGTGGTCATTTGTTTGTTATAGATAATCATCTTAACATTTCCATCCAAGTGTCTAAAAAATCATCCAATGCAAACATGCCATGAAAAACATAAACTGACTTTCACATCGATTTCACCTTCATGATTATTCACCTTCCTTCTTGATTCACCATGGCATACCCATGTTTTTTTACTATAGCCCACTTAAATGTTCCCTGCCTCCAAATATTTTTCAAATCTTTATGTGCCACGAAATTCAGAGAGAAAATCAAAGTCGTCAAAACTACCCATGACTGCCTCATTGAGGGAAGTTTTAAGGAATGAGAGTTTTTTTGTAAGTATTTCATTATAGGCAAATATTTTCAGATCAAAAACAAGAAATACATGTATAGTTACAAATTCTAAGGAAAAAAAATTGCTACTAATAAATGTTTATTTTGGAAAATTTAACAATTTTATGTATATTTTATAGGAAAATTTATCTAATTTATCAAATTTATGTATATTTTATAGGAATTTTTTGAGAATGTTATTTTAAATATTTGTTGATTGGTATATCTAAAATTTTAAAAATCTATAAAAAAATTACCAATTGGCAAAAAATAGTCCATAAAATACCTTGTTCACCAATCTACCTAAATTCTCCTCGACCTTTATAGATGACTATAAATTGGTGTTTTAGGCCCAGGAAGATATAGTAGAGCAGGCTCAAACTTTGAAATATTTTTTAGATTTGGTTCCTCATAAGCTAATCCATTCAACTCAAAGACTTTTTTATGTTTTTCTCACTCTCGATGATATTTTAATAGTGGTACAATATAAGGACAACCACAGATCCCCATAAGTGGATTATTTCCCTTGTGAATTTTACAAAGCTACATTGTAGTTTATCAAGCCAATTTTAATTCAAGGTTATCATGAAGCTCTAGACATTAAATATATATGGAAAATTATAAACTAATAAAACACCTAATTCATCCCTAAACTTGAAGATCTAAAGGCCATTACCAATTAGAAATCCTTCACCCTATGTTTCATACACAATCATAGCCAAAACCTTTGCACTCCACCTATGACACATCCTTTCAAAATTATCAGGCTAGATAAATTTAATTTTTATCAAAACTCACTAGATCTCAAATAACATAATTTTATTCTAGGAAGGTACATAATAGGTAGGTGCCTCTAGATAACATACCATATTTTTGAATCTTGATTTTGAAAAGGCCTATGACCACATTGAGTGGCCCTTTATCCATTCCATGTTGAAGGATTTAGGGTTTATATATTCTTTTCTTTTTGTTGTATAAAATATCTTCTCTAATGCTATAAATTGTATAACCATTAATGATGACAAATTTGAAAGCTTTGGTCTCTTTCACTCAATCAGACAAGGATGTCCACTTTCTCTTGCACTCTATGTTTTTGGCATCAAATCTTTTGGATAGCATATTACCCTCAAAGCTAAAAAGGGTCTTATCATAGGAGTTATGCTTCTTTTTATTAAGAGTTAAAAAAACATTTGCCACTTTATAGATGACTCTTTCCTTACTCTTGCATATATTGAGGCTTATTTTAAATAAGCATTGATTTGCCTTGACTTTTTTGTGAATCTTTGAGGTCTAATCTGTAGTGGGTAAAAACACCACACATATCATGTCTTTTCATAGTCCTATTCATAGGAGACTCTGATTGGAGAATACGAGCCTTGTTTTCACTAGCCATGTCTTTGTTTTGCTTGTATTGGTCTTATTTCTTTCTTTTGTCACCTTTTCATTATCTCAATCAACTGATCTATACCCCTAGAGACCCCCAAACTTGGCTTCTGTTAGTCCTTGCTTATTTTTTTGAGTCTTAGAAAATAGAATTTTGGTGGACTATAGTGCCCAAAACTCCTATCCTACCCAACACTGTTGTCCAACTATTATTTTTTCTTGCTTAACAGGTCTCGAACCCTTCTTAGCACCTCCCTTAATTTTTATTTATCCTTTTGATGTTGACTGGCACAAATAAAGCTCTTAAATTAAAAATAAAGTGTATCCTATATAAAGGGCTTCACAAAGCATTTTATATCTATCACTTACTACTTTGGCACACTAAATAATTAAAAATCAATCAATAGTATAGCTTAGAATTTTGCATCACACATAGATTTGCATGCTTGATCAAGGAAAGGCCTAGGAAAACTTTTATTCTTGCATCTAATATATGCATTGATTATGCACATTCCTTAAGTGAGAACTACATTTGATTTGAGACCCTAGCTTTAGGGTTGATATAGGTAGCAATCAGGACAATAAGGATTCTAGATTGTGTGATCATACTTCTCCTAACCCATTTTTCCCCCTTTTTGCTTTTGATATGTTTGGTGTTTTATGTGTGTAATTAGACCTAGGATTTGAGAAGAAAACAAGTCATACAGTGGCACAGATAGGTGATTACACAAAAATTATCTCACCTATGAGATCCTAAAATTAGACCATGCCAAAATCCAAAATCAAAAATCAAAATGGACAACAACATTGAAATTGGACAACAACACTAGACACCAAAGTGTCCACTTTTTGGCACTCCTATCCTTTTACCCAATGAAATCTAGATTAAATTTTATGACATCTTCCAAGTCCTAAATAGAAATTTTCAACCTCTATATTATCTATCTCAGTCTATTTTCCAGCTAAGTTATATTTCTTCTTATTTATTACTATTTTTATTAAGGTGATAAAGATAAATAGTTGCACAAATCAAGACTGTATTTATTGTTATATTTTGTACTAATTTATCAATATAGACCCTTAACTAAAATATAAATAACACACCATTATTCTTAAATAAGTTAAATCATTTGTTAAACTCGACTTACTTCAAACAAATCTCAAACTGTAGGAACCCCAAGGGTTTTCCTTCACATTTTTGTGCAAAAATTCAATTTCAAAATTATGATTTTTATATAATTTTTTTTACATTTGCTTTATTAAAATTTATTTTAAAATTTAAATTATTTAAATAATTTAAAATTTCTAAAAACTCCAACCCAAAACCCTAGATTTCCAAACTAGGTCCTCAAACCCCAAGCCTTCCTCCCTTACAACTTTTAGATAAATTTTTGGAACTTTTACAAATTGTTTAGTGTCGAAAATAATTTCAAAATCCATATGTTAGTATTCATTATTGCATTTATTTTATTAATATTACTTTTACATACTCTCTTTGGTGAAATCAATAAAATGGCCACTAAGGCACTTCTTCCCTCTCATCCTATAGATAAATTTCTAAATTTTTCTCATAATTATGGCAATGAATGGACAAATTTACAAAATTACACATTACCCAAAAATGAGGAAAATGATTTCATTTACAATGAAGATAATTACTATTATTTCAATGGGGAATATGATGACACATATGAAAGTGATAGTGAAGAAAAAGTAGATTCATCTTCATCTCTCAAACCTATCTCTTTTCTTCCCTCTTCTAAAGAAAATAATTTTGATAAATGGGAAAGTTACTTTTCACCTATTTCTCCTATGCACAATACATCAAATGTACAAATTAGTCATGTAATTCTAAATGAACCTCTCATTAGTGATAATTTTCTTGCATTTAAACCTAGTTTCTCCCTCTCTTTTGCTACTTCTACATTCAAATTACAACAATATAAATGAAATAGAATAAAATTTCAAATGCATATTTCAAATGATCAATCTCATGTTCTTAACTTTAATTTGTAATCTCAAACAATGACAAAATAATATCTAAATGATAACTCTCTTACTCTTACTTCTCATATTGCAAATTAAAATAATGCATGCACTCCATTCAAGGATAACATAGATGAACATAGTATTCCAATTTCACATGACAATCTATTGAATATTAGAAAATAATTAACATCTTTTCTTACCCCTCTCCCTAGTGATAATGGAAGTGATAATGAGTATGATATTGAACATGAAAATGAATATGATAATGAGAGTGAATATGAAAGTGATAATTATACTTCTCCTCTTTCAAATGAACAAAAATTTGATTGTGATAATGCATGGAATAATGATGACTATTATGCATATAGTGAAGAAGAAAATGCATCTCATGCTTCTAACTCTTCTCTCACTCAACTCAAACATACTGCATTACAAAATTTTGCTTCTATTTCTATGCATGATTCTATTTCAAATGATGCACATGTCAATGATAACATCACATATTCTATTCAATTAGAATGTGATTCACAAAAAATTAAAGATACCAATGAATCTCCTAAGCCACACCCTACTACATTAGTACATGTTTCTCACTCTCCACCTAAAGAGAATGGTATCCCACACCCTCTACTAAGGTCCAAGTTACCATTCCTCCAAAGGTTCGAGTAAGCACACCCCCTCTCTATGATCAAGTTGCTAAATGTAACATTCCCATTGCTAAAATAAATGATCAAATTCAAAATTTAAATAAACCACTTCAAGATACTAATATACCATCCCAAGATATTATTTCTTTGATGCATGTAGTTGGTGAATTACAATACCAAGTACATCTGCTTACTTTGGAAAAAAAGGCTTATAAGTACTTTTGGATACCATCATTGCCTCAATTTGATGGAACTAGAAATCCATTTGTACACCTTAAAGCCTTTTAGAAGGCTTTACCATCTCATGCAAGTCCTTTGATTCTAATTAAGTTGTTCCAATAGACATTAGTGGGTAATGCACATAATTGGTTCTTTCATCTACTCCCTGTTGGTTCCTTGCATACATATGATGACTTAGAGGAGGTATTTCTTAGATATTACATAGCAAACATGGGCCCTAATGTTACATATGAAAAACTTGTCATATTGCATCGGAACCTTCAAAGCCAGTTAGTGATTATATCTTACGATTTAAAACATACATGTTATGCTTGATCTATAAACCAATAGATTTAAAGGTCCAACATATATTTATTAATTGGATTTGACAACCCCTCGTAGAGCATATATTATATCAGATAGAGTGCTCTTTTAGGCCCTTATGTTATATAATTTTAGCCTTAGAGAATAAATTGGGATTAATTGAGTTAGATTCAGTTGATCAACTTACTCTAGATTTCATAGCATTACCTCCATCTATAGCTCCTAGCACACAATATCCACCATGTCACAAAAAATATAGGAGGCCATAACTAGAAAAGCAATTGGTTAAGAATAGAGATCCATTTTCTAGAGCACCACCTATAATATGAACTATAGAGAATAATAGTAGGGTACCACTACAGTTTAATTCAAAATGAGATAACCAATATGTCATATTATAAACACTACTAGATAGGAGGTTAATCACATTGGCTTCTTATACTCATCATCAAGATCCACATCTCTTTCACAGGTGGCCACATTACCCCTTTTGAAACTATCATCGTATTTATAAACATAGAGATAATTATTATTATTATAGACATAGTGACTGTATTAATAGATGCATTGATAATGACATCAAAGCATTCACATCAAGGGCATTGATTTATCCTCCATCATGGATCCATATGCTGCATTCCTTCATGATTGAGTCATCACAAGACAGTCCTTCACAGGAGTCATCGGTTACTCATCGTGAGAGTAATGTGGTTTCTAGGATAAAGCCTCATAAGAGATATCCTATCCAACCTACTCAAAGGGTTTTGAGACCAGTATAGGGAGAGTATCCTACATATATCAATGTATTTTGTGGAATGCATAGTGTAGTTCTATATATATATATATATATATATATATATATATATATATATCCAACACAATTATAGGCACCACAATAGATTTTTTAGGGTCCTATCTCACATAGCAACCCACTACAATTAAGATCAGATGAACCCACATCACAGAGTACTGATCCAAATAGATATTCACTTTAACTAAGTTTTTAGTGATTAATTTCACATAGCAACCCACTATGATTGAGATTACATGTTCCCCCATCATAGGTTACAATTCCATCATGATCTATTAATCAGTCATACACATTATAGTAGAGGCCATAGGGTGTTATTTCACATAGTAATCCACTACGATTATAGATAGATAAGCCTCATTCAAAACACACAATTTTAGTTGCACATCTATTAAGGCTACATCTTATAAATTCTCCACATATAGATATAATTAATTCACCATAGAAAACATCAGACATAGGAAATGTTCTTACATAGCATGAGTAGTATAGCCACTAGTTGAATTGGCCATCATGGTTTAGATAGTGATATAGTAGCCATGGGGTTGATATGCACAAAGTGATATCTTATGTCCAATTTTACTAACAACTAACATTCTTAGTTCTAAATTACCATCCCTAGCCAAACTAGATTATCCAAATCCTGATCTTACCAATATCTTATTTTACCTATCTTAAACTAATTCATTTTATCAAATAAATTTATCAATTACAAAATAACAAAGTTTTTTACTCACATGTGATTCAAAATCAAAACTAGCATCAAACTTGAACCTATCAACAACAATCAAATCACATCCCAAATACCATTTTTCTAAACATATGCAACCTCAACATCAATTCTAAATCAACTATTTCTAATCAACCATTTACAACAAATATACCAATGTACTCCAAATACCATAACATAATATGCATGAGTCAAAATCAAACAAGTATCTATATATATAATGAGTTTTCATTACATATACACTAGTATTAAGTAAAATCAATAATTAATGGGTGTTAGGGCCTCACTCTCAATCTCACTCTCTCCACCAATGCTAATCCCATAATATACCCTATCACTCAATGACCCCACACGTCTTTGAGATATCGCATACCTCTTGTAATGACTCTCTCACTCTAGTAGCTAACCATGCTCCTTAAGCAAGTCCACATCTCATCTCTAAAGATCTGTATACTCATCCATGATCCTCATACTAATAGATCCAAAGTTAGGTGGGGGCATCTTATGCATATCTAGCTCAACTCTCAACTCATCTCTCTATCCTACTACCTTAACATATGTAATTGTTGTTATAACATCCATGTCAAACAAATGAGTATGGATATCGACCATGACCATCACTTTCTCTATTAATCCCTCCTACACCACATAATCAAGTATATATCATGTGAGATCTTAGAGTGTCAACTCAATTATTGTCTTCAAATAATCATCATTCTCACTTCCTATCCGAGATTATGCTCCATCTTGAGCACCTCCCACTTTACCTATGTAGAAGTATGACACTATGTTAGCTATATACTTTGAAATCAAACTAAAAGCAAAAATATATACATAGCTTAAATGTAATAATTACTTACCTCTCATCATCTAGATCGGCTTAGGGTCTTCATACTTTGGAGTATCCCCTACATTAATAGGGTACAACAGAGCCCACCAATGCCTAGCCCACCATATGGTATACACATCCATACATCCAACATCATCCACATTAAAAATATCTATGGTCACATCCCTTGCATCTAAAGGTAATGGTGTAAGTTCAGCCTCAATAGGCCTTGCATGAGCTACTACCCTTGCAGACACTCATGCACTCCTTGCCCACACCCATGTTGTTAGGGGCATATCTTATGGTACCCCAAACTATCTAGTAATGTGATTATACTAAAATCACTCATATAATCCACCCTAGTGGTCATATATCCAATAGTTAACCCTCATATATCATAGTTGTATTGCATCTTCTACCCACCCAAGAAATCCTCTATAAGGCCTCCGTATGATGTCACTAGCCACCAATCCATATAAAACCCACCTATAATGGTCTATCCCATATGATTGGATATCCACTATGCTCATCCACTACTCTTCAAATGGCTATGGAGGTGCCCACTCTAACCTTCATAATCCAATTGGCCACACAACTGCTATGTGCTCATAGGCCAAATAATGCAATAAGGTCACCAAACTCACCCCACCACTAAATGACTCCTATGTAAATTTGTAGAGGTCTCTATATAGGTGGGATAACAAAGTCCTCCCCATGAGAATATAAAGCCATATACCTCCACATTATACACAATCTTGTGCATCTTATATACAATAGATATTCTACTCCCATCTATATCAACAAAACATGCCAACAAAATAGCCAACCATTTCCACAAGCACGAAAAATTAGTTTGCACAATGATTGATAGTAGCACATCATTATCACTACCTCTTTGATGTATACCCAAGGACACACCAAAAAAGTACAAAGATGCATGATCAATTGCATCAAAACCCATGTCATCATGTACCATCACTCATTACCCAATAATTGGAAAATGTAGTATACAATTCATATCCTCCAAAGTCATAGTCATCTCCCCTATAAGAAGCCAAAAAGTACATATATCCACATTCCACTTCTCACATAAGGTGGTTATCATATATCAGTCCCACTACATTGTATCTAGGTCACACATGTGACCCAACCCATTCCTATCCATAACTACTCTCTCATCAGCAGATAGTAGTAGCAACCTCAATGTCTCCATCAACTAGCCCATATGGAACTCTCTCATTCACACCTCATCCTAAATCACTAAAAATAACAGATCTATCAATCAACAATACCAAGTTCAAAGCCGAGACAACATAATAATAAACAACAAAGAAGCATCATATAAAAATTATGCCTCTTAGATAACAGTGTTGTAGTAAGGATAACAGTGTTGGATAAGAGCACCCCAAAAATATAAGAGTGTCGAGTCCCTAGACTACAGGATAAGAACACTAGAAATAGAAAAACTTCCTAAGCTACTTTTAAGCCCTTGAAAATTCTAAAATAGTGATAAAAGCTGATTAAAACCAAGCATTTGAGCTACTTAATAGGGTCACATTACCACCAACCTAAACCTGGCCTGTCAGTTGCTTGAATTAGGTCACAGTAGGTGTTCATCTCCTCAACATTTTTCTCACTCTAGATCTCAAAATATAAACTTAGTTAATACACAAATGAATCAAGAATCAATCCAATTTCTTATGTTAACCAATTTTTTTGTTCAAAATGAAATACCATTTTTCCCATAACTCAAACCTCGTAACTCCATTTTTTAAGTCGTTTCCTTCAATGGAATCATGATAGTGATACCTTTGACATCACTCTAGATTCTTTCTCTTACTACTTTATCTGCCTACTATGGCATGAACAGTTATATATTTCTCTTATACCTAAATACATGCATTGGTCATCACCAATCAAAATGTGTTCCACTCTCAACAACATAATCTAATCAATCAAACAACCTTTTAATCTATTCACAACATACCAACCTTATTTCTATTACTACGCCACTAGTCATATTTGGCTTGACCTCCTCTATCATAAGTTTTGTCCTTTTCCACAAAAGGGGGGCATCATTCATATTATTCCTATTTATATACTTACCCAACATACCCATCAACTCTCATAAGTGGATACACCATGGTTCTTACACATCCAACATTCAGATTATTAGATTCAACTCAAATTGGTTAAGATATTTAATGACTCAGATTATTTGGGTCACTCAAAGTTACTCAAGACATTTAGAGAGATAAACCTCTAGTTTATAGATACATAAACTATTGAGATATAGTGGTTCATATTATATGGATTCATAGTGATTTTGATATATATACAGACACAAATACTAGATTTGGGGGCATGTACATGCTACACATCTCACACATACATCTTCATATAACATGGCACAATTACAGAATCAGATAGCAGACTATAGACATAGTGCATACCATAGTGTTTTGGTCTCTAGTTTTGCACATGAGGCATGGAAAAATATGTCATATCACATGTGGTTATATAGATTACTAGATTATGCAGATGCATCACTCACATACTAGATTTTGGGGCATGGCATAGATGTTCATGTTATTCATCACTCAATATTAAATAGATAGAATGGTAAGGCATGCCATTCTCTTCTTGTATATTGATCAGAGTTTTAGATTACACCTAGTTGTACCCAGGTTGTCACTAAGTTAGACCGCATGACCATCTGCAATGGTTGGTCCATTGTATTACTCAGATCTAGACTACATGAGTTTGTATGGGATAGAAGATAGACATCGGTTTTGGGCCTCTAAGCACTTCTCAATTCTAGTTCAAATATTTAGAGGGGGGAATGATAGATTTTTCTCTTCATAGCATAAAAATTTTATACATACATATAGATTACATGAGTTTATGTGGGATAGAGGATAGACATTGGTTTTTGGTCCTCTAAGCATTCCTCATATTTAGTTAGATTTAGTATAGGGGGTAAGAATTGCCCTCATTCTCCATGATACATAGATTATGCATTTAGATTTAGTATAGAGGGCATCCACTCCATGGATTCCTTCTCTCTCTAGGAACTATTCAAATCTCCATCCACTTCCCTAACTAGGAAGTGAGTTGGACCCTTGCAACACATTCACCTTCATGTAGGTAGGTTCATGTACACATTTTATTCTTATTTCTTTTACTTAGTATTTTATTTCATTACATAACTAGAATAAAAGGGGGTAAATTTATATACCCTAAATTTTTCAAGCAACCACACATATCATGTCTTTTCATAGTCCTCTTCATAAAGGACTTTGACTGGAGAATAGAGCTTTGTTCGCACTAGCCATGTCTTTGTTTTGCTTGTCTTGATCTTGTTTCTCACTTTTTTCACCTTTTTATTATCTCAGTCAACTGATCTATACCCCCAAAGACCCCTAGACTTGGATTGTGTTAGTCTTAGCTTATTTTTTTGAGTCCTAAACAATAAAATTCTAGTGTACTACAATGCTCAATGTTCCTATCCTACCAAGCACTATTATCCAATGGTCATTTTTTCTTGCTTAACAGGTCTCAAACCCTTCATAGTCCCTCCCTTAAGTTTTATTTATCCTTTTTATGTTAGCTGGCATGAATAAGTCTCCTAAATTTAAAATAAAGAGTCCCTTATATAAAGGACTTCACAATGCATTTTATATCTAGTACTTACTACTTTGGCACACTAAATAATTAAAAATTAGTCAATAGAATAACTCAAAATTTTGCATCACACATAAATTTGCATGCTTGATCTAGGAAGGGCCTAGGCAAAAGTTCACTCTGACATCTATTATGCATGTTCCCTAAGAGAAAACTACATTTGATCTGAGACCTTAGCTTGAGGGTTAATGTAGGCAATGATCAGAACAAGAGGGGTTCTAGGTCATGCAATCATACTTCCCCTAACCCAATTTTTTCCCTTTTTGATTTTATATATTTATTATTTTGTGTGTTTAGGTAGACCTAGGGTTTGAGATAAAAACATGTCATATAACATCACAAACAGGTGATTGCATATAAATTAGGATACCCACAGGGTCCCAAAATTTGATGATACCAAAATTCAAAATTAAAAATCAAAATAGGCAATAACACCAAAATTGAATAATAACGGCATACATCAAAGTGTCCACTTTTTGGCACTCCTATCCTTTCTCCCCAAAAAAACTAGATTCAGGTTTATGACACATTCCCAATCCTTCACATCCATTTTCAACCTCTATATTAGCCATCTTAGTTTGTTTTCCAACTAAATTATATTTATTCCTATTTATTGCTATTTTTAGAAAGGTGAAAAAGACAAATAGTTACACGAATCAAGAATATAGCTATTGATATATTCTATATTTATTTATTAATCCATGCCCTTCACTAAAATAGGAATAACACACCATTATTCACAAATAATTTAAATCAGTAGACATTCCCTTTGCCTTTGATAACTCTCCCTCGGAGTTGTAACTATATGTGATAGAGAGAGTTGAGAAGAAGAATACCTATTGGATCACTAAGTATTTATCATTGTCATGTAAGTTCCAAATCTTCACTAAAATTATTTTTTCCACTCCTATCTATTATTCTCCTTATTGGGCACCCTCAAAATCAGGATACATTAAACTAGCTAAATTTTTAAGAGACATTCTTGGCCTATTACTAGGAAAACTATAGATTTCCATAGAGTGGCATGGGATGTTTGTTTCTTCCCACATGATAAGGTAGAAGGATCATAATTTATTTTTATAGACATAGGTTATCTTTATGCTCTAAGTGGAATTTTGGTGTTATTGAAGGTCCTAAATCTTAGACCAATGAATTTAATGTGGTCAAGTCCCCTAAAGATCAATAAGGCCATTTATCAATGTAATGGCATGTTGGGGAGCATGAAGCCTTGTTTTATTTTAAAAACCAATGGGGTTATAAAACCCTCTCTTTTGGTGGAACTAATTAATCCCAATACCTTGGATTACATGGTCTAATTTACTTGTTAGCTATGATCATGTTCTCAAAAGGCTTAAATTTAATATGCTTTTGGTAGAGCATGATGCTTATGCCAAATTGGTTTAAGGATTTCCATTGGAAGTGGATCAACATAGTGGACAGATCCAAATTCTTAGGCATTCCCTTTTCCTTTGATATCTCTCCCTTGAGTTGTGACTCTATGTGTTAAAGAGAGTTGAGAATAAGAATGCTTACTAGATCAAGCTCTTGTCCTCCTTGTCAAGATCTTGGTCTTTCTCAACCAACTGCTTCTACAAAGTTCTAAAAGAGTCTATTAATATTAAAATAGGGAATGATTACTTTATGCATGAGGTCACCTATATTAACCTACCAAACAAATGCTTATGTTTTCAATACCTCTACCATAGGATCCATGATTGTCCCATTATATTCCACCTTGTCTCAAAGTAGTTTACTATAAATTCAGCTATTGAATGTAGACTTTGTTAGATAAAGATGATAGTTGGACTATAGTTTTAAATTGAAAATTTATTGTGGGGAATGAAAATCTTAAAAAACAACAACAAAATATCCATTTAAAAACAACATCTATGTGCAAAAAATGTTGAGAATAACCCACCTCTTCTTAACCCTATGCCTCAAATCTAAGTTCCATCAGTTCTCCCTCAGAGATAATTTTTCCCTAATAATTATATGTAAGTAGATACTTTTAGATATGGGCCCTCCTCAATGAATACCCCACATTCGCCGTGGTGATGCACTAAAGGGATATAATGGGGTAAAATGTCACTCCATTTTGTTGGAAGACTAAATTTACCAAAACAACTACCTCTCTTAAGCAAAATATTTTACGTTGTAATACAAATGGTGGACTTGATAATGGTTAAATAATTACATGTGTAGGATTCCTCTTCATGAGTTTTCTCTCATTAAATTTTTAAGGTCTCATAAATTTCACATGAAAATTTACTTCAATCTCCATGTAAGTAGTTTGGTGCCTTAGATAATTTTTATTTGTAGAACGTTAAGGTTGAAGGATTTATTATGCAAACTTCTCTTAAGTGCATTTGGTCAGATCCCATACAATACTCCACCTCACTTGAGGATAGACACATTATCACTAGTATATTGGTTTCCTTAAAAACATCCCCTTCAATTATTACATCAAGGGAAGACCCATCATTTTATTTTATATGGGTCACCCTTGAGATTGGTGGTCATTCTTCAGGGATCATGAATGTATACATGCCTAATAATTTTTGAAATAGTGCAACAATTTGGTGATGGTTTGTTGATAACTTTCCTTTTTTCAACAGGCTCATTTGTAGTGAATTTAATATGGTTTAATGTTCCAAATACAAATGGCCCCTCTACCAATATGGTAGTGTGTTGTGGATAATTAATCCTAGCATAATTTTAAAATACATTAGGATTTATCAGAGCCTCTCTTTCAATAACAAACATTAATCCCAAACCCCTTGGTTTGCATGATCTAATTGACAATTCAGGCCTCATAAATGTTTTTGCACCTAGTAATTCCATATTAAGAGAATCAATATGGCAATGGTTTTCCAATAACTTTCCTTGTATCATATGGATCATTTATAATTAATATCGTTGAGTCCCCCAAAGATAAATAGGGTCCTCTACTGATGAGGTGGCATATTTGGGGGCATAAAGCTTAGTTTTATTTTAAAAACCATTGGGGGTTATCAAACCCTTTATTTTGGTGGAATTAATTAAACCTATACCCTTGGTTTACATGGTCTAATTTACTTGTTAGTTATGATCATATTCTCAAAATACTTGACTTTTCTATGCTCATAGAGAAACATGTGTTCACTTTCTGTAATTTTGGTGGGTAAGCTATTTCCATCCATCTAAATATTTTTCTCTCCAACCACACTCCCATCACTTTCCAACTAAAGTGGGAAAGTTTCCTATGAAAAATAACTTGTTCATTTTCAAGAACATTCACTTTTCAATCATGAGGTTCCATGCAATTCATTACTTGAGTGTGGAATAACTTATACATAAACACGGCATGTACAACAAGCATGAGAAAAATTATAGTATTTCTAAAATATCCATCTCTTTTTATGATTGGATGATGAGGGGGAAGTTTTGAATGGTCAAGGGAATGATGCAATCCTATTGGATACCTAAAAGGTGCCTTTGTTCCTAATATGAAAATAGGATAATAGTTTTTGTTCAAAGCTATAATCTAACTCACTAACCTAAGTGAACTTATGACTAATTTTAAAATGACTATTTACACCAAAATCACCTGCATCTTTCTCACACCTATTATCTCTTGATATCTCTTAAGATATATGTGAATTCACTACATCGATATTTCTATATTATCAAAAAATTAGCATTATACAATAACATTCCATTATATTTTTTTGATGAATAATTATTTTGGGTGCATGCATCCATCCACAAATTTCCCACAAGTTATTGTTTTTGGATTTGATTTGCTGATGACCTTTCACATTTCAATAAATGTTATTTAACACAACTCTAAATTTCACAGCATTATGCAAAGGGAAATTTTAAGGATATGCTACACATTTAACCCACATGGATAGGTCTTTGAGATCCTTGAGCAAGTTTCCAAATTTTTGCTTACATATATTTAAGATATTATTAAATATATACATCCTTAGATGTAGTAGCATGACACGATTAACATTGGTAGGAATGGAGGATTTGATATTATAATTAAGGCATAGACTAAAATATAATTAATTAGGAGTAGGTTGATATGGTCCACTAATAGTAAGAGAACAAAGTAAGTCCTAGGTTGTGTATGAATACGTATGTTAACATGGGAAGGAGTAACATTAGGTTGAAGCAAAAAAGTATGAGTAGGAACACTAGCCTAACTAATTTTTAGAAGTAAAACCTTTAGTAAGTGGATTAGAAACATTCAAAGCATCATTGGTAACATTCTCAAGTTTATATTTCTTATCCAAATTGTTATTATGTACTAATTTTAACTTAAGCGACATGGGTTCAAGACACACATGATTTTTATTAATTAAGATTCTAAATTAAGCAAGTCTATTAACCCTTTTATGATCTACATCATCAAAATTATAAACATAAATACAAGCATTGTTCTCATAACCATGTTCGTATATGTAGTTTTATCATTCATAATTACATCATTTTCATTATCAGTTACAAAGTGAGTATGAATATCACTATCATTTATAATTTTTATTTTAAAAAATTGTGAGTGCCAAGAAAATAAAGTTGATTTAAATTATAACATCACTCAATTTGTCAGTTTGCTTACTAGGGATTGTAGATATAGACTTATTAATTGGCATAAGATGTAAACATAGGTATAATATAGATATCGTATAATATAAGAAAGAGAGATGGCCATATAAGGACCAACTAATTATAATTGGCCACACCATAAAGTGGGTTGAAGGTTGAAAGAACGATATGTTTGTAAGAGCTTATCAAGGATATAATAAGGAAATTACATGCAAGGAACTAACAAATAAGAGAAACTTAGATCCATGATGGTAAGATGGTAACATAATAATATATAAATTCCAAATGGCTAAAGGTATTGTAACTTCATACAAAGGTAGTGAAAATAAACCTAAATCATTAAAGGAATCTAACTATGGTTTTATCTGCAGGCCTAAATAACATACACTAGTGTAAGCATAAAGGTAATTTAGGCAAAAAGAGAAGAGACATCAACATACTACCCTAAAAATATGCATAATACATCTATCTAATAAATAAAATAAAATAAAGAGATTAGGAATAGGGTTCTTTAACTTGAGTGACTTGTCAACACATCAATCTCCCCCTTAGTTCTAGTGGCACTTTACAAGCGTTGTTCTAGGTGAAGGCATAAAATGGAAAATATGAAGACATAAGTGTCCTTATTTTGGAAATCTAAATACTAAGGTGCACCTTATTGGTTTAACTTCCTTATATTGATCTTTAAAGATGTTGAGCAAGATTATACCTCTAGAAGAATAAGATCTTAATGCTTAATTCCTCTTATATACATAAATCAGGATTTTCATGTGTAACACGAGTGAATGAGTGTTGTAATTATATAAAATAGACATTTATAAACCCTATAAATACTATTTAAAGTGATAAAAGTGATCCAGATAAAATTTTGACATAATAAATCATCATTAATTCATAATAATACATCAAGAATGACATAATACTAGCTCAACCATGCTGATATAGTACAAATAAGAAAGCAAATAATTTAATATGGATTAGTTTATTAGTAAGGCTTCAAAATCATGAACATAGAATAAATTGATTAGGATGGATTTAGTAAGAAATAAAAATATTATACATAACTAGAATCTAAATCGATATAGTAATAAAAAATCAAGATACTAAGCAAAATGAGAGGAAAGAAGGAAGAAGATACATAGATGAGACTAAACATAGTAGAAGGCATAACAGTGATGATAAGTAGTTATAATATGATTAATGGAAATATATTATAAAGCACCACCACTTGACCCCAACCCATTCCCAAGGACTCTTTAGGGTATGAACTGCAAGATATTGATGTATCGATGAGTTTTGTAAGAAATATTGTGAGTGATTAAAAAATTTAGGCTTGTAAACCATTCAATATGGCCTAGTTAGAATTGGAAAATTGGTGTTTATGACTCGATATGGAAAAAGGCTCAAAATAAATATAAATATGAATAGAAGATGAATGACTAGGATCCTAGTGCTAACAATTGACAAATTTAAAGTCTTTATAAAGAAATTTGAAGGTCTCAAGGCCATGAAGAGTCTAATTTGGATTAAAATAATTTAAAAGTAGATAAATGTACATAAATTAGTGAAGTTTAAAAAATCATTTTAAAATACACAATGAAAAAGGGTGTTGTACCAAGTCTAGGTGTATAAAAAATCATATTTCCAATTTGCCCAATTCTTTCCCTCAAAAAATTAGAGAAAGATTGCCCACAAAAATAATTGTATCATAGGAGAGGATTACCTTAGATATTTTATTAAAAGAATATATAGTTATGAAGTGGAATATAAATATTTAATAATTAGGTTGTTTGTTAAATACTTAAAATAAAATGTTAGGGAATGATATGCTTTAAGAAATAAATTGATTATAAATAACATAGGGCAGACTAAATCATTATTAAAAAATAGAATTGGGATATGTAAAAATATATCTCATTTCTATCAGATACTCATCCTTAAATGGTGACTCAAAAAATTTAATAATAATATCTAATAAGGATGAAAAATCATAAGAAACAATAGAATTTCAACATTCAAGCTCATATGAAGAGTCCATGACAATAGATTAAATTTCTCCATACATTTTCTCAAAAATGATATAGAAAGTAAAGGGGAAATGTATGTGCCTCAGGTAGTGATGAAAATGCATGGAAATAAATATCATCAAATGTGCAATCAAATTATCACAACATTTTAGCTAGTTATTGCATTGATCAGGGTGTGAAGGAGCAAGAACTGGTCCATATATAAAAGGACAAAGTCCTATGTAGTGAAAATGTTTTACATGTGAATACAAAATGGTGTATACATTATCTCATAAAAAATGACAATAGGAAGTGAATCTGACATGATTAAAATTCATAAAATTAGCTCTTAAAAATAAGAAATGGATTATTCTTATGATGACAAACATAGTGAAAACTTGAAAAATGAGAGAAGCAAACCATAGTGTGCCTCTATGCACATGCATAAAATTGAAAGAACCATAAGGACTTACAAAGGTGATCAAAAATTGAAAGTGATACACATCACAAGAGTGTCAAATAAGCCTTGAAAAATGTCTCAAGTGTTACACAATAACAAGTGTGTCATAATGTATTAACGAGCATGATGTATGTGTAGTGTACAAAATATGTCATAATAGAAATTTTGACTTGTAAATTTCATATGCCTTGAGCCCCCTCTCCCTAGCCCCCTAATAATTATGGTGCATTATAATTAGTTCATGAACAACAAAATAATGTTCCAATATTTCTCACAATTTTATGGTACATAATGATTTTTCCCATGATTATAAATTGAATAAAAATGGGAAACAAAAAAATTGTTTTGGTATATTAAATATACCAAATTTGATTACAAATCCAAAGATTTATTTTAAAAATAAAAGTGTAAAAAAATCTCATCAATTTTAAAATTACAGTGGTCAAGTTATCACTTATTGAAAAATAAAGTCAAAAGATGTCTTAAGGTTATCACATGAAATAATGATGCATTCTTATAGTTTCAAGTTCTAACATTAATAAATATGAAATCTACATGAGAACATTGTGCATAGTGAAAAAAATGATATTAAATTTCAATTTATCATTTTTTGAGATATTGGTTGTCAATAGTTTTTACATAGGGAAACACAGTGTAAGAGGTAAAAAATTGATTCTTTGTGGGGTCCATGACTTCTTATTTCACCCAACCCACCTTCGAATCTTAAAATATGTCCAAAAAAATCCTTAGTGAAAAAATTGTGCCCACATCGACCTTTGGGATGAATTATTTTATAAAAATTCTAAAAGGCCTAAATGGGCTTAAACAACCCTTGGAAGGGAAAAGGGAGCCAAAGGGAGGCATTGGATTTGATAGGGAAGGTAGGTGGGGGTGGGTCATGGATGGTCTACATTAAGGTGGAGTGGGGGATAGGTTGGGCAGTGCAGAGTGAAAGGTGGGTTCTGTGTTGCATAAAGGTTACATGAAGTGCTACAAAGGAGTTAGGAACTGATGAAGCTACCAACTAGATAGGGAGGAGGCAAGGGAATTGTGCACAGAAGAAAGTGATGAAAAAAAGGTAATAATAGATGGATGGTACCTAAAAATAACTAGCATTATTGGAAGGCTACAAGCAAGGTTATAACACCACTAACCCGAAAGCATCTTAAAGTCTAATATGTTTTTTTGTAATTTTTTCTAAAAACAAAAAATGGAATATTTTTTTGAGAAATTTTTTAAAAATAAAAAAAAAAGAAAAAAAATCATATTGATGTTTTTTTCATAAAAATAGAATTAAAAAAACACCAAGGAACTTGTAAAACCCTAGGGACTTGTGAATTTTAAATGCATATAAAAAACAGTTATAAGTGAAAAAAATGAATTATTTTTTTAATATGACATTTTGAAAAAAAAAATCTTAAAATTCAGTACCCTTCCCAAAAAAATGATGTGACCACCCAAAAAATTATAAAACTTCTCAAAATTTACCTATAACACCTACTAAAACCTCCAAAAAAAACCAAGCAGGTTTTTGAAATCTCATTACTATTTTTATGAAAATAACAAAAACTCAACATCCCCTTGAGAATGTGAATCCATTGAAATAAAAAGAGATCCCTAATCTATTGTTGGACTTGAAAACCATACTTTTCTAAAAATAGGTGAGAGTGAGGCTTGAACAAGAAATTAAAATGTATTCCTAAAACATGTTATGAAATGGAAAAGTCTAAGAATAAGGCTTGAACAAGAAATTAAAATATGTTCCTGAAACATGTTATGAAATGTCAAAGTCCAAAATCTAGTATGATATGAGAGTTCTGAAACTGTTGGGAGATATAAGAAAACATTAAGATCCATGCCTAATTCAAAAAATATCCATTTGATAAACTTTTACATAAACAAGCCATATATAAAAATCATGAGAGAAATACATAGGAAACAAAAACACTAAGATAATGAAAAATATATAATAAGTTCCTCTAAGGAATATAATAAAACATGGGAGATCTCATGCTCTAGTAGCATATTTTTCTCCTCAAACAAGCTAGGGAAAAAAGTATCATAAATTTTTCACATGAAAATAGAATGTACATGATAAATATTTATAAGATTTATAAGGTATCTATCCTTTTTTTAATTGAATGATAAAAGGCCAGCCCTGATTGGCCAAGGGAATTGTGCAATCTTATCAAATTCCTAAAAAATGCCTTTTTCCTAATATTATAATTGGGTAATAGATTTTATTCAGTGTTAAATTATAACTAACTAACCTAAGTGAACTTATGACTAAGGTACATGTGAATTCATTAAGGTAAAATTTAAATTATAACTCACTAACCAACACTATCTGCCTCTTTCTCACATCTGTTATCTCTTAAGATAATTTTGAATTTACTACATTAATATTTATCTATTTTCAAGACACTTAACATTCTATAGTGGCATTTTGTTATAATTTTTGGGTGAATAATTTTTTTGGGTGCTCTCAACAAGTTCCTCTAAGGAATATAATAAAACATGGGAGATCTCATGCTCTAGTAGCATATTTTTCTCCTCAAACAAGCTAGGGAAAAAAGTATCATAATTTTTTCACATGAAAATAGAATGTACATGATAAATATTTATAAGATTTATAAGGTATCTATCCTTTTTTTTATTGAATGATAAAAGGCCAACCCTGATTAGCCAAGGGAATTGTGCAATCCTATCAAATTCCTAAAAAATGCCTTTTTCCTAATATGAGAATCAGGTAATAGATTTTATTCGGTGTTAAATTATAACTAACTAACCTAAGTGAACTTATGAATAAGGTACATGTGAATTCATTAAGGTAAAAGTTAAATTATAACTCACTAACCAACACTATCTGCCTCTTTCTCACATCTATTATCTCTTAAGATAATTTTGAAATTACTACATGAATATTTATCTATTGTCAAGACACTTAACATTCTATAGTGGCATTTTGTTATAATTTTTGGGTGAATAATTTTTGTGGGTGCTCTCAACCATCTACTACTATCCCATAAGTTCTTTATTTTTGGATTTGATTTACATTCAATATCCTCCTATTTTGGAAATAGTTAATAATATGACACAACTATTTTTTTACTCAATAGGGAACATGACACCAAAAAGAGGTCATAATTTTGAACCTAATGTCTATGAGAAGGTACTAAATATATCAATCCCCATCAATCTCTAGATGTGCTATTAACATTTGATGATGTTGGATATATTTAAATGATATGAATCTCATACCCTTATTTTTAAGTATTTTAGTCATATCCAATATAAAGACACTCCCAAACTTGGATTAGAAACCATTGGGAATCCTATGGGATCAAACTCAAAGGGATTCACAACCTCACCAAAAAATTTTTTGGTTATCCTTTTAGGATATTTCACATGTGATTTTTTTTTTTGACAAGTAGACTTGTTGGTTCATGCAAAATACCTTGATGATTTTATCATGTTGGACTCAAGACTTCACATTATCCAAACACACATCACTCAAAGTCTATTTTTGGGTCTAGTTACTTAGGATATCAATGTCTTTCAAGGCATTCCTTGAATAAATAGTCCAACCCCTTGTGTCATAAGCTGGAAGATTTTATTTGGATCAATAAGATAAAGAGTTTGACCTCATAAAAGTATTGAAAAAGTCTCTCAATATTCAAATAGGTAATGATTAATTTATGAATGAGGTCACCTGTATTAACCTACCAAACAAATGCTCTATTTTCAATACCTCTACCATAAGATCTGTGATTAACCCTCATATTCCACCTAGTCTCAAAGTAGTCTACTAAAAATTTAGATATTGAAATTATACTATGTTACATAAAGATGATAGTTGGACTACACTTTTAAATAGAAAAATTATCATGGGGAATGAAAACCTTAAAATGGACATCAAAACCTCCATTGAAATCAACATCTATGTATGAAAAATGTTGAAAATAACCCACCTCTTTCTAACCCTATGCCTCAAATCTAATCTCCCTCAGTTCTCCCTTAGAGATAACTTTTACCTAATAATTATATGTAAGTAGCTACTTCAAGAGATGGGGGCCCCTCAATGAATACCCCAACTTCATGGTGGTGATGCACTAAGGGGAGATAATAGGGATAAATGTCACTCCATTTTGATAGAATATTAAATTTACCAAAACAACTACCTCTCTTAAGCAAAATATTTTACACTTTACTATAGATGGTGGGTTTGAGAATGGTTAAGGAATTACATGTGGAGGATTCCTCTTCATGAATTTTCTCTCACAAAAATTTCAAGGTTTCATAAATTCTACATGAAAATTTAGTTCAATCTCCATGTAAGTAGTTTGGTGGCGTAGATACTTTTTATTTTTAAAAGGTTAAGGTTGAATTATTTATTATGCAAACTTCTCTTAAGTGCATTTGGTTAGATCCCACGCAATACCCCACATCACTTGAGGATAGATGTGTTAGCACTAGTATATTAGTTTCCTAAAAAACATCCCCTTCAATTATTACATCAAGGGAAGATCCATCACATTGTTTTATATGGGTCACCCTTGAGATTGGTGGTCATTCTTCAGGGATCATGAATGTATATGTGTCTAATGGTTTTTGAAAAAGTGCAACAATTTGGTGATGGTTGTTTGATAACTTTCCTTTTTCCAATTGGCTCATTTGTAGGGACTTTAATATGGTTTAATGTTCTAAATAAAAATGGCCCATCTACTGATATGGTATTATGTTGTGGATCATGAATCCTTGTTTAAATTTAAAAGATGTTGGGATTTATTAGAGCCTCTCCTTCAATAATAAACATTAATCCCAAACCCTTTGTTTTGACCGATCTAATTTACAATTCAAGGCTCATAAATATGTGTTCACTTTCTACAATTCCAGTGGGTAAGCTATTACCATACATCCAAATATTTTTCTCTCCAACCACACTCCCATCAATTTCCAACTAAAGTGGGTAAGTGTCCTATGAAAAATAAATTGTACTCATTTTTTCATGAACATTCACTTTTCAATCATGAAGGTCCATGCAATTCATTACTCGAGTGTGGAACTTGAGGCCTCGTCTACCCCATGCTACTAGCTATATTGACTGATTGAATGGTGAAATCAATCACATAGCCACATTTTTAAATTAATATTACAGTCAAGTGGAGAGGGTTTGAAAACTGGTAGATGGGTCATGGCTAAATAATTTCAATGGGTTACTACACATCTTGAGAAAATATTACTCAATTCATAATTGTAAAATATGGTATCCAATCTCAAACACAAGCTTAAACTTGTGGAATAACAAATAGCCATAGGTGATTAGATATGAACCCACTTACATTGGATCTAATTAGGTGATCATGCCTCTAAATAGGGAAAATTTTAGCAGTGAATTTTTCTTAATTTATGAAAATTTCTATTTTAGGAATTCAATTTTGGTGATTTGTTAGGGTTGGAAACATGGTGAAATCACCTTTATTTTACAATAAAAGTTATTTTTAGGGTCATCTCAGCCTGTGTTAAAATTAAATTACCATATATATAGGATTTTTGCTTGTACCAATAAAATATGTGCCACTCGATCTCAAGAAATTTTCTGCTATTTATTGTCTCCTGTCAACCGTGTCTATTGTCTAGTCGTAGTTCGATGGCTTCTACTATAAATAATAAGGGGGTAGGAAAATTTAAAAATAAAAATAAAGTATCTTATTATTTTATCCAGACAATAAATATAGGTAAAAAATATTTAATAATTCATTTCACCCTAGTTAATTATTTACAATTATGTTGAAGCATCATAGATGAGCATATGATAAAGTGTTTAGATGATCATCTGGATATTCATGCCAAACATTTGTCTAGAGAATTCAGACGATCATCTAGAGTGTTTAGACAATCATCTGGAATGTCGAGATGAACATCATGAATGATCATTTGTTTTCTTAAAGATAGTCACCTAGTCTCTCCATGTGATCATATATTTTCTATAGATGATGATCTTCACATTTCCAGTCAAGTGTCTAAAAAAAATTTCAAGCACAAGTATGCCATGAAAAACATACATCGGCTTTCACATTGATTTCACCTTCATGATTATTCAACTATCTGCCTGATTCACCCTAGCATACCCATGTTTTTTTATTATAGCCCATTTAAATTTTCCCTGCCTCCAAATATTTTTTCAAATCTTTATGTGCCATGAAATTCAAAGAGAAGATCAAAGTCGTCAAAATTACCCATGACTGCCTCATTGAGGGAAGTTTTAAGGAATGAGATTTTTTATAAGTATTTAATTATAGGCAAATATTTTCAGATCATAAAATAAGAAATACATGTATAGTAAAAACTTTTAAGGAAAAAATATAATTTGCTACTAATAAATGTTTATTTTGGAAAAATTAACAATTTTATGTATATTTTATAGGAAATTTTATCAAATTTAAGTATACTTTATAGGAGTTTTTTGAGAATATTATTTTAAATATTTATTGATTAGCATATCTAAAATTTGGAAAAATTATTTAAAAAATTACCAATTGGCAAAAAATAGTCCCTAAAATACCTTGTTCACGAATCTACCTAAATTCTCCTTGACCTTTCTAGATGACTATAAATTGGTGTTTTAGGCCCAGTAAGATATAGTGGAGCAAGCTCAATCTTTGAAATAATGTATGGATGTGGTTCCTCATAAGATAATCCATTCAACTCAAAGACTTTTTTATGTTTTTCTCACTCTCGATGATATTTTAATGATAGTACAAAACAAGGTCAACCACAGATCCCCATGAGTGAATTGTTTCCCTTATGAGTTTTACAAAGGCACATTGTAGTTTATCAAACCAATTTTATTTCAAGGTTATAATTAAGCTCTAGACATTAAATATATTATATTAGACAGAGTCCTCTTTTAGGCACTTATGTTATATAGTTTTAGCCTTGGAAAAGAAATTGGGATTGATTGAGTCAAATTTAGTTGATAAACTTACTTTGGATTTCATAGCATTACCTCCATCTACAACTCCTAGCACATAGTATCCACCATGTCCCAAAAAAGATAGGAGACTATAGCCATAAAATTAAATAGTTAAGAACAGAGAGCCAGTTTCCAGAGCACCACCTACATTATACACTATAGAGAACAGTAGTAGGGTACCACTATAGTTTGATTCAAAATGGAATAGCCCATATGTCATATTATCAGCACTACTAGATAGGAGGTTAATCACATTGCCTTCTACTCATCATTTATATCCACATATCTTACATATATGACCACATTGCCCCTTTTGTAACTATCATCATATCTATGGACACAAATACCATAATTGTTATAGACTCAGGGACTATATTAATAGATGTGTTGATAATGACATCATAGCATTCACACTGGGGGCACTGAGATCTCCTCCATCATAGATCCATAGACTTCATTCCTCCATGATTGAGTCATACCAAGACATTCCTTCATAGGAATCATCAGTTACTCATCGTGAGAGTAATGTAGTTTCTAGGACAAAGCCTCATAGGAGATCTCCTACCCCACCTACTCAGATGGCTTGGAGACTAGTACAATGAGATCAGCCTATATATTAATTTAGTATATGGAGTACATGGTGTAGTGCCATATACATATTTGGCACAGTCATAGGCACCACAATAATCTTTTTAGGGTCTTATCTCATATAGCAACATACTATGGTTAAGATTAGATGAACCCACATCATAGAGTACTACTCTAGATAGATATTCACTTCAACTAAGTTTTTAGGAACCTATTTCATGTAGAAACCTACTATGATTGAGATTAGATGATCCCCCATCATAGGTTAAAATTCCATCTTGATCTATTACTCAGTCATATGCATCACAACAAAGGCCATAGGGTGTTATTTCATGTAGCAATCTAATATGATTATGGATAGATGATCCTCCTTCATATCACACAATTTTAGTTGCACTTCCATTGATTTTGCATCTTATAGAGTCTCTACATACATATACAATTAGTTCACCATAGACAGTATTAGATACAGGGCATGTTCCTAGACAACATGAGCAGTATGGCCACTTGTTCTATTGGCTATCAAGGTTCAGATAGAGATACAATAACCATGGAGTTGATATGCATAGAGTGATATCTTACATCCCCTTCTACTAACAACTAACATTCCTTGTTCCAAATAACTATCCCTAGCCAAACTAAATTATCCAAATCCTGATCTTACCAATATCCTATTTTACCAATCTTAAACCAATTCACTTTATCAAATCAATTTACCAATTAAAAAACAACAAAGTTTTTTACTCACATATGATTCAAAATAAAAACTAGCATCACACTTGAACCTATCAAAAATAATCAAATCACATCCCAAATACCATTTTACCAAACATATAAAACCTCAACATCAATGTCAAATCAACTATTTCTAATCAACCATTTATAATAAATATACGAATGTACTCCAAATTCCATAACATAATATGCTTGAGTCAAAATCAAACAAGTATCCATATATATATATATATATATATATATATATATATATATATATATATATATAACAATTTTTTAATACATATACACTGGTATCAAATACAATCAGTCATGAATGAGCATCAAGCCCTCACTCTCTCCACCAGTGTTAGTCCCATAATATACCTTAAAACTCGATGGCCCTGAACCTCCTCGAGTTGTCGCATGCCTTTTATGATGACTCTCTCACTCTACTAGCTGACCGAGCTCCTCATGCAAGTCCACATATCACCTCTAAATATTTGTATACTCATCCATGATCCTCATACTAATAGATCCCAAATCAAGTGGGGGCATCCTATGCCTATCCAGCTCAACTCTCAACTCATATCTCTCTCCTACTAGCCTAACGTATGCATTTATTGCTATATCAGCCTTATCAAATAGATGGGTATGAATACCAACCATGATCATTGCTCTCTATATCAATCCTTCCTCCCCTGCATCATCATATACATTTCATGTGAGCTCTTAGAGTGTCAACTTGATTATTGTCTCCCAATAATCATCATCTCTACTTCTTACCCCATCCTGTGCTCTATCCTGAGTACCTCCCACTTTACCAATGTATATATCATGTGAGCTCTTAGAGTGTCAAATTGATTACTATCTTCTAATAATCATCATTTTCACTTGCTATCCCAGCCTATGCTCTATCCTAAGCACCTCCCACTTTACCTATGTAAAAAGTATGACACTACGTTAGCTATATACTTTGAAATCAAACTAAAAGCACAAATGTATACATAGTTCAAATAGAATACTGCTTACCTCCCATCATCTAGATCGACTTAGGATCCTCATACTTTGGAGCATCCCCTACATTAATAGGGTAAAATAGAACCCACCGATGCCTAGCCTACCACATGATATAGACATCCATACATCCAACATCATTCACATCCAGAATATCTATGACCACATCCCTTCCATCTAAAGGTAATGGTGTAAGCTCAGCCTTTAATAGGCCTCCCATGATCTTGTGCACTCCTCACCCACACCCATGCTATTGGGGGTACATCTTGTGGTACCCAAAACTATCGTGTAACACACTCATATTAAAAGTGATCATATACTCCACCTTAATGGTCATGTATTCAAAAATTAACCCTCATGTATCATAGCTATATTCCATCTTCTGCCCACTTAGGAAATCCTATATAAGGCCTCTATATGATGTCATAAGACATCAATTCATCAAAAACCTATAATGGTCCATCCCATGAGATCGGATAACAATTATGCTCATCCACCACTCCTTGAATGGTTATGGAGGTGCCCACTCTACCCTTAGTAATCTAATCAGCCACACAACTGCTATGTGCTCATAGGCCCAATAATTCAATAAGGCCACCACACTCACCCCACCATAGAATTACTCCTATGTAAATCTATATAGGTCCCTATATAAGTGTGCTAGCATAATACTCCCCCATGAGAATATAATGCCATATACCTCCACACTGTACACAATCATGTGCATCATGTATGTAATAGATACTCCACTTCCATCCATAACAATAAAAGATGCCAAAAAACCAACCACTTCTACAAACTTGGAACATTAGGCTACACAATGACTAACAATAGCACATCACTATCACTACCTATTTGATGTATACTCGAAGGCATAATAACAAAGTAAAAAAATGCATGATCAATCACATCATAACCCATGTCATCCTATACAATCACTCACTACCCACCAATCAGTAAATGTAGTATATGATACACATCCTCCAAAGTCACAATCATTCCCCCTATAGGAAGCTAGAAAGTTATTTTATATGCATTCCACCTCTCACATGAGGTGGTCATCAAATATCGGTCCCACTACATTATACCTAGGTCGCACACATGACCCAACCCTACCCTATCCATAACTTCTCTCTCATCAGTAGATAGTGGTATCAGCCTCAATGTCTCCATCACCTGACCCTTACAGAACTCTCTCATCTGCACCTCACCCTACATCATCAAAAATAACACATCTATCAATCAACAATACGAAATTCAAAGCTAAGCCAACACAAAAATAAACAATAAAAAAAACATCATAGAATAATTATTCCTCTTGGATAACAATGTTGTAGTAAGGACAACAATTTTGGACAGGTTCATCCCAAAAGGACAAGATGTTGAAGCCCTAGACAGGAGTACTAGACTACAAGATATGATCACTAAAAATAGAAAAAACTTCTTAAGCTACTTTTAAACACTCAAAATCACCAAAATAGGCCTAAAAGATGATATAAACCAAGTGTTTGAGATGCTTACTAGGGTCACATCACCACTAGCCTAAACTTGGGCCACCAGCTGCTCAATCCAGGTCACGATAGGTGCTCATATCCTCAACATTTTTCTCACTTCAGAGATCAAAATCTCTACCTAATCAATACACAAATGAATCAAGAATAAATCCAATTTCCTATGTTAACCAATTTTTTTGTTAAAAATAAAATACCATTTTATCCATAACTCAGACCTCGTAACTCCATTTTTTAAACCTCTTCCTTCTTTGGAACCATGATAATGATACCTTCGACATCACTCAAGCTTCACTTTCTTACTACCTTGTTTGCCTACGATGACACAAACATTTCTATATTTATCTTATACCCAGACACGTGCCTTGGTCATCACCAATCAAAATGTGTTCCACTCTCAACAACATAATCTAATCAATTAAACAACCTTTCAATCTACTCACAACATACCAACCTTATTTATATTACTACACCACTAGTCATCACTTTTGCCTCAACCTCCTCTATCACAAGTTTTGTCCCTCTCCCCCAAAGGGGGGAAACATTCACAATATTTTTATTTCTACACTTACCCAGCATACCCATCCACTCTCATAAGTGGATACACCATGGTTCTTATACATCCAAGATTCATATTATTAGATTTAGCTTAGATTGGTTGAGATATATAATGACTTGAATTATTTAGGTCATTTAGCATTACTCAATACATTCAAAGGGTTATACCTTTATTTTATAGACACACAAACTATTCAGATATATTTATTCATATTATATGGATTCATAGTGATTTTGATATAGATATAAACTCAAATACCATATTTGGGGGCATGTACATGCTACAAGTCTCACACATACAACTTCATATAGCATGGCACAATTATAAAATTAGATAGCAGACTATAGGCATAGTGTTTTGGTCTATAATTTTACACATGAGGCATGGAAATATATGTCATATCACATGTGGTTATATAGATTACTTGATTATGTATATGCATCACTTACATACCAAATATGGGGGTATGGCCTAGATGTTCATGTTCTTCATCACTCATGATTAAATAGATGGAATGGTAAGGCATGTCATTCTCTTCTTGCACATTGACCAAATTTTTAGATTACACCCAACTATACCTAAGTTTTCACTAGGTTAGATTGTATGACCATCTGCAGTAGTTAGTCCATTATATTACTCAGATCTAGACTACACGAGTTGATATAGGATAGAGGATAGACATTGGTTTTGGGCCTCTGAGCACTTCTTAGTTCTAGTTCAAATATTTAGAGTGGGTACATGAAAAAAATTTATCTTCACTTCATACAAATTTTATACATACATCTAGATTACATGAGTTTATGTGGGACAGAAGATATACATTACTTTCTAGGCCTCTGAGCATTCCTCATCTTCAGTCAAATTTAGTATAGGTGGTAAGCATTACCCTCCTTATCCATAATACATGGATTATGCATTCAAATTTAGTATAGGGGGAATCCACTCCATGGATTCCTTCTCTTTCTAGGCACTATTCAGCTCACCATCCACTTCCCTAGCTAGGATGTGAGTTAGACCCTTGCAACACATTCACCTCCATGCAGGTAGGTTCAGGTATGCATTTTATTCTTATTTCTTTTACTCTAGTATTTCATTTCATTACATCACTAGAATAAAAGGGGGAAAATATATACACCCTAAATTGTTTAAACAACCACACATATCATTCATTTTCATAGCTCTCTTCACAAGAGACTTTGACTAGAGAATACGAGCTTTGTTTTCACTAGCCATGTCTTTGTTTTGCTCATCTTGGTCTAGTTTCTCACTTTTTTCACCTTTCTATTATCTCAGTAAACTGATCTATACCCCCAGAGACCCCCAAACTTGGATTGTGTCAATCCCAACCTATTTTTTGAGTCTTAAACACTATAATTTTGGTGGACTACAGTTCCTGACACTCCTTTCCTACCTAACATTGTTATCTAATGGTTTTTTTTCTTGTGTAACGAGTCCCAAACCCTTTTTAGCCCATCCATTAAGTTTTATTTATCTTTTTGATGTTAGTTGGCATGAATAAAGCTCCCAAATTCAAAATAAATAGTCTCCTATATAAAGGAATTCACAAGGCATTATATATATAGCACTTACTACTTTGGCACACTAAATAATTAAAAATTAGTCAATAGTATAGCTCAAAATTCTAAATCACACATAGATTTGCATGCTTGATCAAGGAAGAGCCTAGGAAAAAGTTCATTCTTACATCTACTATGAATGTTGATTATGCACATTTCATAAGGGAGAACTATATTTGATCTGAGACCCTAGCTTGAGGATTAATGTAAGTAGTGATCAAGATAGTAAGGGTTCTAGATCATGCAATCATACTTTCCCTAACCTAGCTTTTTCCCTTTTTCATTTTCATATGTTTGTTGTTTTATGTGTGTAAGTAGACCTAGGGTTTGAGAAGAAGATAGGTCATACAGTGGCACAAATAGGTGAATACATAGAAACTAGGACACCTACAGGATCCCAAAATTAGATTACATCATAATATAGAATCAAAAATTGAAACGGACAACACCAAAATTGGACAATAATGTCAAACACCAAAGTGTTCACTTTTCAGTGCTTCTATCCTTTCACCTAAAAAAATCTAGATTCAGGTTTATGACACCTTCCTAGTCCTACACATCCATTTTTAACCTCTATATCAGTCATCTCAGTCAATTTTCTAGCTAAGTTATATTTCTTCTTATTTATTGTTATTTATGGAAAGGTGAAGAAGATAAACAATTCCACCAATCAAGATTGTATTTATTACTATACTATATACTAATTTATAAATCTAGACCCTTAACTAAAATAATAATAACACACCATTATTCCCAAATAAGTTAAATCATTAGGCATTCCATTTGCCTCTAATAGCTCTCGCTTTGAGTTGTGACTATATGTGATAGAGAGAGTTGAGATGAAGAACGCCTATTGGATCACTAAGTATTTACCATTGGCATGTAATTTATAAATATATAGTAAAATTATTGTTTTCAATCATTTTTATTATTCTCCTTGTTGGGCACCCTCAAAATCAGGATATGATAAGCTAGCTAAATTTTTGAGAGACATTCTTTAGTCTAGTACTAGGAAAACTAGAGGTTTCCATAGAGTGGAATGAGATGTTTGTTACTTCCCACATGATAAGGGGGAAGGATCATCATTTATTTTTACATACATAGATTTTATTTATACTCCAAGTGGATTTTATGTGCTATTAAAGGTCCTAAATCTTGGACCTTCAATGACTTTAATATGGTCGAGTCCCATAAAGATCAATAACACTCTTTATCATTGTATTGGCATGTTGGGGATCATGAAACCTTATTTTATTTTAAAAACCAATGGGGTTATCAAACCATCCCTTTTGGTGGAAGTAATTAAGCCCAAACCCTTAATTTGCGTGGTCTAATTTACTAGTTAGCTATGATCATGTTCTCAAAAGGCTTGACTTTAATATGCTTTCGGTAGAGCATGATGCTTATGCCAAATTAGTTTAAGGATTTATATTGGAAGTGGATCAACATAGTGTAAAGATTCAAATTATTATGCATTATTTTTTCCTTTGATATCTCTCCCCTGAGTTGTGACTCTATGTGCTAAAGAGAGTTGAGAAGAATAATGCTTATTGGATCAAGCTCTTGTCCTTCTTGTCATTCTCTTGGTCTTTCTCAACCAACTGCTTCTACAAAGTTCTGAAAGAGTCTCTTAATATTAAAATAGGGAATGATTACTTTATGCATGAGGTCACATGTATTAACCTGCCAAACAAATGCTTATGTTTTCAATACCTCTACCACAGGATCCATGATTGTCCCCTCATATTCCATGTAGTCTCAAAATAGTCTACTAAATATTTGGCTATTGAAACTAGACTATGTTAGATAAATATGAAAGTTGGAATATACTTTTGAATTACATATGAATAATGGTTAAGTAATTACATGTGGAGGATTCCTCATGAAATTTCTCTCATGACATTTTCAATGTTGCATAAATTTTGTGTGAAAATTTAGTTCAATCTCCATGTAAGTAGTTTGGTACCTTAGATATTTTTTATTTGTAGAAGGTTAAGGTTGAATGATTTATTAGGTAAACATCTCTTAAGTGCATTTGTTTGGATCCCATGTAATACTCCACCTCAGTTGAGGATAAATGTGTTAGCACTAGTATATTAGTTTCCTAAAAAGCATCCCCTTCAATTAATAAATCAAGGGAAGACCCATCACATAATTTTATATGCATTATCCATGAGATTGGTAGTCATTATTTAGGGATCATGAATTTATATGTGCCTAATTATTTTTGAAAAAGTGCAATAATTTGGTGATGGTTTGTTGACAACTTTCCTTTTTCTAATTGGCTCATTTGTAGTGCCCTTAATATGGTTTAATCTTCCAAATACAAATGGCCCCTCTATCAATATGGTAGTGTGTTATGGATCATGAATTATATTTTAATTTTAAAATATGTTGGGATTTATTAGAGCCTCTCTTTTAATAACAAAAATTAATCCCAAACCCTTTAGTTTGCATGATCTAATTTACAATTCAGGGCTCATAAATGTTTTTGCACCTAGTAATTCCATAGAAAGAGCATCAATATAGCAATGGTTTTCCAATAACATTCATTATTCCATATGGATCATATAAAATGAATTTAATATCTTTGAGTCCCCTAAAGATAAATAGGGCCCTCTACCGATGCAGTGGCGTATTAAGGAGCATGAAGCCTAGTTTTATTTTAAAAACCATTGGGGGTTATCAAACCCTTTATTCTGTTGGAAGTAATTAAACCCAATCCCTTGGTTTATGTGGTCTAATTTACTTGTTATTTTTGATCATGTTCTCAAAATACTTGCCTTTTCTATGCTCACAGAGAAACATGTGTTCACTTTCTATAATTTTGGTGGGTAAGTTATTACCATCCATCCAAAGATTTTTCTCTCCAACCACACTCCCATCACTTTCCAACTAAAGTGGTTAAGTGTCCTACAAGAAATAACTTATACTAATTTTTTCATGAACATTCACTTTTCAAGCATGAGGGTCCATGTAATTCATTACTCGAGTGTGGAATAGCTTCTACATAAGCAAGGCATGTATAACAAGCATGAGAAAAAATTATAGGATTTATAAAACATCCATCTCTTTTTATGATTGGATGATGAGGGGGAAATTTTGAATGGCCAATGGAATGATGCAATCCCATTGGATACCTAAAAGGTGCCTCTATTACTAATATTAAAATAGGATAATAGTTTTTGTTCAAAGCTATAATCTAACTCACTAACCTAAGTGAACTTATGAATAATTTTCAAATGATTATTTACACCAAAATTACCTATCTCTTTCTCACACCTATTATCTCTTGATATCTCTTAAGATATATGTGAGTGCACTATATGGATATTTCTATATTGTCAATAAATTAAGAATTATACAATAACATTATGTTATATTTTTTTGGTGAAGAATTATTTTGGGTGCATGCATCCATCCACAAATTTCCAACCAATTATTTTTTTAGGATTTTATTTTTTGATGACCTTTCACATTTTAATAAATGTTATCTAACACAACTCTAAATTTCACACCATTATGCAAAGGGAAATTTTAAGGATATGATACACATTTAAACCACATGGATAGGTCTTTGAGATCCTTGAGAAAGTTTCCAAATTTTTTCTTGCATATCTTTAAGATATAATTGAATATATGCATCCTTAGATGTAGTAGCATGACATGATTAACATTGGTAGGAATGGAGGCTTTTATATTACAACTAAATAATAGACCAAAATATAAATAATTAGGAGTAGGTTTATATGATCCACTAAGAATAAGAGAAAAAACTAAGTCCTAGGTTGTGTAGGAACACATATGTTAACATGGGAAGGAGTAACACTAGGTGAAAGCAAAAAAGTATGAGCAAGAACACTAGCCTAACTAATTTGTAGAATTAAATCCTTTAGTAAGTGGATTAGAAACACGCAAAGGATCATTGGTAACATTATAAAGTTTATATTTCTTATCCAAATTATTATTATGTAATAATTTTAACTTAAGCGACATGGGTTCAAAACACACATGATTTTTATTAATTAATCTTCTAAATTAAGCAAGTCTATTAACCCTTTTAGGATCTACATCATCAAAATTATAAACATTATTATAAGCATTGCTCTCATAACCATGTTTGTATATGTAGTTTTATCATTCATAATTACATCATTTTCATTATCAATTATAAAGTGAGTACGAATATCACTATCATTTATCATTTTGATTTTTAAAAAGTGTGAGTGTCAAGAAAATAAATTTGATTGAAATTATGAGTAACATCACTAAATATATCAGTTCACTTACAAGGGATTGTAGATATAGAATTATTAATTGGCATAAGATGTAATCATAGGCATAATATAGATATTCTATAATATAAGAAAGAGAGATTACCATATAAGGACCAAATACATACAATTGGCCACACCGTAAAGTGGGTTGAAGGTTAAAAGAATGATTTGTTTGTAAGAGCCTATCAAGGATATAATAAGGAAACTACATGCAAGGAACTAATAAATAAGTGAAACCTAGATCCATGATGGTATGGTAACCTAATAATATATAAATTCTAAATGGATAAATGGATTGTAACTTCATACAAAGGTAGTGAAAATAAATTAAAATCATCAAAAGAATCTAACTATGGTTTCATCTATAGGCCTAAATAACATGCACTAGTGTAAGCATAAAGGTAATTTAGGCAAAGAGAGAAGAGACATCAATAGATTACTCTAACAATGTGTATAATACATCTATATACTAAAGTAAATAAAATAAAGAGATTAGGAATAGGGGTACCTACATTGAGATGACTTATCAGCACATTAATCTCCCCCTTAGTTCTAGTGCCACTTTACAAGAGATTTTCTAGGTAAAGACATAAAATAGAAAATATAAACATATAAGTGTCCTTATTTTGGAAATATGAAGACTAAGGGACACCTCCTTGGTTTAACTTCCTTATATTGGCCTTTAAAAATGTTGAGTAGGATTAGACCTCCAGAAGAATAAGCTCTTAATGTTTAATTCCCCCTATCTACATAAATCAAGATTTTCATATGTAATACAAGTGAATGAGTGTTGTAATTATATCAAATGGACATTTAGAAACCCTATAAATACTAATCAAAGTAATAAAATTGATCGATATAAAATGTCAACGTAATCAATCCTCATTAATTCATAATAATACATCAAGAATGACACAATACTAGCTTGACCATGCTAATATAGTACGAATAATAAAGTAGATAAATTAATATGGATTGGTTTATTAGGAAGGCTTCACAATTAGGAAAATAAAATAATTCAATTAGGATGGATTCAGTAGGAAATAAAAAGATTATACATAAATAGAATCCAAATCGATATAGCAATATAAAAGCAAGATACTACGCAAAATGAGAGGAATGAAGGAAGAAGATAAATAGATGAGACTAAACATAGTATAAGACATACAATGATGATAAGAAAGTATAATATGATTAATGGAAATATATTATAAAGCACCACCACCTAACCCCATCCCATTCTTGAGGACTCCTTGGGCATGCACTCCAAGATATTTATGTACCGATGAGTTTTACAAGAAATATTGTGAGTGACTAAAAACTTTAGGCCTATAAAGCATTCACTATGACCTGGTTAAAATTGGAGAATTGGTGATTATGAATTGATAGAAAAAAGTCTCAAAATAAATATAAATATGAATAGAGGGTGAATGAATAGGATCCTAGTGTTAACAACTGACAAATTTAAAGTGTTTATAAAAAAATTTAAAGGTGTCAAGGCCATGAAGAGTCTAATGTGGATTAAAATCATTTAAAAGTAGATAAATGTACACAAATCAGCCAAGTTTAGAAAATCTTGGAAAATGCACAATGAAAAAGGGTGTCGTACCAAATTCATGTGTCTAAAAAATCATATTTCCAATTTGCCTAATTCTTTCCCTCAAAAAATTAGAGAAAGATTGCCCACAAAAATAATTGTATCATAGGAGAGGATCACCTTAGATAATTTATTAAAATAATAGATAGTTATGAAATGGAATATAAATA
The DNA here is from genome assembly GCA_037957365.1 of Torreya grandis. Classification (NCBI taxonomy): domain Eukaryota; kingdom Viridiplantae; phylum Streptophyta; class Pinopsida; order Cupressales; family Taxaceae; genus Torreya; species Torreya grandis. The sequence continues at coordinate 2,934,392 of JARHVA010000424.1, read as the reverse complement.
TTTAATAATTAGGTTGTTTGTTAAATATTTAAAATAATATGTTAGGGAATGATATGCAAATTTTTCTAATCTGAGTATATGTTCCTATGATGATTTTAAAATATTATTTAATGGACATTACAATGCTAAAATTAACCCCAAAATCCTCATATGTGATTTAAACAACATTCAAAAGGTACCTAAAGATAATGTTTGAGATTTTAACAATAGATTTGTCAACTATATGAACAAGATACTTAAAGAAGCTATCGTAATTTTTTTAAGATATCACAATAAGTTATCAAGTGACAAACTTATTTCTACTTTACTAAATTTAAATGTTGCATGCTTAAGTCAAATGGACAAATTAATGATGTTTTTTCAACTTTTTATATTAACAACAAATTTAATTTTTAATTTGGATGTGACTATGTATATAACAACTACATATATTTGGATGATTTCTAGGCAGATTTAAATGGATGGGTGGATTTGTCTGATCATATTCAACCTAATGGGTTTGTTTCTCTTGTTATATGCAATCAAAAAATGTCAAATGCTTTTCACTCATCATTTTATGTCCTTATGTATCAACATTATTACTTATTAAGAAATATGAACACGAATTTTAATTCTCAAGCTCAAATTAATAAAAGAAATTCTAGTTGGATAACCAAATCATTAAAAGAAATGTGTGTGCCAATATTTTAGATCATTTTCATCCCATCATTTTTTTTGAAATTTCTAAAATGATATGTTGTGTTAGTTTTACAATCTATTGATAATTTTATTCATGGTGAGAATAAGGGGAGGCCACTAGATTGAATTATTTATGCATATTTTTCCCTCATTCTAAAATTCAAGTGTTTTGTGTAAGCCATATTCATTTTTTTATGATGTTTCATTTTACCAACTCATCAATTGTAAATCTAATATATGTGTGGTTAATTATTAATAAAATGAAGACATAGGGTGGGACTGAACATGGGTAAGAAAAAATAGGCAAATAAGTGAACATGGACTATTTTGGTTACCTTAATTTTCTTAGTTGTGTTGCTATAATGATATTATATCAAAATTTTGGTGGTGTTGTGCATTCATAATTTTAGATTTTAATTAATCAATATTACCACATTCATAAGAGGTTAGTATTTTGGATTACAATAATGTAAAATCTCATCAAGACTCGAATTCATTTGTGAAGTTACATTTTTAACATGACATAATTTGTTATTTAAAAAAAAATCATAGTGTTGAGATACCTTATGGGATGACAAGAAGTGGAAGTTATTTTCATCTCCGTAAATTTCGTATTGAAATTGTAAGAAAAATATTTTTGATTTGTAAATATTTCATGTTTTTTATTTCCAATTTTGATTATTTGTTTTCAATAATTGTCAATGCCTTATGCATGTATGTAGTGTTTTTTTTTCTTGGTATGTGTTCCTCAACCTCATATTTCATGGTCAAGTGGTGGTAATTTTTTTTAAAAGGGCACATGAAAATTTATCTTATTTTTAGTGTTTTTAGTTTGGTTATGAATGTGATAGTGAACATTGATGTATAACAATATTTCATTACATGTGGTTGATTTGACTTATTGATTTAAATATGTTTTTATTGGGATTCAGTTCTAAATGATGGAATTTGTCATGTGTGGTTTAATGGGGTTAATTTTGTTAATTTAGGGCTCATATGATTAAAATGGAATATCTTCATGATAGTGTAAGTATGATTTTATGGTTTGATTTGAAGGTATATTTCTAACATTGTTTGAAGCACTGAGTTTTTTTAGTTTTGGTCTGCTTTAGTTAGATAATTATTATGATCTTAAAGTACTTGTAGGGCATACATTCCCTAAGAGATAGAGATGTTGTTAAACCAAAAATAAATAATTTAACCTTTTGGCATGTTTTAAGTGATAAATTTATTATAAATAACATAAGGCATACTAGAAATTAAGAATTCACTAAGCAAATTTTAGAGGCATTCAACTTATAAGCATATAACAAGAAAATATATAATATTAATAAGAAGGTTAAACATGTAGGATTCATATGTATTATATTTGTATGAAACCCTTTAGAGATAATGGATGAGATATGTAAATGTATTCAATAATACATATTACTTTTATTACATTATGATTACACTTGATCATTATGTATGCATAGTTGACTTTTATAGTTGTAAAAGGTATCTTAAAGAAAGTCTAAAGTTTATCATTATAAATCCAAATAGAAATGATGTTTATGTGGAAGCAAAGCTGGTGGGATGATATCAAGTTTAATTAAAATATATTTGTAAGAAAAATTGTGGCAAGAGATGGAATTTAGTTATATCTTTTCCAACAAGAATGTTTTTGTGAAAATTATTTCTGGTGGTAAGTGAAGCAAGTTTTATTTTAGAAATGTTCATTTTTTTAGACTTGAAAAAAATAAAGGAGCAATAAAATCTTTTAGTTTCATGAGAAGGGATAAAAACTATGCATCATGATGGAGAAATGAAATTTTTTTAGTCATTTGAAGAAATTGAAAATTGTCTTATTACAACTAATTTCCTTCAAAAGTTGTTTCTTAGTCATTTTGGGAAGATTAGTTTAAACAATGGGGTATTCAAGCATTACCATCACATTCAAATCATATAAACTATTTTCGGTTATTTGAAAAATGATAGTTACCTCCACTTCAACTTTGGCCATTACTCATACAAATACCTTAACATAAACTATAAATTTTGAAAAATCTTACAAAGCATAATTATATGCAATGGTATATTCATTTGGAAAAATCTAGATCCTTAAATTGAACATGAACCTCAAAATAAATTTCCTTATTGGCATATTATCCAAATTATTAATCTTGATTTTGATAAAAACATTAATCCTTGAATTTTATTACCAAGAAAAAATGAATTTTAGGATATTAATTAATAATGAATTAACAAATAAAAATGTTTAATCACTCTGTATAAGGAAGAGCATCACCATGTAAAAAAATATAATTGAGATATGTAAAAATACATATCATTTATACCAGATACTAATCCTTGAATGGTGACTCAAAAAAAAATAAGAATAATGTCTAATAAGGATGAATAATCATAAGCAACAAGAGAATTTCATCATTCAAGCTCATATGAAGAGTTCACGACAATAGATGAAATTTATCCATACATATTCTCAACAATGATATAGATAGTAAAGGGGAAATGTTTGTGCCCCAATTAGTGATGAAAGTGCATGGGAATAAATATCATCAAATGGCCAAGTAAATTATCACAACATTTTAGCTAGTTATTGCATCAGTCAAGGTGTGAAGGAACAAGAAATGGTCCATGTATAAAAGGACAAAGTCCTATGTAGTGAAAATGTTTTACAAGTGAATACAACATGGTGTATACATTATCTCATAAAAAATGACAATAGGAAGTGAATCTGACATGATTAAAATTCATAAAATTAGCTCTTAAAAATAAGAAATGGATTATTCTTATGATGACAAACATAGTGAAAACTTGAAAAATGAGAGAAGCAAACCATAGTGTGCCTCTATGCACATGCATAAAATTGAAGGCACCATAAGGACTTACAAAGGTGATCAAAAATTGAAAGTGATACACATCACAAGAGTGTCAAATAAGCCTTGAAAAATGTCTCAAGTGTTACACAAAATAAAAAGTGTGCGATATTGTATTAACAAGCATGATATATGTGTAGTGCACAAAATATGTCATAATAGAAATTTTGAATTGTAAATTTAATATCCCCCGAACCCCCTCTCCCTACCCCCCTCCAAAATTACTAGGGTGCATTATAATTAATTCATGAACAACAAAATAATGTTCCAATATTTCTCACAATTTTGTGGTACACAATGATTTTTCCCATGATTATAAATTGAATAAAATTGGGAAACAAAAAAATTGTTTTGGTATAGTAAATAAACCAAATTTGATTACAAATACAAAGATTTATTTTAAAAATAAAAGTGTAAAAAAAGTTCATCAATTTTCAAATTTCGGTGGTCAAGTTATCACTTGTTGAAAAATAAAGTCGAAAGATGGCTTAAGGTTATCACATGAAATAATGAAGCATTCTTACAGTTTCAAGTTCTAACATTAATAAATATGAAATCTACATGAGAACATCATGCACAGTGAAAAAAATGATACCTAGTTTCATTAAATGGTTTTTTGAGATATTGGTTGTCAATAAAATTTACATGGGGAAACATAGTGTAAGAGGTAAAAAAAATGATTCTATGTGGGGGCCATGACTTTTTATTTCACCTAACCCACCTTTGACTCTTAAAATATGGACAAAATATCATTAGGGAAAAACTTGTGCCCACATGAGCCTTTGGGATGAAATATTTTATAAAAATTCTAAAATACATAACTGGGCCTAACCGATCATTAGAAGGGAAAAGGGAACCAAAGGGAAGGCATTGGATTTGACAGGGAAAGTAGCTGGGGGTGGGTCATGGGTGGTCTACATTAAGGTAGACTGGGGGATAGGTTGGGCAGAGCAGAGTGAAAGGTGGGTTATGTGTTGCATAAAGGTTACATAAACTACTCTGAAGGAGTCAGGAACTGATGAAGTTACCAACTAGATAGGGAGAGGCAAGGGAATTGCGCATAGAGGAAAGTGATAAAAAAAAAAGTAATACTAGATGGATGGTACCCAATAAGAACTAGCATTTTTAGAAGGCCACAAGTAGGGTTATAACACCACTAACCCCGAATCATCTTAATTTTTAAAATGTTTTTTTGTAATTTTTGCTCAAAACAAAAAATGGAGTATTTTTTTAAGAAATTTTTTAAAAATCCCCAAAAAAAAGAAAAAAATCATATTGATGTTTTTTTTCTAAAAATAGATTAAAACAAATTGAAGGACCTCATAAAACCCTAGGGACTTGTGAATTTTAAATGCATATAAAAAATCAATTGTAAGTCAAAAAAAAAAATGAATTATTTTTTAATGTGACATTTTGGAAAAAAATCATAAAATTCACTACCCTTCTAAAAAAATGATGTGACCACCCAAAAAATTATAAAACTTCTCAAATGTTACCTATAACACCTACTCAAACCTCCAAAATAAACCAAACATGTTTTTAAATATCATCACTATTATTATGAAAATAACTAAAACTCAACATCCCCTTGAGAATGTGAATCCATTGAAACAAAAAGAGATATCTAATCTATTTTTGGACTTGAAAACATTCTTTTTCTAAAAATAAGAGAGAATAAAGCTTGAAATATAAATTGAAATGTATTCCTAAAACATGATATGAAATACAAAAGTCCAAAATCTAGTATGATATGAGAGTTTTGGAACTGTTAGGAGATATAAGAAAACATTAAGATCCATGCCTAATTCAAAAACTATCCATGGAATAACTTTTACATAAGCAAGTCATATATAAAAATCATGAGAGCAATACACAGGAAATAAAAACCCTAAAAGAATGAAAAATCTATAATAAGCTCCTCTAAGGAATATAATAAAACATAGGAGATCTCATGTTCTAGTAACATATTGTTCTCCTCAAACAAGTTAGGGAAACAAGTATCATAAATTTTTCTCATGAAAATAGAATGTACCTGAGAAATATTTATAAGATTTATAAGGTATTTATCCTTTTTTTTTATTGAATGATGAAAGACCAACCCTGATTGGCCAAGGGAATTATACAATCCTATCAGATACCTAAAAGGTGCCTTTTTCCTAATATGAGGATAGGGTAATAGATTTTATTTGGTTTTAAATTCTAACTCACTAGCCTAAGTGAATTTATGACTAAGGTATATGTGAATACACTAGGGTAAATGTAAATTATAACTCACTTACCAACACTATCTACCTCATTCTCACATCTATTATCTCTTAAAATAATTTTGATTTTACTTCATGAATATTTATCTATTGTGAAGACACTTAACATTCTATAGTGACACTTTGTTATAATTTTTGGGTGAATAATTTTTTTGGGTGCTCGCAACCATCTACTAGTATCCCACAAGTTCTTTATTTTTGGATTTTCTTTACAATGAATATCCTCCTATTTTTTAAATAGTCAATAATATGACATAACTATTTTTGTAGTCGATAGGGAGCATGACACCAAAACAAGCTCGTAATTTTGACCCAAACATCTATGAAAAGGTACTAATTCTATCAATCCCCATCAAACTCCAGATGTGCTCTTAGAATTTGATTATATTGGATATATTTGATTGATATGAATCGCATACCCTTATTTTTAAGTATTTTAGTCATATCCGATATGAAGACACTACCAAAATTGGATTAGGCACCATTGGGAATCCTATGGGATCAAACTCAAAGGGATTCACAACCTCACCAAAGGTTTTTTTAGTTATCCTTTTAGAATATTTCACATGTGAAAAACTTGTTTTACAAGTAGACTCGTTGGTTCATGCAAAATACCTTAATGATTTTATCACATTGGACTCAATACTTCAAATTATCCTAACACACATCACTCAGTCTATTTTTGGGTCAAGTCACTTAGGCTATCAATGTCTTTGAAGGAATTCCTTAAGCAAACAGTCCAACCCCTTGTGTCATAAGTTGGAAAATTTTATTTGGATCAATAAGATAAATATTTTGACCTCATAAAAGTATTGAAAGAGTCTCTCAATACTCAAATAGGGAATGATTACTTTATGCATGAGGTCACCTGTATTAACCTGCCAAACAAATGCTTATGTTTTAAATACCTCTACCATAGGATCCATGATTGAATCTCATATTTCACCTACTCTCAAAGTAGTCTACTAAAAATTTGGCTATTGAAATTAGACTATGTTACATAAAGATGACAATTGGACTACACTTTTAAATAGAGAATTTATTGTGGGGAAAGAAAACCTTAAAACAGACAACAAAACCTCCATTGAAAATCAACATCTATATGCAAAAAATGTTGAGAAGAACCCACCTCTTCCTAACCCTATGCCTCAAATATAAGTTCCCTTGGTTCTTGCTTAGATATATTTTTTTCCTAATAATTATATGTAAGTATCTACTTAGAGAGATGGCTTCCCTCAATGAATACCCCACCTTCATGGTGGTGATGCACTAAGGGGAGATAATGGGGCTAAATGTCACTCCATTTTTCTAGAAGATTAAATTTTCCAAAACAAAACCTCTCTTAAGCAAAATATTTTACACTATAGTATAGACGGTGGGTTTGAGAATGGTTAAGGAATTACATGTGGAAGGATTCCTCTTCATGAATTTTCTCTCTTGAAATTTTCAAGGTCTTATAAATTTTATGACTTCAATCTCCATTTAAGAAGTTTGGTGCCTTAGATATTCTTTATTTGTATAAGGTTAAGGTTGAATGATTTATTATGAAATTTTCTCTTAAGTACATTTGGCCATATCCCATGCAATACTCCACCTCACTTGAGGATATATGTATTAGCACTAGTATATTGGTTTCCTTAAAAACATCCCCTTCAATTATTACATCGAGGGAAGACCCATCACATTATTTCATATGGGTCACCCTTGAGATTGGTAGTCATTCTTTAGGGAACATGAATGTATACATGCCTAATGATTTTTGAAAAAGTGTAACAATTTGTTGAAGGTTGGTTGATAACTTTTCTTTTTCCAACTGGCTCATTTTCAGGGACTTTAATATAGTTTAATTTGCCAAATACAAATGGCCCTTCTTCCAATATGCCATTATGTTTTGGATCATGAATCCCGGTTTAATTTTAAAAGACTTTGGGATTTATTAGAGCCTCTTTTTCAATAACAAACATTAAAACCAAACCCTTTGGTTTGCACGATCTAATCTACAATTCAAGGCTCATAAATGTTTTTGCACCTAGTAATTCCATAGAAAGAGCATCAATATGGAAATGGTTTTCCAATAACATTCCTTGTTCCATATGGATCATCTACATTGAATTTAATATCGTTGACTCCCCCAAAGATAAATAGGGCCCTCTATCGATGTGGTGGCATATTGGGGAGCATGAAACCCAGTTTTATTTTAAAAACCATTGGGGGTTATCAAACCCTTTGTTTTGGTGGAAGTAATTAAACTAAACGTGGTCTAATTTACTTGCTAGTTTTGATCATGTTCTCCAAAGACTTGACTTTTCTATGTTTGCAAAGAAAAATGTGTTCACTTTCTAAAATTCTAGTGGGTAAGCTATTACCATCTATCCAAAGATTTTTCTCTCCAACCATACTCCCATCAATTTCCAACTAAAGTGGGTGTCCTATGAAAAATAACTTGTACTCATTTTTTCATGAACATTCACTTTTCAATCATGAAGGTCCATGCAATTCATTACTCGAGTGTGGAACCCGAGGCCTCGTCTACCCCATGCTACTAGCTAGATTGACTGGTTGAATGATAAAATCAATCACATAGCCACATTTCTCAATTACTATTACAAGCAAGTGGAGAGGGTTTGAAAACTGGTACATGGGCCATGGCCAAATAATTTCAATGGGTTACTATAGAGATTGAGAAAATATTACTCGATTCATAATTACAAACTAGGGTAGCCAATCTCAAACACAAGCTTAAACTTGTGGAATGCCAAATAGCCATAGGTGCTCAAATATGAACCCACTTACAGTGGATCTAATTGGGTGATCATGCCTCCAAATAGGGAAAATTTTAGTAGTGAATTTAGTTAATTTATGAATATTTCTATTTTAGGAATCCAATTTTGGCGATTTGGTGGGGTTGGCAACATGGTGAAATCACCTTTATTTTACAAGAAAAGTTTTTTTTAGGGTCATCTCACCCCATGTTGAAATTAAATTGCCACATATATAGGACTTTCCTCTGTAACAATAACATATGTGCCACTCAATCTCTAGAAAATCAACACTATTTATTGTCTCATGTTGACCATGTCTACTATCTAGTCATGGTTTGATGGCTTATACTAAAAATAATAAGGGGGCAGGAAAATCAAAGAAATAAATTAAAGTATCTTCTTATTTTAGCCAGACAACAAATACAAGTACAAAATATTTAATAATTCATTTCACCCTAGTTAATTATTTACAATTGTGTTAAAGTAGCATAGATGAGTGTCCGAGAAAGCATCTAGATGATCATCTGGATATTCATGACAAATGACCTTCTAGAGCATTCAGACGATCATCTAGAATGTCGAGATGATCATCCAGAATGATCATTTATTTTCTTACAGATAGTCACCTGCTCTCTTCATGCGATCATTTGTTTCCAATAGATGACCATCTTCACATTTCCATCTGAGTGTCTGAAAAAATGTCCAAGCATAAACAAGCATTGAAAAACATACACCAGCTTTCATATCAATTTTTCCTTCACGATTATTCACCTTCCTGCCTAATTCGCCCTAGCATACCCATGTTTTTTTAGCAAAGCCCACTTAAATTTTCCCTATCTCCAAATATTTTTTCAAATCTTTATGTGACATGAAATTCAAAGAAAAGATCAAAGTCGTCAAAACTACCCATGACTGCCTCATTGAGGGGAGTTTTAAGGAATGAGATTTTTTTGTAAGTATTTAATTATAGGCAAATATTTTTAGATCAAAAAATAAGAAATACATGTATAGTAAAATATTTTAAGTAAAAAAATATAATATGTTTTAGATTAGAGGTAAAAGCAGGTTTTGAAGGGGCCCCGAAACCCTTTAACAGAGAGCAAAATAAGAACAACTAAGCCCACAAGCAACGCCTAAAAAACACTACAGTGAGGTAGCAAAAATAGGTTTTGAATGGTCCTGAAACCATAAGAGATACATCCGGTCAAAACCCAGAAACAGAAGTCTAGAGGTATAACAAACAAAAGCTAACAAAAGAAAAACAAAGATCAGTACCAGTTTCCTAACCAACAAGAAGGACCAGATTATTCATCCAGTTCCAGTATCAAGTTCATGGCTTCTTTTTCTTTCAAAGCAGTTTCCTGGGTGGTAACCTCCAGCAAAGCTCCTTTTTGTGTATCTTTCTTTCTGGAACTTTGCCTTGTCCTTTTGCTGGGACCCTCTAGTGCTTTGGTCTCCTCATTGGCTCGTTTACCTATATTGATAGCAGCTGCACAAATGTTGGACGTTACTTCCTCCATTTTCTTTTTGTTATCCTTTATTAGCTCTCGGAGGTTGTTTTCGTAAGCTTTGAGCTTCACAGGGATCTCGCTTAACTAATTTTCCATGTTGTTTACTTTGTTCCAAGCAGCTTTCAGAGAATCTTCCAAAGTTTTCGCTTTTTTCTTGAGATCAATGATCTCCCTACACAACCAGGAATCTAATTGGGAAGAAGACTCAGCTTTACTATTAACCCAAGTCATAGGAGTGTGTATTTCATCATTCTGATTCTTCCCTCTCCAATCCTTAGACTTTTTATTTGGGCTATTCCTAGCTTCTTCAAAGAAGTCTTCTTGGCTCTTTTGTTCCCGCTCATTGATTCCATCTTCAATTTCCATCTCCATGTTTTGAATATCTTCCTGGACAGAGATTTCCTTTTCATTCTTAGAAGTTGGGTCCTCACCAGGATCTTCCTGGACAGTGTCATCCTCTGCCACTTTTTGGTTTTCCTCCGTCTCTTCTGTTTTGGTAACAGAATCCTCCTCTGTATTGACTTTATCTTTTTCAATTTCCTCAGATCCTTCTTCATCATTACTAGAGTTGGTGTCCCAGCTCTTTGTTCCATCTTCTTCCTCCAGTTTTTCCTCCTCGGGTTCTTCAATTCTCTCTCGACCCCTTTCTTCTTCTGCATTCTGTTTATTAGGACTAGGGGTCTTAATTTTTCCTCTTCTGCTTACATTTTCATTCTTTTTATTCCTTGGCAGCTTATTTTTCCCCTGTTTGGGATACTTAACCAGTGCCCTATTCTTGCAATAGCCTTCAATAAGCAGAATAAGGCCTTCGTGAAGAATAGGGCGCAAATCCTTTTTCCTATGAGCATAAAGGCTTTGAATCAGGGAGTAGCGAAGATAGAAAGGAAAAGACAAGCTAACCTTATGCCTAAAGTGGTTGAGGAAGACAAAATGGAACTTATGCACTCGTTTGCTTCTTCCGTCCAGGATGAAGTACTCCCTTATACAGCTTAGGACGTCCCTCCAAATTCCTTTAATCTGATCCAGCTCATAAAAATCCCCATTTTTGACCAACTTCTGCTCCTCCTCATCCGTTTTGGGGAACTTACAAAATGCCTCGTTCGAAATGCTGGTTTGCTTTGAAAATTTGATTCCTTCCATTGACAACCCTGTAACCTCAGCAAGAAAATCCTCAGTTAAATTTACAGTTATACCATGCAGGGTGACCCTGTTGTCAGACCAAAATATATATATATATATATATATAATATGTTACTAATAAATGTTTATTTTGGAAAATTTAACAATTTTATGTATATTTTATAAGAAATTTTATCGAATTTATCAAATTTATGTATATTTTATAGGAATTTTTTGTGAATATTATTTTAAATATTTGTTGATTTACATATTTAAAATTTTAAAAAAATTATTAAAAAAATAGCCAATTGACCAAAAAAATAGTCCCTAAAATAATTTTGAGTTTCAGATTGGAATGCTACACAAATTCAATGATATGTTATTATTAATGAATGATGCAATCGTATGAAGAGTTTTGTTATCCAAAAATAATATGCTTAATTAATTTACCCAGAGACGTTGGACATAATGCTCCCAAATAGTGTTTGTCAGTGAGGAGATCGATGGACACGATGCTCGCAAAGCGTGATTTAATTCCCCATCCACGTTCATTATTATTTTGGATTTTAAGAAAAAAATTAATCTCTCAATTTTATTTTTTGGAAAAAAATAAATTTTAAGATTTTAAATGATAATTAATTGTTTAGTTTGCATTTTTGTCACCATAAAATTTGTATGTCAATCATATGAGAAGACATTTTTGGCTAACAACAAAAGAAACAATGTCGATAATATTTTGAACTTTGTGCGTATGCATGGAATCTATTACATTTGAACTTTGTGTGTATACATGGAATCTATTACATGTGAGTGTCCTCAAATTACTAGGAACTATGGAAAAATCTTAAGATATTTTCCTTGTTAAAAAATAAGCTCTGGAATAATTTATGCTTAAATAAGCAATGTATAATAAACATTGGAGATATAAACATAAAAAAACTTTATATTAAGAGAATGTAAAATACACAACAAGCTCATTTAAGAAAGACACTTATTGTGCATATACATTTTTGGGTAATCACAAAAGAAGCAATTTTAATATTAATCTAAATTTATGTATAAAATCCATTGCATGTGAGTGTTGTGAAACTACTAAATGCTATGGGAAAACCTTAAGATACCTACCCTATTTAGAAACAAGCCCTTGAACAACTTCTGCATAAACAAGACATGTATAACAAGCAAGGGAGAAATAAGCAAGAAACAAAAAACTATAATAAGAGAAATTTTAAATACATAATAAGCTCCCCTAAGGGAGACCAAAAATGCTAGGAACTCTCATGTTTAACCATCATCATCTCCTCCACTCACACTTTTGAAAAACCCAAGAGCTATATTTTCCAAGGGCTTGTTTTAATTTGGTTTGCCGCTAGGAGACAGACCCTTTGAAGAGAACTTTTAATTGGTGCCAAGTAAGACGGGAAGAATGTTGATGGTGTTGTTATAAATGGCTATGGTGATGTTGTGCAATGTTGTGGTGTCCATTGTGAGTTCCATGGTGTTCACCATTCTTGATATGGTTGAGCATGTGTTGTGTGTTGTGTACAATCTGATTGACTATCTTGTGGACGCTGAGTGGAAGCCATGTTATTATTTCTCTACATAGGAGGATTGCAATAACAAGAGTAAATGGAGCATTCTAATCAATTCTCTTGAAGACAAGATTAAAATTGTATGCCATTGCCTTACAAAGGTTCAAATGGAGGACATCTCTGATATTATCTATTCAATAAAGCTCGTATTCAAAGAATTGGTGATGTTAATTGTGTTTTATTTTAAGAAGTTGAGAGTTTTAAAGGCCAGTCATGCAACAATGTTAAAACCCAACAACCAAAGGCTCAAGATTGTTACTGTCAAACCTGATTTTTGTCTAAATTCTTCCACCATTATGGAAAACCTTCAAGGCCACAAGGGATAGGGACAACCCACCAAGTTACAAGCTAGGTCACTGTTGTACTTGCTTATCACACATTACACGATTCACACACAAGCCAACACGTAGGGAAGAACTACATAAGATTGAGGCCCTCTTCAAAGTATTGCCTATGTAGGCAACACTCATGACAAAGAGGTATTTGGGGCAGCTTGATATCATGTGCCCATTAACCCATTTTCCCACAACCAATATGAAGATGAAAAACTAGGGTTTTATTAGTTGACAAAGAATGACAATCCATGACCCAAATCTCAATACACCAAAGTGAAGGTGACAAAATCTAGAGGCATACATGTGGTCACATCTAATTTTAACAGGTATTCTATACTAGATACCTGCATTTAAGTTAGACAGTAACGTCAATGTAACCATCCTAGGTCAATGTAAGTGGTAATAGATACATTGATACAATTTATAGAATTAGGGGACTATTCCAGAATCTAGATCTAGTCTACTTTCTGCGTGTTCCAAATCCATATCTATATTAACATTAGAACCAGCTAAGTATATATTGTTTTCATTATTATTGCAATATCTAGCATCGTTATACTTTCTATTTTTAGCATCTTAGCATAATAAATTTAGTATATATTTTATTTGAGTTTCATAAATAATTGGCTTGCTCTAGAGATAGTCTACCATCATTTTGTCCCAGGGTATTTATTCCCCCTTTAACCCTAGATCCCCAACATCTAGATTTTAGAGTTAAACAATATCATGTGTCTTGTCTTTCTAAATAGGTAGTATTAATACCTGAATAAATCATGTGTCTTGTCTTTCTATGATTTACATATTGCTTACATGTACGTGATAGACTCAAGGCACTTTATAATATTTTTGCACCTATCCAGTAATTTGACAAATATAAATATATCATTTATCTCTTATACTCTAAATGTGGTGTATTCATCAAATATTTAAAAGACTAGTTGGTCATTTCCATTGGAAACATTTGTGATTCATCTCAGTTGTATAAGTTTGACAGATTTAGGCCTTTGCCATCTTATTTGGGCAAGATTGATTGGGCATACTTGTCCATTTTATCTTCTTTCTTCACTAAACATCATATAGGAACATCAGTGATGAATTTAAGATGGAATCCCTTGTTGTTCATCCACCGATCAAACTAGTAACTCCATTATCTACAACCACTCATTGGAAACAATCTCATAGAACTCTTGTTGCATTTGTTGCCCATGCTACCTAGAATCTACTATCCTTGGCAATCAATGATCCATCACAACAAATTGAAGGAAAAATGCCTCACTAGCACTTCATTCTCAAATTGTTGATACACGATAAAGAACATTTGGTCGAAATATATGGGCTCATACACCAAAAATTATTTCCACATGACACTTTTGTTACCATTCTTCATTTCTTTTTGCAAGTGTTAACTCTCTATGCTTCATTGATACATGGTTTATGCATTTCAATTCTCTGTTCAAGTTGATGGAAGTAGTCCTGACAAGGGGAGGTTATTGTGATTCTTTATTTAATACATCTCATATCTATAGTCAAGTTGGGATGTTAGTATGTTAAATAACTTGTACATTATTATATGGTTTAAGATGCACTTTTATTATTTAAATCATGTGTCTTGCCTTTCTAAAGAAGTAATATTACTCTCATGTTTTTTGTCTTTCTCTTATGTACATATTACTTGCATGTAGGTGATAGACTCGAGGTAGTTTATAATTTTTTTGAACCTATCTAGTAATTTGACAAATATAAATATATTTTTTATATATTACATTGTCAATGCGGCGTATTCATCAAATATTTGAAAGACTAGTTGGCCATTTCCATTGAAAACATAATATAAATATATCGTTCATCTCTTGCATTCTCAATGTGACATATTCATCAAAGATTTGAAAGACCAGTCAACCATTTTCATTGGAAACATAATATAAACATATCGTTTATCTCTAACATTCTAAATGTAGCATATTCATCAAATATTTGAAAGACCAGTTGGCCATTTCCATTGGAAACATAATATAAATATATCATTTATCTCTTACATTCTAAATGTGGGATATTCATCAAATATTTGAAAGATGATTTAGCCATTTCCATTGGAAACATTTGCGATTCATCCCAGTTGTATAAGTTTGACAAATTTGGGCCTTTGCCATCCTATTTGGTGTTGTTGATAAATCCTTGCATTTTTTTTTAAAATGACAGCTATGTGTTTTTTCCATTTTCCATGTATATCATGTTGTTGGTCATTTTTTTTAATTTATTAGTGGATCATGCAATGGAACCTAAGAAAAATGTACAATGGACCTAATGCATTAAGGCTTTGAGTAGACGAGACTTCTTCCCAATCTTTATCACTAAAAATAGTTAGCATATGATAAAATATACGATTTTCATGGATAACTCATTACCATAAGTTTCCTTGAACTATCATATACCTTCTAAAATCATTTTTGTTAACCAAAATTTATAATGTACAATAAGGCGAGGGGGTTCTATTTAATTTGATTAAAAGTTTAATTATAAATCAATTAAAAGTTAACTTATAAGTAGTATACTTTTTCAGATTTTAATAATAATAATAATAATATTATTATTATTATTATTATTATTATTATTATTATTATTATTATTATTATTATTATTATTATTATTATTATTATTATTATTACATTTTCAGTAATAATTTGTTTCATCCATTGCATCGATTTTGTGTTAGAATTCAATAATTTTGGTTATTTTTTGTATCTACATTTCAAGAATTCTATATCGACTTTGACAACATAAATTTGATCCAAAGTCAAACACGATTATAAATTTTTTATTGCATTGATTTTGCAACTTTAGGTCAATTTCACATCACCAAAGTTAACACAAAATTTGTTCCTTTCATATGGCACACAAATAGATATTTTTCTGATGTGCTCTCTATTCTTTTTCTAATTTACATTTTTTATTTGAATTAAATGACAAAAAGATTTTTTATTTTATTTTTTATTTTACAAACTTGCATTTTACTTCACAGAAAATTTCTACTAAAACAAGTGGAGGTATTTCCTACAAAACTAAACATAGATCACATAGAGTAGCAAGAACCCATCCCTATATGCATTCAAGTAGAAGCTTTTTTGGAAAGGAGAGTTTGAGAGGAACCTCAAGTATATATCTCAAAGAAGAGGCTGAAGCAATTATAATCAGCTGGGCATTATGCCAATAGAGAGTCATAGAGATTATAGGCATATGTTATAAGAAGACTTAGAAAAAACAATCAATGGAAGGGGACAAGGTAACTATAATAAAAAGGTAAATTTTATAATATAATTTTATTGATTTTAATATATTTTACATTTACATTTCATTTGATTGTGATTTTTTTATATTCAAATGATGGACTTACAAATGAAGAAATAAAGTACTATTTTTCATCTAATGTTTAGATAAATGTTTGATTATGGTTGTTCCTTGTGATACATGCCTATAAATGATCTGCACTACCTCCTTGCCATTCCATATAATGAACATCATTAAAAGGATGTTCCTGTGGTCAAGGTTCATCCTCTTGCAACGCATCTTTCCATGATAATGATGAGTTGGATTCCATATGTTCTTGACCCTAGATATCCCACAACTTTGTCTTCACAGGAGTCTACATTTGTGTTAACGATATATGTTTATAAATATGTCTCTTTGGGAAACATCAATTGAGGTCAATCGAGTAAATTTTATATGTATGTTTTTTTGGGGGGAAATTCTAAATATTTTTAGTTAACAATTAATCTTGTCGATTTTATTGCAAATTTAATTATATTTTAATATTAATAATTATAATTTTCATTGTAATTTTAATTACTATTTTAAATGTTAAAATTTGTAGGACCAATGCAAAAGGGAATATTTTCTAGATAAAAATGGAAGATTTGTTTTAAAAAGATAGTTTTTTATGTATTAAAGGGGAAAAGGAATTATCAACATCAAGTATAAATTGTGGCTAGACAACTATAAGTGATTGATGCATAAAGATTTGCATGATAGCCAAAAATAAATTATGACCATGTCAACATTCATAATTGTTATGTGTTACAATCATGGCATGCAAATATGGATTAGAAACCTATTCTTTTCATAAATGTAGTTGCAAACTATATTTCAAAGTGTGTTTCAATAGAAAATAAATGTTTAGAAACAAATCAACAAATATTGATGCAACTTGAAAGTGTTGAAAACCCTGAATAACATTCCACACAAGTGTATAGATCTTTGATAACCGAAACAATTGTTGAAAGATATGTGGGGTAATGGAGACATGTCGCATGTTGTTAGAATTTAATTTGGAGTGAAATAGAGTATGTGTATCTTTGTTTGTTATCCATTAATTTTTTAAATCAATATTAAAAGAAGATGATGAAAATGAAAGAGATGGAAAATCAATAATTGATGGGTACATTGACGGACCTCATCTAATGGAACATGTATCGATCATTGAGGCTACCAAATATTATAAATTGTGGCCAGACAACTATAAGTGATTGATGCATAAAGATTTACATGATATCCAAAAATAAATGATGACCATGACAACATTAATAATAGTTATGTGTTACAATTGTGGCATGCAAATATGGATTGGAAACCAATTCTTTCTAGAAATGTAGTTGCAAATTATATTTAAAAGTATGTTGCAAAAGAAAATAAAACTTTAGAAATAAATCAACAAATATTGATGCAACTTGAAAGTGTTGAAAACCCTGAAGAACATTCCACGTGAATGTATAGATATATGTTAACCGAAACAATTGTTGAAAGATATATGAGGTAATGGAGACATGTCACATGTTGCTAGAATTTCATTTGATGGAGTGCAGTATAGTATTTTTATCTTTGTTTGCTAACCATTATTTTTTTTAAATCACTATTAAAAGAGGATGATGAAAATGAAAGAGATGGAAAATCAATAATTGATGGGTACATTGATGGACCTCACCTAATGGAACATGTACCAATCATTGAGGCTGCCAAATATTAGATGTATAATCCAAAAATTTTTAGAGGAGAAAATTTGAAACAAAGAAATATATGTGTTATTGTGAGGGTATGGCATAGGTTTTGCAACATCCAAGAACAAGATAGTCAACAATTTGTATAATTTTGTTGGTCGGAGTTACTATTGTACAAACCATTTGGTGATATTGAGAGATAAATTAGCATTGAGGATGATACGATAAAATCCAATAGGGTCAATTTCAATATAAATTGCCATACACAATGGGTTATTAAAACAAATAATGACATTCAAACGATAAAATAGATGATGAAATTTCGGATGTTATCCAATAAAACACAACTGAACATGAGTGGGAGATCATATTGAGCTTACACCAATGACAATTTATGCATGCTTCTAAGATATATATGTTGGGTCAAAGGGATATTGATAGACAAGCACCATGGAATGTAGAAAACCCAAGTGAAGAACAAATGAAAAAAGCTCTTAAATTCACAAGCATGACAAAATAAAATGGTTTACTTGCTATGAAAGAAATAAAGTCTAATTTATGTTATGAAAGCTTCAATGAGAAACAAAAAATAGCATTTGACATAATTATTAGACATTATAATCAAGGACATACTACACCTCCATTATATATGATAATCCAAGGATTGGAAGAAACATGAAAACATTATCTTATTGGAAAGATTGAGCTAGCACTTCTAGATTTATCACAACCACAACATTGACCCTTCTACTATTTGCTCTAACTGAAGTTGCATTATCTAACATTGGCATGCCAACAATACATACAATTTTACGAATGCCTATTTTAGATTTTGAAAAAGTAGAAGGAATCAAGTTAACAAGACTTCAAGAAGAAATCTAACATGTTAGGAATATTTTGATTGATGGGATGAGCTGTATAGCTCAAAAGATGCTCCAAAATATAGATTCTCAATTACACCAAGCATTTCCAAAAAATGTTGATATGTGCTTTGGTGGAAGATCTAAGATTTTTGTTGGGGATTTGGAAGAGTTGCCTCCGATAATGGATAAACCTCCATATGCACTTGCATAACACAAGCAAAGTTATTATGGCAAAACTTTAGAACTATTATTACACTATACAAAATTTTTAGATAACATGGTCAAAGTGAAGAACAACAATGTTTTCAACAACATCTAAAATCTAAGAGATGTATATCCAACCATTGAAGATTGGCAGTTATTGATGACTATAATTGATGATTCACTTGAAACAATTGAAAATGAGGGGTTTAATTAATATATTTATTTATTTGTAACAAAAAAATATGCATCAACATAATAAGATAAAATTATATGCATTAAATCAACCCATTGCTTGAAGCATAACAACTAGAGGACGAAACAATAATGTTGCAGGATTGAATGATGAACAATTGAAAGTTGAATTATTGATTGCTAATGACACAATGGTGATACTCACTACAAACTTATGGATAAAATCAAGTCTTGTTAATGGTGCACTCGGTTATGTTCAAGGCATTCTCTATTAACCAAGATTGGCACCCCCTGACCACCTACACATGTATTCATTTTGTTGATGCAACTCCAACTACAATTCCAATCATCCCTATAGAAAGGGTCGCATGTGTCAATTACCTTTGAAATTGGTATGAGAATTGAAAATCCACAAATCACAAGGCTTAACACATAACAAAGCCATAATTGATATGGAACTTATAGAAAGACAAGGTTTGACCTTTGTTTCTATATCACATATTAAGTTATTACACGGATTGAAGGTCTCACACCTTTTCACATATGACCGGTTTGAGAGATTGAAGAGTGGAAAATGAGTAGAGAAAAGGAAAAAGGAAGAATAAAGACTTTAATTGTTAGAGGATCAAATATATAAAGTTTGAATATCGTAAACTTATTGTTATTCTGCAAAATATTACATATATGTATATTCATGTTTTATTAATATTGTGTTACTCTCTATTTTCAATTTTAATAATTGCACTAAATGAAATGAAAATGAATATAAAAACTAGCATATATATCTTAGATAAATCTATGTAAAATACACCGATAGATATCATTCTTGAGGTGCCTATTACAATTTATGTCACAAATTCAATATGATATAGGCACTTCAAGATGATATCTCTGAGTGTATCTTAGATAAGTTTATCTAAGGCATGTATGCTAGTAGCACTTGCCGCCACAAAAGGTAAAGGTAAATATTTATTATTCGTAGAAACGTATTTAAAATATTAAACGTAAATGTAATTATTTATAATGAACATCACCATTGCACCAAATCAATATTTGCAAGTTGCACATTGACATTTTTTGATATATTTATTTACTTTTCTCTCAGTTTGTGACGACATATTTCACAATATAATTTACAACATGTTTTGAGAGTACTGATTGCCAATCTACATTTACACGACATGATTGCAACACAACGATTATGAGTGTTCATACGGTCATCATTTCTTTTTTTACCATATTGTTTATCTCTTGTCTCTATATCTATATATAGTTTTGATCTATCGAGATGCAAAGACCAATAGACATTATATAGATCTGTTATAGATCATCATCGATTTAAATCTCTCTAAAACGTAAAAAATGCTTTCTTTCCCTGATCCAAAATTCATTAAACACCACAAACGCCAACTATTTTCTACTTTCAAATTACGACTGAAAATATAAATAACATTTTTGAATCTCTGGGTCGTATTTTGTTACATCTTCGAATGGTAAAAGATCATGGCTTGATACTAACAACAGACACGCCCGGTGAGACTCGAACCCACAATCGCCTGATTAGAAGTCAGACGCCTTATCCATTAGGCCACGGGCGCTTTACGGTATTTAGGTTAATTATCTCAATATTGATAAACACTAAAATTTCTATATAAAAAGTTTATTGCTGTGGGCAACCATTGCTCAATTGAGAGATTATTTCTCAACTATCAGAACAATTTCTTCCTATATTTATATGAGGACGAAATTTAATATTGATATTGGGACGAAAGAAAAACAAATAATTAGATATTTAAATGGAAAGAAAAAAGAAAGTCATTTTTAAGGTTTTATGTTAGAATTTGTTTAGAAGATAGTTTATAATTTATGAGATTATTTTATTTTTATATATTTTTGGTTTATATTTGATTGATTTAAAAATAATTAGACTATTTCGTATTTTTAATATTTTTCGTCTACAAGATAATTCATAGTATATGAGACTATTTTGTATTTCTAATATTTTTTGTTTATATTAGTTGGTTTACAATATAACTTATAGTAAATAAAACTCTCGTATTTTCGATGTTTTTGGTCTATAAAATAGTTCATAGTATATGAGATCACCTTGTATTTCTAGTATGTAAAAAACATTTAACTTTATTTCAAATATAAGATATATATACCCTATTTCAGCAAGATTTAAACTTATAACATCCTCTTTAAAAATACAAATTCTTTATCAATAAACCAACTCAATTACACATATGTGATTCATCTAAAGCTAAAACTCCAATAATGTGATTGATTCAAGCCTAACATTGTAGAGTTATGTAGATATGTACCTTAAATATGAAGTGTGCTAGATACATCCATAAGTGCATCTTCTGTTTTAGAAATAATATGAGCCCATCTCAAGTCTATAGCCATGATGATAAAGAGAGATGATACAAGGTGGATTAACTTGGCCAAGTTTTCAAAATTAGTTTCTTAATTTTCTCAAGATCTACTTAACCTATCCAATACAATGTTAATATGCATTTTAACAATCTAAGAAGCATTCAATTTTTAAGGATACTCTTATCGTTTAACAATATTGATAGAAAGATGAAATGTGTTGAATATCTACATTGGTCACTTTGACACTTAAATAATGATTGATAAATGAGACACAACTATCATCTATATATACCTATGAAGTCTTCTTACCTTTGTGGTTATTGCTCATGCCAACTTTCTATTCAATGAATAAAAGTGGGGGTGATTATACCAATACCAAGTTGGGTCTAATATAATTATGGAACCTAGGGTATTAAGAACTTATACATGATTGGGTCCACTATACAATAACCCAAAAAAACACCACACATTAGTGTAGACTTTTAGATGATCATACCCAAACTCCTAGCATATTTTGGAACACTCACACCTAGTGACCATGAATCCCGATAAGGTGGGATTAAAATAATATAAAAATATGCAATAACATCGTCTTTAATATAAACTTGAAGGGATCAATGAAGATGATACATGTAACATTTATAAAAAGCTTGAACCTATAACATATTAGATAAGATAACACTTACAATATAAAAATATATGATATATAATTATACTAGTATATTTATTTTAGATAAATCTATGTAAAACGTACTGAGAGATATCATTCTCTAGGTGTTTATATTATATTGAATTTGTGACATAAATGGAATAGGCACCTTGAGAATGATATCTCTTGTTGTCTTTTATATAAATTTATTTAAGATAAGTATGCTAGTAGCATATATACATTTTACATATTTATTTAACATACAATACAAATTATTTCATAAAATTTAAAATATATAATATACATCACATTAAATCATCCAAAAGTACAATAACATTACATTAAATCACCTAAAAATGTAACATACATAACATAAAATTCTTAAACTAAATAATTATTTGATATTCATCAAAATGTGTCATACACATCACATAAAATGTCAAATAATGAATAAGTACATGAATTTTGTGATAAGTATATGAAATTATTTATCTTTTAAGAGTTTCAATCTCTTTTCCTTAGTTTTTCATTTGAAAAGTTATTTTTTATTTTTCATCTTTTTATAGTAGTCATATGTAATATAATGTCCCTTTCAAGGAATATTAGATAAACAAAGATTTATTTGATCACTTCAATATTTAGATATTAATTTCCAAAAAAATTTACAAACCCTAACAATCTGGAATTTGATGAAATATTATTGTAAATGATTTGAAATCAACTCTAAAATTATTATTCAAGCTTCCCAAAAATAACATAATTTATATAAATATTAATGGCCAAATAATTAGTTAAAACCTTGATTTTTGGGCATTCAAATTGCTGGAAAAATCAAATAAAATAGTAGAAAATGTTGTGTGGTTGTTCCACACCTCCAAAGGCCTTATAAAGACCCCAAAGTGGGATACCCACCTCCAAAACTGGTTCACTACCCCTACAAACCTATGCAACCCCCTCTCAAGGTGATTATTGCCTTAAGACAACCCTTGATAGCAAGCGTCCAGTGCCTTTTTGACTCGCTACCCTTCTTAATGATCTTTGTTATAAAAAACACCCTTCCAAACTTGATTCTGCTCAATACAACTCCTAGATGAAGTTGCTCTAGATCTGAATTTTGGGTTTTTATCCTCAATTCAACTTATTTGAAAAAGTTTTCATCCTTCAAGTGCAAGTCCTTGCTTTTCATGCTTAGACTCTAGGAAAATCATTGTCAAAATTGTTAGAATTAGCTACAGGATCTAATGAATCTAATAAAAAGCATAAATACGAGATAAAAATAGTAATAGTAATAAATAATAACTGTATATCTAAGATAATAATTGAAATGAATAAATAACTCAAATATGATGAATTACTCTGATAATTTAATATTAATCTAATGTATAATACATAAATAGCCATTGCTTATATAGAACAAAGTGTGCATGATAAAGATCAAAGAACTCACACAACATGTATAGTTCAACTAATATCTGACTACATGAATAGTAGAGTGCAACTCCACACTAACAAGATAGGTGTCCAACTTGTGTAAATGATCAACACAATTTGACTACTAGTTACGCAATCTTATCCTATCTTACCCTGAATAGTGGAGTAGAACTCCACTGTAACAAGATAAGTGTCTAAGTTAACTACTAGTTAATCAATCTTATCTTATCTGCTACAAATTATCAATAAACATAATAAACTAATTATAATAAATAATTAGTGCACCAAAATAATAAATAATAAATACAGGTAAATACAATAAAGCAAATAAATGCACCGAAAAAAATGAAAAAAATGAATGATTTAATTAACCTTTTCTTTGATTTAAATAATTCTCCCAAGTGTAGCACCCAAAATTGGGAAGGGAGGGTAACTTAAAAGATCTTTAATAAGTCCTTTATTATGATCTTTGCTTTTTTTCATTTTTTATTTTATTTTTTTATAAAATCACTTAACTCATCTAAACCCTTAAAAACCCCTCTTTTAAGTGAATTTGAAAACATAAAGTACTTTTTAAAAATTACTTTTACAAATATTCACTTAAAAACATTTCAATCCTTACTTCCCTTTAAAATTGACCTTTAACCCTCGGGAAGGGTTTTAAGGCTAAAGGTCTTCCATCATGTCCCTATCAAAAGAGGAACATGACAATTCTTCCTATCCAAAATTATTTGTCTTCAAGCAATAGAAGCAATGAAAAATCTATCTTCATGGTTGGCCTTGTGCCACTTTCGAATTTAGGCCCTTTCCAAGGAAGAGACCCCTCTTGGTGATGTTTATTACAATTGTATATGAAGATTTTGTATGATTTAAACAAACTAAAAATGTGAAACTAGTAGTACCTTATGTTTCCATTTTTCCTTCTTGACCCCATATATTCAAAAAATGCTTCTAAGATGTGAGAAGCAATAGAATCTTGGAATTTGTCATCATATGGGTGACTGAAAATTGATGTTCTAGCTAGGTAGTCTTTGTTTTCCCTTGTCTTCTTATTGCACATGAAACAAACACATTAGTCAAAACAACTCTTTTTTCCATCCTCTTGAGGGTTGTTGACCAAGGTTGGCTTGTGAAACATGGCTGCAATTCTCTATATGTCACCAAGTACATATCCCTTATCAACCTTCTTAATCTTATTTTCATTGATTTTTCTCCTTTCCTTCTTATTACCCCATGTGTACCCTACTACATGCAATACATGATGGCTGAAAGAAATCTTCAATTTCCTCTCTTGATGCACTCTACAAACTGAAATTTTATGTGTAAGGATGTCAACTCTCTTTTTACCATACCATTTTCCTTGCACCGTAGCCTTGAAGTGAACCCACTCCTTTGTCATATAATTTCCTTATTTCTTTACCACCTTGACGTTCTTGGTTAGAGTGAAATCATTCAACTTTTTAGTGTTTATGTCACTTTCAAGAGATATTATGATCATAAAAAGGAAATCTGATTTGTAAGAAATTGAATAACTTCCCTTCCTATGTACCTTGGGATTTTTGGAAACACAAATTAGTTTCCCCAAGTGTGTATGTTGCTTGTTTAAATAAGGTGGAGTAGTATTTGGTCCTTTGCCTTTAAATAAAACCTTACCTTGTTTTTCAAAACTAGACTTTGTAGTGGGTTGTTTATTGCCTCTTTCAACTTGTTTCCAATTGTACAAACCCAACTAAAGTAGATGATTTACTCCCTCCTTTATGACTGTACCAAGTGCCCCTTTGATTTCAAATTTTTGAGCATATCTTCTCCACTAGAATGGCACTTCAAACAACATGTTTTCAATTTTTATGATAGTCTAGAATGGTAAAAAACACTCAAAATTTTTTGAGTGTGTTTGAGAAATCTTCCCCATTTTATTTTTAGATTTCTTGTCTTTTTTAAAACATGGATTTTTAAACTCACCAAATATCTAAGTTAAGCACGATTTCCCAACATGGGCAAGGAAAGGGGTAGCTAAATGACTCATCCCAAATCCTAAACCCTCAACATAATTAATTTTTATCAATAAACCTCTCATACTACCATATATTGGGATACATACTATAATGTGTTTAAAAAACCAGTTGATGTTCATAGAGTTTTAAAAACCTTTTTCATACCTTAGATGTTGCTTTAGACTCCTTAAATTGAATTTTCCATATTGGGAACTCTTTCCCATCATACCTTCACTCCATGTGTCATCAATGCATTTTTTTATTTTATGATAGTTGGCTATCCCAACTCAAAAAATCCCATTTGACTAGCTGCCCCAATCTGAATTTCTTCATTTATCATGCTTTCCATTATTTTGGACATTGGCCGCTTGGGTGCCCTATCTTTCAACCTATGTACTATTACTTCCTTCCTAATGGTGGTCATCTGATACTTGGCCCTAATGCTATTGTCCCTTTCATTCTTAGAGGGAAACTCTTCACCAAGAGACCTGTACTAGCTAATTAAATGACTATATTTGCATCTTATATCCCCATAGGTGCCCCAAACTGTCAATTTATTCACTACCAAGTTGAATTCAAAATAACACTTTGATCTCTAATGGATATCATCGTATACTTACACAGTGTGCTAGGAAAAGGAGTATGGATAGAAATTGAAGCCATGTTGCCCCACATGAAAAGGTTCATTTGATCCTTAGTCCTTGAGTTCATACTACCTTGGTAAGCATTCACTAACTCATTATCCCATCATATGTGCCTTAACCAACCTTTCTCCTTTTACAAGAAAAAAACAACCTTGGACCATATTGGAAGCGTACCTTGAGAGAAGATATCATGGGGATGCAAGAAACCTTGCATTTGGGCCCTCATGTGTGCCTTATGCCTTCCATTCTTCTCCCCCATGTTAACCCTATTAATCATGTAGAGTGCATTTAAAGCCTAGCAAGGGTCCAAAATTATGAGTGGGAGGGGGTTGTACCAAACTTGTACCAACCATTCTTTTATCATGAAGGAAGTGCCCCAACTTCTAAGCATTTTTAGAACTTAGCATGGGCTGTAACATGTCCACCAAATTAAAACCTTTGTATTTCATATGAAACCACACTTACCTTATCAATTAAATATTTGTTAGGAAAAAAATCATATTTTTCACATGTTTCCCTAAAATTTATTGGGAGTTGAACCATACCTTCTTTCTCTAATTTTTCTAAGTATAACCTCAGTCTCTTAGTGATGCTAGTTTCAAATCTACTTATCTTTCTCATCAATTGAAAAATGTCCTTTTTATTGACTTGCTTGGTATCTACATTTCTACATTTCATTAAGTTTTTCAAACAAAGAATTAGATGTTACTTTGCATACCTTATTGGCTATTTGTTGGTCACTTTGTTGTCTTGTTTTGAAAGGCAACATCTCCCCCTGAACTTTTCTTCACACCATGTGATTGAAAATCTCTTAAAAGAAGCTTCAAGCTAAAAATATCTCACCTTAATGACTATGGCAACAAACTTAGAATTCAGCTCCAATGAGTGACTCATGGAGGGTGTGTATTGGCCTTTCATAAAATTATTAGAATTTACTACACTCCATGCATGAATCCTCAATACCTAAACAATTCTAATTTTTTCCTTAGTCCCATGGAATCAACCATAAATAATTTAAAATCAGAATTGAGAACCTTTGTAAAACTCAAAAAATTACTAGGATCCCATACCTCTTGATGCCAATAATTATGGACTTGAATCAAGGAGTCCTTATGCCTTGTATCCTGAAGATTTCCAACATTTTCTTTGATCACATGACTCTTTGTAGGGTTGTTCTAAAAATCAGTGAATGGATATTCAAAGGTTGGTGCAAGTTCTTCAAACTTGAACCCTTAGTATACAACAAGTGATGCCCTTTTTGCTTTAATTTCATCCTTCTTAGACTCAAGCTCCTTGTTTTCATCTTTTGTGATTTTATTTTCATGCATACAATCATTAGAAGATAAATAGACATCTTTTACAAATAAAAGATTTTTACCTTGTTCTTTTGATGACTCATGAAGTTGTTGAACAACTTCTTCTTTTTTCACCTTGGGAATTTTTCATTTTTCTATTACTCCCTCTTTAAGGACTACCTTTGGTAACCTCATTGGTTGCTCCATAGCTTGTTGGAGACCTTCACTAGGTTTCCCTTGAATTTTTGGTTCTTTAAGCTCATCTTTCCCATGTAGTTCAACCTTCTCTACTTCTAAAAGAGACCTTTGAGGTCTAGGGCTTAACCCTATAGACTTTGCCACATCCTTGGGACTTAGTGCCTTTAGTTACTTCTGATAATTCTCCATGACTTGCAATAATTTATCCATGTTTTCATCCATTGTCTTCTTCTTCATCCCAACCTTTTAAATGGAATCTTTGTATTCCTCTTTTGGAAAAAACCTACATTGCCAATCTATTGAAATCACTTACACCCCACAACTAGCTAAGAAATTGGCTCTGATACCACTGTAATGTCCCTTCTAAGGGATATTAGATAAATAAAGATTTATTTGATCACTTCAATATTTAGATATTAATTTCCATTTTTTTTAAAAAACCTTAAAAATCTAAAATTTGATGAAATACTACTGTAAATAATTTTAAATCAGCTCCAAAATTATTATTCAAGCTTCCCAAAAATAGCAAAATTTATATAAATATTCATGGCCAAATAATGAACTAAAATCTCAATTTTTGAACATTTAAGTGGCTATAAAAATAAAATAAAATAAAATAGCAAAAAATGTCGTGTGGTTGTTCCACACCTCCAAAGGCCTTAGAAGGACCCCAAAGTGGGTCACCCACCTCCAAAATTGGTTTGCTACCCTTGCAGACATGCACAAACCCCAATCAAGGTGATCATTGCCCTAAGATAGCCTTTGACAACAAGCATCTAGATCCTTCTTAACTCACTCCCCTTTTGAATGATCTTTGGTGTTAAAAACACCCTTTCAAACTTGATTTTGCTCATTATAATTCCTAGATGAAGCTGTCTTAGTTCTGAATTTTAGGTTTTCATCCTCAATTCAACTTCTTTGAAAGGGTTCTTGCCCTTCAAGTGCAGGTATTTGATTTTCATGCTTAGAATCCAGGAAAATCATTATCAAAATGAAAAATATGAATGATTTAATTAACCCTTTATTTGATTTAAATAATCCTCCAACTTGTAGTGCCAAAAATTGGGAAGGAAGGGTAACTTAAAAGATCTTTAATAAGTCCTTTCTTATGATCTTTTATTTTTTCTCTTTTTTTCTTTTATTTTTTTATAAAATCACTTAAGTCATCCAAACCCTTAAAGGCCCCTCTTTTAAGTGAATTTAAAAACTAAAGTATTTTTTAAAAAGTACTTTTACACATATTCACTTAAAAGAATTTCAATCCTTACTTCCCTTTAAAATTGTCTTTTAGCCCTTGGGAAGGGTTTTAAGGCTAAAGGTCTTCCATCATGTCCCTGTCAAAAGAGGGACCTGACATGTAAATAGTGGTAATATTTTTAGTCCTTCCAAGGACTTTACACATGATATAGCCACAAATGTTCATCATGTTCTTTCTTTTTGGCCTATATCAATTGTGGTTTTTGAAAGAGTAAAAACTTGTGATTTGTGTATTGTTAATGCCCAAGCCATCAGTAAGGGTAGTTGGTTTTTGTGTCACCTTTGTATTGATGTAATTGGAATTGTATATGGAGTTTTATATTTAGACAATATTCTTGAGTAAATATAAAACTCGACCATAACATATGTTGATAGTTTTGGTGGGGCAATCCCAAATTTGTATATTATACTTCTAATATACCCTAGAGATCCATTTACAAGACCTAATTCTATCTAAAGATTATAAGTTAACATGAATCTTGCATCCGTATCAATTAATAACTCAACAATAGGTTCATCATTTGGAACTCTTAGTGGTGCATTAACACTTCCTACTTTGCTTGCAATGCTATGTACAACAAGTCTTTTCAATGAATATAATTTTCTTATATTATGGTTATGCACATTATCATTTGTGGAAAATAAATAAATACAATTATCAAACTCTTAATTGGTGGCTCTATTTATTCCAACTTTAGTTCTTGTCATCAATAGCCTACAATCATCAATTGTTGGATTTACATCTCTCAGATTTGTGAAAAGTCAATGAAACCTTTATTGGTCATCACCTTATATTCTTGTCTAAAGATATTTATTAGAGTAACAACTATTATAAATTCTTCCCATAATAGTTCTTCACATTTTTTACTATTATATGGTGGTGTATCACTAACAGGAGGAAGTTGACCCGAATATCCAACCAAAATCATAGATATACCACCAAAAAACATGTTTAAATTTTTGAGAAATGCTTGACAAACTCTAGAGTCTATGTTTTGTATAAAAATTTTCCCAATGAATCTCATTTCATCAATCAATGTGTATTTATATGGCATATATCCTCTTGGAAGTTATAAATCTTGTTCTTTCTAATTTAGCTAAATACATGATTGGGATTCAAAGTTGTACATGGATAGTTGAGGTACCAATATTGAATGTTGTAACTCCAGTTGGTGCAAGTAATATAAGTGGATAATGCTCTAGGAATGTTGCATCTTGAAGAGCTTGATGAATAACACAAATTAGATATGATTTTCCTATTCCTATTGTTTATTGGACTATCATGTGTAATGGTGAAGTATTTTTACCCGCATGATAAGGTGTCATAATTATATCAATTTTTTGTTTTGTTTAGCACCCAAGATTTCATAATTCATATTTGGTGTTATTTCATCATCTATAAAAAACCCATTTATTTCATCGTACTTATGAATTTAACTGATTTATAAGTTTATTCTTCACCTTGATATTCACTATTCCATAATGTTTGTCTATCAATATCTCTTCTTCCTAACATATATATCTCACTAACTTCCATAACTTTGTGACATTGTAGCCTAGATATGATTTCCCACTCATGTTCCATTATGTTTTGTTGAATAGGTTGATTATCCTCACCTTTACAATCACCATGACTTTCAAAATCTTCTAGAATTGTTTTTCTCTTGACATGTCAATAATTATAATTGAATGAATCCTAATTTTATTTTATTGCTTCATCATCAATTCCAATATCTCTTTGTATATCACAAAATTCATTGTAAATTAATATCTTTGAAAAATAAAAATCAATCCATTTATTTGATTCACATTCAAGGATGAAGGAAAACCTTAAGAATACTCTCAAAATAGATGCAATACTCCTCACCTCCTATTTTTTTAATCTTTTTTCACCTTGGATTATATGTTCAAGATCTAGATACCTCAATAAGAGAAGCAATTTTCATGGAAAAAGGCATGTTATTTTATACCTCAATGAAAGACTTTGTATGTTTGTCATGATCATCTTCATATTTTTTGTCTACGAGTTTTAACACCTGATGTGAAACATTCAAGTTGACAAATACTCTACTGCTCTCTACCAACGGAAGGTCCAACAACATGTGACATGTTTCTTGTTCCCCAATGTCTCTTTACAAAATTATTTAAATTATAAGTCTCCTATATTCTCTTCATGCTAATTCATAAGGTTTTTAACATTTGCAACCCACATCAACATTTTATGATAAGTTTCATAATTCTTCTCTACCTTTGGTTCATATTTGGTCATATATTTGACCACATCATGTTTGAAAAGAACATGTTGCCAATCTACATTTCATCTCCATAGTTGTAACATGTAGTGATTATATGTATTTACTCTATCATCATTAATTATAGGGTCAAAGTTTTTATATCCTATCTCTAAGTCTTGATATAATTTTTATCCATCAATATTTAATGGCCACAATGCATCATACCTATAAGAAATAATAACTCGATTGTTAGTTCTTACACAAAATATTATGTATAATTTTTATACAACTATTTAAATGATTAAATAACTTACCTACACACCATATTTCCTTTATTCTTACATAGACAGACACCTTCTCTACATATTATATGTTATTCTAAATAATTGAGTAGCTCTTCATAGTTATGCTCCATATCCACCCATGTAAGTTGCCTTGTATTTCAAAGACATGGATGTTGCATAAATTTTTATAATGCATACAATTCATGATGTATAATAATTTGTTAGTTACATTGAGAAAATAGAAATAGTGTATAAAACATATATTAGATGAGGATTGATAACATACATGTATGCTTCATTGGTGTGGATCTTCCTGATGATTCCATGCATGAATAATAGAATGAAAGTATTTCTCAACATTTTTTCATTCACAATCATTTATACAATCAAGGTTATCCATATTTTGTGCTCCATCTAAACATATGAATCCATGTATATAGGTGAACCTCTATGTTTCCATTCATATCTAGACCAATAATTTTTTACTTCCATTCTTTTTTGCAATATCTAATTACATAAAATTAAATGTTGTAAGCACATATAGTGTGACACTATATGAGGATAATGAATAATATTATGCATTATCCATTTTTGGGCTTCTTGTGAATTTATTTACATTATTATTGGCATTAGTGCATGTAGATCACACTAATACATGTCAATGACACTCAATGTCAAGAAAATGGTAGATGATCCAATTTGATACAACATGAACATTAATTCACCATGAAATTTTTTTGAATGGGATATTTTACGCCTCAATGAGGTTCCAAACCACATAAAATGATCAACTAGATGGGAGTGGGGTACATTATCCATATGCTTATGCAACTCAGTAATGGTGATCGACATATCTTGAAGGATTTATTTCACAAACATTGCAGATGAATTTTTTGCATAATGTTTCATGATCACGTTCATCATGTAATATCTAAATCATGGACTTCAACTAAAAAATGATCCATATATCGAAATAGATGTTTAATAAATTCATGTAGATGTACTCATTTCAATCGTGGTTCTATCCAATCACAACTTCCATCAGGAAATAATGTTGGAAATGCCATATCAAGAAATCCTAATGTGACATACTCATTTACAAGAGATGCTCCAATCCCAAGCCAATCAATCAATGTTCTAAGATCTACATTAGTTTTATTTACCCATGCATGGATTAATTCAATCTCCCTTGGGGAATTAGGGAGTTTATAGGCCATTGACATTTTATGATCAATGATATTTATTTCATCCATCTCCATCAATGGACCTAAAAATATAACTTCATTTGTATCAAAATCAAATTGCATATGGATAGATTTCATCAGGTTAAAAATATTTTCATTAGAGTCAGGTGTGAGATCACTGAATACATTTTCATCAATCTAAACATACGAATAAAACTTTTCATGTTTTATTTATATTTAAGTGCATTATATTCTCACTCTCAATTGATAGTAAAGTTGTAATTTATTCTGCATTAATCCTCCACCGAACTATAATCATCAATAAATATTTTATTTGATATGGCAAAACCTTAGAAATTTATTTTAATTCTTGCCAAAAAATTATTGTATGTCCTTTATATTTATATTGACCTTTAATTTCATGTGTGAATTCTAAGATTGGGTTGACAGATGATATTAACATTTCCTCAACTTGTGTTAAGTTTGTAAGTTCTGGTGCTTGTGGTATAGAATCCAAGGATCCATATTATATGATGTTGAAAATCAATGATGACCTTTATCTTATCGATATCTATTGCATATAGGGCCTTCAAGTGTTTGTGAAACATTTATTCTAATATAACTTTCTTGACAAATATATTAGAATTTAGTCCAAATATCGATTAATAAACATTAAAAGTAAAACCAAAAAGAGTGTGAAAATAAATAATATTACCTCAATAGAGAGAAAACCACAAATGAGAAAAGAGATTTGATAAGTGAGGAAAACCATCAAATGATGAAAAAACCTCACAATCTAGTATAAGCTTGAAAGTAATGAACTTCAAGTACAATAATATGGAAAATTTATAAGAGAGAATGAATTTAGATCAAAGAACATCATAAAATGTAAGAGCAAGACTAGAACAAGAAAAAAGTTGTGAAAGAGAAGTGTAAATAATGAGGAGAACAAGGCTCTTTTATAGAGCTATGAAAAGAAAATGCGAGTTACATAGAACTTCATTATGATCTTACAAGTTCCCTTAGTGTGTGCCACTTGTGACCTATTCTTTTAGAGTGGAGAGAAGTGTGTTTCAAGTGGGGAAGGGAGAGTTACATACAAGTAACTCTAAATCCAACAAGTGGATTGATAAGGTGAGTGACACCTCATAAAAGTAAGAATAAAGTACATTAATAAATGCACATATAAACAAGACTTAGAATAAGCTTATAGACTTAAGAAGGATTAAAATTAAGGTAAGTTCTCCAACACTCCCCCTTAAGCTTAATTAGGGTTACAAAAGTGGAGAGAACCTCAACAAATAAAAAAGTGATTTAAAATTACATGATACTCTCCCTTAATAAAAACTTTCTTCAAGAGGAATTAAAAAGATTGAGAGAAAAAAGAAGAGAAGGTGCCGTCAAAAATCACAAAGAAGAAAGTGTGATCACTATGAATCTCTGAAAATCCTCTTCGGACAAGGTGGTCAATCTGCCATAGAACAAAGATCAACCAAAAAGAGTAATGATCCATAAATCTGCAAAACAAGCAAGTTAACACCAATCTTTCTAGTTAAGTCACCAATATATTATAAAAATACAATCTACATACAAAAAATAATAAAATTAGATGTTTAAATAGATAAATTTGAGAAAAAATAACTTCCATGATAAAGTGTGTGAGCCTGCACGAAAAGAAATTAATCACATAAGCTCTAAATAAAACATATATCATTTGCAACAAAAAGCAAGGAATGCATAAAATATTGATTTTAATCAAAATAGAGACAAAGAAGATGTGTCACTTGTAAAATATATTCTGCATTAAGCATTAAAAGAATTATCACAAGAATATATATCAAAGTCTTTAGAAGATTCATCAGTCTTAGGAATTCAAACAATTTTACATTTAAAAGTAAAATATTTAATCATTTTCTAACAATGCAATGTGTTGTGCATGGATTTACCACAAGATTTGCATGAATGCAATTTCCAACATTTAGATATGTGATGCCCGTGTTTTCCATAATACGTACAAGGTTTATCATTTTTAATCAAAGCATGAGCATTAGAAGCGGTATAATCAAAAGAGATTGCATTATAAGTCATTTGATGTAAATGACAATAAGATTTCAAATTTACATTAGAAGAATGAGAATCATAAAAACCAAGACCTTTATAATGATCATTAAATTCAAGCCAAAGGGGTTCAAGAATACCAATTTCATTTTTACCAAGCCCACCACCAACATACCTCATAGATTGCATAATTTTTAAACCAGAATTAAAATCATCATGTGGAAGAGTAATATGCTCTTTAGGAGGTGAATAAAAAACAACATTAGATGTTTGCACATGTTTAAAAGATGTTAATTGCATAGTTAAAAAGTCAACTAAAACTTGCATTTCGCTTAGTTTGTTATTGTGTGAATTTTTCAAAATAAAAATGGTTTGATTTTTACATTCAAATTGATATTTAAGTGAAACAATCTCATTATCGTTTTCCAAAAATTGATACTTAAGATTATGAATTAAATTATCATTAGCCTTACAAAGCCACATCATTATACAATAATGATAAAAAATACAAACTTATATTAAAATCTTATATTAAATAAATAAGAAAAGTTTATAAAAAAGTTTGAAAGACAACTATATTGTTGTAAAAATGGTTTTAATGCATAAATAACCAATTAATTAAAACATTAAAAAACAAACTTATTGAATGATTAAAAACCAAATATTAATTAATAATTTGATTTGAGAGAAAAAGAAAATCTTTGATTTTAAATTAAAGCAAATTAATCAAATCTTCTTCGTTATATTCTAAAAAGTAATCTTAATTTTAGAATATAAAATTCATTTGGAAAAGTAAAGACAAATAAAAGGCCTTATAAGTTTGAGGTTTGAAAATTTTGTAAAAAAAATAATAATAAAAATAAATAAAAATCTTTTCATTCCACGAGAAGGGTTTTTAATGCTTTTACCAAAATTAATCCAATATGAATAAATTTTTTGCATAAGACAAATTAAATGGAATTTGGTTGTTAGATTTAATAAAGCATTTCATTAAAAAACGTATTAGTCCATAAATTGTCCATTTGTCAAAAATGGAAACAAAGAGAAGTTTTAATGAAAATGTCCAAATGACACGAGATTATGGCCAAACTTTGTTGCTCTTGCCTGTTTAATGAGTTGTTTTAAAAATAAATAAAAAACATTAGAGAATTCATATAAGGTATTTAAATGGTGATGCCAACAGTGGAGAACGAATTTAAATCAATCAAATTTAGGTGAGGAGAATGTTTGAAAAATTGAATGATAAACAAAATAATATATTTGGTGGAGAAAGAATTTAAATCAACCAAATTTAGATGAGGGGAACGTTTGAAAAATTGAATGATAAACAAAATAACACATTTGGTGGAGAACGAATTTAAATCAACCAAATTTAGGTGAGAAGAACGTTTTAAAAATTGAATGATAAACAAAATGACACACTTGGTGGAGAACGAATTTAAATCAACCAAATTTAGGTAAGGAGAACATTTGAAAAATTGAATGATAAACAAAACGACACACTTGGTGGAGAACGAATTTAAATCAACCAAATTTAGGTAAGGAGAACATTTGAATGATAAACAAAACAACACATTTGG
This sequence comes from Torreya grandis, assembly GCA_037957365.1. NCBI lineage: Eukaryota > Viridiplantae > Streptophyta > Pinopsida > Cupressales > Taxaceae > Torreya > Torreya grandis. Next base: position 2,897,818 of record JARHVA010000424.1, on the reverse strand, counting down.
TGGAGAACGAATTTAAATCAACCAAATTTAGGTGAAGAGAACATTTAAAAAATTGAATGATAAACAAAACAACACACCTGGGAAAGTTGAGCAGATTTTTTTAAAAATAACTTTAAAATGTAAATATTTTATTACTGATAACGATAATAAAATCCTCAAAATTTAATTTAAAACTGAAACATCTATTGAATTTCCTTGACCAGAAGAAAAATACAAAATACAAAACAAGAGAAATTTAATATCTGAATGATTTCTAGAACAGAGAATAAATAAAAATTCTGAGTAATAAACCCAGAATTAAATTTTAATGCTCTCTATTTTTTTTTTTTTTTTTTTTTTTATATTAGCTATAAAAAAAATTATTTGAAGGGCCTCCACAATCCAGGAAAAAGAAAAAAAAAACTTTATAAGAAACCTACAACCACTAGTTAGAGGGAACTCAAGCCAAAAAAATATGACAAAGAGAGATGGATTTAGACAAAAGGATAAGCGTAGAGCTTTTGCAAAAATATCTAGAAATTCTATTCAGCTTGTATACTCTCAAAAAAAGTTAAATAGATAAATTTAGCTCTGATATTATATTAGAATTTAGTTCAAATATCGATTAATAAATATTGAAAGTAAAAGTAAAAGAGTGTGAAAATGAACAATATTATTTCAATGGAGAGAAAACTATAAATGAGATGAAAGATTTAATAAGTGGAAAAAACTGTCAAATAGTGGAAAAACCTCACAATTTATTAGGAGCTTGCAAACAATGAACTCTAAGTACAATAGCATGAAAACGCTATAAGAGGGAGAGAATGGATTTAGACCAAAGAACATCACAAAGATGCAAGAGCAAGACTAGAACAACAAGAAAGTTGTGCGAGAGAAGTGTAAAGAATGAAGAGAGGAAGGCTCTTTTATAGAGCTAGAAGAGGAAAATACGAGTTACATAAAATCCCATTATGACATTACAAGCTCTCTTGGTGTGTGACACTTGTGACCTATTCCCTTGGAGTGGAAGGAAGTGTGTACCAAGTGAGAAAGGGAGAGTTACATGCAAGTAACTATAAATTTAACAAGTGGATTGATGAGGCGAGTGACACCTCATAAAGGTAGGAATAAAGTGCATTAATAAATGCACATATAAACAAGACTTAGGATAAACATATAAACTTAGGAAGGACCCAAATTAAAGTTAGTTATTCAAATTTATTGTATGTCCTTTATATTTATATTGACCTTTAATTTCATGTGTGATTTGTAGGATTGGGTTGATAGATGCTATTAACATTTTCTCAACCTGTGTTAAGGTTTCTAGTTTTTGTGCTTGTGGTCCAGAATCCAAGGATCCATATTATTTGATATTGAAAATCAATGACCTTTCTATTATTTGTGGTGCTTGGAGTCCAGAATCCAAGGAAGCAAGATTATCTAAACCATATCAAAAAATCATTTGAAACATATTCAAATTTCTCCCAAGCATTCCGTTTGGATTAGTTATATTTTGTTCTCTTTCAATTTCAAAATCTTACATTTGCCTTCTTATTTTAGGTTGCAATGTTGACTCTTCTTCTAAATAATTATTTTGCATTTATCTTCTTCTTCTATTTTGGGATCTTGCCTCCTCTTTTATATCATAAATTTTCACATTATTTACAATATCAACATCCATTGTATCTTGAGGTGCATTATATGGTGTTTCAAATACACGATCTATCAATATTGAGTTGGCTTCTTCAAAATTCATGTCAATATCAATGCTTTTTTGATGCCTTTGAAATGTTTCATGATGAAGTTTTTGTCTATGGTTTATTTCTATCTCAATAAATTGATCTGAACACACCTATTTTTGTAATATTATTCTCAACACACATTGTTCATCTTGTGATGTTTGCTCATGAATTATTTTCATATTATCAACATGTTTTCTCTTTTTAACTTCTCATTCTTCAGTTGTCAGTTTAGACTTACATTCTATAAATCTTTATCTATCATTATCGTTTCAACATTTTCTTTGTTCCTCTATTTATTCATCTATCATTTATTTTTGTATTTGTATATTGTCTTTGATATTCTCTTCATTACTCTTCATTTTTGAAATTTAATGTATATAAAACTAAGAAATATTAATCTTAATAAAATACATATAACTTAATGTATACGAAAATTTCTAGCTCTTTTTTTTAAAGAAACTTAATATCTTTATATCTTTTTCTATTAATTGTGGTAATGTTTATAAGTGTCAACATATTTTAATTTAGTGTGAATACTTAAAAAATCAATAATTTTAAAACTTTCTATAATAAATTAATCCCGTGACATAATTTTAAAACCTTCTATAATCATAGTAATATTTTTTTTTACTATGGTTAAAATCAATAAGCTTTAGTCAAATAATTTATCTTTTTTATATAGTTTTTATGTTATATTATGTGTTGATTTTTTTAAATAGTTTTTTTATTATTACATACATTATAATTTTTCTTTATTGTATATTTTTATGTTATTTTATATAGTCTTTTTTATTACTACGCCCATTATATTTTATCTCAAAATTTCTAACCTTTAAAAGTTTATGGTAAATAACGAATTGAATTTTATTGGTAAATATAATGGAAACTAGTAAATATTTAACCAAGTAGCAATTTTGTTATTCTATTTAATAATTTAAGCATATTCAAAAAGTGGGTAATTTAAAAATAATTTATTGTGAATCTCTAAAAATAAATTTAGAATTTACACACAAATAGGATTTTAATTTAATGTGAATACCTAAGAATCATTTACTATGAATACCTAAAAATAATTTACCACAAATATCTAAATATAATTTACATCATGCATACCTATTCTAAAATGCAAAAAATAATCTACAACGAATAACAAAACATATCATTTCAAAGCTCTATAAGATAATTAATTATTATCTTTCTTTTCTACACCTTTTCTTCGTGATTGCTTCTCCTTTTCTGATTTTATGTTTTATTTGTTCCATTTATTATTTTTATATAAGTATTCTCCATTTTTAAACAACGTGACAGTTATTATGTCAGCCCTATTATTTTTATTTTGATAAATTATATTATATTTCTAATAATATCAACCATTATTTATATTTCAAGGGCACGACATCATGGTCTCATCCTTCCCCTTGATGTCATTGTAAAACCTATCTCAACTTAAATAGTAAAATTATATGCCTCCCACAATGTATCCATTGAAATAAGACAATACCCACATTTTCTCCATAAAATTTGACCTCTACAACTTTTTAAAGATTTTTTTAATGAATAGAGTAATGAGTAAGCAGGACATGGTCAAGACCCATCATGGAAGAAACAAATTGAATGCATATGTTATGCATATTTTTTATGGATTTGTGTTTGTTACATTTTAATTTTTTGAGATAGGTATTTACTTTTGACTGGATATATATATATATATATATATATATATATATATATATATATATATATATATATATAACCTCCCTACTTTGAACTTATATGTTATGCATATTTTTTATGGATTTGTGTTTGTTACATTTTAATTTTTTGAGATAGGTATTTACTTTTCACTGGAGCTCCAACTAGTCTAGGACATAATCAAGGGCCCAGATCCCTAAGTGATCATCTATCACAAGTACTAAATTTACCAACAATGATCACAACTGGCCTGAGAATACTAACAATGACCATAAATGTCCTGATAATACCAATGAATGGCCATACCAACCTAATAATACTATCAATGGCCATAACCAACCTAAGATTACCCATGATTAGTCACATTTGGGCTTTGATACCATACTAAGATTTGAACTTGGGTGGTGCTTGAAACAATCAAGTCACTTTACCAAGTCACCCACATCTCATTAGTGTTTATTACATTTTAATAACCAATATAATGTATCTACATATTAATAATGAACCCTCATGAGCACACACACACAAACCCACTTATGGGGTGGATATAATGAATGGGATGGAGTTATACTACTAATGGATAATAGGATCCCATGGATTGAAGGTGGGCTCTTAGATGTATTATGTTTTTATCAAAAAATTATTGGTTGATTTATTTAGTGACTCTATAATGAATGTATCGAAGCGATAGGACTTGTTTTCCTAATTTATGTAATAATCAAGGGGTTAAACCATATAGGTGTTAAATTCCACTTCTTATCATAAAATTATTATTGAAAACTAACACCTTGTCATTAAAATTGAAAGTGTGAGGATGCACAATTTTTTTAAACTGAAAGTGTGAAGATGTGTGAGACAAGAAACATGTTCCTACTCATCAAATAGATCCCTATTGATATTCTCCTTAAGGAATGGAATGATAACCTTAATGTGGAGGATGGCCAATGAACTATATACAAGTGAGTATAATATGTCACTCATGGTTGTTTGTACATGAGTCTAATATGCCCAAATAGTTGGGAATAACTAGAGTTTTCATATAAATCATAGAAAAACTTACCACACAAATACATTAATGTATTATGAAAGAGAATAGTAGGGGGATCCTTCTCATGGGTTGGAAGAAACTTTTGTTAAATTCCCTTATTGTCAACCTCCAAGATCTCAAAACTAGGTTCAACATTTAGATAGTTAGAAAATGAAACTAAGGAAATATCATACACAAGTTAGAGATGAGAGGGAAGATGCTCTTTTTAGCATATTTGATGAGTCTCTTATATTCCTTCCTCTCATCAAATAGATATCTAACATCATTTTGGATGGTGTTACACTTGAGTTGGCACTCATAAATAGAAAATATTTAGGTAAATGGTGTTAGATTAAGCACACAAGTTAATGATAAAAAAATAATTAACTACACAAGCTACACACACACACACACACACACACACACACACACACACACACACACACACACACACACACACACACACACACACACACACACACACACACACACACGAGTTTAAAATTCATAGTTAGTTATAGTTTAGTTTATATAGAGGTCAAAAAAACTCTATCTTGTGGGGAGGGCATCAAAAGACACCTAAATAATAATAACTAGTCAATATAAAATAAAAATGAATAAATCACTTTTATGAATATGTGGAAGGAATTTCTTTCATATACACCTATTAACATATGACATGAGTGTAGGTCGACCCAATACAATGAATTAACCTTAACATATTATAATTATACTTGTGATGTACATATCACAACATACACATATTCTAAAGGTACACCACAAAGTGGAGACTCAAAGGGACCATCCACGATGGTTTTACACTCTAACATCCACCTAAAACACACCTTTAAGGTTCAAATAAAGGTGGAAATAATCCAAAAAAATAAAATAATTGAGGGAATTAACACCCCTATAATTACTAATTCTAAAGGCTTGGGCACCTCCCATCACTACACAAATATTCACCACAAGGGACAAGTAATATAAATAACTGAATGAAATCATAGACACAACATTGTAACAAATGCTTCTTTATGTTCTACATCAAAGATGGAAAATATAACTATTCTATTCATGACCAAGTATTGGGACTAATCCAACTAGAAGCATAACTCATATATTTATAAAGAAACACTCTTATTGATTTTTCATCAGCTTATTACACCCTTAGCCTATTGGTGGTATTAGGTTATGGAGTGGTTGGCTTGTAGTCAAAATAACCTTTGAATTGGTTATTTGATAATTTTTACATTTTATATTGTCATCAGTAAGAAGCCTAATTGAGATAATGGAGTCCCCATAGCATGCTTTTATTATTTTTAGGATTTTTTCTTGAGTATTGGATCATCATTTTATAAATTATATTCTTATTGTGAGGATTGTGAATGGTTCCCACTCAAAAGTGGCATATTATGATAATAAGTATTCTTCTATTCATTTCATTTATGTTACATGTACATGTTCTATATTGTTCTTGTTTGTGAATTACTTTTATTAATATGTTCATATAGTCTAGTATTATTTGGTTTGTAATTTTATTTTCATTATTATTTGGTTATGATTGGTTTAATTTTTTTTTTAAATTTAGATAATTTAGGATTTTAATCTAAAACATCAAGTCTACGAAAAAAATACTTGGATATGAATTTTCTTACCCATGTCTAATATAGCATTCATTGGATTTATCTCTGAGAGGCAATCATAGTGGTATAAGTATCAAATAACCCTAACTTTGGTATATTTGAGTTAGATATTTTTCACACTTGTGCAATAAATTAGTCATTATATTTTAATTGGAAAGGTGATCACATTGGCATAGGTTATTAGTAACCTATAAATTAGCCTTTGTTTGGCATGAAAAAAATGTGGTTCCTTCTGCTCTAGGCAAAGTTAAGCCTCATGTGACACTAGGAAATACTTTTTCAAATGATGATCTAGATTTAGAGTTAGACATAGGCCAGACTGAGGGTGAGGGTGAATGCTATCTTTTGGAAAGACTATAACATCTCAAAGCAATACTAGATTGCATGAAAACCAAGAAGGATCTAGAAAATATGCCTAATAATTCAAACTCTTAGGTGCTAATTTCCACTTCTTATCATAAAATTATTATTGAAAACTAACACCTTGTCATTGAAATTGAAAGTGTAAGGATGCATGATTTTTTAAAAATATTGACATTAATGTTTTTGGTAAGCATGGTTATATCTTAGGCATCAATATTATGTTCATATTATTGTTTCAACTAAGCTAGGCAAGAAATATGCTCCTCATCATCAAATAAATCCCTATAGATGGGTATGTGCATGGAGTTGAGGGATAATTCCATGGACATTTTAGGTAATTAAATCATGTTATTTAAATTATGGCTCGATAATTATCAAGCCATAATGCATATACGTTATTGAGAAAATAATAATGCATACACATTACTATAAATTTAAATAATGCATAGACATTGTATAACACGTACATGTTATTGTAAAATCAAATAATAAATACATGTTGTATAACACATACATGTTATTTAGTGTATTATACAATGTGTACACATTATATAATGTGTACAAATTGATTTGTTATAGGATAAAACCATCTCTATGAGCATGTGGGAGTTGCATGTGAAGCCAACTATGGACATAAGCTTATATTTACTACTCTAAATGTTAAGTATAAGAAAATAAATGTAATAATATAAATGTAAACTTATAATAATATAAATGTAAACTTATACTTTAAATTTATTTTAGTAAATATAACAAATTAGGATCACTCAACATCTGATATAGTTGGTCTCATAGTTGCACACCTTATGATGTGGAAAATAGTTTTTCAAAATCCAATCAGGTCAGTACTTAGGTATTTTTAGGGTCTAAGTATTAAACCTAGGGATTTTAGGACATAAATTTTGTAGTTGATATCCATTTTCGGTAAACATATAATCATTTTTTAGGCTTTTGTGCCTTCTAGATTTATTCTTGTCATTTCTAGGAGTCTTAAGTTTATCAAAATTGAAGTTTGCAAACCACTTAGTTTGAAATTAATGTAAAGTTGTGTGATTGGGGTAGCATAGGTCAAATTGATGACCTGCACACATAAAACAATCACTTTGTGTTAATTTCACTTGATCATTATCCCTTCCTCATCCTTGATCACTTCTTACTGATGCCTCATCGCCCCTAATCACTCTCTCGCCATTATTTATTGTCCTTAATCACTCCCTTTGACCCTCACTATCCCTAGTAATTTCTAATCACTCCTTCATGATCCTTGATTACTCCTTCATTGACCCTCACTATGCCTCATCATCCCTAATAACTCACTCCGTGTCCCTCCTCATTGCTCATTGACCCTCACCATCCCTCATCATCTTTAATTACTCCCTCATTATCCTTAATCACTCCCTCATTGGCCTTTACCATCCTTACCACTTTATCATCCTTAATCACTCCCTCATCATCCATCATCATCTCTAATCATTCCCTCATTACCCCTCACCATCTCTCATGATGCAGAGCCCTATTACATACTCTGCTTGTCCAATCTCTTTGCCAATATCCACCTAAATTTTAATTTGTATTTTCTTTCTTGATCTCTATCTTTGGACCTTACATAGATTTCAAATTCACATTTTCATTTTATTCATTTAATTTATTCTCCACCATTCTTTGGATTGTCTCACTAAACTCTTCATTCTATTCTCCTTACTCAATGCATTCAATCTCTCTTACTTTGAGGCTATCCCCCTTACTAGTCTTTATGCTTTATAAAAAATTAGATCAAATATTGTCTTTGATTCCTTAGGATTTAATAGGGCTATAAAAAATTCATTCCACTCCTTTGAGTTATCTCTAATTTCTTCTCAACCCTAATTAATTTCTCAACACAATCCTCATATCATACACTACCTCTTACTCTATTATAGACTCTTATTATGCAAACTCAAATAATCAAATCAACCTCATTTATGGATACCTTTTAACATATCCCATCTATTCACAAAGTTATAGGCTTTGGTTCAACTATTTGATTACTTCTTTTGGCTCTTTTTACTCTCAAATTAGGTCTTTAGGTTTCCTTCTACCCTGTCTACCACACAGTCCTCCCCCATATGTCCTTATCCATAATTACACAACTTAAAAACACTATATTATATTTTTTCATGTTAAACTCAAAATTTTCACCAAATTTCATTAATGATTGATGGTTACAACTCCTAAAAACTCACTTTGAAAGTATAAACCCTAATACAGGGGTTGGACTGGTTTTACAGAATTGAAAAGGGTCAAAATGAGATTTCAATATTCCAAATGCATTTATAAGGATTTTGAATATTTTATTAGGTATAATTTGACCCTATTCATGTTTTCCAAGTGTTATATTTCCCTTTTCAAGATACAGTAGATTGACTTAACCAAATTTGAATAGATTATGTACTCAGTCATAGGTCTATAGTAATCTAAAAAGAGGTTATTTGTTTTAATTCATTCTAAAAAGGGTTATAAATCAACATTAAGTTTAAAATAATCTTCAAAATGTTTATAAACTTTAAAAAATCAATTCCTTTCATATGTAACACTCAATTTTCCAATTTCCATGAGATACCACTTTGACTATGTTAAGTTTCTTGATGACTGCAGGACTGTGTTAGTTTTATTTTTACTCATCCATGTATATGAAAGTCCCTTGAAATAATATAATACTTAATTATAATATGATAATAAAATCACCAAAATATACATTTTAATGGTCACTCCAATACATTCATATACCTTCTCACACAGATGTATACTTAGAACTTTTGTTCATAGAAGATAGGGTTGTGTTGTTTAACACAAAGTGTCCTTAGTTGAATAACAACATACAATGTTTAAATAATATTAATTAATTGTTATTTCAAGTTAATAATTACTCATACATTCCAAAATCCCACTAAATATAATCTCATCTTCCACAAGACTCTAAATTTCACTCATATTTCAAGGCACAGTTTGTAAAAGCACAGGGTATATAATTTGTAATTTGAACATTCAAAAGATTTAAAACTCAAATGACAAATTATATAATCAAAATAAAATAAAAGTAATTTTAAACTTACCATTCAAACCAAGATCATTAAGAACTTGTTACTAATCATGTTTCACGATCATGCACACTATCAACTATCTTTGCACATATTCAAGAAGATGCAGGGTCGGTTTGCTTTCTTATATGCAAATAATCAAAACTTGTCTTTATCCACTTGTTTGTGGTTCTTTAAATTAATCATTTTTAATCCTACCCCCTCGAAATCTCTTTAATCTGACTTTGAATATAAAATAAAACATGGACAAGACTCTTATTACCAAATAACCATCAACTGAATTCTAACTTCTTTTATATGTTGAGATGTCCTCAACTAACTCAACTAATAACATATTTATAAAATATGAGTTTATGTATATGTTTTGTAACATCCTAAAATAATTTATAAATTCTAACCACACCAAATTCAACTTTGGACTTATTGAAAAGAGATTGAAGTCTCTATGAAAGTTCAAAAATTTAAATGAAAGATTTGGCAAGAAAGTCCAATACAATTCTAATTCAAAATTGACACAAAAATAGAAACTTATAAAGACTCCTACAAACTTATTATGACCTTGACCACATTTTAAAGACTCAGAACATGTAAACAAGATCACTATTTATATTGGGTAGTGATGCTCCTACATCACCTCATCATCCTTAATCAATGCTTCATCATACATCATCATTTATAATCACTCATTCCTTGTCCCTCATCTCCCCTAATCACTCCCTCATTAATATTAAACATCACTCATCATCCTTAATCACTCCCTCATCACCCCTAATCATTTCCTCATTGACCCTCACCATCCCTCATCATCCCTATTGACTCCCTCATCATCTCTACTCAATTCCTCCTCATCCTTAATCACTCCATCTAATACCTTGATGGTGGTATTTTGTTGGGGTTTAACAATATTAGGATCTACAGGTGGAGAGTTGAGTTCTAACATAAAATATAAGACATAGTGATCAAATGATGTGGAGGAAAATTTGAAACATAAATATTCAACACCTATGAAAAAACATGGGCATATTAGAAATGATGTAATGCATAATTGAAAATCCACTAGAAAACAAAAAGTGAGTAAAACCACCAGATCACCAAAAATGGGTAGTAAATACATGAGGGTCACCAAGCTATGTGATTTCCTAAAACCAATGAATTGATTTCCATATGAAGATATTTTATGATCTAAATAATTATATTTAAGGCCTTTTATTTGTATGTATATTGATTGAGTCATCATACTAGAGAGCGGAAAATATTTTTCAAATGATAAGAACAAGTAGTCCAAGATTGGAAAGTGGTCCTTAATTTACAACTTCAATATTCAATCCAATGAAGAGTGTCACACTATGAGCTCTCTACTTGAACATATCGAGAAGTGGGTACAAGTTATCTATCACTATAAAAAGTTTAGTAGATAATAGATTATGAACCCAATGATATGGTCATTACTAAAATATCTCTACTTCCCCCAAAAAGAAATTATACGAATTTAAAATATTATTTCATTAACAAATGTAGATCAATGGTGAGACAATACACTTCATCATTTCTAATGGAAGTTAGAATAATTTAATTTCTCCTAAATCATATTTTCAAAAATTGAACTTGAAATTTATATAGCATCCATAACCATATGCTAGTGTATGGTCTAGCGTAGGCCTTGAGAAATGGATGACCTAGCAGTGTCACTTGGTGTACAACATAAAACTTTTCAAAGATGCAATCCTTTGTGACATCTCACCATTATAGGTGTGTGATGTTTTACATGTGGTAAACCATCTATTTACCATTCAAATGTAGTCTATGAAGTAAATCCTTAAAAAAAATTGATAGAATTTCATGATTTGAAATACCATATATCATAGTCAGTTCATAAGCTTTCAGTCATTAATGCTAAGAAGTGTAAGAATATTATCTGTTCTATTAAGAAGTATACTCTTAATGGTAAGAATTAAATGTTTAATGACATCCTTCTGTCACCATATCATAATCTAGTTTATCCAATAATAACAAAGAAAAAATAATTGAACCATAAACTAGATGAATACAAGGATATCTTTCAGTCGCCTAAATAAGTTCCTACATACTATAAACTAAACAATACTATTGATTTGATCCCTTAAATACCTGTACCTCAAACCTCTTTATACAACATATCATTTCTAGAGAATGAATAGATCAAGTGGTAGATACATGAAATCATGGATAATGGACACATCATGCCCAAATCATTGACTTGTAGAAACCCAATTGTGTTTATGCTAAAGTTGTGAATCAATTAAAAAGGTATTAACAAGATTAAAGTGAAGAACTATTATCCTCATTTAAATATTAATGATTTTTTTTCCATATCCATTGTGTAGAATTATTTTCCAAAATTTATCTTAAGTTTGAGTATCATCATATTCATGTTAAACCTCTAGACATTTGGAATATCATCTCAAAAACAAAAGAAGGATTGATTGAATAGTTGGTTATGCCTTTTAGGTTAACTCATATAAAAAATTCATTCATTTCAAGATGTTTAAAGACATCCTTAGGCCCTTTACCTATGTCATTTTTAAAATCTACTTTGATGACATCTTAATCTTTAGAAAACATGGGATGAACATCTACACCATGTTGAACTAGTGTTTCACATTTTGTAGAAACATATTTTTTGATAACATGAATAAATGCTCATTTTTCAAGCAAGAGATAAAATATTTGGGACACATTACATACACAAGGAGTGCATGTGTGAACCTAACCAAGATTCAAGTCATACAAGAATGGGAAACACTAAATAACTTTGTATCTGATTTAAATCTTCTTAGAATTAGAAAATTATACAGGAGATTTGTGTTTAATTTTTATATTTTGAACCAAACTACCAAAGGTGGAACCAAATAAAGTTTCATTTAGTCATCTGCACATCAAAGATATTTCGATGAACTAAAATTTAGACTCTATTTTGTATTAATACTTATGTTATTTGACTATAAATTTGGAAGATCATCTAATTCATTCATTAATAAAATTGACTATCACAAATGGGTTTTGACAACACAAGTCCTATAAAAGAGTTCATTTATATTATAATGGATTAAACAACATATTATTGGAATCAAAGATATCTTTAGATTATATACTTATAGTAAATGATGAGGGAGAGATTAGGGATGGTAAGGGATGGTGAGGGATGGTGAGGGTTAATGAGGGAGTGATTAATGATGATGAGGGATGAAGAAATATCTATTAGGTACTGTGATGGATGAGAAGTGAGTGATTAGGGATGATGATGGATGATGATACTCAATGAAGGAGTGATTAGGTATGATAATCATGAGTGATTATAGATGATGAGAGATAATTAAGGTCAATAAAGGAGTGATTAGGGATGAGGAGGGATGCAGAAGGAGTGAATAGGGATGAATAAGTGATTAGGTATGATGAGGGATAGTGAGGGCCAATGGAGGAGTGATTATGGATGATAAGGGAGTGATGAGAGATGACTAAGGATAGTGAGGGTCCATGGAGTGATTATGGATAATGAGGATTGATAAGAGAGTGATTAGGGGTAATGAGAGACGAGTAGGAAGTGATCAAGGATGGGGGAGGGACAATGATCAAGTGAAATTAACATGTAAAGTGGTTGTTTGATGTGTGTAGGTCATCAATGTGACATATGCTACCCCAATAACACCACTTTACATAAATTTCAAAGTGAGTGGTTTAAAAAATTTAATTTTGACAAACCTAAGACTCCTAGAAATGCCAGGAATCAATTTAGAAGGCATAAAAACATTTAAAATGACTATATGTTTATGAAAAATGGATATCAATTGTAAGAGTTATGTCCTAAAATCCTTAGGTTTAATACTTAGACCCTAAAAATGCCTAAGTATTGACCTAATTGGATTTTTAAAAACTATTTTCCACATTGTAAGGCATGCAACTGTGAGACCAACTCTATCAGATGCTAAGTGACCCTAATTTATTATATTTACTAAAATAAATATAAATTATAAGAAAATAATTATCATAATATAAATGTAAACTTATACTTGACATTTAGAGTAGTAAATTTAAGATTATGGCCAAATTTGTATTCATGTGTAACTCCCACATGCTCATGGAGATGGTTTTGGTCTTATAACAAAGCAACACATGTGTTATATTATGTGTACACATTATATAGCACGTACGCATAGTATATTACACTATATAATGCATACATGCTATACAATTTGTATGCATTATTTAAATTTATAATAACATGTACGCATTATTTGAATTTCAATTGAAAATTGAGCCTTTAGGCTCAAAAATGAATTGGACTTCTGAGCCAAAAGTTTGTGACTATGCATGTATAGTCGAGATCGAGAGTTTTGAGAAACACCAACAAATTTCAACTTCAATTTCCAAATACACTATGGATTTCAACATCAAAATTCAAAAAATTATTACCGCCATGATGCGCACATTATCCTCTTTCTAAATATATGATTTTTATAATTTTTGGGAAATTTTAAGGGTTCAAATTATATTTATTTCTAACTACACCTTTTTTAGGCCACTACATGCCACACCTATACATGCCTATTCATGTTTATCTAATTTGTTTTTCATTTATTCAATTTTAAAACAAATCATATGGTAACAAACTAGGCCTAATTCTACACACATTAATTATTATTTTTTGGAGGTAGTTAGGGTGGGTCGCATGGTCAACTATCCATTTTTTGTCAATTTTCAGGATCTACTTAATTGAAAAATTAATGAAAAAATATTCATAAAAAAAAATTAAAAAAGTCCATAACACACTAGAAGATCTTATCTAAATATTCACCAAAGGGTTTCAAACAATATTTAATGATGCTCAAAAAAAGGTGGGTTGCACAACTATCTATCTACTAAGTTTTCTTTAAAAAAAGGAGGTCCTCCTCAAATTTTTTATGTTTAACCTATTTATACTTTAAAAAAATTTAAACAAACTATTTGTTTGGAAACTAGACTTGAAATTGCTACAATTCATGTTTTTATACCATCTTCAAATTTTGAGTGTAACCACCTCAAATTATCTACAGAAGTTCACATTTATGAAATTTTAGAAAAATCATGTCCATGGGTAGGCCCTTTTTTGTCCCCCCATTTGGTGCACTTACCCAAATCTTTACCTTAAGGAATGGAATGATAACCTAAAATGGAGGATCAACCAATGAACTATATACAAGTGAGTATAGTGTGTCCCTCTTGGTTGTTTTTACACTAGTATAATATGCCCAAACGGTTGGGAACATCTAGAGTTTCTATAGAAATCATAGAAAAATTACCACACAAATACATTAATCTATTATGCAAAAAGAATAGTAGGGGGATCCTTATCATGGGTTGGAAGAAGATTTCAGTAAATTCCCTTACTTTAAACCTCCAAGATATAAAAACTAGGTTCAACATTTAGATAGTTAGAAAATGAAACGAAGGAAATATCATACACAAGCTAGAGATGAGACGGAAGATGCTATTTTTAGCATATTTAATGAGTCTCTTATATTCCTTCCTCTCATAAAATAGATACCTGACATCAATTTTTATCATGTTACATTTGAGTTGGCACTCATAAATAGAAAAATATTTAGGTAAAGGGTGTTAGATTATGAACACAAGTTAATGATCAAAATATAATTAACATCACAAGCACAAAATAATACATAGATATGTGGTCGTGTCAAAAGACATCTAAAAAATAATAACCTATCAATATAAAATAAAATTGAATGAATCACTTTTATGAATATGTGGAAGGAATTTATTTCATATACACCTATCAACATATGACATAAGCGTAAGGTCGAGCCAATAAAATGCAATAACCCTAATATAATTATAATTATACTTGTGATGTACATAACACAAGGTACATATATTCCAAAGGGACACCACAAACTTAGAGACTCAAAGGGACCATCCACGATGGTTTTAAACTCTAACATCCCCTTAAAATACAACTTTAAGGGTCAAACAAAGGTGTAAATAATCCAAACAAATTGAATAAATGAAGGCCTTAACATCCATATAATTACAAATTCTAAGGGCTTGGATACCACCCATAACTACACAAATATTCACCACAAGGGACAAGAAATATAAATAATTGAATGAACTCATAGACACAACATTGTAACAAATACTCCTCTATGTTCTACATCAGAGATGGAAAATATAACTACTTTATGCATGACCAAGTATTGGGACTGATCCAACTAGAAGCACAACTCATATCTCCATAAAGAAACACTCTTATTGATTTTTCATTAGCATATGGTGCCCTTAGCCTATTCGTGATATTAGGTTATGGAGTGGTTGGATTGTAGTCAAAATAAACTTTAAATTAGTTATTTGATAGTTTTTACATTTTATATTTTGAGATAACAGAGTCCCCATAGCATGATTGTTTTATTTTTAGGATTTTTTCTTGAGTATTGGACCATCATATTGTAATTTATATCCATATTGTGAGGAATGTGAATGTTTCCCTCTTAAAGTGGCATATTATGATAATAAGTATTCTTCTATTCATTTAATTTATTACATATACATTCTCTATTTTTTCTTTTCTTATTTTTGAGTTATTGTTATTAATATGTTTATGTCTTCTAGTGAATTGTAATGTATTATTTTGAATATACTCTAGCCATAAATTAATTTTAGTACAAGTGGTACCAAATCTTAAATATGGGTAGAGTTTATGTAGTGATTTGGGGATACAAAGGGAATAAAAAAATAGAATGTCAAGAAAATTGGTTATTTTTATTATAATTTTTTTCCTGCTTTCTTGGGCCTAGTATTGTTTGGTTTGTAATTTTATTTTCATTTTTATTTGGTTATGCTTGGTTTAAATTTTTTTTTAAATAATTTTTTGATATTTTAGGATTTTATTCTACAACATCCAAACTTGGAAAAAATATTTGAATATGGATTTTTTACTCATGTCTAATATAGTAATCATCAAATTTATCTCTAAGAGACAATCATAGTGATATAAGTATCAGATAACCCTAGCTTCAGTATATTTGAGTTAGATATTTTTCACACTTGTGTAATATATTAGTCATTGGATTTTACTTAACAAGGTGATCGTATTGGCATAGGTGATTATTAACCTATACTTTTAGCCTTTGTTTGGCATGAAAAAATTGTGTTTCCTTCTACTGTAGACAAAGATAAGCCTTGTGTGACACTAAGAAATACTTTTTCAGATGATGATCTAGATTCAGAGCTAGACATAGGCCAGACTGAGGATTAAAGTGAATGCTATATTTTCAAAAGAGTGGAACATCTCAAAGTAATATTGGATGGCATGGAAACCAAGAAGGATCAATAAAATATGCCTAATAATTCAAATATAGGTCAACTCTTAAAAACTTAACAATTTTATTTATCATTTCATTAATTTGAATACAAATGCTTTGACCTCTCATATTCAATATGTTCATCCAGATCAATGTATTTTATATTCTAATTTATGTGCACAAAGCTTTATCCTAAAAATGGACATGCATAAATTTGATGGCAAAGATCCAAACACATGGATCTTCCAAATGGAGTAATATTTTGAGTTATACTACAACGCAATATAAGGTTGCAATGGCATCTTTATTTGGAATTAGATCAATTCATTTTCTATACTTTACTTTGTGATAAAATAAGTAAATCTATCATCACATGGGTTATTTTCATAAAGAGTTATTCATAAACTATATTATAAAATTGGTGGATAAATACTTCATCTAATTATCCAATCATAAAAATCCACACATGTTTAAGGATTATATTCAAAAAATTCAAATCCTTACTTTTAGAGTACACCATAATATAAAGGAAAACAAGTTGGAAATGTCTTTGAATAGACTAAAGGACACATTCAACATGAATCAAGATTTTTTGATCCACCATATTTTTGTAATGCTTTTATTTGGGAAGGAGGAGTAAAGGAAAACTTTCATGAAACTAGGAAATAAGCATTCACTAGCATTAACTATTGACGTACCTTTATGCATTCCTTCCCAAAATGACCCAAATTAATGTCTCGGTAAATAAGATAGAAAAATAAAAAAATGAATGTGATTTAATCATGATATAAGTTACATTAAATGAAATAAATATGTAGATAAAAATCTATGTTATATGAAAGGAGCACCCAAATAGGAGGAGGAGAGGGGTTCTGGGCCTAAAGTTGCAATGGAGGAAGAATCATAGGATCCAGAACCAACCATATCTTTATATGCACTTTTGAGGATTAACACTCCACAAACACTCATTTCTGAAGAAACAAAGGGTGGCATTGCTAATTGATTTGGCAAGTACTTAAAATTCATTAAACAACAATATGATAATGTGTATAAACTAATTTGTCTTTTTAGTTTTAAAATTTCATGTTATGATTATGATGGGGAAACAATTAATTTTTCAATAAATTTCTACAATATTAAAGTCATAAATTTCCTGGATTGTCCTATGTTTTTCATCCATATGGGTGGAGAAACTATAGTATTAATATTTTAATGGAATGTTATTATACATGTGATAGATATGAACTTTGAAGATGTATTAATGTGATTAAATATAAATGGTAATCAATTACTTCAATAAATATTTTCACATATTGTGAGTTTCCATCAAATGTTAAAGCTTCTAAAAAATTATCTAATAGATTTGTAACAAAATTATTTTCACTAGAGGTTGACCAATCACATGCATCAACACTATTGTATCTTTAGTATATGATTAAAAAACACTCAGTTGTGTTTGGGGATATACCAAAGGGTATTCCACCCAAAATATATCATGATCATGTAATTCATCATGTATCAAGAAGCCATTCATTCAACATCAAACATTACATGTACCCTTATGTGTAGAAGAGTTTGAGTGCATGGTCCAAGAGATGACATAAAAAAGTATTATCCATTGCATTCAAAGTGCATATTATTATCCAGTAGTGATGGTTTATAATAACGATGGAAAATGATGCCTTTGCCTAGACTATAGAGATAAATAATCTCACCATTAAAGATAAGTTTTCTATTCATATAATTGATGAATTTATGGATGAGCTATATGAGTTAGACTATATATCAGGTTAAGTTATCATAAAATCATAAAAATAGAGGAAGATAATCCAAAAATTAAATTATTAACACATAAAGGCCATTCATATTTTTCTTGTATGACCTTTAGTCTCATAAATGCTCCTTATACATTTTTTATTTTAATTAAATCCATATTCATACCATTTTTTGGAAGTTTGTCTTAATGTTGTTTGATGATATTCTCACCTAAAACAAAACATGGGAAGGCCATTTATACCATGTTGATCAAGTCCATATTCTCAAGTATCATCAACTTTATGTGAACCCTTATGAGTGTGTTTCAAGATTCTGAGAGATAGAATATTTGGGTCATATTGTTTCTTATGAATGAGTGACAGTGGACCCTATTATGCCTAATTTTCACACCCTCATTTTTTTTTAAATAATATGATATTATTCATACTCTGCCATAGTGATGACCTAGTCATAAAATCTAAAACTACAATTAGGGACCCTAAGTCAATTAGTGTTATTTATGAATATTCATGATTTCAATTTAATAATTTGGTAATTATCATATTTATGAATTCATGTTTGCATTATAGTGGTTTTGAAAAATATTTGTGTATCAATGAATAAAATTGTAATATATATATATGATCAAATAAACGTTACAGTTTTTGTTGTAGATGAATCGATAGTCAGATTTTAACATGTCACAAATTAACTTTTCAATTTGAAAATACATAAAGTATTGATTATCATAATGTTGATTTCCAATTTGTTTAAAATATTCAAATGAATCAAATATTAAATAATCTAAATGCAAATATTTGATTACATTTATGGTTTTAAAGGTTTCATGGTAATTTGGTCACATTATTATGTGACATACATGAGCTTGTGATAAAATTAAAGTTGAGATTATAAGGTTTATTTAATAACCTAAGATAATTCCTAAAGGGTTCTAAATTTAATTCTACATACTTCATTATACAAAGGGTCTTAATTCAAATATTATCTATGCTAATTTCTAAAGTGATATGACTATATCTTTCAGGGATCCTAATGACCACTCAAGATTATTGTTTCAAAGATTAACAACTTAACTCTTATGTATCGAGGCATAAATTTTTTGTTTGGAAAGTTAATTGGATTAACCTAGGTCTATGTCTTGAGGTATATAGTTTCAAAAGGAATAAAGTATTGGTGATTCTAAAGGCAATGTGATTTATGCTTTGAGACTTGCAAGTTGAGTTAGCATAGTAATTTAATGTGAAGGATGATTGATGCTTTGAGATCATATCTTTGGCAGTTTGAGAATTCAATAAGGGCATACATGCCTTGAATATTAGAAGTTGGTAAGAGTCTTAGAAAAGGAATTACTAATTACTAATTTTAATATCATTGCTAGTTTGGTTATCAAAACTCTAAACATTAATATTGATTTTGATGGCTAATGAGGATAGTACATGAATGCACGACAGTTATGACAAAGAGTTGTGATTACAAATAGATTTCTTTTCATTATTTTGGTCATGTTTGGAAGCTTATTTACGGAAGCGTCACTCTATCAATTTGGTTTTTGAAGTTACGAATGGGATTTTTGAATGGGAAGCTTGCAGGAAAACACATACATATATGCCTTAAACAAAATGAATGGGTTTTGAGGAATGTTTTTGATTGTTTCAATTAAGTTTCTAATTGCATGGAAAGAATATGGTTTTCCATCTGCATGTTGATAAATGTCGATAAAGTTGTTGGTTTAAATATGTGCATGTATATTTTAAGAAAGTTGAATAATGCTTACAATTTAGTAGTTAAAAATATCACTTCTTTGCATAAGATATTAAAGCAAATGACTTCAATTTTTGATATATTATTGACATATGGTGAGATAAGAATATGGGGCTTTACTAGTTTGGTTTGAACATGATATTTGAGAGTATATGAGGCTTTCTTTTTTAAATATGCATATTGGTTGGGTTTCTATTATTTATATATATATATATATGTGTGTGTGTGTGTGTGTGTGTGTGTGTGTGTGTGTGTGTGTGTGTGTATATATATATATATATATATATGTGTGTGTGTGTGTGTGTGTGTGTGTATATATATATATGTGTGTATATATATATATATATATATATATATATGTGTGTGTGTGTGTGTGTGTGTGTGTGTATATATATATATATATATATATATATATATATAGCGGTGATATTTCAAACATATCATTTATAGTTTCAAAATATTGATTAAGATTCTAGGTTTTGAAGGTTTTTGTTATTTTGAAATATTATATATATATATATATATATATATATATATATATATATATATATATATATATATATATATATAGCGGTGATATTTCAAACATATCATTTATAGTTTCAAAATATTGATTAAGATTCTAGGTTTTGAAGGTTTTTGTTATTTTGAAATATTGGATATTTTAATATTTTGAACCTGAAGTTTCATGCATGCATGGGTTTTGAAAGATAAAACTCTTCATGATCGTTTTGAGGAAATATGGTGGTTTGAGCTGTCTAAAAAAATAATAATGGAGATTATTTTATGATATGATCATTTTAGTTTTGATTTTTTAAATGGTTTTGGTTATTACTATGTAAATTCTTTTAGGTATCTCATTTTTACAGTTTCACGCATATATGGATTTTGAAGGAAAAGCTCTACATAATTCATTTTATGGAAATATCTTATGTTCGATTATGTCAGAGATTTGATGGAAAATATATTGCGAATACACAATATTTTGGGTTTAAGTTTTCTATTGGCTGACAGAAATACAAGGTCTTTGAGACACATCAATTTATATTTTGAGCTTTATTTTGTTGATATTAAGTTTTGGTATTAGACAAGTTCAGTTTATCCATGGAAATATTATTTGAGGTTGAATGTTTTCTATGTGAAGGGTTCCTGTAGAAATTTATTTAAAGGAATGCATGAAAAATTTAGTTCTGGGAATTATAAAAATCATATAGATTTTTAAATGATATTCAAACAATGATAAAATATGTAGAATAAAATTATGAAGGATATAATTTTATTCAACCATTATGATTTTTATTTTATTCATGATGTTGAATCATGATAGTAAATGTGAGATAAATAATGGGTTTTTATTTGATTTTGATAATTTGTTAAATTTCCTTCTACAGTACAAAATTTTCAAAATGATCACTTATAAAAAAATTTGTGGTGTTAAATTTGACAGCCAAATGACCATCATCACAAACCAGAAATTATGTAGTTTGAAGGTCATTTGAATGTCAAATTTAAGTTGGATAGAAAATACTTTAAAATTATTATTTTTAGAAAAGTGAAGGTTATTTTATGGAGAGTTTTGGTTCATCTTTCACATGATACAGTCAACATATTTTTACTATCAAGGTATTTCACAAATAATTTGTTTTTGGAAGCATGGTATTGCACATGGAATAAAAGTAGTGAAGATTTGATATATTGTTTGGATATATATATATATATATATATATATATATATATATATATATATATATATATATATATATATATATATATATATATATATATATGTTATTGAGTAAATTAAAATACAAAATATAATTAATGTAAAAATGAATTTCATTTAATATGATATGTTACTTGATTATTTATTGATTAATTGATATTCTAAATATTCTTAGTTGACTAAAAAGGGGTCCCCACCCATCAAGAATACATGGTCTAAATTCAAATATTTGATCTCTTAAGACTTTTTAAAAGTCTTAAATAATTTTTAATTTTTAACTACCAAATTAATTGATTTTTAAAGTCAACTAATAAAGTTGACAAATAACTAACTAAAGTTAGTTATAACTTCTTTTTCAACCAACTTTAGAGGTTTAAAAGGAGATCAAGGATTCATTTGAAAGGCAACAAACAATACAGGTATTGAAGATTTATACATTATCAATTCAATCATTTATCTCTCTCTTCTATGAAATTTTTCTGAGATAGCATGACTTTTGTAGATAGACCAATGGTAATTTATCTGATGGTTGAGTATGTTGCTTAGACAATGTAGGTATATCCAATTTTATATTATCATTTATAACTGATTATCTAAAGATTATCAAGTTTAATATCTTTTGATGATTGCAACATGTAGTCCTATGTGCAGAATCTGAGTATTCAACCTGAATAATAATAAAAACATCACTTTTTATGACAGATTATTGATATAATTGATTGTAAAAGTTATCTTTAAAGATATTTTGTATGAAGGATGTTGATTTCTTAGATAAAATTGATCTAATTTGCTAAGATGACTCCTATTTATTATGACTCACACATTTTCTGTTCTCTAATGTATTTTAGTTATTTGAGTTTGATTTCTAGTTTAATTTTCATTAACATTAGTTTACTTTCTTTGATAGTTTATGTTTATTCTGATTTCTTTCTTTATGTTAGTGTTAGTTTAGATTAGATTTATTATTTTTAGTTTCTTAGTTAGTTGTTGTTGTTTATCTTTTTAAGATTATTGAGTTATGTTTATTTTCTTGATTTATTGAGGATTTGTTTATAAATTGGTTTAACATTTGTCTAATTGATCTTTTATGCTTCCCTTGTTTATTATATTTGATGATAATTTATGAGTATGGACATAAGATATACTTTTCAACAATTTGAATTTTTTGTCTTTCAAGAGATTATCTAATTCATAGACTTTATTCTATCAGATAGGTCAGATGTGAGATTTAGTTATATAATATTGAAGGAATGATTAACTTCTTGGATCAAAAACATTATTTATGAGTAACATTTCTTGACATAGTTAATTTTTATGTTATGTTTGATCGAATTAATAAATGTTTGGAAGCTTGATTTAGATTTATTTTTTAACATAGTAATCCCTAGAACTTTAAAATACCCCTTTACACACCTTAAGATTGATTTTCAACTTTAAGGTACCTTATGATTAAACTGGTACAATTCCATCTTGATGTGACATTTTTCACCATCAATAGACCCTAGTAATATCATGGTTGTTATGCCCTTAACCTATAACATGTATATGGATATATGTGGCCAAATTGTGGCTAACATAAACTTTTATATGTCATATCACAACTCTTTATGTTTTTATATTGTTAGTAGGGTTGGCTATGGAGTAAGCTTAGCCTAAGTGGCGTATATATAGGAGGTAGTGGATAGTATATGAGGAGCATATTAGTCTTAAATTTACATTATTTTGATCTACTATCAACATTCATTATGGATTTGCTCTATCCTTATCTCATGATTTGGATATATTATTGTTATTTTCCTCTAGATATTTATATTTGCATCCATTATTGTGAATCAAATTGCTCTATCTAAGCAATTTCAATATAAGTGATATCATAACTTTGATTGAGAAAGGTTCTACAATGCATTTTTTATAGATCTATCTTAGAAATTTTTCTATAGACTAAAGGATCAAAAAAACATAACTTGTGATTCAAAAGGAATTTATTTTTCGTAGGATTGAACTATTGCTTAAATTTTTTAATAAATAAATTATGGTAGAATTTTCACACCCTTCCAAAAAATAACATTTATTGGATTCTTTTGGTCAGATGGTCACAATGGTTTAAACCCCTAGTACACTTTTTTGTAGATTTTTTCTCCCTTCTATAATAACAATAATTGGATTCATTGTGAAGAGATGATTGCAATGGTATAATCCTTTGGTACACTTTTTTTACCCATAAACCCTATACCCTATCATTAATTTATAAAATATACACAATATAATTATTGCATGGTTGGTCCACACACTAGAGGCCACAAAAGTGTGCTAGCCACTCTAGGAAGAATGCTTAGTAAGGGATAAATTAAGTCAAGGATTTAACTTCTAATACAGGGGTTTTTGGGTCGGCAACCCAAATATAGGTAGAAGTTCAAAGCATGGATAAAAAATTATTTAGATGGGGTCACATTTGACTTAGATAAAACAAAATAATATTTGAGTATCATCAATGCGACATTAGTAACTATCATAATGGCATTGGCTAATATGAAAATATTTCCACCATCTAATAATTATCCATCCACCCACTCGTGATCTCCTATCCATAACAATCCAAGCTCAAATATAAGTTCGTGGAACATGCTCCTAAAAGTGGACATGTGTAAGTTCAATGATAAGGATCTAGTCACTTGAATCAATCGAAGGGATAAATTCTCTAATTTGCATTAGACCCCATATGCATAGAAGGTGGTAATGGCATATATATATTTAGAACCAAATCATATCATTTGGTGTATATGATTTTGCACTCAGAACAAGAAGTAAAGTCATATTTTTACCTAGTCAGTGTTTATTGATGAACTGTAGATGCACTATAATAATAATGTAAACAAGGAACTACTTCAAAAAGTTAGTTAAATTACAAAAAATATGTAATATCAGTAATTTTCTTTAACAATCCAAAAACATGTCCTTATGCATGGATAACATCATAGAGGACATCTTAAATGACAAGTTCATAGGTGAACTCAAAGATAACATCCAACTCATTGTTCACATGTCTAATCCAAGTTTAGTATTAGATTCCATGGTCTTCACACATAAGGTTAAATAAATATATTAGTTAACAACATGTAGTCACTATTGGTAGAGATTACAATACTCTAGCATTATCATTCCCTTAGTCTACTAGATTGACACCTCAATAAATTGAAGAGAAATGAGCAAAAGGGTTATGTTTCAACTATGATATCAAATATAGAAAAGGAAATAAATGTGCTGAGAATAAACTATTATACATTGAAGGTGCCAATGAAGAATAAAAGGATGAGGAAGTAGCAAATGAGGTTGAGGATGAGACAAATGATGAATCTTAAAATACCTAACCAAATATCTTATGCCATGTACTTTCAGGCATTATCATCTCAAATTCCATCAATGTAGTGGGTTTACCAAATAAAAATAGGTAAACATGTTGATTTAATCATGGATTACCATTAACTTAATCAACAATAATATGGTGACACGCTTGAACTATATTTTTTGTCCAGCTATAGAATTTGAAGTCATGATTGCATGTGGTGTCATAATCAGTTGTTCAGTTAAATTCCATAGTATTAAAATTACCATGGGAAATTATATACTATATTCTCATATGTTTTATATTCCCATGAGTGGGTAAAACATAATTTTTGGAGGCTCTTAACTTTGGAATGATAGAATTGAATTTATAAGAGTTGTACATACATTTTCATTCTAAAGGCAAGAAATTTAAATTATGTCAATTATATGTAAAGTTTTCATGTTTAGTTAGTTCTAAGAGATCCAAAATATTATAAAAAATGTATTAAATTTATTGGTAGTATAATTATAATCATTATATTTACATCCAAAAAATATGTCTACATACCCAAATTCAAAGGCTATTATTGATAACCACTCAATCATTTTTGGAGAAACATCAATTGCCATGATCATGATCATAGAATGGTTTCATTGGTTTCCACTATTAGACATATGTATACTAGTGGGATAATGATCATTCCATTCAATTTCTACTAGGGAGTAAACTACCAAACATCAAACCTTACAATTACCCATACGTCAAAAAGAGTGAGATTGGAAATTTATTAGAAGAGATGTTGAAGACTAGTATTATTAGACATAGCCAAAGTGGATATTTATCTCCAATGGTAATGAAGATAAGTAGGATGATACCTATAAGATGTTCCCCAATTATAAATAACTCTAAAATAATTACACCATCAAAGATAAGTTTCCTATTTCGATAGTTGATGATTTCCTCAATGAGTTACAAGGAATTTTTTACTTTAAAAAATTAGATCTTAGTTTGGGTTACCATCAAATTTGAATTAAATATGAGGATATACATAAGACATATTTTATAACTAATGAGGGCCACTATGATTTTTTGGTAATGTATTTTTGTCTCACAAATGCAACATCTATGTTTCAGATTTTGATGAACATTGTAATTTGGAATTCTGTAAAAAAACTTGTCTTGGTATTTTTTGATGACATCCTAATACAAAAAAATGCATAGGAATCCTATTTATAAGACGTGAATTAGGTACTAATAATTCTAGAATAATATAAAATTTATTTAAGGCCTTCCAAGTGTGCTTTGGGAGTGAAAAATATGGATTAATTAGGGCACATTATTTCCATGAAGGCATTAACATGGATCCTCACAAGATCAAGGCCATTATAGATTGGAAAGTTCCAAAATCCTTTAAGAAATTTTAGGGCTTCTTATGGATGATAACTTATTATGATTGATTTTTTGAAAATTACGAAAGCATAACAACACCACTCACACCTTTCTTAAATAAGGAGTCATATTAGAACAAAGGAACCATCAAAGCATTTGAGAAACTAAAGGTGGCCTTGGGCACCACTTCAATTCTAGCTAACCCTAATCTTTTAAGGACTTTCATTTTTGAATATGATGCATCGAGTATGGAATGCAGGTACCACTCATGTAGGAAGGACAACCCGTTGCACTTGAGATTCATAAACTAACATTTTAATAAATCCTAGCTATGAGGAGATAATGGTTATTATTCATGTTGTTAAACAATGGAGACCATATCTAATGGTTAGACACTTTACAATTTATGTAGAGCATGATAGTCTAAAATGATTCTTGGAATATAGTTTTTCATCCAAATAATAACAAAAATGGGTAACCAAAATGTTGGTATATGTCTTTAAAATCATATGTAAGAAAGGAATGGGTAATGTAGTGGTAGATGCACTATTAAAGAGAGATGAGTCCACAAAGGTACTGTTATGCACAATGTCCATATGGAAATTAGATTTGCTTGAAGAAGAAAGATTCAAATGAAAAAAAAAACACTTATAAACAAGTTATAATTTAAAATATTTAGTAAGATTGCAGTGTCTAAGGAAACTTTGTGTGGAAAGGGAATACTAATGTAGTAGCATCACCTTGAGGTTGTAAATAAGTCATCTTTTTGTTTATAAGGGTGTAGTAGTAATAAGGAATCCTTCTCAAGCTTCCCTTCATCTTTGTGCTAACTACAGATGCTGAGTCAAATTCTAGAGAAATATAAGTAGACATATTATTAGGGTCAAAAATTTAGTCAAGAGGATATTCAATTTCTATTGGCAACTCTTATTGGGATGCACTCGAGTTCATAATTCATCATGCCAAGATTTCAAATGCTATTGTTCAAAAAATAAAGATTCTTACAATCTTAAATTGTTTGCTAGTGATGGGAATTTAATAACCAACATAATTTGAATTGGGAATCTATTGACGAACTAGTTGATGATTTCAGCATATCAGTCATGTAATGGTGTTGAGATTGTAAATAAAACATTCTTCAAGCATTATTGAGGTAAGTCTATAATTTTAGATATAGGCAAGATCTAATAGATTGTGTACATGATGCAATATTGAAATTTAATCAAGGATATTGATAATATATTTGATAAGTTGTGATGTATAGTGTAAATAAGGTTTAAGAATCATTTCAAATGGTTCAGTGGTTGCAAAATTATAAAAAAATAAGAGGTGAAAGACATAATTTGGTGAACAAGTTCAAAAGATAGAACAATGAAAGGAGGGATCTATGGAAGCATATTAAGTGATAAAATATAAAAGATATTGGTTCAAGGTAAACATCTTGTTTCGTATTGTTTGACAAGTTTCTATTTTGATAAAATTGATACTAAGAGAAGATACCCTAATAAGGTTGTATATAAATATTAAACATTGAGTAAGCAATTGAGAAAGTGAATAAGTAAATTATATAGAGTGATCTATTCATTTAAAGTTAGATAAAAAAGTGAATTTCAATCATAGATCAAAATTTTATCAAACTAAACAAGAATTGATCTTGGGTTGTGTATACAAGTGTATGGATGCAATCAATTTTTGGTATCAAATCTAGAATCTTTAAAAGTGTTTAAAGACTAATGAGAGATGATGATTGTAGCAATAATAATTTTTGTTGTAGGATATTGTGAAGAGAAATTACAAAGTGGTTCAGTATTCTTAAACCTTGTAAGGCTTGAAGAAAAGTGAAGAGTTCAGTGAAGATCTAGGAGATAGTTCAAGGAGGAAGACTTGAATAAATTTTCCAAAAGACTAAGGTGAGGCATTAGAAAGATAAGATAAATAAAGATGGATAGACTGATAGAATAAAATAACCACAATGAGAATAAATATAGAGCGATGCCAGAGATACAGGTCTTAGAAGATATGAGAAAGATAAAGGAGAGGTTGGCATTAGTAAAATTCCTAAAGGAGTGCGTAGGAATAACAGAAATCCAAGAGGTTGGCATAAAGGTAAATAAGAGAGTGAAATGGCCAGTGAAGTCACTTATAAAAAGATGACAAAGGAAAAGAAAGATAATCACCTTAAAAATAGAGATGAGGTTGAAGAGTAAGCAACTCAAGATTATGGATTTTTAGATTGATAAACAAAGTAAAGGTGACTAACACTTTGAAGCAGAGATGGATATCAACATATATGATCTTGAATAAGGGAAGAAGCTAGAATATTTTAATCCAGTAGATGAACAACAACAAGGTGCTTATAGCCTCAAATGTTTTGCATCTAATTTTTCCTTTGGTGTTGTGTATGTAGGTGAACAAGTTGTAGAAAAGGTCTTTGAGGCAAATATTAGGCTCATAAGAGATGAAGCACTTGATAGAATGATGCTCAATACACTTCAAGGTGAAGTTAAAGACAACAAGGTAGATCACAAAGAAGAGTTAAAGGAATAATCCTCATTCAAGAATATAAGAGAGATGGTGAGTATCCAAGTTATGAAGACAAGTCAAATGCAACATTTGAAGGACAAAGTAAATAACAAATTCAAAGAGAGATATCTGATTTAGATTTCAAATTTGATGAAGTAATTGAGGAAGAATATAGTTTATATCCGTATAAGTTGTATAAGTAGATGGTTAAATAGGTTATAAGAGAGGATATAAATACTTGGTTTGAAGCCACAGTATATATAGTAAGAGCAAACATGAAGGCAAAGAACAACCTGAAAAAGTCATCAAGAGGTAGTAAGCTTCAAACATCTAGTGAAGTCCAAAATATAAATGAAGAACGTATGAAACCATTACAATTTGAGTTAGTAGTAAAATCTTCCATGGGGGAATTAGACAAATAAAATATAGAACTAGCTTATATAAATAAAGAAATTTTGATCCATATAGATAATGAACCAGTTCATAATCACTGAATTGAGGAAGAGACAACAAGAGATGAATAATTCAAGGTTTATTTTCAATATTGGCAATATGAATAGTATGTAAGCAACATAGAAGGATGGAAACTACCTCAAAAGTAATAAAATGAATTTAATTTCTTTAATGATTGGATTTTGTTTGGAGGAAAGATATGTATGAAGAAGACATGAAGACAAAAAAACTATAAGTGTGATGCTAAGGAGCATGCACACCTGTATAAGAGTTTGACTCAAGTAGATAATCAATAAAGGTAATGCAAATAAATTATCAACAAGAGATCATATAAATTTTTATCTCGATAGTCTGATGTAGGAGCATCACTTTCAGGTTGTAAATAAGTCATCTTTCTATTTGTAAGGTTGTGTTCACAATAAGGAAGCCTTCTCAAGCTTCCCTCTCACTCACAAGATCATGTTTTCCCTCCAATAAGGAGATGTGGATTTGAATTTATTTAAGAGTGATAACCTTGTCATGAGGTCCTGATGTTTTAGAGTAGATATGCATCCTTCAAATAATGTAAAACAACCTTATAATGAAGTAAAAAGGAAATCAATGTAGAAGGAAGAAAATAATATATGTTTGAACAAGTTATAAGTCATTGAAAGCTTTTAGGAGGTTTAAGAGAAATTATAAAAAGTTGTTATGGAATGATACGTCTACTCAACATGAGGATAGGATTTAAATAAAATAACTAGACAAGGATAAATCATAGCATTCAAGTTATAAGAGAGTAGTGGAAGAGAATAGGAGACTAAGAGGGAATAATGCCTTTAGGCCTGTATTGTCTTGGAAGTCTATAGGATTTTAAATATATGCATGAAGATTGATTCATAAAAGGATAACATTTATGTTTAAGGAAGCTTTTCAAACTTGATAAATTAGTAATTAGTTATTTACTCAACTAGGTTTGTAAAATGATTATTGGCATTCTGTGTATGGTAATGTTATAAGCTTACATGTATCTTGGAAGTTCATTGTTTTACTTATTTAGTAAACTCAATAATTCAAGTGACATGTTATATAACTAACCAGTGTTATGACTATAAAGTATAACATAAATCATTCAATACAAGTCTTCTTTAAGCTATGGGATCTTAGAAATGATTATTTGTTACTGTAAATATTGTAGTATTATTTGACTTTCAAGATTATGCAAATTTTTTGGCTAGACTTTAACCCATTCATAATAGTGATATTCAAGTAAGGAAGATCCAAAATAGTTCAACATTATGATATATTGCATAATTGTAAATTGTTTATGAAAATTTGAATAAGATCTCAGTTAGTTTTAAGATACATGTTATACCAAATTAAATGGTAGAACGAATCTACTATTGATAGGTCTGTGTTATAGAAAATCTTTGTAAAATGCTTTGAGAATTGATAGAAAGATGATGAAGCATATTTAAAGTGACTTGATAGTGATTTCATAGTATTTGGAAAAGGAATTTTTTTTTTGCAGTATTCATAAACCCTTATTTTTTATCTTATATAAACACTATAATCATTAAATAGACCAAGTAAGTGGTGATGGTTTCCATATTAAAACATGTTGTAATTCTCTAGGTGAGATTGTCTATAGCTGGGTGAATCCTTTTATAAAATTCTTGTTGTATCCATAATGTCTCTAAGTCATGGGTGAATTGAAGAATTTCCAAGAAGTTGATTAAGTTTTTCTTATGCAAATTAATTTCTTCAGAGTCAATAAGATCTGAGTAATACATATAATTATTTTCTTGTGCTAACTGTAGATGCTTAGTTGGATTCGAGAGAAAGATAAGTAGTCAAATTATAGGGGTCACAAAATTAGTCTAGAGGATATTCAATTTATATTGGTAACTCTTATTGGGATGCAATCAAGTTCATCATTCATCATGATGAGATTTCAATTGCCATTGTTCAAGAAATAAAGATTATTACATTATTAAAATGTCTGCCAGTGATGGGACTTTAAGAATAAACATAATCATTATTAGGAATTTATTAATGAGCTAGTTGATGATTTCATCATATCAGTCATGTAAGAGTGTTGAGATTGTAAATAAACTAGTCTTCAAGTACTATTGAGGTAAGTCTATTGTTTCTGATCTAATCAATATCTAACAAATGATGTATAAAACATAGAATTGAACTTTAATCACGACTATTGACAAGATATTTGAGAGGTTGTGATGTATAGTGAAATTAAAGTTTAAGAATAATGTTAAATGATTCAATGGTTATAGAATTATAAAAAATAAGAGGTGAAAGATAGAATTTTTTGAACAAGTTTAAAAGATAGAAAAATGAAAGGAGAGATCTATGGAAGCATATCAAGTGATCAAAGATAAAAGAGATTGGTTCAAGGTAAACATCTTGTTTCATATTGTTTGACAAGTTTATATTTTGATAAAATTGATACTAAGAGAAGAGAACCTAATAAGGATGTATATAAAGATTGAACATTGAGAAATTAATTGAGAAAGTGAATAAGTAGATTATATACAATTATTTATTGATTTCAAGTTAGATAATAGTGTAAAGTGCATTCATAAATCAAATTTTTATCAAATTAAACAAGAATTGATCTTGGGTTGTGTATACAAGTGTATGGATGCCATCAAATACCCTATGGTATAATGATAGGTTATATATGTATAATAATTTTCCCTTAATCATAAGGTTATTACAAAGATCCATGAATCTCTAGTAGGGGGCATTTAAGCTTATTCAAAACCTATAATTGAATCAAGAAAGATTTATTTTGGGGAGGACTCAAGGGGGATGTCTAATTTTTTTTTATAAATTCATGGTGTGTTGATAAAATAAGGGAAATATAACTAATATCCTAGATCTTTTGAAACCCTTATCTATTCCTAGCCAAATGTGAGAGGAGGTTTCATGGATTTGTAACAATATTTCCTAGGTTATAATGGAAAAATGTCATTATGGTAATCATCTACAGGCTCATAATATATGCCCATTGTTTTTCCTTGTCACATACATTTATAGTAAGTGTAGTATCATCTATTTTTTTGTATACAATTCAAAATCTCTATGGGATCCTAAAAAGTGTAGTAAGTGATCATGATCCTATCTTTACCAATAATGTTTGGATTGATTTATTCTCATGTTTGGGTACTCAGTTAACCCATACATCCTCCAAAATATAATGGGAAAATAGAGGTAGTAAAAAAATGTTTAGAGTGTTATCTTCATTATTTTGCCTTGGATAAACATGAGAGATGGGTTCATTGGTTTCCACTAGTATAATGGTCATATAACAATTTCTTCCATACCTCATCCAAAACATCTCCATTTTTGGCACTATATGGTACTAGCCACTATCCATCACTTCATCCTTGATGGTAGAACCAAATTTGTAGTTGTTGAAGATCACATTCAACACCAACATGAAGTATTATTTATTCTAAGAGATAAATTTTAAATGACACAAAATCAAATGAATCAACATGCGTATCAACACCTAAAAAAGGAAGTTTGAAGTGGGAGATTGGGTATTTGGGAGTCTATAACCATACATAAAAATTTACTTTAAGTAATACAAAAATCATAACAAACTTTATTATAAGTGTGACAACCCTTATCAGATCTTGTATAAACTTACCAATGTTGCATACAAGCTAGAGTTACCTTATTTTGTACACATCTTGTATTTCATGAATTTTTAGACACTCAAATTTGTTATTAAACACTTTAAAATTCTAATTTTGATATATCATTGACATACATGACCTATGCATACATAATTAAATCTTGTGCACATTCTCTCCTAACCATTCACCTATTTATGGGCTTGAGCTTCTTGATTTTATGGCATTCACATACATGATCTCCATGGTATGTGCCTATTTTATCTATTATCTTAATCATAATATTTCCATTCTTTAGATCACTATCTTCTCCATCCTAGATAATGTTAACAACAATCATATGATATTTTCATCATTGTTATCTACCTTCAATGACAATGCCTTTAGATATCCACATGAATAGTTTTCAAATTCAAACCTTCCATTGGGTTGACCCACACATTTCACATGTTAGTTATGGAAGTAAATTACCCAAAGAATCTCCTATATAAACACATCAACCTATTCCTATCTATCTCTTATCTAGAAATCATTAAGCACTTATATTTCACATTGAGGAATACATTTGCACATCCTTGAGTCACTATAATAAAGCATATAAATCATAAAAAACCCTTAGATAAATAGATCATAAACCAAATATGAAAACCTAAATTAAGGTCCAAGGTTGAATATCATCAAGTATCGAAATCCAAGTAAGTTGAATACATAGAAGTGGATCACTATTGATCACACCTACACCTAAGTTCCTAAACCAAATAGTTAAAAAAACTATCTATATAAATAGTTCCTACACCAAATATGAACACCTAAATCAAGGTATAAGATTGCATATTATCAAGTATCAAAATCCAAGTAAGTTTCATACATAGAAGTGGATCACTATTAATCACACATACACCTAAGTGGGATAATTAATTGTAGTTTTATCCCTCCAAAGAGTATTGGAATCTAGGGAATGCTCAACCACATAATAGGGTGTGGATGAGGTTTTCCAATCCATCCTCTCTTGATCTATAAAATAGGTGTAATTCCACACTCCAACAATATGTATCCTATACTCCTATCTCATCAATTGATTAATAAATGACTATTATAGACTATGTGAAATTTTAAAACAAAGTTAAACAAGTGCTGAAAATTAAATGTATAACATATTGAACATAATAAGGAAACATAAGGGAAGGCAAATTATAAGATGAACACATTATATGAGCTAGATAAACCCGATGTGGGAAAATATCTAATGGGTTAGGAAATTGATTTCCCCTTCCACTATCTAACTAATAATTGTATAATTTTACTGCATTTTAAATGCCTTTATGAACATAATTTTCATTACAATATGTCCAACCAGTTGTACATTCTCTACACATACTCATTCATTCTTTCCTTTTCACACTTCACATAAGAAACCACATAAAATCAATAATAAATTTTTTTTTAAACATTACCTTGATTACAAAGACCCCATTCATACATATATATACAATTTTGACACCAAAGAGAGCTCAAATTAGAAGCCAAGAAGACTTAGAAGATGAAGATAAATCATGTGTATCCATTACTCAAAATCTTATTTATCTCCTTAATAAACCACTACTTTATGTAAGACAAAACTACTAACAAGATTAGGATACAATTGGATCAGTTTCAAAACCAAGAATTTGTTGTAAAACTACCTCTTAATCCTAAAACACCACCCCGGTGGTTATGTAACCACCACTTGACATTGAAAAACCATTAGGGCAGTTTTTCCAACAAGCCAAATGAACTAACTTCCATTGAAAAATATATGAAATTATGAGAAATATTACAAGGATCATATTTACGCATATGTATTAGATAACATGGATTAGGTTGAGCATATGTCTTATATTACATAAATTATATTAAGTAGTTAATAATATTTATCAAATTGGGGGCATGAACATTGATCATGCATGCACACTTTTTCTATTTTCTATCATGGTAATGAAGGTAACAAAGGTAACATATTGAATCTAAAATCAATCTTCAAGGGTTGATTTAGATATACATAAATGCCTAGTTTTGGGCTCCATCATTGGCACATAAACTTAGTATAGGCTATACCATTACACTTATAATGATACTTTTAGGGGTGTGGTTGAGGTTTTTACGTCTCTCAATTGATATCACATCTTGTAATTCTATGAGAGTCAGGGATTATTCTTCCTATCCCAATATTTTAATAAGTGGCATCTTCTTAGGGCATAATCATTCCATTACCTAATGACTTTAAAAGGTAGTTTGATTTGCATTACCAAGAGGTGTAGTCATAGGTTTATTTTTCAATTTTAATGTTTCAATGATCTATATTGGTTTATATTTTATATATTAAGTGGCCTTTTATTTATGCATATTTCATTGTAGGTTTGCATGGAGAAATCTTGTGATTCAAGGCACACCTAAAAAACCACATATATTTATACCCCAATACCAATTTTTTTTACTCTTTTCCTTTTAATCTAACATTTTCAATACTAGACTAAAAGGAAAAAAAAGATATAGACACTCATATTTGGTATTAGACACTTGAAAATGTCAATTTTGGACTTATCCTTGACATACATGACTTGTTCATACAAGATTGACTCTTTTTCTACATTCTCTCTTAACCATTCACCTATCTATGGGCTTGGTCTTCCCAATTTTACATCATTCTCCCTAGTATGTGCCTAAATTTTATATTATTTTAAGCATCCTTTTGACATTGTCCATATCACTACCTTATCCATCTTGGGTAGATCCAACAATAGTCA
Organism: Torreya grandis; assembly: GCA_037957365.1. NCBI lineage: Eukaryota > Viridiplantae > Streptophyta > Pinopsida > Cupressales > Taxaceae > Torreya > Torreya grandis. The sequence goes on along the minus strand of JARHVA010000424.1, from coordinate 2,861,587 downwards.
GATGATACTAGTTAACGGTAGCATATGCCTTCACCAGCAATGCCCCAGGCTATCCAAACTATTAATTTTGAAATTCAAAACATTTCCTTATATTAGACCACGCATTTCTCATGTTAGTTTTGGAGAGATTTTTACCCAAAGAGTTTGTTATATATGCACATAAAGATTAAGCCTATACATCTCCTATTTAGTAATCATCTAGAATTTAAATTGCATATTGAAGAATACATATGCACATCCTCAAGGCATTGTCTTAAAACATTCAAACCTTAACATATCTCAAAGGAATATCTCATAATTAAAGTTTTAACACCTTAATCAAGGTCCAAGGTTTCATATTATCAAGTATCAAAATTGAAGCATGTTGTGTACATACCAACAAATCACTATTGAGCACACATATGCCTAGGTGGGAGAACTACATGTAGTTTAAGCCTTCCTTAGGGTATTAGAATGTAGGCAATATTCATCCACATAGAAAAATGTGGGTGAGGTTGTCCAATCCATTCTCTCTAACCAATTTTTACACACAAAGCAAGTGTCATAGGTGGAACTAAGGTTTCAATTTGAAGTAAGACAACTTTGAAACTATGCATAGGACAAAACATATAGAATCACATAGGAATCATATTAGCAAGAAAAATTAGTGCCATATGGTGAAACAAACTTAATTTTTTACATAGAGATAGTTCTATAAAATAATGGAATAATATCACCATCATAGGTATCTTTGCCCTACCTATAGTGTCCAAGAATATTCTAAGAGTTAGTCTCCCATTCTAAACAACCATAGGTCCATTTAAGTGTTTAGTATAGCTATACATAGACACAAACCAAAACATAACATAAAAAAGTTAAGTATCTTATCCTCTTGGTCATTTGTATAAATAAAAAGTGAAAGTAATCAGTTTTAATTTGATAGTTTACATTTAGATATGCATTATTTAGGAATATTTTATACAATTTGAATTATCAAAGGTTTTATATTATTTAGATCACATCAATCACAAATAGATAAAATAATCCCCTAGTTGAAGAAGGTAATTGGATAAAGGGTATCTTCATAGACTAAGTTACTAGACTTGTATGAGGAGGGAAGAGACATTATGTAACATGAGGAGATCCTTTAGACACACACTAAGAGGCTACAAATAATGTAGAATAAGGAGTATTTGATGAAGTGGAATAATATGTACAATGACGATGCAATATAGGAGGATGAATAATTCCTAAATAATCATCTAGATCTAGTGAATGTTAAGGAAAATATTGTTTTGAATGAGAGGAGTCTACTACGCCCTTAACCTATATCGTGTATATGGATATGTGTGGTCGACTTGTGTCTAACATAAATTTTCACCTTTTCATATCAAAATGATCTATGTTATCAAATTATTATTAGGTTTGGCCTATATATCAACCATATAATAAGTAGGGCATATATAAGAGGAGTGACTAGTACTTGAGGATCATATTATGAGTTTTATTTTTATTGAATGGTTGTATAGGTTACCCCCTCATAGTGGCTTAGTCTAATATATATTTTTTCATTATGCTCTACTATCAGCATTTGGTGTGGATATGCTCCATTTCGATCTTATTATTGTGATGTATTTTTTTTGTCTACTCTTGATATTTATATTTACATCCATTGTTGTGAAATTTTTACATCTATCTAGGTGATTTCATTACAAAGGCCACATTAGAATATAAAGATCCTTAAAACCTCAAGAACCTATGAAGATTGCTGGGACTTAAATGATACTACCACAAGTTTGTCAATTATATATATATATATAAGCATAATTTAGATACTAAAATATGATTTTACATGATATACTAGTCTTTTACCCTAAAAAAATACCTTATTGCTACCAAAAGGCGCACATTAACCATCTCATTATGCCTAATTTCTTATCCTATAGTCTAACCCTAATATTATGATGTTCCAAATCACTTGTATCCTATAGTGTGCATAAAAACTAATTCATATCCTTCTCAGATTGTTAAAAATCCTTATTAACTTCCTATCTTTTAGGGCATTACTATCCAGATTAGGACACTAACATTGATGCTAGTGTTTTTGAATTTGAAGTAATAATATTTAAAAATAATTTGAAATTCATGGGTCATCCTATTTGTCTTAATTAACCATCTCATGATATTATTTTAAAAGGTGGGATAAAAATAAAAACCAAATGCCATTCATTATCATCTAGCAATCACAAAGTGAAATCAGTTCTCAATCTCACATGATAATCATATTCACAACTGAGTTATATTATATTATTATTTACTACTTACAAATCAGTCATAGGAGTGGCCTTCTTACATGTGTGAATCATTCAAATATCAGCCCATTAACATTATTTATCAAGTTATAAGCTAGATCACTACATGTACTTACATATGGCATATTACACAATTATTCACACATAAGCCCACACAAAGGGGAGAACTACATCAATCTGAGTCCCTCTTTAGAGTATATGGCTAGTTTAGGTAGTGTTCACTGACAAAGTATTATTTGAGGATAACTCAAATTCACTTGAGCCCAATATCCTCCATTTTTCAAGCTGACATGCCAAAGTTAGAGGACTAAGGGTTTTGAGCAAAATATTGATTTTAAGAACTTGTGTGTGCGATCCAAGATGACAATATGCAAGGCTATAATGAACCCTAACAAGTGCAGGTGGTAATTAGAGAAAAAGACATGTAGTTTTTACCAAACAGAAGTGTTGAAACCATTATAGAAGCATTAACACTAGTGTTCATATACTGGCAGTAGTGTCTAGACTAACAAAGAGCTAATTTCTAAACTCTATCGAATCACAATGGAGCATCAACCTATCTTCTTATGCAGCTAAATTTGATAGATCTACCTACATAATAGTAAATAAGATAATTATTATTTATCTTTTATGTTACTACATTCAAATTCTTATTTGGTGTTGTACTTTCTATATTTAACATAATTTCATAATTAAACATTGTATCAAAATATTATAATCTAAATTCATTTAATTGGCCTAGTTTTATTATATCTTATTTCAATATTGATTAGGCTATTCCAACCCTTAACCTCATATCTAAAAATGGTTAAACATTTGGTGAACCAGACTTCTAAGTCTTCATATGCAACCCTAGCTTTTTTAGGGTTTTTAACCTTCTAGGGTTTCATTGATTTTTAGTTTACTTCATCTTTATTGTAATATTTCTCATATTTCTTCTTGGTGATAAAATTCAAAAATACTCCATGTAAACTTTTTAAAATAAAGCATAACTAAAAAAAGAGGAGTCTTATGTTTACAATGTTATAGATTTGGAAAAAAAACTCTACATGTTCACAAACTATCATTGTTGTAATATTGCTTCATAAATCCTAACAATAGCAAGTAGACAACCAAAGGCATGTTTTATACCTTCCATTTCTCCACCTACACTCCAAGGCTATAATAGTCACCATCCCACTTCCACTATTCTCCCACAGCCTATATTGAGTATCATAACTATTAATAACCAACAAGGTAGGACATCACATCATAGAGATGTTCAAAATGTTACTTCTCAACTCCCTCCCTTTCCCACAACATAACCCAATAAACATGCACCAGACATTCTTTTTTTTTCATCATATCAATTTATCATAACATTCATAATGATATCATGGCTTCCTTACAAAATTCAAATGATATAAGTGTTCCTTTAGGCAATGATTTACAGTTAAGCAAGGTTCCCACATTTTCAAATTATGTGAATCTCAAACCCACTAAATGTGGTGATCAATACATAATTCATATGTTTCAATAAGATGGCCAATTACAACCCATGAGTACATATTTTTAAACATCAAAAAATTATTGCTACTCATCTCATATCTACTATGAATGAAATAGGAGACCTCCAAAGGCAAGTTTCAATTCATAAATTTCAAAGGTTCTCATGCAATGCTACTATCAACAATAACATTATAAAAAACCAACCTCTCATACAAGAAGTCTTTGTGTATCCTTATCCAAAAAAAAATTTCATTGATATGTTACCTTTATTTTATGGTCATGGGGATCCTTCAAAACATTTAGCTCAATATGTCCATTATTTTGGTCATTGGGCTAAAGATGGACATTTTTTGTTAAACACTTTTCATAGAAGTCTAACATGTGAAGCTAGTGATTGCTTATATAGTCTTCCCAATGATTTTTTACCCAATTCCAAAAATTTGGAAGACATATTCTTATCACATTTTCATAAACACGTCTAAATTAACATTGAAACATTTACAGGGCTTAAATAAACATCCTAATGATTCCATTCAAGATTATTTTATACAATTTAAAAATGCATTATACTTTTTAACATATCAATACTTAGATTTAGAATTGTAATTTATATTTAGTAGGAGTCTTCTTACTACACTCAAAGAAAGGGCATTGCATCATCATTATATATCTTTTGATAACTTATATCTAGATGTGCATAAGTATGCATGTGATCCAGTAAAAAAAAATAAGAGGTTAAAAACTTCCTTTCTAAAAATCAAAAGTCCTGTTCAAAATGCTAATTATGAAAGTAAATTGTTAAAAGAAGATCATGTAAGAAATAATTTCAATCTAAATCTCTATATGGCACCTTTATATACCTTAGAGAATAATGCGGATATATCTTATATGAACATCACAAAAGCAATCCAAATTTAGCCACATCAAGATACACCTAAAGTGATTTCGTCGATGTTATTAGCAAATAAAATCATCACACTACCTATTACAAGACATTGTTCCACAATGCACCTTCTACTTAAAAAAGGCAAATAATTTTTTTCTTATCATAGAATAATATTACTTGATACATAAAATTTTACTACGGTAAAATAAAAAATTCAAAAGTAAAAGCATGAGGGTATCATTAGCATATTACACAATCAACCAATTCTTGATACTACAACAATTCCACAAGTATTACCTATAATTATAGCAAGAAAAAAGTGTCCTCGCATACATAAGTAAGTATACCAATATGATGCTCAAGGCTTTGATTATGATGATGATGATTTATTTGATCAAAGTTTCTTATCATATTTTTACATATTCAAATTCAAAAAAATCAAATAATCAATAAAATATAAAAACATTCAAATAAAGTAATAATACAAAAATATTTACATTTACATATTTACTAGCTTTTGCATATCTATTGTTTACTTTATGTTAGTATACAACATACCATTTCTCTTTTATATAGACATATGTTTCATGGTTACTTGAGTGTGATACAATCATACACTAGATACATGATACATGTACATACATATGTTGGACCTTTCCTTCACCCATGTGACACACTGCATTGGGGGCATCTACTTCATTGATCATGATTGATGTAAGTTACATTATTTTATGTTCACTACCTTTTCATGTTGAGTTTATGTACTAATTCTTACACATGTATATATTCATGCTTACATCTTACATAGTGTTCTAGATATGCTATGTTATAGGACATTTTGCTAACACACGTATGTAGGAAGTAGTATAATATGCTTATGCTAGTTTCTTATATGTCATTTACTCATCTTAAAAAAGTGTCCTCGCCTACATAAGTTAGTAGATCAATATGATGCTCAAGGCTTTGATTATGACGATGATGATTTATTTGATCAAAGTTTCTTATCATATTTTTACATATTCAAATTCAAAAAAATCAAATAATCAATAAAATATAAAAACATTCAAATAAAGTAAAAATACAAAAATATTTACATTTACATATTTACTAGCTTTTGCATATCTATTATTTACTTTATGTTAGTATACAACATACCATTTCTCTTTTATATAGACATATGTTTCATGGTTACTTGAGTGTGATACAATCATAGACTAGATACATGATACATGCACATACATATGTTGGACCTTTCCTTCACCCATGTGACACACTGCGTTGGGGGCATCTACTTCATTGATCATGATTGATGTAAGTTACATTATTTTATGTTCACTACATTTTCAATGTTGAGTTTATGTACTAATTCTTACACATGTATATATTCATGCTTACATCTTACATAGTGTTCTAGATATGCTATTTTTATAGGACATTTTGCTAACACATGTATGTAGGAAGTAGTATAATATGCTTATGCTAGTTTATTATATGTCATTTATTCATCTTATCACATGGCTTACTTGAGTGTACTTCTTGTTTATTTTGACCATGGAACATTTGAACATGTTCATTATTTTTTAGTTACAGTGCCCTTGAACATTGTTTCTTTGGTGTATGGACATTTGAACATGTCATCCCTATGAGGGTGTGAGATTTGAACAAGCCCCTTATTTGCAGTCTCCTTATACCCCTTTTGTGTGATAGTACATTTTCTTGTGTGTGTGCTTGATTGTTTGTTGAGATTTTGCTTGTTATTTTAAAATGTTATCATGATCCATATCATGCATCTTAGGTCTTGTTATGATTGGATAATGTGATCTTCATTAATGCATCTACTTAGATATGATACCACTATATATATTTTTTACTACATGATTGATACAAATATGGCATCGTTATCTTATATTTTTGAGATAAGGTGACTATCAAGTTGCATTCCGCTCACCTCAAAATAGGGGGATATCAATGGGGGCATTTAATAGAGACATGAATCCACACACACACATTTGGTAGAAGTGTTAGAATTTGATACAATTTACATGATTCATATATAAATTTGAAACAGAATATTATGTATTTAACATTAATTTTTACATATTTGAGATAGAGAATTCAGATTTGTGGCAGATATTATATATAGTTTATAGAGTAGAGGTTACATTTTGGTAGATACTTAACCTTGATATACAGTAGAGGTATATATGACATGAAATTACACCAAATGATAGATACATATTCATATTATACATCACTTACACAGATTTGATGAGGGGGCATGAACAGGGTTCATTCCTTTCTCACCATACATTGATGCACTGGCCTTACCAAGATGCATCGATTAAGATTTTATTTGTCTATAGTAGTTGGATCCTTTGAGTAATGAAGTTGAGACTCTATGCCCTCAATGGCCTTGGCATTATTCCCCTTTTTAGGTTGAGATGGTTATACCATTTGACCTTGGCTAGATTGGCTAGATTATGTACACACTTGGGTTTTGTCATTGAGATTTAATTTTCTCAATGGCCTTGTAATAACTCGCCCTTGCATCATATTGGGGGTATGATCACCCTTAAATTTATCCTCTTCACATCTCCAAGGTTCAGTGGTGAACTTATCACTCTAATGCTTCAATAAGGAATCATCATTACTAAATCAAAGTATCAAGAGGTAACATGGTTGCATTGACACATAAGTGTACTCCTTCCTTGCTCTCTTTACTTTCAAGCATTTAAATTATTTAATTTTTAAATTATATGCACTAATTATATTGTAACATTATCTTGGTGTTAGGCAATACACAAATAACCAATTAAAATAGGGCTTAAGCAAAGACAAGGTGTGTTTTATACATCACAATACATGTTTTTTTCATTTAACCTTATAATTTCATAATTATGCATTACTACATTAAATGAGGGGGGATAAATGTAGATAGTAATATCTGATTTTACATGATATATTAGGATTTTACACTTGGAAAATACCAATCATGGCTCAATACTTTAGTTCATGACCTTCCCATTATCAAAAGGATCACATTCACTATGTCACTTTTCCTAATTACTTATCCTATAGTTTGAATATGATATTATGATGACCCAAATCATCTATATCCTATAGTATACATAAAAATTGATTCATATTATACTTGGATAATTATGTATCCTCAACAAATTTATATCATATAGGAAACTACTATCCAGATTAGGAAACTAACATCAATGCTAGTGTCTCAGATCCAATGCTAGTGTCTCAGATCTAGTGCTAGTGTCTGCACCTTCTAAATAATCACATTTTCAAATATTTTGGCATGTTTGGGTTATCCTATTTGTCTTAATTAACCCTCATATGAGATTATTTCAAAATATATGATATAAATAAAAACTAAAATCCATTCATTATCATCTAGGAATTATGAATTAAATCACCTCTCAAACTCACACTATAATCTTTTGCACAATAAATTTATACTACCATATTGTTTCCTATTTCCAAATTAGTCATAGGATTAGTCTTCATACAAGTCTGAAGTATTCAAAGAGCAACCCATGAGAAATATTTTCAACTTATAAACTAGATTACTACATGCATTCACATATATCATATTGCACAATTATTCACACACAAACCCATATAAATGGGATAACTACATCAATTTGAGGCCTTCTTCAGATTATATGGATATTTAGGTAGTTTTCATTGACAAAGGGGTCTTTGGGGTCAGCTCAAATTCACTTGAGCCCACTAACTCCTATTTTTCAAGGTGACATGCCCAAGTTGGAGGATGTGGGTTTTGAGTAAAATACTGATTCTGAAAACTAATGCATACAAATGAGTTGACAATCTACAAGGTGATAATGAACCCTAATAGGTGTAGGTGGTAGTTTTATAAAAAAAACATATATTTTTTATTGGATATAAGCATCAAAATTAATATATAAGTGACACTGCAAGTGTCCATACTGATAAAGAGATAATTTCCAAAATGTGATGAATCATAACAAAACATCAGATTCTCTTCTTTTGTACGTGCATTTACCAAATATATTTGTGCATCAATAAATAAAATAAATATTATTTCTCCTTTGTGTTACAACATTCAAATTATTATATAGTGTTGTGCTTTCTATGTTTAGCATACTTTCATAATTCAACAATGTATTAAAATATTATAAATCTTAATTCATTTAATTAACCTACTTTTATAATAACTTGTTCCAATCTTGATTAGGCTATTCCAACCCTTAACCTCATATCCAAAAATGATTACACACATAATAACACCAATCACAAATCCCTTTAAAAAGATCCATTCAACATTGGAATAAGGTGTCAAGTTGAGCATTTTAGAAACCGAATGAAGCTATATTTACCACCATTTTTAGCCACTACATAATTCATCAAAATATTCATTGTGAATTATGATGTGTTTTGGAATGGAATTGATGTGTTTATAATGCAAGAAAGCATGCCCATCACCTTTGAAAGTCCTCAAATCAACGTGAAGCATTTAATCAAACCAATTTATAAGTAAATACAAACTATTTGTCATGTGTCGAAATAGTGATAGTGTTATCTAATGAAAAGACACATCAAAGTGAATATGGATCATGAAAGCATTAAATATTTCTTGGAATAAATGTTATCACCCAAAGAGAAACACAAATGGATCTTTAGGATTTTGAGATATGTCTTAAAGATCATCAATAAGAAAGAGAAGGATATTGTGGTGGTATCCAACTTAGAAGGGATGCTGACATTAAGACACTAATTTGCACCATGTCAATATCACAAGCATACATGATGGAATAGGCAAGATCTGAGTGCTAAAAGGTTTTAGATATTTGGTATCTCATTAAAATATATATTAAGATTTTATTATTCTAGATAAATTTGTTTGAAATGGTGATTATCTTTGGTAAAAGGATGGGTTATATCTTTGCATGAACTTGGGCCTCAAGAATAAGGTTTTGGTGGAGCTCTAAGCATTTTCTATTAGTGAACACTCAAGTTTCCCAAAGATTTATTATAGGATTAAGTAGAGTTTTTGGAAAGGTTTTAAAAGTGACATAAATAATTTTTTGGTAAACTGTTTGGTGTGTCAACAAAAAATGCAAGAGACAATTAAGATTTTAGGTATTTTACAACTTTTATTTATTCCGGGTAATGATGGAGGAGTTTTCCACAGATTTCATCATAAGTTTTTTGAAATCAAAAAGGAGAGTTTTCATCATATGGTTTTGGTGTGTAGACTAATCAAATATGATCATTTTTTTCCTTAACTCATCTATTTGTGGCAAGCATAATGTAAGTTGCATTCATGGAGATAATTTAAAAGTTACGTGGTACTTCTATGATTATAATAAGTGATTGTGTTTCCATTGTGACCAGTAAACTTTTGACTCGTCATTTTTCTCCTTTTTGAGTACTTAGTTGGTTCATAGATCTTCTTATCACCCAATATGATAAAAAAATTTAAGTGTTCAATAAATCCTTAGATAGTTATTTGCATTGTTTCACTTTTATTCAATAATCTCAATAAATTAACTAATTTTATTTAAAATATTATTAATTAGAATAATAATTTTTAGAATGATAATACAAATTATATATTGCAGTGGTTGTTAAAACAACCCACCTAATTTAAAGTGAGTAGTTTTTAAAAACATATTAAATCACAAATTTTATAGGCAAAATAATTATATAAATATATCTCATATCATGGAATTAAAAAATTGAAATTTTACAACTCTGACCCATATCTAATTTGGTATAGAGTGAGACATTCTAGTGAGATGGGAAAATTGAGTTCTTAATTTTGGTATTAGAGTGAGACATTCTAGTGAGATGGGGAAAATTGAGTTCTTAATTTTCAAAGGGGAAACTGCATTAATGAAAGCCCACCATGTTAATTCTATGAAGTTTAGAGATTTTGTTTTCATTAGTTAAGTTTAGTATTGACTTTATATTGGTTGGTTCTCTTTCATTGTATATTAAAATCATTTTTTTCTGCGCCAAGCCTACTCAAAGTCCAAAGAATCGTACAACCCTGTCAGCATTTGTATGGTTCTTCACGGATTTTCTATTTACTCTTTAGACTTGCAGGCTCGATCATCTCCTTTCAATCCAGGTGTGAATCACCCAGTGATTTGATCTTCCCCGGCATCTACGCAGATCTGTTCATTCCATCCTTGCTCCCAACAAGCATCTGACGTCTTTGTGCATCCAACAGACGTGGAAGATTTGTTCATCAATCTCATCAATCAAAGATCGAATCAGCTACCTATCTCAACCGTGAAGATCGCCCACGCTTCTATAGACCTGTACATGATCTCTGACAAAAGGATCTATGCCACAGACAATTATTGAGTGATTCATACATCATATGACTCGTGCATGGCGCATTTCAATCTGGCACATATGTATTACGGTATTCTGACTTCTGAACAGCCCGTACTCTGTGTTACGCTGGTAATGACCGATGTGGGTCATTGGGATACCAAACACGACCTACATATGGTATGCTTTATGTTGAGCAAGGAAAAACTTCTTGATATAGGCGATAATAAGTCAATAGGTGATAATAAGTCAATAAGTTGTAAGTGTTTTGTCAAGTTATGATCCGAATTCTTTTAACTCATTGAATTGGAAAAAATAGTAATTTTTTTATTGCATCATGTGGATGCTACAAGGATAAATAAATAAAAAGGTACGTAAGGGCATAAGAAATTTCTAAATATAAGAATGAGAAGTTGGCACTCACTTTTTTCCATTTTGCAAATAAGAGAGGGAAGCTAAGGGAAGTAGTTGAGAAACATTGCAAGGAAATGTGGGATTCTGTAATGTTTTTTCATATTTTTTGAGTGTGTTAATTATGATAGATGTTAATAAGGAGTAGTTTGATGTACTTGATAGATAGATAGATAGATAGATAGACAGAGATTAAAATAATGTTCATGAGACCAAAAATAGTTTATGGGACTCCAAATTATAAAGTATAACTAAAGAAGCGAAGACTTTGAATTCAGTTGTTGGAGCCTAGTTCACAAACATGCTATTGATCTGTCTTTGAAGGTTCACTCTCCTACTGTGGATCTTGATCAGAAATTCTCCATTTATATCAATGTTCTCAACTTCAAATATGGTGAACATAGATACTCCCTATAGACTATCCAAGTATTTAGCTCAAATGTCATCATATGTGGAGCACTCCATGAGATAATGCCATTCCGTCTCGACCATACCTGATGTGCACATAGGACATATTCTCTCTTCCCACTTTTATTTTGATATCTTCTACCTACCCATCTCACATCGGAGTTGATGTGACCCAATTCTCAATTGGGTTATGAGCATCTTCATTCTCCACTTAATTTTTGACCCTATCTAGGTTTTTTAGTCATGCTTATACGTAGGGTTGGAAGTGGTCATGTAGTATTGTTTTTTCCTCCCTGTTTGCTTTGCCCAAATGCTTATTTTAATTGTTTGCCTCACACATCTCTTTATTTCTTGATTGGTCATTGGGCACTCATGTATGTTAATATTCTACTTATCCATCCATTTTTTTTTTTTTTCATCCATGTCCTCTTTTGCTTGTTCAACTCTTCTTTTATTACTGCTTGTGGCCACCTATCCTCCTTCATGCCTTCTACTTTATTTATGTATCCCAGGAGACACATCATAGTTACAACTTCCATTGGGAAAATACCTAATTTTGTTAGGATTAACTCATATGGAACCGAGCTTTAATATTTTAAGGTACTTGTGATTAAATGTTTCTAAATTCTCTCAAATTGCCTCCACTTAAACCTTGACATACCATTGACCCAAACTTTGCATCCATAGAGTACCACTAAAATTAATAGTAGCCCAAACAAGACTCTAGTGGTCTTCCAATCCCACAAATTAGCATCTCTGCACTATTTTGAAGAGAGTACAATGTTCTCCATCCTCCTTGCATTCTCTTCATTATGCATCTGTCCCAACTAAGCTTGTTGGTGAAATCAAGACCTAAATAATTGTATTTTGAGACTATCTTGAGTGAGATACCTAAAAATATGAAGCTTACATGCCTTTTTTCTTTTCGACATGAGAAGATCATAATCTTAGTTTTGCTAGTGTTGACTTGCCCCCTTTGTAAAAGAGCTCTAAGGCTTTCAAATGATCTCTTAAGCTTTGGGTTATAGTTGTAGTTGGAATAGTATCATCTACATATAGAAGGATTTTTATCATAGAACTAGTTATGTGGACTCTGCCACCCGCTACTCTACCTATTCATTCTTTCAATTTGTCAATATAGAGACCAAATAGATTTGGAGATAAAGGACATCCTTGTTTAACACCTATGTCACTACTAAGACATTCTAATAAACATGTATGCAATCTGATCTTGGCTCTAATCTACTAGTATAGTCGATGAACTACTACCCTATACTATTTTGAAGTCCTAAATTCCTCCATATGTCCCCATAACTTATCTCTAAGAACAATGTCAAAATCTTTCTTGAAATCAACGAAGCAACATAAGACTTCTTCACCTTAGTCGTCTATATACTTTTTCAATTAAATGTTTGAGAAAGATACAATGATTTATTATTAAATGCTTTGGCCTGAAGCTGCTTGCCCTTTTTATCCCTTTCCTTATTTTTTTATCCCATCACTAATTTTGCATTCAACCATGTTTCCAAATAGTTTTATCATGAGAAGATTGACCATAATAGTTATGTAGTTAGATGGGTTATTTACCTCTTTGCTTTTGAAGAGATGTATGACTAGGCTAGTAGTCCAATCCATGGGGAAACATTCTCGAACAATGTTATTGAAGATGTTTCTTATGTGGGGTGTCAAGATATCTATCCCCCATTTTTAAATGTTCATCCTATAAACGATCTATATTTTATGCCTTATGTTAGGATCTTAGAGTACAATTGATTACTTTTGTATAAAGCAACTAAACATGAAATTGAAACCAAAAGTAATAAGTAACTAAAAATCAGAAACAACAAATAATAGGAGATACAAGATACAAATAATCTATATTAAACTCTTCCAGAAGGAAATACAATGAAGAAATCTCTCTCTCCTCACACCTCGCAGATGTACAGTAATTCTCCCTCAAGAGTTCTCTCTCTCTCTCTCTCTCTCTCATCTCTCTCTCTCTCTCTCTCTCTCTCTCTCTCTCTATCTCTCTCTTCTCTCTCTCTCTCCTCTCTCTCTCTCTCTCTCTCATCTCTCTCACATTACAATCAATTCAATTACTAAATTGTCTACATGCTATGAGGATCTAACCCTACTATATAGTATTCTACAACACTAGGGTTCATGAGCCATGTAATCACCACCATTAGATCCACCTCTTAAATCAAAGGTTCAAATCTATTCATCTAAAAATAGTATTCTAGAAATGCATAGAAGTCGGTGTCGGTCTGAAGATGACTGATGTCAGCCAACCCCTAACCGATGTCGATTAGCTAGAAACACATAGATGACCGATGTCGGTCGACCCCTAACTGATGTCGATTGCTTCTGACCGATGCCGATTACTGTGTAAGCCCAACATGCTCCACATTAGCTCATTAGTGAAGCTTTTAGCTCCACAACTCAACAATCTCCCACTTGGAGATAAATAGCTACACCTTGTACCTATTAGCAACATCCTCTAAACATCTCTGGCTTGTTTCTCCCTCTTCAAGTTCAATCTTAAAGACCAACAAAAGTTGAATGAAGATTCAACTTCTCCTTTGTTACCGACTTTATTAACATATCAACAGGGTTCTTATCCGTATGGATATTTTCCAGCTTCAACTTTCCATCCTCCAATACATGTCTAATGAAGTGGTACCTAAGCTGTATATGTTTGGTTCTTGAATGAAAGGCTGAATTCTTTGCCAAATGAATTGCACTTTGACTATCACTATACAATCTACAACTCTCTTGCTCCTTTCCCAACTCTTCCATGAACTGAGTCATCCAAATCATTTCCTTGCTAGCCTCTGTGACTGCAATGTATTCTACCTCTATAGTAGACAAGACAACAACCTTCTACAACTTTGAAATCCAGCTAACCGTCATTCCACCAATAGTGAACACATATCCTGTGGTGCTTCTCCTACCATCTAAGTCACCTGCCATATCTGAATCTACATACCCATGTAGAGAAGTTTTTGACCCTCCATAGCATAAATGCCTACTGCTGGTCCCTCTCAGATATCTAAGAATCCACTGAACTACTTTCCAGTGTTTCTTTCTTGGATTGGCCATAAACTTGCTGACAACTCCCATTGCTTGGGCAATATTTGGTCTAGTACATACCATTGCATACATCAAGCTCCCAACTGTTGAAGCATATGAAACTCTACTCATGTACTCAACCTCATCATGTGATTTAGGACACTGTTCTTTACTCAACTTGAAGTGTCTAGCCATAAGTGTGCTTACCAGTTTTGCATCTTGCATATTGAACCTCTCCAACCCCTTATTCACATAATCCTCTTAAGACAAAATCAAACTGTGATTTTTCCTATCTCTCTTAATACTCATGCCAAGGATTTTATTTGTTGTTCCTAAATCTTTCATGGCAAATGTGTGAGCTAATTTTATGTGTGAACCTGCAACAAGCATATCATCTACATACAGTAACAAGATAATATAACTACCATTATCCAATCTGTTAAAATAAACACAATGGTCAGATTGACATTTACTAAAGCCATGCTCTGTCATAAACCTGTCAACCTCAAATACCATTGTCTTGGAGCTTGCTTAAGACCATATAAGCTTTTCTTCAACCTGCACACAAGTTTCTCCTTACCTTTGACCTCAAAACCTTCCGGCTGATCCATATATATCTCTTCATCCAAATCTCCATGAAGAAATGTTGTCTTAACATCAAGCTACTCAAGATGCAAATCCTCAATAGCAACTAAAGACAATACAATATGAATAGAAGTCATCTTTACTATAAGAGAAAAAATTTCACCAAAATCAATACCTAGTTTCTGTGTAAATCCCTTTACTACCAACCTAGCCTTATGTCTCAGTTGTCCATTTTCTCCTTCCTTTAACCTGTATACCCATTTGTTTTTTAGTGCTTTCTTTCTAGCTGGCAACTCAACCAAATCCCACATATGGTTCTCTTCTAAGGAATCGATTTCCATTCATGCCATGCTCCCACTGTTTCCTAGATTTTACTTGCATTGCCTCATCAAAACTTTCTAGTTCTCCACCATCAGTGAGCAACAAGTAGTATAAAGAAGGGGAATAACAAATTGGAGGTTTACTTACCCTTTCAGACCTCCTTATGGGCGTTTGAGACTCATTTACAGCTTGTTGTTTGCCCAAATTTTCTTCTGACAGTGACCAATCTCGGTCATCTCTGATCGATGTCAGTCTGCATCCAACCAATGTCGATTCCATATGACCGACGTTGGTCTCTGCTTGATCGACATCGGTTTCCACCTGACCGACGTCATTTTCCACCTGACTGACGTCGGTTTCCACCTAACTGATGTCAGTCTCTGTGTTTTTTTGTGAGTGATGATTTTTACCCGTGAGCTTATTTTGGATCATAACCTCTTCCAAATCAAGATTGCCCTGCTCAAAATTATTTAGCCTCTTGAGCTAATCACTGTACATCACCTTCTTTGAAAACTACATCATGGCTTCTAATAATTTTATTAGTTTCTAAATTCCACAACAGGAATCTGAAATCTCCAAAACCATAACCAATGAAAGTGCACCGCATAGATTTAGCATCCAGCTTCTTTCTATTTTCTTTATCAATGTACACAAAAGCTTTAGAACTAAAAACTCTAAGAAATGAAAGATCTACCTTTTTACCTATCCAAGCCTCTTCTGGATTTCCACCATCCAGTGCAGTAGAAAGTCCTCTATTAATCAGGTAAACCATAGTATCTATAGCTTTTACCCAAAACTGTAAGGGCAAACCAGCATGCAACCTCATACTCTATGTACGCTTCATTATTATTCTATTCATCCTTTTAGCAACTCCATTTTGCTGAGGTGTCCTTAGAACCATCCTTTCCCTACGTATTCCACTCATAGAGTAGTAACTATTGAATTTATTGCTGCAGTACTCACCACCATTGTTAGATCTAAGGCACTTCAATCTCAAACCTATATCATTCTCAACCAAAGCTTTCCATTTCTTAAATGTGTCAAAAACATCAGATTTCCTCTTTATGCAATAAATCCATACCTTTCTTATAACATCATCAATGAAAGAAACATAATACTATGATCCTCCAATAGAATCTACCTGAGCTGGTCCCCACACGTCTGTGTGAACAAGCTCCAACTTGTGCTTCTTCTTTTTTGACCCAGTTTTGAGAAACCTCACTTTCTTCTATTTCCCAAAAATACAATGCTCACAGAAATCTAGATCTATGCTTTTCAAATCTGAAAGCTTACCTTTTGACTTAAGAACATTCATTCCCTTCTCACTTATGTGACCAAGCCTATAGTGCCACAACTTTGCATCTACATCTGAAGTAGATAAAATAGAAGGAGAATAATCAGTAATACAAGTAGATAGATAAAGTGTACCTACTCTCTTACCTTTTGCTAATACAAGTGCACCCTTAGAAACTTTCCAAGATTCAGCTATGAGAGTTACTGTGCAACCCTCATCACCCAACTTTCCTGCAAAAATTAGATTCTTCTTTAGAATGGCTACATGCATGACATCCTTCAATGCCCATGTGTTGCCATTCTGCAATTTCAGCTACACTTTTCCTTTGCCAACAATTTTACAAGGCTCATCATCCCCTAAATAAACTTTTCCAAAATCTCCATGGACATAATCATTGAAAAATTCTCTATTTGAGGTTGCATGGAAAGAGGCACCAAAATCTAAAACCCATGATTCTACTTTATTATCCAAAGAAAATATAAGAGCATCCTATGCAACAATACCTACAACTTTTGCTTCTTTATTACCTTCATGCTGATTTTCTTTGTTATCCTTCAACCAACAATCTTTCTTTGCATGCCCTTTCTTTCCACAATTTCAGTAGGTTATTCTTCCATTTCTGGATTTGGATCTACTTCCCATCTTTGACCTTGATTTCTCTTGCTTGCCCTTCTCTCTTTGCCTTCCCCTGCTTTCAACACTTAAAGCATTACCTGATGTTTCCCCTGTGCTTTTCCTACAAATTTCTTCATTCAAAATTACACTAACAACATCATCAACTTTCAAGATATTTGAAGCAGATGCAGTATTACTAACTGTCATTACCAAACTATGCCAACTTTTAGGTAAAGAGTATAAGATTAAGAGAGCCTTAATTTCATCATCAAGAACTATTATAATTGAATTTAATTGATTTACTATTGTATGGAAATCATTAAGATGACTAGATACAGATCCACCTTCCTGTATTTGCAAATTAAATAATTGCTTCATAAGATATACCTTATTTGAAGCTGAGAGTTTTTCATATAAACTTGCCAAAGTATCCATTAACTCTATCGTTGTCTTTGCCTGTGATAAGTTGGAAAACACAGAAACTGCCAGGCTCAACCTTATAGATCCAAGAGCCTTTCTATCAAGAACATTTCATTCTTCATCTTCCATACTTGTGGGCTTCCTTGAAACCCCACCCAATGGTAAATACAGATCTTTCTGATACAGATAATCTTCAATCTGCATCCTCCATAATTGATAATTCTTGCCATTGAATTTCTCCATTCTTAGTTTACTTTCTTCTGCCATTACTTTGCTCCCACTCAATCAAAAACCCTTGTGATTGAATTTTGTAATCAACAAACACTAACACGCTCTGATACTAGTTGTTAGGATCTTAGAGTACAATTGATTACTTTTGTATAAGCAACTAAACATGAAATTGAAACCAAAAGTAATAAGTAACTAGAAATCAAAAACAACAAATAATAAGAGATACAAGAAACAACCAATCTGTATTAAACTCTTCTAGAAGGAAATACAATGAAGAAATCTCTCTCCTCACACCTCATAGATGTACAGTAATTCTCCCTCAAGAGTTCTCTCTCTCTCTCTCTCTCTCTCTCTCTCTCTCTCTCTCTCTCTCTCTCTCTCTCTCTCTCTCTCTCTCTCTCTCTCAATTACAATCGATTCAATTACTGAATTATCTACATGCTATGAGGATCTAACCCTACTATATAGTATTCTACAATACTAGGGTTCATGAGCCATACATTCGCCACCGTTAGATCTACCTCTTAAATCAAAGGCTCAAATTTGTTCATCTAAAAATAGTATTCTGGAAACGCACAGAAGTCGGTGTCGGTCTGAAGATGATCGATGTCAGCCGACCCCTAACTGATGTCGATTGGCTAGAAACGCATAGATGACCGATGCCGGTCAAACCCTAACTGATGTCGGTTGCTTTTGACTGATGTCAGTTACTATGTAAGCCCAACAACCTCCACATTAGCTCATTAGTGAAGCTTTTAGATCCATAACTCAACACCTTACCACTTGCCAGCCTATTGATTCCTTTTTTAACCTCCTTTGTGGTAAATAATTTCCCCTATATGTTGATTATTGGGGGATTGTACTTGTCTTCTTCACGTTCATATAAGTATCATGTACTCTAAACATTGTAGTGGTGTAATATTGTTCATTGTTTACTTTTTACTTATTTGTAGCTCTTTCCAAAAACATTTAACATCACGTTTCCTAAGCCAAATCAACTCTTCTTGCTTTATTTTCATATATTCATCCTTTTTCCTTTTCACCAGTTGCATGTATGTTTTTTTGTCTACCTTCTTTGTTATTTCCTTGAGATTCTTCTTTGTTGCCTTGCATTCTTCATCGAACCATTTTTTTTAAAATTGACTTTTCTCTCTTTCTTGGGTTTAGATATTTTGTGCTTATTTAATGCTTGTTGTTTTTCCCATTTACTTTTTATTTTTAATGTGACTCTTATGAGACTTATATTGTCTCCTTCCTACCCCTTCTAGGCTAACTTTTAGTGTTGTTATAGATATTTCTTAGTTTTCTTGCATCATGCTTATGTTTCCCTTCACCCATTCTCACATTTGATTATCTTGGGTCTGCTCATGATGATGTTTGGACCCTGACATGTTAATTTTTAAATGTATTAGGTTGTGGTTAGACTTAAGATCAATTAATGATTCCCCAGTTTCCATCTCAAAAATATTTTGTGTGAAATCATGAGAGTAAATGATGTAATCCACCACACTTTGCCCATTTTAAGTTTTGCAATCATGCCCCCATGATAGTCGCCATGCCTTCATGCCATTGCATATAATAATATTATGTATGCTACATAACCCTAGTAGTTCTTCCCCAAAGTATGTTATGTTCTTTCCCCTATCTTCTAAATTCTTTTCCCACATGTTTTTTGCCTCTTCCTCTAACGATAATGGGGTTTAATGTGTCTGTGATGTCCCTTGATGTACTAGCTTGTTTGTTTGTTGTCCTAACAATGAAATCTCCCATTAAAATTACACCTCTCATTTGAATATAGGTTGAAATGTCCTTACCTAATGTTTCACATGGTTATTCACAATTTATCTTCAATTTCCTTTATAATTTTGACTATTGCAGTGCAAAGTAGTACACTACTATGTTGATTGTTCTTTTATTTTTAGTGATTTGAATCCAAATGCACTACATATTTGGGTCCTTTTTCACTATTTTTTATGGGTATTATCACCCCCCATGTGCCCTCCCCTTTTTTGCTACATCATTCCATATTGATGCTTTTGAGTATCCTACAAAGTCTGGTGTTTTTCACCCATCATGTTCATGTGTCTCTACTAGGACAATTATGTCTTTACTTTTACCTATGAGCACTAAATTAGGACCTCTACTCTAGGGGTAACCTACACAATTATATATTATTATCGTTAAGTACTCCCAATGGGCTCCATCTCCCTATTTATCACATGGCATCTAAATTTCAATGCATGTTTTTTCATTTTTCATCCATGCCCATTTACCTTCTAACCTATTTGGTTTTACTTTTTTCCATTCTCTCCTTTGTTCTTCCTATTGCATTTGTGTCAAATCTTCATCTAGATAAAATATTTATCCTTTCAATAGCCCTCCATTTCTTAGAATTTATGTTTTATCATCTTTACCTTTCAATATAACTCAAATATTTATATCTCTCCCTCCTTCCCTTACTTTTCTTACCCTGTGGGCTTGGTATATTTGTCCTTTCTATAGTAGTTTATCCTAAAGAAATCATCTAGTTAGGTTTTTGGTGTCCTCATTTTCTCCATAATCTCTTACTCCCTTAATAATTATTTTGGTTGACCTATTGTTTCTCTCTCTTTCTTCCATTAGTTCTAGTTTTACCTACTTGTATTATTTTCCTTTCTTCTTCTAATGCTTTTTTTACTACTCCTACCCATGTCTTGGCTTCCTCAAGTTGATTTATTATGTCATTCTCCTTCATCTCTATATTTGATATCATCATTTACAAATCTTTTATATGTTTTATGCTTGTTTCTTGTATGATCTATGTTTTTCATTTTTGTATAATTTTTTGTGGTGTGTTTTATTTTAACATGTGTAGTTCTTGATGCCCTATTTCTATTATTTTCTATAGGTTATTCACTTTTTATTTGATCACCTCATTTTCTTTTTCTAGACTTTTTTTTCTTGTACCATTTCTGCAAACTTGGCCTCTTACATTTGTTCCCTTTCTTCCAAGCCCTCTACCTTTTCTTTGATGTTAAATAATTCCCTTACATATAGATCTTCTAACCAAAAAAGTGGCATTGATGTGGGGTTGTATATTTCCTCTTCATCTAATATTTTCTTCATGATAACTTCTGATGTCTATGTTATTGTGGCATTGACCTCTTTTAAGGTTTTTTTACTGTGATGTGTGTTTGCTTTGTTATTTAACTTTTGGCTTGTCTCCTCTTGTCCTATCAACCCATTAGTGGGATATAAATTTGCTTCAATTTCCATGTTCATTCTTGGTAGCATAAAAACCATTTTATTGTTATTTTCTTCTTTATTTAGCATTTTTTATTTCTTATTTATCTTTTTTTTCACCCTAGTTTTAACCTTGGATAACTAACGTCTCATTATTATCCTATATTACTTTGCATTGACAAAAAATGGTTGTTCCCTTCCCATTCATGTTACTTTTATAGTTTGATGTGGTATCTCATTATGTGTGATGTTCAAAATTTATGGTTACAAGTATGCCTATTTCTCAAAAAATCCCACCCTATCCCCAATGTATTGGGTAGTGTATGATACCATCATCTGTCCAAATAATTGTGTTAATACTACGTGTTGATGATTATGTTTCACCATTTGTTCAACTAGGATATAATTCTCTTTTTTAAGTTCTGATGAAATTTTCTTCCTTAGACACCCTTTTATTTATTCTCCCACAATGCTCTATTAGTTTACTTTATTAAATGTAAATGCAAGTATGAAGTTATAATGATTTAAAAAAATTATGAAAAATATTTTCCCACATACTAAAACTATTATTTAGATTAGATCTCACATGACTGATCCTCATAACTTAGATCTTATGTTTTTCATTTCTACTATTGCTTTATAATTTTCTCAATGTGATAAAAACATGTGAGGCTCATGCCTTGATGTGGAGCCCTATATCTATAAAACTATGACTCTGTGGATCCCTCTTCATATAAAACCACAAACTAGTGGAGTCCTTTATCTATGAATCCCTAGCTTGGTAGATCCCTATGATGTTGATAATGTTTTTCTCAATCTTCAATGGCCCACTACCCTAGATTGCATTGTTCTTGATTTATGTAGTGCTCTATTTACAAAATTATGAACTAGTGGAGCCCTCTATCTGTGAAACCCTGGCTTGGTGGAACACTTAAGGATGTCATTCATTCAAGTGATTTATGACTCACTAGGGCTGATGTTGTACAAATCATCACTTGTGAAAATTATTAAATGATTTGACTGTCACTATGTAGAGAAACAACTAGTTGACACATCTAATAAGTATGATGTAAAGGTTAACCCAACTAGTGTAGAGCAAAACATATTGTTAGATTTTAAATAAAATACATAAGTAAATAAGTGTAAATAGTTCAGTCTATTGAGTATGGGAAATTTATCAGCCAAAGGTTAGAGAAGATGGAAATCATTATGGCAGAGCAATTTAATTATAAAAAATATAAGGGAGGGATAAGAATTTCATTTTTCCATTATGGACATCACTTAAGATCCTATTGCATTGAACCACCACCTCTAATTAATTTATTATTTTCTATAGAACTGGGAACCCATTTAGAAAATTGTTGACGATGAATACCAATGCATTTTTTTGTAAAGTGAAGTTTACTAACTATTTTTTTAGGTTTTAGAGTTGATTTTTTTTAAAGTTCAGGTATAGTTGGTGAGTTTTTAAAATAACTTCTAAGATTCTCAGTATTAAACTTATCTTGAGGATGAGACAATATTTTAAGTCTAAGGATAATGTTTATTGTGGCATTATATGTGATAGTAGATAGATAAAATAGAGTAGTTTTCTCTTTGGACCTATGTGACATCATATGGTGCTCCATGATATATGCCATGTACCTAGATCATAAATGGACATGTGTAACTAACATGTACCTTAATAGTGTAATGTATTGATGTTGTATATATTCCAATATAATATATATTGTAATATTACCATATAAGAGAAGAGAGCAGAGAATAAGTAGCAAAAAGAGAAATAGAGTGGGTCATTTTACCCATTATCATTGATTCTTGCATGTTTAACTTAAATCTTTATCATTTTGAAATTTGGTTTATAGGAACAATTTGTTTTAGATTACCTTATCTATAAAATTAAACTTAAACCATTTAAAAAGTGTGGGGGATCATTGAAGAGAAGAGAAAATACTATTACTAAATACCGTGACCTAGATCCAAACAACAATATTCATTATTCCTCCTACTTCAAGTTGAGCTTTATTGAGTGGCATATCTTACACACTTGTGACCGAGTTATTTACCTTGGTCTTTCATCAAAAAAAAATATCAAATGAGATTTTTAGATTTCATTTAGTTTCATCATCACATCTAGGGAAGAGGAAGTTCAAAATGCTTGCTCTATATATTCTATTTACGCTCACTCATAACTACATGAAGATTTGATTCCAACATGTGGCTTTGATGGTTTTCTAACTCCATTATCCTTTTTTTTTAATGCCAAGATAGGTCAAATAGGAGAATTAGTAATTTAGTACATTCTTCCTATAAAATTAGGAAAGTAAAACTAAAGGATAATAAAAAATTAGGAGGCCACCCAATGATAGGAAAATTAGGTTTCACAACCACGTACAAGTCAGACTCAACAAAATAGAGACAAACATGGTGTCAAAAATATATCAAGTTTGAATCTGACCAAGATAAACATGTGCACAATCTGAATCTATCTAAGACAGTCTATATTTCAAATAAAAGTTTAAGAGCACCACGCATTCATCCTGCATAGTCATATTCCAAACCCAAATTCATATTTTTGTTATAACAACAAGGTGTGATATTTTCTCATCCTTTGAACTTCCTTTGCTTAGTCTAGTTCATTTATCACTATGTCTTGTTGTTATTATTAACCAATTACGTAGATCAAAATTGCATACTTTCATATCTATATTGTTAGGTCTATTCATTGTAATCATTTCTCCTTATATTTTATAAAACTAGAAATAAATTAAACACAAATGATGAACCTTAACTCGTTCGAATATTCAACATAAGATCTTTATCATCCCCATATGTTTTATTCATTTTTAAAAATTTGATCCTATGGTTTATTCACTCTTCTTGACCATCAAGATTATATACCATTGTGTGTTCATTTTTTAGTTGTAATCATGGTTTACATTAGCAAAATTGATTAGAGTATTATCTTTCTAGGATGCAAAATTATGAAATATCAATTTTCCAAATGATAGAAACATTAATGAATGCATTTATAAAATTTTATTCCAAATCTTGATTTCATTTGTGAAATGATACATGAATCTAAAGAGTCATGTGAGCAAATGTTTCTCATGTAGACACCCATATTTTTATACTTGTGTTCCCACATACTCTATACTTTGTGATGAGTGTTTGGATACAAAACAATGTACCTATGGGTCATATCAATGGTAAGAATCAACCTTTGAATTTATCTATTGATTTTTCACCTTAGGTGTCCAACATTGTCACTATTACAATTCCTGATGGATGCATTTCCATATGTCATAACTTTAGGGATTTAAACAAAATTTGTCCTAGAGATGATCTATTTTATAATGAAACATATTGGAGGGATATTAACCAATTCCACTACTTGAATTAATGCCTCATATTGTATAACATATGATTCAATCATATACATTATGAAATTTTCCTTGTAATATACTTGTGCTTGCCTTGTTTTACTTCTCAACATCTAATTGAGAGTGTTACCACATATTTAGAGTCCCATCCCATTATGTATAACATATTTGACTCCAACACTTATTTGAAGTAAACATCAGTTTTAAGCTTCATGATTTATGGTAATTTTCTTGTCCATGATCTAGAGTTTATTAATTTATTGCATGCCACTTTAGACACTTATTCTATCACATATATACATCTTATGGACATTGATTATATATTAAAAAACACAAAAAATAAAAAAAAATATTAAAATACAAGAAATCAAAAAATTATTTGCCTTTATCTTAGTCATATGATGCATATCATGTATGTTTTTCTATACTATAAGTTTTAATTTATTTATTTAACACGTTGGCACTTGTCTTTTACTCTCATTAGTATTCTTTTAAACACTTTTTTCATGTTGTTTTGTATGTTTCATTGGCCTTGTTTATTTTATTATTGATCTCATTCTAATCATTTACATTAGCTAACTTCCTAATGATGGGAACACATTTATTGGGACCTTCAATCACAACATGCATTGATTACTTATGGAATCCATAGGTTACTTAGAATCCATCCTCATCTTATTCATATAGATTTTGATCCTTGCTACTATATTTTCATATTGAGCATCATGCCTTCATGTTTTATTTCTTTGTCTTATTCTATGCATTTTACTTTTTTTTTTTTTAAAACATGAATTCATAAATGATCGTATATAGAAATTTACCTACCAATGGGGGCATCATACCTACTCTTATTCCTTAGAGATCGCATCTATACACATTTTCCCATGGGGGCATGGTACCTTAGGCCTCTATCCTATTAGTTTTATTTATCAAATCTATTCACATATTTTCCTATGTTGGTATTATACCCACACTTGACATTGCTTATTTGGATTATAGATCCTACACAGACATTTTTTGCCATGCTTGGTTATCACTCATGGTACATTGATTGCCATATGTTTATACTACTAAGTTCTAAAAAAAATTGGGGTATGTTGTTTTCCACATGTACATCTTCATACTCATTATTGGATATAAATTTATATTATCTTATAATTTTATATCACATCAAATATGTGATTTTAAATATTAAATGAATGGGCCATGATGTCTTGCATAATAATTAACACTTTGGCACATTATGTTCATCATACTTGATATATATGTGATTCATAAAATCACCCATCAAAAGGCAAGATCTTATTACAAAACATCTAAAAATATTATAAAATTCAAAAATTCAAAAATATTTAATTATACAAGTTTACATATTCACCTATGCTAAGGTTTTCATAACCTTGAATTACACATGTGATTATCACGGTATTTCTTGAGTGGGTTTTATGTATATTTATAGGTTACATGATACCGGACTGCAAAATATTTTCCCACATCTTTAGGATGACACTTTCATATAAAACATGTCCTATCTTTAGGGTATTTAGATATAAAATATTTTGTGAGGTGATTTATTTCCTTATTTTTCATTTATCATATTGATCTAGATTACATAGCTTGCTACATCATTTGTTAATGCCTACATCTTATCTATCACATGGATATTTTATTGTGTTTTTTATGTGGCTATATTAATTTTTGTGTGCAAATGATTTATTGTGTGTGCATTTGTTTGCTTGTTTATGTGTCCTTGTCTATAGAGGATGCTCTTGTTTTATGTTTTATTATTCTCATTCTTATGTTTTGTCTCACCAACTTGTCTAATCACTAATTTGGGTTTGGTCACTAACTTGTGTTGTCCTAATTTGAGTGTGCTTCATTTTTATATTATATATTTGTATCGATGATTTATATCATGAATATTACTATACTTTTTTGGTGCTTACATTTTTGTGGTCTCTACCATGCATCCATGGATGATGTTATGTGTGTGTTTTCTCATTTCTATATCTAGCCCAATTGGGATCATATTATATCACATTTGGGGCACAATACTTTTTCCCATATTTATTTACCTTAAGGGGCATCATATCATTTTGCATTTTGATTTATATGATGCTATATTTCATATACCATATGACACTTATACATGATACATAGTACATTACTAGATTTCAATTCATTTACTTTAAAAACAATACATCAGTAGCATCTATTTTCAAATTCATTACATATGTTTCAGGATATTGACACTTCAACTATATTATTCTCCTAACATATGGTACATTTTATGGATAATTTTAAGAATGGACCCTTAAAATTTTCTATAATCTCCTAGTGAATCCTAGAGTTTAGGCATAATTTAATTGGCTAATCTTTGGTAAAATTGTCACATAGATGTAAATTGATTGGCTATTATATTGGATCTTTAAAAAACTTATAATTATTTGGAGAATTAAATGTAATATTTAGATAAAGATATAATGAAACAAAAGAAAAGAATAAAATGAATAAAAATAACTAAAACTCATTCTTTCTCTTTTAAATTGATACAAAAACAATGATGCTTTCCTAAAAATGAAAGTAACCTGTAAAAAATAAGCATTGATATGTTTTCTTCAGTCAAATAACCACATTGATAGGGTTTCATTGTTATGGATGACTATGCTTAAATGGTCAAGTGATAAAGGATAAATATAAATTGCATCCTGAAGGCACAATGGTCATGTTGATAGTGATAATGAGGTTTAGTATAAGATAATCAAAATAGAAACTAAAGTTATGTAGAGTAGAGTGTAATAAAATGGAAAATAATTATTCCATGAAAATGCATGTGTAATTGGATTAAAGAAAACTCATTTTTCAAAGTTGGTATGTAATATTACATACAAAGACAAATTTATTTCATGGTGCATTCAAGGACAATTTTAAGAATGGACCTATACATTTTTATATACTATCCTTGTGAATCCTATATGACATGCATAATTATATTGGCTAATATTTGAAAAACTCATCATGCAATGATAATTTAACTAATTATTTCATTTAATCTTTCGAAAAAACTTATAATTATTTGTAAAATTAAATGTAATATTTAAATCAAGATATTAGTTGTTGACAATAAGTTGATCGACTAAATTTTTCTTTATTGAATCAATCAACACAACCACACGTAAGTTTCAACAAATAAGTGTTAAACCTTATTAGTTCACCCTTGCCAATGTCTTGACAAAATATAATTTTTGAAACATCGAATATAGATTTATCAAATAAGTGGGTATTGGTCAATATTTGTGTTGTAATTATGACAACCTTGATAGACATATATGCCTTAACACCTTGAATGCACAAAATCATCACACCACCAAAATAAGTTTGATGTTTGAAAACCCAAATGTGTCATCAATAATGTAAGGATTCCCTCTTAAACATTTTTTAGAACTCCTTTCACTACCTCAAAAACTATCTATAAATTCATTTCTCATCTTCTCTTATGTTTCCTCTTTATTGTAGTCAATTGCAACATTAAATCATACCCATATGCACATCTAATAAACATCACAATGATACAAATTTAATGATTATCCAAAATGATTAACCTTATATTTTTATACCATTTACCCTAACCAACTATTAACCTCTTATTTTTGTGTGGGTTTCCTTATTCATTATTATAATGGAATGTTTTTATGTTCTTTCAATAATATTTTTTTCGCAAAATGAAACATAAGTGATAATATTTTTCATAATAACTCTCAACTCTCTTCCATCATCAACTACTTTCAAAAAGATAAAGCTAATCAACAAATTGAAATGTGTACCCCTAGGCAGGTCTACTTATCAAATGGTCATTTCATGATGTCCAAGTTTTTTTATTACCTTTCCTTTTATGTCTTTAATAAAAAATTAATTGGTCAAAAATAGATAATAGGTAATGGATAAAACCTAAAGATTATTTATTTAAATAAATTGTAAAAATCAAATAAATAATACTATAATAAATGGTACATAACATATACTTTTTCTCTTGTTTTTTCATTAAATAATTTAAAAAATTATTGAATGAGAATTTTTGAGTCTACTATAGTTGTTGATTTAATGATTTGTAAAAAACTAAAATTAATTTTGAAAGTGCCCACCATTATGTGGGATGAATGAACATCAATCTCTAAATTAGAGTTTTAAAAAAGAAAATTAGAATGAAAAATATTTAACCAAATTTATAAAATATATATAAGTAAAAATTTAGAGAGAATGGACTTAGACAAGTTTTAAATTAATAGACAACCATCATTATAAATTTGAAAATTATATAGTAATTGTAAGTTTTAAAAGTATATCAAAAAATATAATACAATAAAAATTATATGCACAACTTGAAAAGAAAATTCTACATATTATACAATGTCAAATATATGGCTGTGGACAATATAACATGTAAAAGTATATGGTTTATTGACAAACTATGTTGTTATTTATGGTTTTTCCTTGTTGAACATGAGATACAACATTGTCCATTATTTTTACATGAAAATTTTTACATGATTTTACATTCTTTTATAAATGTGTATATATACATATATGTTTTATTTAAAATTAGATTAGTGTAACACTAACACTTTGATTATATATAACTAATAGAATATAATTTTGATTATAAATTGATATTAAAATGCACACTATTACTTTAAAACTATGGTTTTTGACACATGAAATAAACAAATGTGAAAGAGTAGAGAGAGACTTATCTTATTTGTCACACTTTCCTAATATATGCAAATTGATTTTATGATTGAAGGCTATGTAAAGTGATTGTGTTTAATTATTTTAAGATCTAATGACTATTTTGGTTTGGGTTGATATCATCAAAAGAGGGTCAATAATGGAAATCGATCTTGAACACTATAGGTCGATCATATCCTTGCGACAAACTAACTTATGATAACTGGTATGAGATTTTATACTTCAAATAATATCAAAAAACTTAGGTCATAAACATCAGTTGATCTAGACCTCTATGGATCAATCCTAACCTTATGGAAAACTACCTTTTGATAAATTTTATGCAAATTCTAGATTGGGTCAAGAATGCTAGGAATAGGACATGAATGACAGATGATTATGACCCTTTTGGGTGATCCTATCCTTCGATAGTGAGGATTTGAAACTTTCCCAAATGTTGTGTATGCTTCAACAATGTCTTTTTCACTTTTACAAATAAGTTTTCATGTGTACATGCACCTCAAATATCAAACCCTAATTTTTTGCATAGATACTTGTAATTATCATAGGGGGAATCAGGTAGTAGGATTGAGTTTGACTGGCCTTGGTCAATCCCCATTGAAAGATCAATCATTACACTACAATGTTAATTATTTTAAGAGGACAAATTTATTTCTCCTATTTGTGTGTGAGTGTGTGTGTGTGTGTGTGTGTGTGTGTGTGTGTGTGTGTGTGTGTGTGTGTGTGTGTGTGTGTGTGTGTGTGTGTGTGTGTGTGTGTGTGTGTGTGTGTGTGTGTGTGTGCGCGCGCGTGCGTGCATGCATGTGTGTGTGTGATAGTGAAATGTAGATATATATGTTAATTCTCTCATCTTACCCTTGACACAAACATGAAAATGCAATAATAATTTGAAATATAACTCTATTGGTTTAGTATAAGCAATGTTTAAATTTGTGTAGCTTTGAAATGTGAGAATGCTTGTTCTAAATGCAGCAACATTGTTTATATAGGAATATATTATAATTCAAATAAAAAACTTAGTGGCACGTATAATGGGAAAATACTTTAAATGGGACTCAAAAGTAATGGATAAAAAGGGGAAATGTGTCTAAAGAGAAATTAAAATACCAAAGGTTAGGATCCTCAAGAAGGGTTTAATATATAAGATAAGATATAAGATTTTTCCTATATATTAACTCAAACTCAAAATAAACTTGAAACATCAAAAGGGATTAGAGATATTTATTTTTAAATGTGTTTTTAGAAAAGAGAATGAGAAAATTATGTCAGAAAGTCATATAAAATCACAAATTGAAAAGGGGAGACTTAAAGACATGCACCATTAATTATTTAATTCTTAAGTAAGATCCATATAATAAAATAGGTTAAGAGACATTATAAAATAAGTGTTGTGCTAGCTTTGGGTGCTTGCAGTCCCCCCTCACTTAATCTAGTATTTTAATGACACTAAAAATATTGGATGAAATGGAAAAGGAGAATTCAAACCTCATGCAAATGATTGCTGTGTAGATTTGTTATGTGCCATGATAATCCAAAGTGCTCTTGTAAAATGAGATAAATGTAATTAGATTTGATTTTTGTTCAAGTAAAATAAAAGATATAACCATTAATGAAATATTTCAAATATTCTTCATGTAAAAATTACACTTGTATGCATGTCATAGAGAAGTAGGAATGTTGTGGGTCAAGCATTGACCCAATCACCATGAAAAAGAAAAAGGGACTTGTATCATCTATCAATTTATTATCCATGGAAATGGATAATCTTTCAAGATCTCAATGTGATGGATATATCAATTTGAGGGATGTAAAACCCTCAATGTGTTGACTCTAATAGTAGTGTTATTTTTTGCCCCATGTTTACCCCACCTTTCGAGACAAGGGATGAGAGTAATGAGTTGATCAGATCAAAATATATAGATAAATAAATCAATTTGGTCAGTTATAATGATTAGCATATCACATATAAAATTTGAAATTTACCATGATGTAAATCATGTTAGTCACAACAAAGTATAAATGATAGAATAGGAGATACTTGTAATCAATTGTTAAGTTTAATTGCCAAAGGTAATTATGTGTATATCATTAAGTATAAAATTTGACCAATTTGTAAAACTATAGTTTGTAACTAAGTAGAAATATGATGTGGGATAAGGTGGTATGTAAGTCCTAATGCAATGTATGGAACATGTTTCTGATAAATAGAACTCGATATATTGCTTATAGAAGTTTGGATCAGTGAATTAGATTAACTACATAATAGGCATAGTAAAATGATATTATAAAAAGTCAACTGAAATAGATAATAGGGTGAAAAATGTTTTTGTAATTTCATTTTCACTATTGCATTGTGATAATTTAGCTTTGAGTTTTTTGAGATGCCTAGTCAATGAGTTGCATTCCTAGTGTGATTTATTCACTTAGAAACTGTGATATAGACACATACTACAAATGATTTGGTATATATCTAAATTTATCATTTTTATAATAAATTATTTAATTTGTGATCAAGTTTAGTGATTTTTTTAATTGATTGTTTTGGAATTTAGAAAGGTAGAAATGCAAAATTTGACAGGTCAAGATCATCCAACTTGAGATGTTACTATCCCAAATTGGATGATAATGTCCTAGATGGACATTATTGTCCACTTTTATTTATTATTTTAGATGGTTATGTCTTTGTATTTTGTGATTATTTTTGTTTAGTTAAAAGTTAATATGTTTTATGTGTTTTATTTTTGAAATGTGATTTGTATGCCCAAGATTTTTAATATGGCTAACACATGAGTAAATTACTAGAGTTGGGATTAGATGTCACATATTGGTGGATATTGGAGGTGGGTGGTTTAGTGCATGTTGGACAAATGGGCCAAATTATTATTAATATGCATTTTATGACTATATTGGCAGAGTAGTGGAATCATGATATGTGTATGTATTAGTTTTTAATAGGTGAGATGACCATCACACTAGAATATGTGTGTCATATCTTTTGAATTCCATTTGTTAGTGAGAGGATCATGGTGATGGATTTGGAGGGTTTGTGATATATGTAGTGGGTGAATATATTCATGACAAGTAGACCATAGGGTGTTGATTGAGGTGATACCATTTTGGTTAGAATAGATTGTCTGATCTAGTTTTCCATGATTGGATAAATTTATATGTTTTATATTAGAATTAAATATAACCATGTATGGCAGTGTGTTTTATTATTATTAGGAAACTAGGGTCTATTTCCTAAATAATAAAGGGGTTGGAGTGAGGGGAATATCTAGTTTAATATGGAAAAATATAGATTTTTATTAAATAATTTACATGAGTAAGAGAAATAAACTTATCTAAAAATGAACTAAAATGAATGATTCAAGAGTTATAAATTATGGTGTAGGACTAAGACACTATCATGAATCTAGATTTGGCCTTCATTTCATGAAAGGATAGGAGCACTAGAATAAGACACTAGTGGCACTAGTGTTATAATCCACTTCTACTACTACTGTCTTAAAGGTCTAAGCTTTTTAGATTTTGTTTTTTGTCTCAATATGAGCTTGTGTATGATATTTCAAAAGTAGAATGTCAATAAAGCTTGTTGTAAATCTATTTCAATCTCAAAACCATGTATATATCTACACATTCAAACAACATATGCATCAAAATCAAAAGGGGTAAAAATTAGGCTAGGGTAAGAATGATCACATGATATATAACCCCTATTGTCTTGATCGCTACCTATATTAACCCTCAAGATAAGGTCTTAAATCAAATGTAGTTATCCCTTAGGGAACATGCATAATCAATGTGCATGGTAGATGCAAGAATGGATTTTGCCTAGACCCTTTCTTGATCAAGCATGAAAATATGTGTGTGATGCATAATGATGAGCTATACTATTGACTAATTTTAATTATGTAATGTGCCAAAGTAGTAAGTGCTAGATATAAAATTCCTTGTGTAATCTTTTATATAGGAGACTCTTTATTTCAAATTTAGGAGCTTTTATTCACATTTGGTTGACATTAGAAAACTTAAAGATGAAGATAAGAAAGGGGATGAGACTCATTAAGCAAGGGAAACTAATCTTTAGAGCTCAAAATGACCTTAGATAGGAGCGCTATAATTGGGACAGCCTAGGGTCTAGCACTGTAGTCCAATCCCAGCACTTCTATCCTACAAACTAGGGCCCTAGGGGGATGGAAAGAACATGGGAAATATGATTTGGCTAAGGTGGAATTACTATTTGAAAGGTTAAAGAGGTTGGGAATAAGTAGAAAGGTGACTCAAGCATAAAACAAGACCAAGATGAGTAAAATGAAAGGCATGGCTAAATGTGAACAAAGCTCATATTCTTTAGTCAGAGTCTCCTATGAAAGGACTATGAAAAGACATGATATGTGTGGTTGACTGACCAATTTAGGGTGTATAAATTTACCCCCCTTTTAATCTAGTGATGTAATGAAGTGAAGTAATAGAATAAAAGAAAGAAAAGAAAATGCGTACCTAAATCTTCCTACATGGAGATAAGTGTGCTAAAAAAGAGTCCAACTCACTTTCTGGCCAGGGAAGTGGATAGAAATTTGAATAATGCCTAAAAAAATAAAGAATCCCTTAAATAAATTTGACTTGTACTGAATTTAGATATGGAATCTATGTAATCATGGAGAAAGAGGATAATGCTTGCCCCCTATAATGAATCGAACTAAAAATGAGAAATACTCAGAGGTCCAAAACCAATGTCTACCCTCTATCCCACATAAACTCATGTAATCTAGAATGTGTGGATATAATCTATATACTATGAAGAGAAACATCCATCATGTGCCCACTCTAGATAATCTAAACTAGAATTGAGAAGTGCTCGGAGGCCCAAAAGCAATGTTTGCCCTCTATCCCACACAAACTCATGTAGTCTGGGTATGGGTAATGCTATGGAAAAACTATTGTAGATGACCATATGGTCCAACCTAATGACAACCTGGGTACAACTAGGTATAACTTGAAACTCTAGTCAATGTGTAAAAGGAAAATGGCATGGCTTGCCATTCCATCTATATAATCTTGGATGATGAATAACATGAACATCTGTGTTATTCTCCCAAATATGGTATGTAAGTGATGCATCTGTATAATCTAGTAATCTATATAACCATATGTGATATGATCTATCATTCCATATCCCATGTGCACACACTAGAGATCAAAATAATTTGCTTTGAACTATGTCTATAATATGTTATCTAGTCTTGTAACTGTGTCATGATGTATAAAGTTGTATGTGTGAGACGTGCAATAATGTACATGCCCCCAAATCTAGTATTTGAGTTTGAATCTATATCAAAGTCATTATGAATCCATATAATTTAAACCACTATATTTGACTAGTATGTGTATCTGTAAGTTAAAATCATTATGGAGCCATATGATCTAAACCACTATATCTATGAATTAAAGGCATATCCCTCTGAATGTCTTGAGTAATACTAAGTAACCCATGTAATTTGAATCATTGTATATTTTGATTGATGTGAACTGAATCTGATAATCTAAATACTAGAGGTGTATGAACCATGGTGTATCCACTGATGAGGGTGGATAGACATGTTGGGTAAGTGCAAGAATAGAAATAGTGGGAATGATGCCCCCTTTTAGAGATAGGGAC
Source organism: Torreya grandis (assembly GCA_037957365.1). NCBI lineage: Eukaryota > Viridiplantae > Streptophyta > Pinopsida > Cupressales > Taxaceae > Torreya > Torreya grandis. The sequence goes on along the minus strand of JARHVA010000424.1, from coordinate 2,826,210 downwards.
AAAATTTGTGATAGAGGAGGTCAAGCCAAAAGTGATGACTAGTGGTGTAATGATAGAAACAATATTGGTATAGTTTAAATTGATTGAGAAGTTGTTTGATTGATTGGACTAAGTTGTTGAAAGTGGAACAAGTTTTGATCGGTAGGGACCAAGTTGTGTGTTTGGGTATAAGAGAGATATAGAGATGTGTGTGACATAGTAGGAAAATGATGTAGTAATATAGCAAGGTTTACATGATGTTGAAGGCATCATTGTCATGATTTCATGGAATAAAATGGTTTGTAAAATGGAGTCATGGGGTTCAAATTATGAGTAGAATGGTATTTTGCTTTGAATGAGAAGGTTGTTTGATATAGGAAAATTTGGATTGATTCTTGATTCTTGATTCATTTGTGCATTAACTAGGTTGAGATTTGGATCTTTGGAGTAAGAGATATGTCAAGGAGATGAGAACCTATCATAACTTGATTTGAGCAGTCGGTAGCCTAGGTTGAGGTTGGTGGGGATATTACCCTATAAGTAGCTGAAACATGTGATTTTTGCCTATTTAGAATCCTATTTGTGATGTTTTTAGGACTTTTTAAATAGTCTAGGATAATTTATACTAGTTTTAGCACTATTTTTTAGGATTGAATGCTCATGTCCAGTGTTCAAAACTATTGTTCAGGTTTCAGTACTCTTGTCTAGTGCTGGTGTCCTTTCTACAATGTTATTGTCCATTAGGGCTAGTTTTCTGAGTGTTTGATTTATAACCTATTTGTTGTATAGCTTGGTTGTTTATTTGGAGTGGTTTACTAATATATATGTTATTTTTTGGTGTTTTTTAGGGTGAGGTATGGATGAGGGAGTTCTATAGAGGCCAAGTGATAAAGACACTAAGATTATTACCTTTATCAACTGATGAGAGAGTTGTGATAGATAGAGTTGGGTTGGGTCATGTGTGTGACCTAAGCATTGTGTAGTGGGATAGATATATGAGTACCACATTATGTGAGAGGTGGAATGTAGACACATGTAATTTTTGGCTCCCTATAGAGAAGATCACTATTAATCTAGAGGATGTGTACCATATTTTGTAATTTATTGGTTAGCGAATGACATGTGACATTGCAGGATGACATGGGTGATGATGATATTGATCATGTGTCCCTATTTTTCTGGTTTTCCCTTAGGCATACATCAAATAGGAGTGATAGTGAAGTATTATTATTATTTATTATGTAATTGAGTGTTTTATATTTGTGGAAGTGGGATGTTGATTGCATATAAGATGCATAGGATCATGCACATCATAGAGGTGTATGACATTGTATTATCATGGGGTAGGACTATGCTTGCTCACTTATATAAGGATCATTACTAATTCACTCAGGAAGCATTTAGTGGTGGTGTGAATGTAGCTACCTTATTCCATTGTTAGGCTTATAAGCATATAATAGTTGTGAAATTAATAGGATTGTTGAAGGAGAGGTTGGCACCTCCACAACCATATGGAGAGTAGTGGACAAGTTCATTGGCTATTCGGTCTCCTAGGATAGATCACTATATAAAAATTTTAGAAATATTAGTGGCTTAAGATATCATATGGAGGCCCTATAGAGGATTTCCTAGGTGTATCAAGGATGGAGTGCAGTTGAGATATATGAGGGTTAATTGTTAGTTACATGATCACTGAGTTGGAGTGTACACATGATTTTAGTATGATCACATGACTAGACAATTTGGGGTACCATAGGATGTGCCCCTAATAGCATAGGTGTGGTTGAGGAGTGCATAGGCACCAGTGAGGGCATGAGCTCATGGGAAGCCTACTAAAGCTGAGTTAGCACCATTACCTTTATATGAATAAGATGTAACTATAGATATTCCTAATGTAGATGATGTTGGATGCACATAGGCATATATCGCATTGTGGGTGAGGCATTGATGGGCTCCATTATATCATGTTGATGGAGTGGGTGTTCCCAAGTATGAGGATCTTATGTTGATCCAGATGATGGGAGGTAAGTAGTAATTATATTTGAATTGTGTATAAGTTTGTGCGTATTTTAGTTTAACTTGAAAGTATATATCTAATGTAGTATTGTACTTTGTATGAAAGTGGAGTGGGAGGTGCCCAAGATGAAGCATAAGCTGGTGTAGGGAGTGGAGATGATGAGTACTAGGAGACCATCATTGAGTCGACACTCTGAGAGCTTACACAACATGTTCCTAATGATGTTATGGAGGAGGGTATGATAGAGTGAGTGATAGTCATGACTGGTGTTTATGCTCATTTATTTGATAGGTCTATTATAGCTATAGCTTCATAGGTTAGGGTAGTAGGAGAGAGAAATGGTTTGAGAATTGAGTTAGATAGGCATAGGATGCCTCCACCTGATTATGGTTTTGTTAGCATGAGGATCATGGATGAGTAAATTGATATTTAATGATGATATGTATACTTACATGAGGAGCATGGCTAGTTATTGGAGTGAGAGACTCATCATAAGAGGGATTTAAGATGTTGAGGAGGTGCGAGGCCATCGAGTGCTAGAGTGGACTATGGGACTAGTATTAGATGAGAGAGTGAGATTGAGAGTGAGGGCATGACACCCATTCATGATTTATTGTATTTGATATGGTGTATATGTATTTTAAAATTTGGTTATATATATATGGATGTTGGTTTGATTTTGTATTCAAGCGTATTTTGATATGGATTTTGGAATGGTTTGGTATATTTCTTGTAATTTGTTGATTTAGGAGTAGTTGATTTGGTATTGATGTTGAGGTTTTGCATATATTTGGTAAAATGGTACTTGGGATGTGTGATTTAAATTTTCTTGATAAGTTTAGGTGTGATGTTAGGATTGATTTTTAATCATATGTAAGCAAAAAAAAATTGGTTTTGTAATTGGTAAATTGTTTGGATAAACTGAGTTGGTTTAATGTTGGTAAAATAGGATTTGGTAAGATCTAGATTTTGATAAGCTAGTTTTAGCTATGGATAGTTATTAGTATATGGGGATGCAAGATAGAATGTTGTGTGTATTATTTCCCTAAGAGTGGCTCAAAAATACAAAGGTTAGCTAGGCCTTTGGCTCCATCATTGCCCTACTAAGTGAAGATATGAACTTCTATCAATATGAATGTGTATCATATTACTCTATGTTTTGTCATTATCTAAACCCTAATGGCCAAATCAATAAGTTCCCATACTGCTCATTCTATATAGGATTATTCTTTGTATCTAATAATATTTGTTGTGTACTAACTGTAATTGTACATGTAAATTATACAAAATGTAACTTTATTGGTCATGTAATTAAAACTATGTGCTATGAAGAAGGCTCATATATCCCTAATCATATACCTTATGGCCTCTACTATGATGCATATGATTTAGTGATAGATTGAGATGGAGCTAAAACATGTGATGGGGGCTTGTATAATCTCAATTGTAGTGGGTTGTTATGTGAAATAGGTCCCTAAAAATCCAATCGTAGTGAATATCTCTCAAGAGAAATACTCTTTGAGTGGGTTCATTTAATATTAACCATAGTGGATTGCTACATGATATAAGACCTTAAAATTTTGGCCATAGTGAATATCTCTCTAGAGTAATACTCTATTGTAGTGCCTGTGACTCTACTAGATATGTCTATGGAAATATGATATGTACTCCTTAGACTATAGTGATATTGTAGGTTGTTTTCCCTATACAGGTTTCCAAACCTTCTAAGTAGGTGTAATAAGAGATCTCATGAAAGGCTCTATCTTAAAACCCTCATTTCTCTCATAATGAGTGACTAATGATTCCTATGAAGGAATGTCCTAGGATGACTCAGTCATGGATGAATGAGATCTATGGTTCCATGATGAAGGAGATATCAATGCCCCTTATGTGAATGCTATGATGCCATTATCAACACATCTATTATTGAAATATCTGAGTCCACAACAATCATTATCTTTGTGCTCACGAATATGATGATAGTTGCAAAAAGGTTGATGTGGTTGTCTATGTAAGAGATGTGGATCTCATCGATGAGTAGAAGGTAATATGATTAACCTCCTATCTAGTAGCATTGATAATCCAATATATGGTCTATCTTAGTCTGAATCAAACTGTAATGGTGCCTTAATGTTATTATATGTAGTACATACTATAGGTTGTACTATGGAGACTAGCTCTCTATTCTTAATCAATTGTTTTCTAGTTGTGGTCTCCTATCTTGTTTAGGACATAGTGCATGTTGTGTGCTAGGAGCTATAGATGTAGATACTATTGTAAACTCTAGAGTAATATGATTAATTGAATCTACCTCAATCAATCCTAACTTATTTTCCAAAGCTAGAATTATATAATGCAAGTGTATGCAAGAAGACTCTGTTTCATATAATAGATGCTTGAGGATAGGTTGGAGAAGCCCCTTAATAAAGATATGTTGAATCTCTAAATCTGTTAGTTTATATATCAATCTGAGCATGTGAGTCTTAAATCATAAGATATAATCACTAACTAGCTCTAAATAATTATTATGTAGTGTGGTAAGTTTCTCATATGTAACATGAGGGCCCATGTTTGCTATGTAATATCTGAGAAATGCCTCCTCTAAGTCATCATATGTGTGCAAGGAGCCAACAGGGAGTAGATGAAAGAACCAATTTTGTGCTTCCCCCACTAATGTCTGTTGGAACAATTTTAGTAGAATCAAAGGACTCACATGAGATGGTAAAGCCTTCTAAAAGGCTTGAAGGTGTATGAATGGATCTCTAGTTCTATCAAAGTAAGGCAATGATGGCATATGGAAATGCTTGGGTAATGAAGCTTTTAAGAATATATTTAGGAGGGGATTACCATATTAATCATTATCATCCATACAAGACTTACAACCCTTATTTTATAGGGTAATGAGAAGTACTTGGTGTTGTAATTCACCAACTGCATGAATTAAAGAGATAATCTCCTAAGATGGTACATTAGCATCTTGAAGTGGTTCATTTAATCATTGAATATTATTGTTAATTTTATTGTTAATTTTATCCATGGGAATACTACATTTAGAAATTGGATCATAAAGAGGGGGTATGCTCACTTGAAACTTGGGAGTAATGGTAACTTGGACCTTACTAGAGGGAAGTGGGCTACCATTAGTTTTAGGTGAAGAGTGAGAACTAGGTTCTACTATAGTAAGGGGTGGCTTGGGAAATTCATTGGTATTATTATGTTTTAATTAATCACATTATAATTGAGTATAATATGTGTTATTATCATGAACATGTGCATTATTTGAAATAGAATCATGTATAGAAGTAGAAACAACATTTGGAAGTGCATTATGTTTGAGAGGAGGAGTGAGAGAAGAGTTAGAAACATGAGATGCATTTTCTTATTCACTATGTGCATAATAATCATCATTGTTCCATGCATTATCATAATTTAAATATTGTTCATAATCACTCTCATTTTCATATTCATTGGCATGTTCACTATCATACTCATTATCACTTCCATCATTGCTAGGGAGAGGTGTAAGAGAAGAATTTAATTCCTTTCGAATGTGTAATAGGTTATCATTTAAAATTAGAATATCATGTGCATCTATATTATCCATGGGTGGAATACATGAATTATTTTCATGAGAAGTAATAGAAAGAGGGTTATCATTTAGACATTCTTTTAACAAATTAGAGTTAAGAACATGTGATGTATCATTTGAACTGTGCATTGGCAATTTGATTCTATTATGTTTATATTGTTGTAATTTAAACATTGAAGTAGAGAGAGAGAGAGAGAGAGAGAGAGAGAGAGAGAGATTAGGTTCACATGGAAGCAAATTATCACCAATTAGAGGTTCACTTGGAAGTGCATGACTAATTTATTTATTTGGTACATTGTGCATAGGAGAATGAGGTGAGAAATATCTTTCCCATTTATCAAAATTATTTTCTCTAGAAGAAGGAATAAAAGAGATAGGTTTGAGAGAAGAAGATGCATCTACTTGTGCTTCATTATCACTTTCACGTATATCATCATATTTCTCATTAAAATAATAATAATTATATTCATTGTAAATGAAATCATTTTCTATATTTTTAGGTAATGTGCATTTTTGAAAATTTGTCCATTCATTGTCATAATTATGAGATAATTTTAAAAATTGATCTATGGGATGAGAGGTAAGAAGTTCCTTAGTGGCCATTTTATTTCTTTCACCAAAGAGAATATTGAAAAGTAATATTAAGAAAATACATGCAAAAATAACTATGAACATAGAGATTTTGAAAATATTTTTGACACTCAAAACAATTTGCAAAAATTCTAGAATATTTTTCTAAAAATTAAAGGGGAGAAAGGCTTGAGGTTTTAGGACCTAGTTTAGGAATCTAGGGTTTTGGGCTAGGGTTTTTAATTTTTTGAAATTATGACTATAATTTAAATTCTAAAATAAATTTGAATGAGATAAATGCATAAAAATTTATAGCAAAATTAGAAATTTGAAATTAAATTTTTACACAAAATAACCACTAATATTGATATTTTGAAAATATTTTTGACACTCAAAACAATTTGCAAAATTTTGAGAATATTTTTCTAAAAATTGTAAGGGAGGAAGGCTTGGGGTTTGAGGACCTAGTTTGAAAATATAGGGTTTTGGTCTTGGGTTTTAGAATTTTAAAAAATTATGGCTATAATTTAAATTCTAAAAATAATTTTGAATAGGGTAAATGCACAAAAAATTATACAAAAATATAAATTTGAAATTAAATTTTTGCACAAAAAATTGAAGGAAAAACCCTAAGGGTACCTAGGGTTTTAAATTTGTTTGAAGTAAATCGGGTTCACCAAATGTTTTATTATTTTTGGGAAAGTAGGGTCTAGTTCCTAAATAATAAATGGGATGGAGTGAGGGAAAAAATCTACTTTAATATGACAAAATATAAATTTTTATCCAATAATTTACATGAGGAAAAGAAATAAACTTATCTGGAAACAGACTGAAATAAATGATTTAGGAACTAGAAATTGTGGTGCAGGACTGGGACACTATCATGAATCTAGATCTAGCCTTCATTTCATGCAAGGATAGGAGCACTAAAATATGACACTAGTGGCACCAACACTATAGTCCACTTCTGCCACTATTGTCCTTAAGGTTTGAGCTTTTTGAGTTTTATTTGTTGTCTCAGTATGAGCCTGTGTATGAAATTTTGGAAGTAAAATGTCAACAAATATCATTGTAGATATATTTTAATCTCAAAACCCTGTATCTATCGACAAACCAAAAAAAACAAATGCATCAAAATCAAAAGGGGGAAAAAGTGGGTTAGGGGAAGAATGATCACATGATCTAGAACCCATGTTGCCCTAATCACTGCCTACATTAACCCTCAATCTAGGGTCTCAGTTCAAATATAGTTCTCCCTTACGAAACATGTATAATCAACATGAACAATAGATGTAATAATGACTTTCACCTAGGCCCTTTCTTGATCAAGAATGCAAATCTATGTGTGATGCAAAATTTTGAGCTATATTATTGATTGATTTTAATTATATAATGTGCCAAAGTAGTAAGTGCTAGATATAAAATGCCTTTTATAGTCCTTTATATAGGAGACTCTTTATTTCAAATTTAGGAGCTTTTATTCATATTTGGTCAACATTGTAAAACTTAAATACAAAGCTAAGAAAGGGGTTGGGACTCATTAAGTGAGGGAACTAACCATTAGAGCTCAAAATGACCTTGGATAAGAGCATTGGAAATGAGACACCCTAGGGTCCAATGTTGTAGTCCAATCCTAGTGCTCCTATCCTACAGGTTAGGGACCTAGGGGAATGGAAAGAGCATGGGAAATCTGATTTGGCTGAGGTGGAATGACCATTTGAAAGGTTTGGGAGGACCAAGAATAAGCAAAAAGGTGACTCAAGCATAAAATAAGACCAATATGAGTAACACTAAAGACATGGCTAAATGTGAACATAGCTCATATTCTCTAGTCAGAGTCTCTTATGAAAGGACTATGAAAAGACATGATATATGTGGTTACTTGACCAATTTAGGGTGTATACACAATGTTGTAGCTATCTCATATTTTATGTACTATATAGTTCATGCCATTAAAGAGAGCCATGCAAGATATACATGGGGATTAACATGTTGGCCCATTTATATTGAGCATTATACATGTTTAAATTTTAGGTACACACATGTGGTATTGGATCTACTATGTTGTTGCATCTATGGGATTATGAGCACATCATTATGTCACATCCATTTAAGAACCCATGTTAGGATTTAGATCATCCTAATATCTTTGCATATCAATGGTGATACCGCTATGGAGGGGGTTGAGTACCATGGAGTACAAATAAATTTTGAATATACTAACACCTACTATGATTTGGTGGTAGCTGTATATGGGATATGGGGGATGGCCTGAGGATGTATGAGAGTTGTGATGTATACAAGTTACTATATGGATAAAAGATAGGCTCCCTAATTTCTATAAGAGGTTTTATTATGAGTGAGTGATTTGACAATAAATTTTGAATATACTAACACCTACTATGATTTGGTGGTAGCTGTATATGGGATATGGGGGATGGCCTGAGGATGTATGAGAGTTGTGATGTATACAAGTTACTATATGGATAAAAGATAGGCTCCCTAATTTCTATAAGAGGTTTTATTATGAGTGAGTGATTTGACAATTTTGATTGATTCAAGATGTGATTATAGTGGCCTATCTATGGGTGTAAAGTACCAAAGATGCTATTAGAGTGGGTTTGAGACTAGGACCTATAGGTGTATATTTTATTTATTTTTCAACAACAAAGTGATATCTTGTTATTTCATTAACAAAAGGTTATGATGTATTATGTACAATAACCTATACATAGTGGTGCATTAATGCCTGATGGGTTGTATTATTTACAGTGGTGATAGGTGATCTAGTATATGTTCCCTAAACATTAGGTGGAGGGGATGGATATGTAGAAGGCAAGGATGGAGTAGGAGAACCACCTACACCACATCCTATAATAAAATCTTTTGGTGGAGATGCCCAAGTTATTGTAGTTATTTTGATATCTATATCTGAGCATGATTATATGTATATGCATTATTTGATATTCATGTAGATTTTATTTCTAATGTATTCACATAATTTGGTATTTTAGATGATGTGTAGTGGTGTATTATGGTAGATGCATCCATTTTACCTTGACACATAATGTTAAGCATGATGTAGTGTGTAGTGGCTTGGTGGAGAGAGTTAATTAAATTGCAAACAAGCACACATATTTGTTTGATCGACTTGAGATCATAACTATGACATATAATGTGGTTTCCAGTAGTCATGATAACTTATAAGTGGAGTTTGATAGATAGCATACACTGAGTTATCATTCATAATTTTCTATATATTTACTTAATCAGTATTGTGTGTTAAATTATGATCATATGCATAATAATGGTTCATATTAGGATACTTGTGAGGTAGACTAGATGATATATGTCATAATCTCAATCACACAAGGTGACAAGATGAGATGGCCTTGACTTCAAAATCTACAGAGCTAGTTAGTAGTGATAGTTTAGATGGTGGGGATACCCCCATCATTGATTGAAGTTTGTATTGTAAACATGATTTTTGATATCATGTGTGTGTGTGTGTGTGTGTGTGTGTGTGTGTGTGTGTGTGTGTGTGTGTGTGTGTGTGTGTGTGTGTGTGTGTGTGTGTGTGTGTGTGTGTGATATCATTTCATATATGTTAACATTTTTTACATGCATACATGTTATATGATTTGATTATTTTACATTTATGCTTTTTTAATTTGATTATTTATAAATTACCCTTACATGATATTACCAAAAAAATGTACATATTGTGTTAAATGGTTGGTAAGGTCTACATGACCATCAAATAAAGGAAGCATAGGAATGAAAAATTGCTTTGAATGATACTAAAATATAATTCATGTAATAGGTTGATCTTTAATGTTGTCATATTTAATATTAGCATAACATGATAAGAATTGTAAATTAATATTTGAAACTTGTTTTTGGAGATTGCCTATAACATTCATCATAGATATAATATGGCTAGTAGGACTAGTTGTAGTTTGAAAAGGTGGACTCATGGGTTGTTGCTTACAATCTACTTGAATAAGTGTGTGTAATAGAATCATTATGACTATCATTGAATTTTAATATCACATCATTATATAATTTAAAGTCATTGCATAAAGGAACATTCATATCATAATATGTGTTTAAAGAAGAGATTATATAATGTTGTATATCAAAAAAAATTGCATTTATGAATTTACTATTATATGACTTTTAAAATTAATATTATGCTCATGTGCATCTTATTGTGTTTATAAATACAGAGAAGGGGTATCAATTATTATTTCTAGAGAGAGAAAAAGAAGAATCACACTCTACTTTTGTAACATTGGCATCATCTAGATGTTTAACCCTTTTAGGAAATTAGGGGTTATGGGAGAGTATCATAATCAAAAAGGAATAAACTACTCTAAAAATAGGTCAATTAATGAATTAACATTCTATTAATATTATTATAATAAATATTGAATCTAAGTATATGCCAAATATATAAATTATAACATTCAATATTTTGGTAATAGCAATACAAAGGAGAAATTGTACTTAGCTTATACATTGGTACGTAAGTAGTTTTGAGTAATTTGGGTGTATAAATATAATTTATGATGATTTTGATCCATTCATCAAATTATAAAAATTAGATTTATGTTATCATAAATGATTGCATCACCTTGTGAAAACTTACATTGACACTACTATCCATGATTCAATGCATCTATCATATATGGAATATTGATTGTTATCTAAAAATCCACCTAGGTCATTTTGGGTTTTTTTTTCACCTTTCAAATTATGTGTTCAAATCACACACATAGGCTCTCTATATCAATATATATATCAAACCCTATATCCTCCTCTTAGGTCTTGTCACCTTTCTAAAAATGGATTAATGGGCTCACGAACTCGAGATGACCTCAAGGACCCCTTTATCAATGATCAATGACTACATAACCAATACTCTAAAGAGGGCCTTAGATATATGTAATTCTTCCCTAAGCATGGGCTTATGTGTGCACAAAATTGCAATATGAAATATGCAATTACATATAGTGATCTAGCTTATAACTTGAAAAATATGGATCATGGGATAATTTTTTAATGTTTTTAACCTGTAAAATTACTACTCCTATGATTGATATAGAAATTGGGAAGAGTATGGTATTATAACTCAGTTTTGAAATTGATTTAATGAACTTGAAAAGGTATTTGTTTAGTATTTTCTAGATGAATAATAAGTTGAATTTAGCTTGTATTTATACCACCTCTTTTTAAAAGTTTCTCACAGAAGGGTTCATGAAACATAATAGGTTGACCCATACATAATGAAATATTTGAAAATTTGAGTGTTTAGATGGCATGGACACTTGCATTGGAGAATGAAAGTATATTTTATGTTACTATCCAAGTATAAATGCAATTTTATAGGAAAATAGAAGGTTATTGGAGCTCTGTAACTAACAGTGAATGATGTATACTATATTTTAAGCATACTTTGGGCTACATGTGATCTAGGTAATTAGAATATCAAGGTAAAATTATAAGATAATCATCTAGGCATAGTGAGATGGTGAATGTGAGCCTATTAGTAACAAAGAAAGTCAAAAACTAATCTAGTAATGTGTAAGGATGAAATTACTAGTTTAAAGGAAATAAATGTGTATTGTGGTATGTACAACACACCCTATTTTGATTGAGCCCTATTTGAATTTTATGTATGTGTATGACCTACAAACAAAATCTTGTTAAAAGTGTAATTAGTGCATGTAATCTGAAAATGAATAATTGAAATTCATTTGAAATAAAAGAGAGAAAGAAAGGAGTACACGTGTGTGTCAATGCAACCATGTTTCCCCTTGATAATTTTCTTTAGTAATGATGATTCTTATCTAAAGCATTAGAGAGAGGTTCAAAACTATACCTTGGAGATGTGAAAATGGGAATTGGAGAGTGATCATGCCCCAAATCTAATATAAGGGTGATTTATGCCAATCCCATTGATATCTCAGAATATAATCACATAATTCTAGTGTACCATAATCTAGACATTCTCACTCTAGTCAAATGGTATGCCCATATCAACTCATAACAATATAAAATAGTTCCAAGTCCATAGAGGGCACTAAATATTGATCACATTAATCAAATAATCCAACTTTTGTAACAGATAAAATCTCAAGCATTTCATCTTGCTAGGGTCAGAGCATGAATAGTGTGTATAATCTAAAAATGTATATGTGATTTGTGCATTTTCATGGCATATACACCTTAAATGTGTCTCAATTTGAAGTATCTATCAAAACATAACCTTTGCTCTATAAAATGTGTATAATATGTATCATAAATATTAAAAAATTTATTCCAAATGTATAAAATTTTATCCTAAGTGTATATCTAAATCATGTAAACTAAATCAAATCCTACTAATTTTTTCAACTATATGCATTTGGAATCATGTCTCTATGATATGCCCCCACTGATATTACCCTCTTTTGAGGTGAGGGGAATGAAAAAGTGATAGTCACCTTATCTCAAAAGGATAAGAAAACTATGTTGGATATGTTTGAATCGTGTTTTAAAGAAGCATATAGTGTTATCATGTCAAAGTATATGTATATATATCAATGAATCTCATAGTATGCATACATAAGAATCCCTAAGATGCATGATGTGGATCATGAAAATGTTTAAAAGTAAAAATATCAACAAAAAATCAAACACACACACAAGAGTACTAAAATTTCATAAAAACATGGGTCTAAGGAGATTTCAAACAAGGGGTATGTTCAAATGGTGCACACTCAAAGGGAGGACATATGTAAATGTCCACACGCCCAAGAAACAAACAAGATTTAGGTCACTTTGGCCAAAAAGCAAGAAATATCTTCAAATGTTCCACAAGCAAGACAAAGAAGCAAACAAAAGTACACTTAAGTAAGCCATGTGAATATATGAAGTAAATGAAATAGAAGCAACTAGCATAATCATTTCATATTAGTCCCTGAATACATATGTTATAAAAATTTTATGTAGAATAGCATATCAAGTACATTGTGTAGGATAACAACATGAGTATAGACATGTAAATATTAGTATATAAGCTCAATGTGATAATGTAAATGATCATAAAATAATATAATATGTGTCAATTATGATCATATAGAATAAATATTCCCCCAACATAGTGTGTCATGCATGAAGTGGAAAGGTCTAACGTCTGCATTCTCATGTATAATGGATCTCATGTATGCATGTACCACATTAAAGTACCCATGAAACACATGTGTGTATATAAAATGATATGTTATATACTAACATAAAGTAAAAAAACATATTAAAAAACTAGTAAACATGTAAATGCTAAATATTTTTGTGATTTTGTTTTATTTGAATGTTTTTGTATTTTCTTGAATATTTGATTTTTTTTTTTGAATTTTTTATTTTTTATTTATTTATTTGATCATTTATGATTAAATGAATCATATTTTTCATTATTCATTCATTTATATAGGTATAAATAAATTAAATTCTCTTCATCTCTCTTTATTCCATGATTAGGATTGTGATCACCACCACATAGTATGTGAATCATTCGTCCCTTGTGGGAGCATGGAATGCCTTGTTGATTTTGATATATTATAGCTCTCATTTGATATATCCATAATATTCCCCATTTAAATGGGTGTTGATATATATGATGCATGATTCAAAATTTCATTTGGACTATATTTGGACCAAAAGTAATTGATAATATCAAATAGCCTAAACAATCTTTACATGCTCCCTTATGATGTAAGTATTTTATATTATATCCAAGTTGTGACAAGTGTATTACATTACCAAAAAATTCCTTTGACATAGTGTCAATATGGTTATGCCAAAAATAATATTCACCCATGAATAATGTAATTGTCAAATCCTTTTGGTGAGGATGTTTTTTGCCTGAAATAGTTTTAGGGGTATCTTGATGTGGTGTATGAGGTATATTGGATATTGGTCTAGTGTTGAGTAATTATTGGAAAGGTGTAAAATAAATTTTTTTAATGCCACATATTTTTTAATTATCTTCACTTGGCATATATTTTTTGGTGTATGTATCATTGACAAAACTTTGGTATTTTGAATGAGAGATATTTAATGTTTTGCTATTAACGAGTAAAAAATAAACATATGTATTCAAATCCATATATAGGTGATCAAATAAGGTATACCACTTATGTAATGCCCTCTCTTTAACTAGAGAGGTAAGACCTTGATTGAATATGAATTTTAGTTCCAAATCAGAAGGTTTAAATTCTATAAAAGATGAAGCATTCTAAAATCAGATAGCATAATCTTGAATGGGCTTGTTAACATGTTGCTTGAAGTTTTTAAAATATTCCTATGCACATTATGTGTATTAAAATATAGGATTAAAAAACCTTTTAATTACTTCAAATTATCTAAGGATCCATTAGGTAAATAATAAAACAAACCCCAAGCTTCTCATGTGAGGATTTTATGAAAATAATAATAATAAACACTCATATTTTTCCCAATGAGCAAAAGAATGTACATATTGAATTATATGGTTGGAAGGGTCTTCATGTCCAAAGAATAAAGGTAAAATGGGCATAATTAAATCTTACAACTAAGAATATTCAAAGGCAAAATTTTCAAGGTCTTGATTTGTGATCATGTTATCATTAATAATAGCATTACATGATAATATTTTTAAATTGATAATCGAAACTTTCCTTTGAATATTTATTATAACATTCATCATAAAATAATATGATTAGTATAAATTGTTAAAGTTTACAAAGATGTGGTCACTGGTTACAATTTTCCATTAATTTGAAACATGGGAATGTCAAATTGCTCCTCGTCAATGTTAGAACATTATGGAACTTTTAATAAAGGTATTTCATTTGTAAACTTTGGAACCCTTGGTAATGGTATATCATTTGGAAATTTTGTAACCTTTGGTAATGTTATATCATTTTAAAATTTTGGAACCTTTGAGAATGTTACATCATTCATTTTTTGTAAAGAATCCATAATATCTTTATGAACTTGGCATAAATTATCATGATCAAATTATGGAAGATTAGGCTCAATCATAACTAATTGTGTTATGGTTGGTATATGAGAAACTACTTGATCATCTCCCTTGAATATTATAACATTGTTTAAATCATCCATTTGAATGGTGGGAGCATGGAATTTATTATAGGGATGATTGTTATCATCATATATAGAATTGAGAGGAGGCCTTCTAAAATCTTATATGGAGGATTGCTCTTGTTCCAAGGTGGTATTTTAATTGGAAATTTTTTTATTTAATGAACATATTTTAGGGTTATGTGTCATATTCATCAAACACATATATATCATCCATGGCCAAAAAATAAAAAAATAGCAAAGGATAAGGCAAGGAGGAGAAAAATCATTAGCTAAGAAGACATAGAGGTTGGGTTGAGAAAATGTTTAACCCTTGTTGGAAATTAAAGGGTAGGGGAGATTAACCTAATCAAAGAGGAATAAGCTACTCTAAAAGCATGACAATTAATGAATTTATATTTTATTGATATCCTGATAATAAATACTAAATCTAAGTACATTCCAAATATATAATTTACAACATTCAATGTTATGATAATAGCAATACAAAGGAGAAATTGTAATCACCTTATATAATGATGCACATGTAAGTTTAAGTAATTTAGTTATAGAAATAAACTACATGATTCTGATCTAGTTGTCAAAATATTAAAATTAGCTTTTGGTCAACATAGACACTTGCATCAATGTTATTGTTTTTGTTTTAATGCATATGTAATGTATGGAGTATTGAATTTTAACTTAAACTTTCACCTAGGTATTTCTAGATTTTTTTTGCCTTTTAAATTGTATGGTTAGATTGTACACACAAATTCTCAATATCAGAATAGAGCTCAAAATTGATCTTCCTCTTAGGTTTTATTACCTTACCAAACATGGGTTAGTGGGCAAACAAATTTGATCTGACCTCAAGGACCCCTTTGAGAATGAGCACTACCTACATAGTTAATACTCCTAAAAGGTTCTAATACATATGTAGTTCTTCTTAAGTGTGGGCTTATGTGTGCACAAGGGTGAAATATTATATATACAAGTGCATGTAATGATCTAACTTGTAACTTGAAAAATATGGCTCATTGAATGCTCTTTGAATGGTTCAAATTAGTAATATGACTACTCTTATCATTGATATAGAAATAGGGAAGAACATGGTGGTATAAATTAGTTATGTAATTAATTGAATGAACTTGAATAGGTGTTTTCTTGATAGTTGATAGATGAATAATGAGTTGGCTTTAAATTGTAATTATACCACCTCTTTTGAAATTTTTATCATGGTAGGGTTAATGAAACATAATAGGATGACCCATACATGTTGAAATATTTGAAAATTTGAGTGTTTAGAAGGCACAAAAACTTGTGTCGAAGAATGGATAGTAGCATTGACACTATTGTCTAACTTTTAATGTAACTATATATATATATATATATATATATATATATATATATATATATATATATATATATATATATATATATATATATATATATATATAATTGATAGTGAAGGATATATATCAGCATTTAAGCATACTGTGGGCTACAAGTTATCTGGGTAATCATAATATCAGGGTCAAAATACAAGATAAGCATATAGGCATAGTGAGATGACAAATGCAAGCTTGTTGGCTACAAGTAAGGTCAATAACTTAAGGGTATAACCTTGACTAATATTTTTTAAGTGTAAAAGACTAGTTTAACACATAAATCTAGATTTAAGCATCTACACTAGAAAATAAGAATCACATTTTAATTTTGTAACATTTGTATCATTTATAGAAAGCAAAAGAGAATTACACTCATTTTTTTCATATTTGTATCATCTATTAAAGGATAAATACATTCCAATTTTTTAATATTTACATTATCCAATAAATAAGAATCACATATTAATAAAGAAGTATATTATAATTTTGTAACACTTGTTTTAACTAGTAAAGAAGAAATACATTCAACTTTTGTAACATTTTCATCATCTAGTAATGAAGAAGTGCATTCAAGTTTTATAACATTTCCATCATCTGGTAAATAAAGAGTACATTCAGCTTTTGTCACATATATATCCTTAATGTCATGAGAAACATCTATGCATGTAAGAGTAGTGTTATCAAGACTTTGATGTATGCCTTATTTTTTTATTATGATGCATGTTTGATTTATAACATTGAATGCAATGAAATGCATTAGGAAATGGTAAAGACAAATGAGGTTTATTTTCAAATAAAAAATATTTATATTATAATTCATGAAACATGGGAGGAGTATGAGTATGCATATTATTAGTATGGTCCTCTTGTTCAAAAAAATGGTTAATTAAGATAGGGTTCAAAAGGTGGTGCTGGGGAGTTAAGCTCTTCCATTTTGTAAATAGTATTTTGTTCATCTTCCTCACTATATGCTTCTTTATAATCAAAGTTATAATCATTGCCTTCATAATCATATTTCTTATATCCATCATTATTATTATTAATCATACAATAATCATCATTATTTCATTCATTAGTGTAATCATAGGGTATATAATTACTACAAAATAAAAGTCTAATGCATTAATACTATTAGGTCTAAGAATAGAAGTAGATATTTGAGTGCATTCATTAGAGTAATAATAGGGCTTATATTTATTAGAAAATATAAAATCCAAATGATGAGGATTATTAGGGTTCTTTATAGAGGTATATATTTTAGTACTTCTAAACCCTATGATGAAAATAAAAAAATTAATGATAAATATTCCAACAAGACATCCACACATACAAACCCCTAAGGTAAAGGAAGATAAGCAAGGTTTGAATAAAATATACAGGTTCACAAATATGTTTTACTTAAAGTTGGATTAAAGCAAAACTAATCCTTTAATTATATAAAACTAATAGATTATAAATTCTAATTTTGAATTGATATAAAAAAAACAAAGTATAATTTTATAACTATGATTTTCAATAAACAAGTTCAACAAATGCAATAAAAAAATGTGAGATAGTAGAGAGAGACTTTAATTATTTGTTATATGTCCCTGATAGTGCAAACTAATTTTTTGATTGAAGGTTGTGTAAAGTGAATGTGTTTTGTTTGTTTCACATCTGGTGATTATTTTGGTTTGGGTTAGTATTTTTAAAAGAGGGTCAAAAATGATAGTCAATCTTGACCCCTATGAGTCGATCCTATCCTTACAACAAAATTAATTCTAGAAACTTGTATGATATTTTGGGCTTCAGACAATATCAACAAACTCAGGTCAAGAATGTCAGTTGATCTTGACCCATATGGGTGAATCTTGACCTTATGTAAAACTACCATTTAATATATATTCAACAAATTCTAGACTTGATTATGAATTCTAGGAACTGGACATGAATGACAAATAATTATGACCTTTCTGGTTGATCTTGACCTTTGACAGTGAAGATCTAAAACTTTCCCAATTATTGTGGATGCTTTAATAATGTCTTTTTCCACTTTCACAAATATTTTCTTGTGTGAGCATACACCTCAAATATCAAACACTAATTTCCTACCCAAACACATGGAAAATAAAATAGGGGGAATTGGGTAATAGGATTGATTTGGAATGAACCTGATCAATTCTTGTTGAAAGACCAAATGCTACACTACATTGTCAATGCTCTGAAGAGGGATCAAACTCAAATGTAGTTCTCTTGCTTACATTTTTTTTTATGAAATGGTGATATGTAAATAAATATGTTATTTCTCTTAGCTTACCCTTGGCACAAGCATACAAATATAACTATACTTCAAAATATATCTCTAGTGGTTTAGTATAATCAATGTATAAAATTTTTTAGCTTTTGAAATGTGAGAATGCTTATTCTAAATGTCTTATAGAAACATTGTTTATATAGTAATCTCTTAAAATTAAAGTTAACTTATTGGCATACACAATGGGCTTAAAATACCTTATATGGGACTCAAAATCAATGGGTAAAAAGAGGGAATGTATCAAAATAGAAATTAAAATATCAAAGTTTAAGATCATCAAGAAGGGGTTAGGATATAGGATAAGATATAGGATTTTTCCTATATCTCAACCCAGACTCAAAATAGCCTCAAAATGTCAAAAGGGTTTGGATATATCTATTTTTAACTATGTTTTAAGAAAAGAGAATGAGAAAATTAGGTTACAAAGTCATAGAAAATCATAAAATGAAAATTGGATACTTAAAGACATGCACAATTAAATATTTAATTCTTAATTAAGATCCATATAAGCAAAATGGTTAAAATACATTATAAAACAAGTTTTGTGCCAAATTTGGGTGTTTATAATATACTAACTAAAAACTATCCCTATTGTTTCCCTATGATATATTTTTGCATTTTGTTTTCAAAAAATTAAAATGATAAAAAAGTTATATTGTTTGAACCTGATGACATTTATTTTAACTACTTCTATTAATAAACTTAAACCAAACTTTATCCTCATCAAACATGAACTTGAACTCAAACCTCGTGACTTAGATTTATAGTATAAAACCTTTAAAATAGGTAAAAACTATCAAATTTAAGTAACAAATTATAGGCCTAACTATGAGTAGCATTCCAAAACCAAGTCCCAAGACCGCTCAAAATAAAAATTAAAAAAATAAATTAAAATATATTAGAGTCTAATATAACTAATATAAGTGACTTAAGATGAGCCAAAATATTTACAGATATATTTTTAATATTATTATTTCAATCATTGGTAAATCTGTGATATCGCATCCTTTGAAACTTAGAGAGACACTATAAACAAGAAAAAATTCATATCTTTTATAGGAAACCTAGGTTCTAAATGAAAAACTCTTCAGCTAAAATGACTCTTTCATGTCAAAATCAGGTAATTCTATTAATTCATAGTATGTAATGATGCATAATAAAACACAAAATATTACCTATACATAGTGAATCATTTATATATAAAATTTCAACTGGCCCTTATATTTCCATAACTAAATCATGAACAAAACCATTGTTAAATGACAAGCATAAACTCTACCAAATGCCAAGCAACTTGAATTATATTTTCATTGAGATGAATAAAATTTAAACTAAAAAAATATTGATTTGACCATGTCTTTGTTCCACTACCACTAAACCAAATTTCCATTGGAAAATATGATTTAGACTTCATGTTAACCCAGCATACACTAATTATTCAGACCAACAAAACCTAAGCAAAAGTCAATTCAAAAAAATTAATATTTTAAAAAAATGTACATACTCAGATTCATGATGGATTTTTGTTGATAGGGATGATGTTGTAAATCCATTCGAAATAATCAATTGGTTGGATGAACCCAACATCCAAAATATTTTGGAGTTCTTCCTTGACAAGAAGTGTAATTTTGGGATGCATCTTTCAAAGGTTTTTCTTGATAGGTTTTTTATATTTAGGTACGATAACATGGTGCACAAAAAGGGACGGATCTAGTCATGTCATATCATAATATGACCATGCAAAGACATAAAATTTATGTTAAGATATAAACAAGGGTTTCTTGTTCAAATGGGCTCAGAGTAGCTCCAAGATTAATGATCTTAGGTATCACCTTTGTGCCAATGTTCACATCAATGGTTTCTTTGACTATAAGTTTGGATCCATATTTTAGCTATGTTGACACATGGGAAAGGTTAAGTTTCTCATATATTAGTGCCTTTGAGAGATTTTCACTAGGGGATTTTAATTTTTTACTTTTTTCATTTTTTTTTTTAGATTTACTTTGACTAAGAAACTCATTTTGCTCCCAAAAACATGTTGATGCATCTATATTAATTTCAAAAACCTTTTTTTGATCCCCTAATAGGATGTCATCTTGAATTCCCATGATTTATAAAATAGTTAATTTTGAAATAAATTGATTTCCATGTGATCTTGATAATCCCATTCAATAAGTTTAGGGTGTTAGAGGTCGATATTAATGGTGAGGATGATTTTGTCATTTAAAATATTTATGATGGAAAGATATTCATAGAGGATATAATAGGAACTTATTTCAATGCTAGAAGAATCTTCCTCAAATATAATGGAAGTGTCACCAACCTCTTCATACTGATCATGAGGGGGTTTGTATCTAACACTATAGGATTCTTGATTTGCATGAACATGTATAAGGTCTCAGATTCCCTACGCATTGAGGCCTAGTCCTTTTTATTTATAGTTCATGATTTGGCACATATTATTCACTATAAGATACTCACTACTTTTAAAACATGTTAAGTCATCATCTTATAGCCAAGATCTAGAATAACTTTCATTTTCTTCATCTACAGGAAAACTTGATTTGATACAAGAAGTTTTCTAAAATGATAGAATACATGTTCTCTCCTCTTAGTCATGTTGGGTCTACCATGGATGCTAGGATAAATTAGGAGTTTAGCCATATGAAAATCTTTTTGGGTGCCATATGATCTTGAAATGTGGTTTAGAAGGTGGGGTTTTAGATGTAGATGGGAGGTCATCTAGATGTATTTGGGATAGAGATTTTTCTGCTCTATTGCGATGGATTTGTCTAATTCAGAGGAATTCGTAGAGATTAGACAAATGTTGGTTTTACAGTATCATCCTTCTAACATTTTATAATATTGGAAAGGCTGAGGATCATCAAGAATAGTCATTTCATGCCTGAATATAAAAAAAAAAATTGCATTGATGGAATGTGGATGGTACAACTTACATGGCATGAATCCATGGTTTACCAAGAAGTATGTTAAATGGGATATCGATATCAATGACATGGAGTAAGGTTTGTTGAATGATAATCCCAACCATGAGAGGAAGATATATAGTTCCTAATGATTCTATTTCAGCATTATCACACACTCTAATAGTTATGGTGTTTGGATCTAATGATTCTTTAGAAAAAAAAAAAATGTTTAATCAGTTTCAAGGTACTTATATTAAATCCCACTCCATTATTTACAAGTACCATTTTCACTTTTTTTTTGGTTATGAAGTCTTAAATATATAAGGGGAAATTGTGTGATGCACTGATAAGAGGCATATCATATTGGTCAAATATTAGTTAATGGCTTGAAGATAATTGTCCAAAAATTGCCTAGAATTGGGAGACATTATTATATATATTCACACTTAACTCTTGACTTACTTTGTACAAGACATCTTTATGAATAGTAGACATTTTGAGAAGGTGCAAGATGGAGATCTATGTAGGATTTTTCTCAAGCTTCTCAATAAGGTTGTATCATCTTTCAAGTGTAGGTAGAGGAGGCCTTTACAAAGGGATTTTGTTAAGCCTAACACAATTTTGGGTCTTTAATTTGATGGTTGTGACATAATTTTTTTTATGTTTGATGAGACCAATAAATGTATCATAGGAATGGGAAGCTTTGTTATAACTGGCATTATTATTTTGTGCATTTTGACCTTGATCTTTTTGGGAAGGAGTTTGATCATGTTTTAGAAAAAGATCTTGGTATATCCATAGTTTCATATTATTTAATGATGGTGCACATCCCTCAAGCTAAAATCCCCTTTATTAATTAATTCTTCAACATAATTATTTAGCTTCATGCATTAATTGGTGTAATTTTTTTTTATTTTATGAAATTCATAATATTAATTATTGTTATACCATGTAGGTTTTGGTTTAATTTCATCTAAGGGCTTGGCTTCTATAAAAATGATTAGTTTTTTAGGCAATCAGCCTATGAAAAAAAGCTTCTAGATATTCCCCAAGAGGAGTATATGGTATTATTTTAATTTCTTGCGTAGGATTCCCTATATGAATGGTAACATTGAATGTACTTTTCATGGATTTAATGTGTTTCAATTCAATGAGTCCATCATCAAAAACATTTTTATTTATGTTAAATAAATTCAAATTCTCTATTTGTGTTTGATAATGATGATCTCTGTGGGAAAGCTTCACCAATCATTTAGCTATAATGGATTTTTCAATATGGGTCCATTTTTCAATGATTTATTTAAATTTTTTAGCATAATAAACCTATAAGTGAAAATTAATTTCTTGATTGAGGTTAGCGACATAAATGTTGACCAACTACTTCTCAAAGTTTGACCAGGGGAACCTACTAGCCTTATAGAAATTAAGAGAAGCTTTCTCCATTCATTTGTTTGGAGTTACATAGGTCCATAATTAAAACTTTAGATTCAACATTATAGAAGAAATGTTTGAAAAACCTTTCTAATAAATTTTCAAGTTTTTTATTGATCTCTTAGGAAGGTTTAGAAAACCATTACAAAACTTGACCACCTAAGCTTCAAGGGAATAGTCTGATCAAATAATTGTCATTGTAAGCGACCTCTTTGCAAAACATAAAAAATTCTTTGATATGTTCTCCTAGGTCACCTTTTCCCTTTTATTTTTAAAAATTAGTGATTCAAATTAAGGGGAAAAGGTATTTATAACATGTCTCTTTCAAATGGATATAGACATAACTCCTCAAAGTTGTGCTTTTTGTTTTGACTATGGTTTCCTTCATGTATTCCTTGGATAACACCCTTCATAAATTCTCATTTTTTGGGAAATGACATGCCCTAGATTGGGTTTTAGTGGGTGAGGGTCCTAGATATGATATTGTTGATTTTTCTCTAAAGGTTTAAATATTGTAGGAATTATGTGAGATGTTAGGTTTGCCAACTATTAGATTTGGTCAAACATGAGTTGATTTAGATAATAAAGGATTTGTTTCACTAGAAATTATTTTATTTTACCTAGGTTTATATGAGAGAATTTTAGATTATGATTTTACTAATCAATTCTATATTTATTTATTTTGGCTAGTGGGATTTCTAGAAGTAACATGCTCTAGATCTGGATGGGTTTGATCTTTCATTCTTATTATATGACACAAGTTTTTAGGGTTATAATATGTAGGAATAATAACTCTTATTTATATGAGTTTCATAAGGATATCATCTTTGTTTTCAAATAGACACTAATATACTTGGGTATGACCTCTTTTTGAATTCAATAAATCATTGTCATCATCATTGTACTCATTTTGGTTTAAAAAGATATCAATATCATCAAAATTAGTTTGATTATGATTAAAAGGTCCACCAAAAGGGATGGATTCTAATTAAAAAGGTCATTGGAGTCTTGATTATGTCTGGTTTGATATCTCATTTTTGGTGCATTAATTTTTTTTGGGTTTGTTTTTAGATGGGTTTCAAAGAAGGACATAAGATAACAGTTGATACACAACATAGTAACAACCTATGTTAGTCAAAACAAGGTTTATAATTGTATAGTGGCTCACAAAATGATATTGAAGGTACCAGTGGGTGATCTTAGGGAATGTTGTGTTCCTAGTATCACTATAAGATCATAGTTGAATGTCTCACTAAGCTAGGTTCAAACAAGTTCTCTACATAAGTCATCGATATACCTTTCGATATGTGAGGTATAAATATGTGATACAAGGGTGTTATCTAAGGCTTAGGTATTAGTGGTCAAATCCACCTCACTTCACCTAATAGTTAATTAGGCTTAGCCAATAGTGGTAGCTTCTCCAGGGAATATTTAGAGTCTTCTAGAACATAGACTTTGGCTAGTTTATAATGATGAAATCCAAGTAACTAGACCTTCAAAAAATATATAAATGTCCAAACCATTTTTAATTTCCTAGGTTGACTTAGGGTGTGAGGAAATACCATACACAATTCGGACTAGGGATATTACAAATGACTAAACCATTTTTATTTCTCCAAATCACCTTTATAGTGTAAAATAAGATCATACGTAGGTTAGGCCCCACACACAATCAACAAAAAAAATTAATTTGTTTAAATGTTTGATTTCTTATGTATTTAGCTCATCTTATTTCAAGTCTTCTTCTTATGACATAGCTGCATAAAAAGAGTTAGTACTTTTGATGTCAAGAGTTTCATCACATGTTGTTTGTTTTATTCAAATAGAATTAGTGGACAAAATAACAATAAAATTCCATAAGAAGAAATACCAAATCTAGGATATAAATTTCAAAACCAAAAAAATGGGTTAGAAAACCACTTTGAACAAGTAAAAAGTGAAATAGACAAAGGGGCTCCCACTGGGCATGTTATAAATGTGTACATGAAATTCGAAGCTTAAAATAAATAGTTGGAAACCAATTCCTACACTAAATTAAGTGTAACATTATATTGACCAAGTAAGGGATAAAAATAATGCATTCACTTACCAAATGAATACTTTCCTTTATTTTCTATATTTGGTTTTGCTTGTTTGACTAAGTTTGATGTGATTGTGGTTTCTCACTAGATGTGTAAGATTTCAGCAACATGTAATTATGAAGAACAATTTTTGTATTGCAAGGATGATGCCAAATTATAAGATGTTTTCCATCCCTTGAATTCAAGGATCAAAATATAGTTTATAGACTTCTATATGTGAAGATTAATGGATGAGATTAAATTAATCAAATTTGGAAACTTTAAGTTTGGATGAGATTTGATCAAATGAGTTAACTGTTTTGATTTCCATTTGATGAGGGGGTTAACTAATATGATTTTTATCTGATGAGAGAGTTAACTAATTTTATTGAGATTTACTTGGCTGAGTGGATTACATTTCCATTTTGAGGAAGGAATTGACTAATTGATGAAATGGGTTGTGTGGGGGTGTGTATAGCACTTCAACACATATTCTACATTCAACAGTATAATAGGATAGGGTCCCTCTTCTATTAACAAGCAAAGATACCTTTATTCAAAATAAAATAAAAACATAAGCATAACATATTTACAAATATACATATTAAGTTCTTTAGGTATTTTGTATGTATAGATAAATAAAATATGATAAGAAGGATGGATAAGAGAAAACAAGAAAGGTAAACATAAAGGAAAAGGAAAGAAAGTGATTTGGTGAGAAAATGCAACATCGCATTCACTGACTCAAAATAAATATACCATCAACTAGTATCTTTAGTTAAGAAGAGATTAAAGAGTCAATAGCATGAATAAATGAATTTTATAGCAGTCATTCACAACTAAGAACAAGCAAAAAATCATGCAATAGTTTAGTTTTATTGATTTCTAGAAAAACACAAAATTCTTCTCACTTTATTCTTTCCAAAAGTTATTTCCTTGCAAAAATATTACCAAAATTGATAGCCCCTAGAGAAGCATGCAAGTCTCCTATTTATAGGTTTTTCAAGTCCTAAGACTTTGGAAAAAAATTATATAAATATAAATGGTTGCATATTTTAAGGTACACATTGTCTTGTTCAAACTACATGTAAAAATGTAAAAACCTTTGGACCAAAACACAGTGTTTGACCTACGAATAGGCTCATGCTAAAATGCACCTCTAAGATGAAAATTAGGGTGTCTTCTCCATCACATGCTCTTATTCTTCCTCATCATCTATTTTTAATACTTCCTTTTGCATTTATTCTTGAGATTTATCTTCATATTCTTCAAACTTCTATAATATCCCCTCAATCTTCTCATGATTTGGGCCTTCGGAGTGTTGATATGGAATTTTGGCCTCCACTTATAGGTTATCATCTATTAAGGAAATATTTTGAATGCTTTTAAATATGTATCTAACCTATCAATATAATTTTTATACTGTATGAAATTATGGATTGATTTAAAGCTAAGCCTAGAAGATGAATCAGTTTCATGTCAGATCAATGACTTGAATTCTTATTCTATATATTGAACAAGAATCACCTTTCATCCTTATTTGAGGAGTGAACATGGAATCTTCTCAATTATTTATTGTATATCACATGTAGGATTAGTTTTTAAGGCTCTTGAATCCTTGAATTTGCATAAGGAATCTTCTTTTGACTTAATTCTAAATTTTGTTAATCCCCAAAATTCCACTTGATTTCCTTGGTCTTCTTTTGTTAAGATCCATTCGTTGAATAAAATATATTCATCTACTTTGCTAAGGTCTTTAAACTTAGGAAACCAATGTTTTAGTTTTTTGAGATCTTTTATGTAAACATCATTTCTATTATAAGCATATTAGATTTATTCATCAATTAAGGTACATAACTCAATAACCAAGGCTATTGACTTATTTCCCTATTTAAGAAGCTTTTTTGACCACTCTTCGATGGCTCTCCCCATGTTTCTTATTTTCTTGATCATTATCAATGTCATGATATTTAGGGTATAATCCTAGAGTTGAAGTTGAACTAGGTTAACCAATGTATTTATCACTAATGAAATCTTCTCTACTTTTTCCTTTAGTTGATATTTTTTTCCTTATCCTTATCGAATTTCTCTATCAAGGAGCTAATATCCATTTGAACATCATCCTTCAACCCTTATGGGTAGCCTTACCTAGGTGTACTTTTGAAACTTGGTAATCTATAGTCATGACTTCATTCCTATATTTTTATGGAGGGGAAACAATAACTTCAATATAACTCTCCCCAGTGTTCATTTTTTTACTATACAAGAAACCTTCTTAAGTTTATTTGAAACTCAGGGAATTGGTATGGTAAGATTATTGAATTTGATATCTAGTGGTGGAACCATCTTTTTACTCTTTTTAACTACTTTATTCAACCATTAGGCTATTCTTATATTATAGGCTCCTTAAAATATGATGGTTCCACTTGAATTTGATCCCAAACCACAAGAGCCTTATCTATTACAAGTTCCATTTCTATATATGTTGGGGATGGAGGTACAACCTCTTACTCTATTACCTTTTATGTATTTGGTTCCTTTTCAAGGATGACAAGTGGGGGATCCACTCCTTTATGAAAATATTTCATTGTATTTGGAATATATTCCCCTTCTACTAGGATGAATTCAATGACCTCTTTGAATATATCCTGAGAAGGAAATTCTTGTAGTTTAATAGAAGGAGGAGGATCTACCAATGTTGAGGAAGAAGCCTTGGGGGCCAAGAAGGGAGGATATGTTATCACAAACTATAAGGTGGTTTTCTTGATTAATCCTTGTGGCTTGCTCAGTTTGTGCTCATGAAGTCTGCATCAATAAAGTGTGGCTACCTCCATCTCTCCTTAGCACCATGTTTAGCTTTGGCTTGGTTTGGCATGGATCAATATTTGGGAATCATAACACTAAGATGCAATGATTTTGAATGAATTAGGGCATTATAAGTTTGGCATATAAGAGCTTAAAATTCAATAGGCAAGGCTTCCTATTTATAGATTTTTGGAGTGGTTTAGAATCAACCTAAATCATCCATCTCAAGATGAAAATGTGTGGCTAAGGATTAATTTTATTATGTAATTAAAATTCATAAATAGGCTCATGAATATTTGGGATAGAGGGGCATTAACTAGGTATGAAGGGCCTTAATGAGGCATACATGGGAGGTATTAATTTAGATATTTATGGCATTTATGGCTTATGGATGCCACCCTATAAGATGAAGTCATTTGATGATGTAGTTAATGACAATCAATTTCTAAAAATAAATATTCAAAAAATTCCATGGAAAATTAACTTAAGCTCTTGATTTGGTTTAATTAGCCTTAAACATGATTAGTCAACTTTGATGAAAACCTTGGCAATTTGTGTACAAATTAATCAAATTAATTAAAATGTCATATTATTGGCTTGAAATTTGACAAGATTAGAATTGGAAGCTGATGTTAGATGTGTTATAATTATTATCCCATTTAGGATGTTGTCAATAAAAAATAACAAAAGCACGTATCTTGTACAAGAAATTTGATAGAAAAGAGCAATCCAGAGCACCTAAGTGCGAAAATGTCATTTTGACTCAAACTGATCTAATCAAATTTAGTTGCTTCATAAATTTCATTTCCCCATTTAATGACACTCTCGCCAACATTGGCACTTGAATTTATCAATTTCAACTCATTTAATATGTTTTAGTTTTTTTAAGCCAAATTGTGTATTTTGGTGGAAATTGGTCAAAAAGCTTGATTTATGGTCATTGGTGGATAGATTTAGGTGTCTAAAGTTTGCCCCTATTTGGAAATATGTTGTAAACCATAGGCAAATAAATGTCTTCTCAAATAATGAGAGATGGCTTGCATGCCAAAAAGAAGATGATGGTTGAAGAACAAGCTCTAAAGAGTGTTTGAGAAGCCTATGATGATGCCCCCTCAAGGGAGTGGCCATCACATTTGTTGATGGATGGTCCCTCAAAAACTAAATAAGAAGAAAGGTGGAATTAACTTGTGGTTGAGATTAATCCAAGTGAGAAAATGCTTGCATGAATTGATGTAAAAAGGATATTAATTTGCCCAAAGGTGGTTATAATCAAGTATAAAAGTTGAAATAATGATTTGCCCATAAGTAGTTATAATCATTAATGGGACTTGGATTATTTTATAAAGATGATTGTGCCCTAGTTAGGGTTGATTAGCAAGCATAACTTAAGGATATAACCTATAATATATATTAAAGATAAGCAGGTGAAAAGTGATGAAAGAGATGAATATAAGAGTAAGATTGATCAATAAGAATTATTCAATTATACCTTCCAATGAGGATATGCTAATCCTTATTATAAATAATACAACTAGAATGTTCAATGGGTTGATTTGATCATAGGTGGGAGGATTTTCTAAGGTGATAACGAGAAACTTCAGTGGCTCCATTGCTTGTAAACCTTCTTGATGCTAATTTTTGTTGTGGTACATGATGGTATGCATCATGATAGAACACCAAGAAGACTGTCCCAAAATATGCATAAGGACTAACTCTCAATCCAATAAACAATTGAAAATAATGCACCAAAGATAAAAACTATGATGACAATATTGACATATGAATATGGATAGACTCAAGAATAATGTGCACAAAGAATCACCTAATGCATACATATAGATTGAGTTGAGGCATCAATGTTGAAAGAAAACAAATAGGCAAGAAAATAAATAAATAAACACATAAAAAGCACATAAATAGATAAACAAATTTGAAATAAACAAATAAACAAAAATCTCAAAAATAAAATCAAAATAAAGCATCATAATAATGACCATGCCCTAGTAGGGTGAATCGAGGATAACTGACTAGGCTTAAACAGGATAAATATTTTTGGTTTTTTTAAATATTTGAATGTTTTTGAAATTTTGAGGTATCTCAAATCGTTAGAGAATGACAAGATAACTACTCATAAAATGATGTGAGCATTTGGATTAGGTTACTCACAAAATGATGAGAGCTTAGCTTAAGTAAATTTCAAAATGATGAGATCATCAAAAGGTGGACTAAAGTGGCCTCAACATGAATTTCGCATCACCCACATAGTCTCAAAAAGTCCCCAAGTCAAATTAATTTTGTCCACACAAAAGGTGGGGAGAAACTAACTAGGTCTTAACAAGTTCTCATATGTAATAAATGGCTAGTCAAATGAAAATAGTAATGGCAAGGTGAGACGATAATGCATGATAAAAAAATGTTACCCCTAGTTTTCCCATAAGTGTTGATAACTAGGATACAATGACATAGATCAATTACACTAATTTTTCCATAGGCAGTTATAATCAGTAGCAAGACCAGTGAAATATTGATTTGCCTATAAGTGGTTATAATCAAGATCACATAAACCAACTTTGATATAGGATAGAAAATGAAAGATATCTTTCAAAATCAACTATCACACTACTTTCATAGACTATCATTCAAACATAGATTTGATTGATTATTAAAAATTAATCAATATCCCCTCATAAAAGGTATAGGAAAAACCAAAGTAACCAAGATCAAAACAGGATTGAATAGGATAACTAAAAATAAGCTTTGGTCTAGATAGGAATGAAATGGTAGAATAGAATGGCATTGATGTAGGATAATGAGGGTTTTTTATAGATTAGAAAAAATGGTAAGAGGGCTTTCCCAAAGTTATGGGTGAATGGTAGGATATGAGATAATGGCAAAAGGATATGGTAAATAAAAATGACATGGTACAATTTCTTTGGCTAATGATGGTTGTTGGTTTTTGATTTGTTTGACATGGGTATAGTAGATGGCATATGATTCTGTTGTTCCTACTAAAGTGGAGATGCATGTCCTAATCATAAAATGATACAAATATAATAATCAATCATGTTAATTTCTATCCTATACCTCATCTAAATAGCTACTCTATCAAGAACTTGATGCAAATTTAGATGTCAAAAATATTGTTGTTGTGATCTTCATTGGTCATTGATTCTAATTCTTTCAAACATCGAGACAAGTTATATTTATAGCCTCTATAAAGGAAAGTGCAACCATGGATGGTAAATAGGGATAAATAATGGATGGTAAGTTTGATTTTTAAAAGTAATGGTAAATGATAATGGAATGGGTAATGGTTGGGAAATAAATGAAGATCAGGACATTCAATCACATGTAATGTTGCTGATGTTAGATTTGACATAAATTTGGATGTGGTGGGGTCAAATACCTTTAAATATTCTCTTGATAAGATCACCAAATTTTTTTGTTGTTTGATCCTTAAAATAACTACCATCTGATTAGGCTATAGATAGGAAGCTATTTTGATTTAATCTTTGATGTTATCTTCATCAAGTAGTGAATGACTTTTGTGCTCAGCTATCAGTGCCTCGATTAGTTTTTCACAAATGAAGTTATCTTGATTATTACATAATTCCTTTGAGAAGTTTTCACTAAGGAATTTTGAATTTTGACTTTGATTATCTTCTAGCACTTCTAAAAAAGTTTCACTAGAAGATGTTGAGTTTGAATTTTGCTTGTCTCCTAGTGCCTCCAAAAAGGTTTCACTAGGAGAGTGTTCTTCTTCTATATGAATGTGGTCTTGGCCTTCTTGCTCTTCTTTAATTGTTATGTTTCCATGGATGTGATTTAATAATGTGTGATTCTATTGATCCCAATCAACACTTGTGGGAGATGGAATGTCAATAATATGACTATTTAGTTGATGGTAATGGCCTATAAAATTTTAATGGAATGGGGAGAGGTTGCATAATCCTCATAGAAGATACTAGGATAACTCATGTTGAATATAAATTAATCATCTTCAAAAACTATAGAAGGATCAAAAATATATTCAAATTGATCTGTGAGGCATACGTAACCAATATTGTAACAATCATGAATGTATTTTATTGTTGAATATAGTTTTGACTTAATGGACTCTAAATCTGATGTTGAGACTAATGTTGATTCTAATGTTAAATTTGATATCATTTCAAGGATAAAAACCTAACTCTAACTCTGATTCTTTATCTAATGGGTACTTTGTTACAATGATGTCTTGTTGAATGTTTGGTATTGGACAAGTAATATCCTATTATGGCATAATGGGCTCCATAAAAATTGGTTTGTTAGAGTTGGACTCTTTAGGATGGGAAAAAGGTCAAGAGATAACTCCTCAAAGACTGGATTGTCAATAAGAGACTCTTGAAAAATAAGCATATGGTCGAGGTAATGATTTTCCCAAAGGTGGTTATAATCATTAAGAAGTGACTCAACAAATACTAGCTCATCAGAGTGGGATTCCTTGATAATTGATATAAGATCAATAGGCAACTCATCATAGGTCAAATTATCATAAGTGGTTGGTTTTCTTGGCCTTGGTTTCTAATGAGTTTGAAAATACCTATTTTGAACATAGTTTGGTCTTCAAATGATTGGATGGGTTGAGGTTTTGATTGGATTAGTACCAAATGAGGAATGGTATGTGGTTGGATAATGGTATGTCATTAGGGATCATGATTACTCACATGATCTAAAGGATAAAGTCTTAAAATAGTAACAACAGGGTGGTATGGGGCTTGGTTGTTTACACAAGACAAAGTACTAGGCCTTGAAAAGACTAGTTTGGGGCATTATGGAGCATGGTTACTCACACAAGCCAAAGGATAAGGTCATGGAAGGATAAGGCTAGGGCATCATGGAACTTGGTTATTCACATAAGCCAAAGGACAAAGTCTTGGTATAGAAATGGTTAGGCATTGTAGTCCTAGAATAGAAATGATACAACATGGTGGAGCTTGATTACTTTCATAAGCCAAAGCATCCAAGTTCTTCTCATAAACCATATCATTCCAGCCGATAAATTGATTTAGATTTTGTGGATTTTGACTATGTTCCCCATATGGAGTATTGTAGGGAGAATAATAAAACTCCTTAGAAAATATTTCTTTGTAGGGGTTCCTAGTTAGATTTTGTGTGGCCATTCTATCATAAGTTGGATTGTACATGAATCCACCATAAGTGTAGCTAGACATATCTACATAAATGATGAAAGCTCTAAAATAAAAAGACCTTAGAGTTTTTCAAACTCTAAAAAACTATGTCTAAAGGACAAATGGTTCAAACTTATTCTAACTTGGTCAAAAGTGGAGTTGTATCTCCAAAAAATGATTTGATCATGGAGTTGTATCTCCAAAAAAATTTATGATAAGACTTGGCATAAAATAGTCTAATGTCAAATGTCATACACATAAAAGGTCAATCATTTGAATAAAAATTGGCATGTCAAAGTCTAGGTCAAAGTGTTCCAATCAAGGTTTAAACTAGGAAAGGGAAAAGAGTTGCTCAGTCTTTTGTCTAAACATGGAGTAAAAAACTAGGCTCAAATAAGTTGTGCTAGGAATTTTGGCCAAATGGTGTCAATAGCTAGACTTGAAACAAAGGATTGATATGAATTTAATTTAATCTAACAAGTTTGGAAATAACTTTGACATAGATCTGACACATGGAATCAAACATAAACATTATTATTTGGTATAAGCCATAAGGCAAAAGGCTCTTGGAGAAATGCTATGTTATCCCTAACAAAGTCACAAACAATGATGAGGATAGGCATTGAAGAAACAATCAATAAATAGTTTTCAAATTTGAGTAATTAATTAATCAAAGTTATGCAACCCAAAAGAGAAAGATATGTGTATCAGCCCCATAAATTGAGGCCTAAACAAAAATCAATCAATGTTTGAATCCAAACTTTGACAAGGTTAATTGGAAAATCAACATTAAAAAATAAGATTTGACCAAACAAGCTAGACAAGATTGGAAAACATGAAAAAGCATAAACAAAGTCCAAATGGTTGATTTGACATGGTTTGAAATAAATAGTTTTTGGTGCAATGGTAAATAAGACTTGAAATAAATTGAGTAGCCTAATGGTGTAAGCATGCTTGAATGATGTGATCAATGTTATGTTTCAAATAATCAAAGGCCAAAATGGTTTGACATATTTTGGGAAACATAATGCTACCCCCTCAAACAAGTAACACACATAAACATGTTTAACAAAAATTTCAAGGCACAAGTGTGGTATAAAATGGACATCATAACACCTTTTTAGATGAAAGAGTAACGTATAAACAAATTGGTTTTGACATGGTTTACAACAAACATATTAGTTTCAGTCTCAAAACACTAAGTAAGAAAATGCAAAAATATAATTAAATCATCCAAATTCTTATTAAGGGTGTGGCAAAGTGGGGTTGACTAAAACTAATTGGTTTTCAAACATTTTAGATGGATCAATTACACAATGAATTTCACACCAAATGATGTAAAAGAAGTGCATTTTAATTAGGTTTTTGTGGCACTTGACTTGTTACAAAAAGGTCTTTCCTTTTTTACAACCACTACATCCATCACTTTCTTAGTGTAGTGTGATGTCCAAAGTGCAAATACATTACATATACAACTCCAACATTAGAAGGTGGTTTAACTTCTCAAACCTCTTATCTTAGTGGGAGTGGTTGAATTCAGTGTTGAGAGATGAAACCCTATCTCAAAGCTTTCCTATAGAACTTGTCTGAGGTAATGAAGTCACCCTCACAAGCTAAGATGCAATAAAATAAATGACTGATAGAAAGACTTTAGGCTCATTTCAAGATCATCCAAACTATTAAAAGTTTTTGGGGAGTGTTTTATATGACATTCTTCTATGCCTTAAACTAGGCTCAAATTGTGATGAGATGACACTTTTGATCCCAAAAGTTCCCTAAAAGAGATGGATGGGAGAGCATACACGCATGTCTCTTTTTTTTTTAAATAATCAACAAGCAAGTTTTACAAATAATTGAAGTGTTTATTTGTTTCTCCAAATTTGAAAATGTTTAATTAGATTCATTACTAGTCCTTTTGATTTAGTACAAAAATTAAAAATATTGCACAAAATAACCACATGAATTAATAAAAAACTAAGTTTATTTTAAACCCAAATTAAACATTCAAGACTTAGCTTAGATTCATGATTAAAATACCAAATTGAAAATGTTACAAGTTTTATGATGTGTTTTAAGCACTAAATTAAAAGTACCTAAGACTTAGCTAAATCTTAGGTTCATTTTAGGCACCAATTCAAATGTGTGAGAAACATGACGTTCATTTTAAGCCAAATTGGAAGTGTGCATAATTTTTGATCAAGTTCTTTTTAAACCCAATTTGAAAGGTGTTTGGTTAGTTAAAAATAATTAAATATACTTCCAAACTACCCCCTCAACTTGAAAAAATAAGATTACTATGACCTAATTTGAAGCACTTAAGATTTTGAGCAAATGATATTAAGAATTTAGCTCTT
Organism: Torreya grandis; assembly: GCA_037957365.1. Classification (NCBI taxonomy): domain Eukaryota; kingdom Viridiplantae; phylum Streptophyta; class Pinopsida; order Cupressales; family Taxaceae; genus Torreya; species Torreya grandis. The sequence goes on along the minus strand of JARHVA010000424.1, from coordinate 2,790,521 downwards.
GGGTTGACAGTCAAGTTGGGTTGATAGGCGATTTGGGTTAACAGTCGAGTTAGGTTGACAAGCAAGCTGGGTTGACAGGTGAATTGGGTTGGATGGGTGATTTAGGTTAGACATGTGAGTTAGGTCAGACAGGGGAACTGGGTTGACAGTCGAGTTAGGTTGATAGGTGAGTTGGGTTAAACAGGGGAGTTGGGTTGATAGTTGAGTAGGGTTGGACAATTGAGTTGAGTTGGATAGGCAAGTTGGGTTGGATAGGTGAGTTGGGTTGGCAAGCGAGTTGGGTTGGACAGGTGAGTTGGGCTAATAGGTGAGTTAGGCTACACAGTCCTGAGAACAAAATAGTGGCTTAGAAAAAATAGTTTTTTTCTCAAATTTTTATCTTGTTTGCCTCCACACTCCAAGATCCTACATGACAATGGTTAGTATGTTACTTTTAGGTGCACTTTGACCAAAATTGTGAGGCTGGGTCCCATCGAGCATGCCATTATGTGAACATAAGATTGAAATAGGGGGAGATTAGTATTGTGTTAGTGAATTAAAAAAATCAATCAAAAACACATTAAACTAACACCCTAAGCCTATCTCAAAGGAGGATCTTAGTTAACAAAAAAATGAAAAACACAACTAAAACATGAAAGAAAGACCTTCCTTCAACTTCCTTGGAGCTCCAAAATGCTTGTTGTAGTGGCTTACTTGGTTTGTGCTCATGAAGTCTACATCAATGAAGTGTGGCTACCTCCATATCTTCTTAACACTATGTTTGGATTTGGCTTGGCTTGGCTCAATATTTGGACATTAAAACACTAAGATGCAATGATTTTGAATGCATTTGGGCATTATAAGTTTGGCATAAAAAATATTAAAATTTAATAGGCAAATCCTCATATTTATAGATTTTTAGAATGGTTTAGAATCAACCTAAACCATCCATCTCAGGATGAAGATGTGTGGCTAAGAATTAACTCAATTATGTAATTAAATTTCATAAATAGGCTCATCAATATTTGGGATAGAGGGGCATTAACTAGGCATGGAGGGTCTTAATGAGGCATGGGAGGTATTAATTCAGATATTTGTGGCATTTATGGCTTGTAGATGCCACCCCATATGATGATGTCATTTGATAATGTAGTTCATAACAATCAATTTCTAAAAATAAATATTCAAAAAGTTTAATTTAAAATTATCATAAGATCTTGATTTTGTTTAATTAGCCTTAAACATGATTAATCGACTTTGATGCAAAACCTTGGTAATTTATGCACAATCTAATAAAATTGGTTAAAATGTCATATTACTAGCTTGAAATTTGACTGGATTGGAATTAGAAGTTAATGTTAGATGCATTAAAACTGTTATGCCATTTAGGATGTTGTCAACTCAAAATAACAAAGGCACATGTCTCGTACAAGAAATTTGATAGAAAAGAGTAATCCAGAGCACCTAATTGCAAAAATGTCATTTTGACTCAAAATGATCTGATCAAAGTTAGTTGCTTCATAAAGTTCATTGCCCAATTTAATGACACTCTAGCCAAAATTAGCACTCGAATATAGCAATTTCAACTCATTTGATGTGTTTTACTATTTTTAAGCCAAATTATGCATTTTTGTGGAAATTGGTCAAAAAGCCTAATTGATGGTCATTGGTGGCCAGATTTAGGTGTCTACACCCATAACCATAAAAAATAAACAATCTCAAAAAAAGAAAATTTTGAGGCATTATCAATTACTATATTTTGAGGAACACCATACCTAACCAAGATATTCTCCTTAACTAAATCAAACACTAATTTAGAAGTAATCTACAGTGGTGAGAACATGGGTGTGAATAGAACTAGAATGATAATTTCGCACACCTATGAAGTCAAGACCTCACTAATGGAAAGTCTCTTCAATTACCACTAGTTTTAAAGATAGATTTATGAGATTTGGATTACCCATAAATTGTTGACAAGATTCACATTTAAACACCCATTTTTGAGCATATTTGATATGGGTAGGATAATAATAATTAGATCTAAGGATCTTGTGTGTTCTGAAAGGTGAAAAAAATTACCACCATAATATTTGATGTGAATATATTCTAACAACCTCTTTGGTTATTCCTTATCAATGCACCTCAAGAACATGCCATCAATACCTCTCTTGAAAAGAGTATTATTCCATATGACCTACTTCACATATCTAAACTTTACTGTTCTTTTTTCCTTATAACTTAAACCCTCAAGACACTCTTTTTATGTGAGAAAGTGAGTTGTGTTTGAATACCACTCATTTTTAGTGCCAACAAAAATAATTGTATAAATCTCTTCTAATGAATCATGCTCTCAAGTTTCACCAATGGTGTCATTAGGCTTGTTGTCTCCCAAAAGTAGCATTCATTTTTGGGACAACATTTGAATTATTTTGGTCTTGCAGACCAAAAGTGTCTGTTCCATTTCCAAAATTTGTCCTAAACATTCAAATTCCTCATTTTCCAAGCTTCTCAAAAAATCTACGGACTCTTCAGCAGGATGAGAAGTCTACGAACTATGCAGGCAGGTTCATTTACACAAGTTCAAAGGATTCTATAGGTAGTTTCAATCAAAAGAATCAGTTTTCAACACTTGGTCATTTTCCAGAATTAGTTCAGAGCTTTGGTTCAGTTGAAAATCTTCATCGGCAAACATTTGACTGCAAAAAGAGGCTTGAACCATTGAACCACTTTGGTTCAAAGGTTCAACGGGTTCAAAGTTCAACAAGTTCAATGTCTTTGGCAAGAGTTAAGTGCTTCATCAAGGTTCAAAGTTCAATCATTTCAATCAGTTCATCGGGTTCAAGACATTTGGTCAAATCAAGGCGGCTTGAACCATTGAACCGTTGAACCATTGAACCACTTTGGTTCAAAGGTTCAACGAGTTTGAGGTTCAATGGTGGGTTCAACCAAAGGAATAGTTCAATGGCTTGGTTCAACCAAATGGTTCAATGCTTTATTTCACTCAATGTCTTTTGGTTCAACCAAATAGTTCACTCAGTTGGTTCATTCTTTCAGTTCATCCTTTGGTTCGACGTCTACAAGTTCAACAATATGTTCAAAGACATTTTTCAAAGCTTTGTTTGAACCGTTGAACCAAAATTTGGTTCAACATCTTAGTTTAATGAACAAGTTCATTCAATCCAATGGTTCATTTAGTTGGTTCATCGACCTTTGGTTCAAATGGGCTCGGTGCACTTCGTTGAACCGTTGAACTGGTTAAACAGATTGGTTCAAAGCCTTGGTTCAATCGATTGGTTCAACGTCAACGTTTCTATTGGTTCAAAGGCAAGTTCATTATGTTTGTTTCAATGTTTAGTTCATCGACTTGTTTAATTCATTGAACCAGTGGCTTGAACCATTTTTGGTTCAACCAATTGGTTCAACATCAAAGTTCAAAAGGATGGTTCAATGCCGAAAGAGATTTCTCGAAGGACAAGTGCCCTTGTGGAGGACACTTAATCCATAAAAGCACCTTTTTAAAAGATCATTTTTTTAAGTAAGTCAAAATGTAATTCTTTCAGATTTCTTTAAGGCATATTAAAACAAATGGCTCAAAAGACTTTGAGGAACAAATTTCTATGAACTTTTGTTTGTGGGAATTTTCCCCAAGAAAGTTGTCTGTGGGAATTTTCCCCGAGCAAATTGTCTGTGGGAATTACCCACGGGAGACTCAAATAGAAAGCCTAGGGATTTGTCTATGGGAACTACCAAAGCAAAGGGCTGCTAAGGACCCCAAAGGGTAGGTGCCCTTGCGGGGGACTCTCGGTGGCCAAAATAAAGGGCTATTCTGACTCGAAATAGGTCATTTCTCAAGGCCCGAAAGGGCAAGTCCAATCTGAAAGAATGCAAAGCCAAAAGCCGAAATAAGACCAAGGGGTGATGCCCCTAAAGACGTCAAAATTTAGGATAGTGAACTAGCCATTGAGAGCACATTGACGGGCATGTAAACGTCAATTTTAAAGACAATGAAATAGCCGTTAATCCTTTGAATGTACAAACCCAAATGCATTCCCAAAATTCAAGACCAAAACCAGTTGAAAGTAAAGAAAGATAGAATAATGGATGAATCTAGGACCTAATTCAATTAATCAGGAAAGGAGGAACAATGAAGGTAAGATCAAATCGCTATGTGGACATTGAAAGTTGTAATCTTTCAATTACATGACTTGTTTATCTACATTGAGAAGATCAAATGGGTAAAAATGCCCCAAAGTTCCAGCCTATCTTCCTAACAGTTCCCAATGCATCATGATGTATTACTGTTCCCAAGCCCTTCTTGAAATGGCTATATAAGGGACTTTCTTTCATTGTAAACGAATCTCTTTTTTGACAATTTGAACTAAACTCTGCCCAAATTGAGAGGCATCATTGAGACTCTGTGCTCAGTCTGTTGATCATATTCTATTAATGGAATAAGAAAGCAAGGGACTTTTTTAGACTTTGTGCTGTGATATCTTTTATTGTTGAGGAAACTATTCCTATGTCTATTTCCTTGATCTATTTTTTATTCCATCTATTTAACAAGCAAGATTAGTAAAATTAGTCAGGAAGGTGTCCTGAAGAATCAACTGTGGAAAGACTTTGTGCCCCCACAGCTGCCTTCAGTGTGTTTTCTTTATATTGCTGTGTAAAGGACTTTGAGAAGACTTTGTGCCCTCCTCATCCTTTGTATATTACTCTTGAGTATTTTAGGTGTCGAATTTGTGCTGTGTCTCGATTTCTTGGTTACCATACCTTTAGTTACATTCTGCTTTTATTTTTAGGAGTATTCTTGTGGCTGGTTGAATAGTTCTTCTGAAAGAAGAGGAGTGTTGTTTGTTATTCCCTTGAGTTTTTTCCTTTGTTTTGTACACATCATCTCTGAAGAAAGAGAGATGGATGTCTTGTCCTACCCTTGAGTATTATTTTCTATTTATACATATACATAACATATCCACAGGGAACCTCTCCTTGATGAGAGGAGAGAGCAGTCTCCTTCTGATGTGATAAACTTATACATTAAGATGACTAATCTTCCTACTTTGGCTGATAAGACCTATTTTGTTTACCAGTACGTTGATAGATAAAATATTCAACCAACAAGGCTTACTTTCAACAATTAGTTGATATTAACTATGACCTTAGAGTAGCTTGGTGGGTTTGATTTCCAAATAAAATTCTTGTACATTTATTATCCAGCCCCCTCATTTCAAACCAAGTTCTTGATTTTTTATAATGTATTTGGGAGTTAGAATTAACACCATGACAATAGTGTGCAAATTTAGAACGTAGTGCCTAAATTGCTTCATGGCCTTGACCATCGCATAAACATGATTCTCAATTAGGGAATATTTGAGCTCATTATTTTTCAATAAATAACTCATCAAGGCTATAGATGACTCAATGATTTCATTATTATTTTGTTCAGGATTGCTAATAAAGTATGTTCATATGCATATAAATAGACAATAAAATACTTGTTAAAATTAGAGCAAACCAGAATGGGTGCCCTCAAAATGGAAGTATTAATTTCATCGAAATATTATTTCCCTTCCTTACTCCATTTGAAATTAACTTTACCTCTCATCATACTAATTACATTTTTAGTGAACTCAACAAAATTGTGTATGAATCTCTTCAATAAATTTACCTTACAAAAAGAGGATTAAACACCTTATTTATTAGTAGGGAGAGAAAGGTATTAATTTACTTTGACCCTCTCTAGATATATTTTCATCCCTTATTTTGACATAATATGACCAAGAATATTTTGTTCGATCACTCAAAACACAAACTTCTTAGGGTTTAAAGAAATGTCATGGATCCTACATTTGTCAAACACCTATACCAAATGGTCATAATGATCTTTGTAACTTTTATAAAAAAATGTGAGATAATCCAAGTAAAAAATTATGATCTTATTCATAATATAATTTAAGGACAAATCCATCACCCTTTATGAAGTGGTTCCAACATTTATGAGGTTGAAGGGAATTTTCTTGTATGTGAAAGTTCCCTAGGTGTCGTGAATATTGTCTTATGTTGATCTTAAATAGAAACCTCAACTTGATTATACCTTAAAAACCCTTCAAGTATAGAAATCATATATGATATTTTGATGGCTTGAAGTATATGATCCATAATGTGTAAGGATAATTATCTTTAAAGGATGCTTGATTTAGATTCTTGAAATCAATTTAGGTGTGAATTTCACCATTCTTCTTGTAGACTAACATGATATTAGCAACCCATGTAGAGTGTTGGATACTAAAATTAATACATGCATCCAACATCTTTTGTATTTTAGCATGAATAGTTGAAGCAATCTTTAGATTGTAGTGCCTATATTTCTAGTGATAAGGAGACATATCTAGTTTCAATAAAATATTATGTTTCATTTCTTTAGGCCTGAAGGGCTTTAGATCATCATAACTCTAGGTGAACACATATTTATATATCTTAAATATATTAATTAACTTATCCATGTCATATTTATAAAAACACTTTCTAATGTTGAAATATCTAGGTTCCTTAGAAGTGCCAATATTCACATGTTTTTATTTATAAGAATCTAAAGATTGATGTTGGATTTTCCTTTTTATGTACCTATTGTGCTTGTCAAACAAGTCTTCAAGGGAATCCAATAATTTAGGAATTTTATTACCCTTTAATTGAATTACTTCTTCATGTTCACCAGTATTCAAATTCTCAAATCCTTTGGTGCCTTTAGTGAAAGAGGTGTGATTGTCTTGGACCTCATCTCAATGTGCATGTGAGTCCCTATAAGTAGAAGTACTAACCTTGAAATAAAAATTCTTGAAGTTATCTATCTTTTCAAAGAAGTTAATTATTTACTCATCAGTATTGAAAACCTACCAATGTTCAACATTATCAGGCACATTTACCCTAGACATTATCTATATTATCTATTGATCTTTCTTAATATTAGGGGGAGGAATCATAAGTGATGATGAAACAACAAGCACATCTTCCTTGATTTTTTATTATCTTGGGATAGACACAATATAAAAAACATCAAATTCCTTAATACAATCCCAAACTCTATTCTTATAATTCCTTAAATGGTCATTCTTCACTTGATATTGATTTCTAACCTGTCTCACGATAAGCTTGCCATACCCTTGTACCTTTAAATTTTGGATTCCCATTTCTTCAAATTTATGCAATCCATGAATAAAGGATTAATATTCAATGGTGCTATTAGTACACTTAAATTGTAACTTAAAGGAAAAATGGAAACTTCCTTGTTTGGTGAAATAATAATGACACTTGCTCCAGTACCAACTAACAAACAACTTCCATCAAATTCAAGAAGTCAAACATCATTATAATTACTCTCCACTGATTCTAACATATTTATTTATATTTAAAACATCATCATGTAGTTTCCCAAACCTGCATCTTCATAAATAATATCAAACCTTAGATATTTATATTTTCATATGGTAAGTTTAGCCTTCGATTTGGGTTATAACTTATGTTTGATACCATCGAATGAAAAAGTGGTATGAGATAAGTCCATCTAGATTTCACCACCTAAATTCTTGTAAAAACATCTTCTTAAAAACATATCATATGTAGTTGGGATTTTAGCCATGAGGATTGTCATTTTAATCATTTTTGCAAGAAGGAAGTTAGAGTGACTTAATCATCCTTAATCTAACCAGTCAATAGGACTTGTTGATGGTTTATTAGATACAACATAAAAGGCCAAATCTAGAAAGAGGATGAGGCAAGTTATAGGTGAAATGACCCCAATGGTAAGGTGAAGTTGAATCCTGTCAAGAGGAGCAAGGTGAAAAAGTGGTGGGAAAAGAAAAAATAGCACTAGAACCCACTTTAATTACTTCAAAACCATAGGTATTCTCACTATGACTAGAAATGCATAAAAATTACAAAAAATTGACCTTCACTCATAAATAATGAGAAAAAAATATATTATGATTGGAGAATGCAAATGTAGAGATCAAAATTTGGAAGTTTATAAGGAAAAGAATGAGAAATGGGTTTAGAATAAATAGTCAAGGTCAAAAATGGCCCACAAGTAATGGCCCTCATTAATGAGGTCCATTTTGGATTATGAGGATTACAGGTCAGCCCTCAAATTTTGAATCATACTGAGCAGGTGCCTAACTCTAGTAATCTTCTTGAGAAATTGTATCAGTGTTAATTTTAGCCCTTTTTATTTTTCTCTTCTTTGATTTGGTTTATGAGAAATTTTGAATGGGATCTCTCAATTTTCACAAGATTTGAAATTTTGGGACAATAAGTGGCTTCGACTGGGGACCTATATTTAACAAATGCAAATATGGACTCTAAGACCTCTAGGTTTAGCATACTAGCTCATCTTATTCATTGGGATATGAGGTCTTAGTAGGACAAAAACTTGTACAAGGAAAGACTAGAAATAAAGATGATAAATAAGAACTGACTAACAACCAAAAATGGGAAACAAAGAACAAGAATCAAACACAACCAAAATCCTAAGATATATGTGTGTGTGTGTGTGTGTGTATATATATATATATATATATATATAGATATATATATATATATATATGACTGGTGGGAATCGGTCTCTACTATTTAAACAACTTCAAATACTTCCCACTATAGGGAAACAATATATGAATGCCATCTAGGTTAGCCAAATAATATATGTTAATTCCATGGAATCGATTAATCTTGAATGGACCTTTCTACATAGAATCAAACTTTCCATGAATACCCTTGGTTCACACCTTTTATTTCATAGTTTGATAAGATCACCATTATAAAAATACTTATACCTGACATTCTTGTCTAAAAGTGCCTTCACTCTCTATTGACTCTCTATAATCCTATTGATCACCATAATTCTTTCTTCTTCCAACTTGTTGAAGTATAAGATCATTTTGTCTAGATAATCTATGAAGTTCTTATCCTCAACTGCCTTAGCTAATTGAAGAGATAGAAATTATAATGAGATAGGTAGGGAAGCATTAGTTTCATACATTAGATGAAATGGAGACATGCCAATAGACCTATTAAAATTGATGTGATCACCCCAAAGTGCATCATACAATTTGTTGTGTCAATTTCATCTATTCTCATCCACAAGCTTATGGATAATCATGACTATATTCTTATTGCTTGAATCTAACTAATCGTTACCCTAAGGGTAGTAATCTAAGGAATGAAATAAATAAACCCCATAACTATAATAAAAACCAACACTCTCAGAAGAAGAAAATTTTGAGGCATTATCAGTTACAATCTTTTGAAGAATAACATACCTAACCAAGATATTCTCCTTATTGAAATTGCACACTACTTTAGAAGTAGTTTTCTTTAATAGAATAGCCTCAGCCCACTTTATGAAGTAATCTACCATGGTGAGGACATGGGTGTTAATAGAACTAGAATGATAATTTAGCACACCTATGAAATCAAGACCTCACTAATGGAAATTCTCCTCAATTACCACTAGTTTTAAAGATAGAGTTATGAGTTTTGGATTTCCCATAAATTGTTGATAGGATTCACATTTAAACACACATTCTTGGGCATATTTGAAAAGGGGTATAATAATTATCTCTAAAGATATTGCATATTGTGATGGGTGACAAAAAATGACCACCACAAGCTTTGATGTGAAAATATTCCAACAACTTCTTCAATTGTTCCTTATCAATGCACCTAAAGAACATGTCATCAATACCTCTATTGAAAAGAGTATTATCCCATATGATGTACTTCTCATATCTAAAGTTTATTATTATTTTTTATTTAGAACTTAAACCCTTAAAAAACTATTTATATCTGATAAATTGAGTTATGTTTGAGTACCATTCATTTTTAGTGCCAACAAAAAGAATTGTATAAATCTCTTCTAATGAATCATGCTCTCAAGTTTCATCAATGGTGTCCTTAGGCTTACTCTCAATAATTAGTTGCCATTAACTATGACCTTGGAGTAGCTTGGTGGGTTTTATTTCCAAATCATATTTTTTCACCTTTATTAACCATCCTCTTCATTTCAAATCAAGTTCTTTCTTTATTATAATGGATTTGACAGTCAGATTTAAGACTATGACAATAGTGTGTGAATTTAGAATATAGTATATAAACTGCTTTACGGCCTTGACCACCACATAAGCATGATTATCAATTATGTAATATTTGAGATCATTATTTTTCAATCCATAACTCATCAAGGCTATAGGTGACTCAATGATTTCATTATTATTCTATACCAAGATCTCTAACAAAGTATGTTTAGATGAATATCTGTAGATAATGAAATACTTGTTGAAATTAGAGCAAATTAGAATGGATTCCCTTGAAATGGAAGTATTAATTTCATCAAAAGATTATTTCCATTCCTTATACATTTGAAATTAACTTTACCTCTCATTATATTGGTGATATGTTTAGTGAGTTTAACAAAACCAAGTACAAACATCCTTAATAAATTCACTTTATCGAAAGAGGACTGAACACCTTATTTACTAGTAGGGAAAGAAAGGTATTGATTTTCTTGGACCCTCTATAGATCTATTTTAATCCCTTATTTTGACATAATATGACCAAGAATATTTTTTTCATTCACTCAAAACATAGATTTCTTGGGGTTTAATGAAATGTCATGGATCCTACATTTGCTAAACACCTATACCAAATGGTCATAATAATATTTTCACCTTTATAAAAACTATGAAATCATCCAAGTAAACAAATATGATCTTCTTTATAAGATCATATGTGAAATTTCCCCTAGGTGTCATGAATATTGTCTTATGTTGATCTTCAATTGAAACCTCAACCTGGTTATACCTTTAAAACCCATCAAGCATAGAAATCATCTCTGATATTTTGATAGCTTGAAGTATCTGATCCATAATGGGTAAAGGAAAACTATCCTTAAGGGATGCTTGATTTAGATTCTTTAAATCAATGTAGGTGTGAATTTCACCTTTCTTATTGTAGACTAGCATGATATTGGTAACCCACATAGAGTGTTGGATATGGAAAATAATACATGCATCCAATATCTTTTGATATTTAAGAATGAATGTTTGAAGCAATCTTTAGATTGTAGTGCCTATATTTCTAGCGATAAGGAGACATTTCTAGTTTCAATAGAATATTATGTTTCATTTTTTTATGCCTAAAGGGTTTTAGATCATAAATCTAGGTGAAAACATTTTTATATATCTTAAATATATTAATGAACCTATGTCTTTCCTCTTTACAATAACACTTTATAATGTTGAAATATCTAGGTTCCTTAGAAGTTCCAATATTCATAAGAATCAAAAGATTCATGTTGAATTTTCCATTTTATGTACCTATTGTTCTTGTCAAATAAGTCTTAAAGTGAATCCAAGAATTTAGGAATTTTGTTACCCTTTAACTAAATTACTTCTTCATGTTCACTAGTATTCAGATTCTTGGATCCTTTGGTGGATTTAGTGGAATAGGTGTCATTATCTTGACCTCATCTCATTGTGCATGTGATTCCCTTTACGTATAAGTACTACCCTCAAAATAAAAATTATTGAAGTTGTCTACCTTTTCCAAGAAGGTAATTATTTTCTCATCTATATTAAAAACCTACCAATGATCAACATTATCAGGCACATTTGGCCGAGACATGATCTATATTATGTACTAACCTTGCTTAATATTAGGGGGATGAATCATAAGTGATGTTGAGGTAATGATTGCATATTCCTTTATGTTTTCTTCTCTTGGGATAGACACAATTGAAAAAACATCAAACTCCTCAATACAATCCCAAATGCTATTCTTTTAATTCCTTAAACAAGCATTCTTCACTTGATATTGATTTATAACCTCTCTCATGATAAGCTTGGCATACCCTTGTGCTTCAAATTTTGGATTCTAATTTCTTCAGCTTTATGTGATCTATGAAACAAGGCTTCATATTCAATGGTGTTATTAGTACACTTAAAATTTAACTTAAAGGAAAAAGGGAAACTTCCTTGTTTGGTGAAACAAGAATGACACATATTCCAACACCAACTGACAAACAACTTCCATCAAATTCAAGAATCCAAACTTCATTATAATTACTCTCCACTAATTATAACATGTTTATTTATAGTTCAAACATCATCATGTAGTTTCCCAAACCTACATATTCATAAATAATATCATCCATTGGATCTTTATATTTGCATACAATAAGTTTAGCCTTTGATTTGGGTTATAAATTATGCTTGATACCATTGACTAGAAAAGTGGCATGAGATAAGTCCATCTATATTTCACCACCCAAATTCTTGTAAAAATTTATTCTTAACAACATATTGTATGTATTTGTATTTTAGCCATGAGGATTGTCATTTTACCATTGACTAAAAAAGTGGCATGAGATAAGTCCATCTATATTTCACCACCCAAATTCTTGTAAAAAATTATTCTTTACAACATATTGTATGTATTTGTATTTTAGCCATGAGGATTGTCATTTTAATCATTTTCTATGAGAGTGAAGTTAGAGCAACTTGAACATCCTTGATTTAGCCAACCAATGGGACTTGTTTTGTATCCATTGAGAAACACTGACCAAAAGTATTCATACAAGTAAGACCTATAACATGAGTGACCTTAAAAGGAATGACATTGTTAGAATCTCTAGTATAAAAAATGTAATTGCTCAGCTTGTAGCTCTTTAATAAAAAGGATGTATAGAATGGTTCTTTCTTACAAAAAGGATAAATAGACCCGACCATAGATAAAGTTAAAGGTTCAACATTTGTGTGTGTAGCTAGGATTCCTTTGAAGTTTATTTTGTTTATATTACCTAAACCTCCTTTGATGAAATGATAAAGTTGATTCAGCTAGTCCAGATCTGATCTTAAATATTCTACTTAAGACATCTAAATTTTGGATTTATTAACATGATATAATATGTCAAATGAGGGAATATTAAAAGAATATTTGGCATCAAGGATCCCAAGTGTTGAGGCCACACTATTTTTCAAATTTGCACTAGTCTTTTGACTTTCTAGGTCCTGAGTATGAGATGAAACAACCACTCTAGCTTCTAGTTATTTTGTTTTCATTTGAGGTAGTAGAGGGGAACTTCTAGGAAGAATTATAGGCATAATGGATGCCTTAGGAGCATCCTTACTCACAACCTTCTCATTTTGGTTTATCTTATCAACCTTATGCTTATTTTTGGAATCCTTGTTCAATCTTTGAGATCTTATAAACACCATATAGGACTGACCATTCATATCTCCAACTACATAGTCATTCTCTTCACACTCATATTCCATAAAATAATTATTGGAGTCACCACCAAGTTATTTGGTTTCATAGTCCAAAAAACTTGGGTTGTCTACTTTAAGTTCATCCTCGTCATAAACATAAATTTCATTTGTCTCCAAAATTACATAGGCTAGAGGAGCCTTAACATCCAGCATTGATTGAGGAGCTGGTAACCTTTGCCAATTATTATTAGGTACAAAATTCCTCCTATGGATATCTTTTTTGGATGACTAAAACTATCTTTGAGGTGATTGCTTTTTTTAATTTAAGATATAATTTGCCAATTTATGGATCAACTATTCGTTGGACTCATGATTCAAATTCTGGCTAATATATTTTAAAGAATCCCTTCATAACTTCCTAGCCATAACCATATCATCTTCAATTTGAATATAAAATACTTGTGTTTTATCTAGATCACGTAATATGTTTCTCCTTAAGAGTAAACCAACTTCTAATAGTTGATCAATGATAAAGAAAAAAATTTGGTTTTCTTTTATGGGTTTACATGCTTAAGAATTTAGACTCAATAACCTATTAAACATGGAAAAAAAAGTCATGCATGGGTTCATGTGTCTCTTTTTTCATTTTATTCAGTTGAGAAAACATATATTTCACCTCAACATCACTTTCATTGACCCAAAATTAATATACCATCAACTAGGATCTTTCATTAAGAAGAGAGTAAAGAGATCTATAGCATGAATAAATGAGCATGAGAGCATTCATTCACAACTAAGAATAAACACAAAATCCAACAATAATTTGGATTTATTGATTTCTAGAGAAAATACATTTTTTTCTCCCTTTCTTCTTTCCAAAATTTCTTTCCTTGTAAAAATATTACCAAAATTATTATCCCCTAGAAAGGCATGCAAATCTCTTATTTAAAGTAAATTCAAATCCTAAGAATTAGGAAACAAATTCTAAAAATATAGATGGTTGCACATTTTAAGGTGCACATTGACTTGTTCAAACTACATGCAATACTTTAAAACCTTTAAAATAAAATGTAGCCTTTGACCTAAGAAGAGGGCCATGCTAAAATGCACCTTTACTCTAAAAGCCAGGGTGTTTTCTCCACCACTTGTTCTTCTTTATTATTTTAGGTATTCATTTTCCCATATTTATTTATTTAGGAATATTATATTTGCTCACATGGAGTTTTCCTACATTTTGGGATATGTTTGCTTAAGTGGAGTTAGTGTGTCATAGGTGTCATAGACTTGACTGGAAGACTAGGATGTAACTCCTCTATCCACTTTTTGTGGAGGAATTACACATCTATGTTGGGCTCTTTTGACCACATTTTTGGAGGAGTTACATTTTTATTCTATCGGGTTTTTGACCACCATTTATGGAGGAGTTACTCAGCACTCCTATATGTACACTTCACTTGAAGAACTTTCTCACTTAATAAATATTTGGGCTTTTTCCATTTTGGTTGTCTAGTATAATACTTGTTTTATGATTTAATTTTATTATAGCTCTTTGGTGGCATGAACTCACTTATTGTCTCATGTGACCATTTAACCTCACATTTTCTTTGTTCTAACTAGGATCATACTCTGATATGGTATCAGATCCAATCCAATAAATGTTTGTCTAGTTTTTCATTATTTCTAAGCTATTTTTGAGATCTTGATATTATTTACATATATTATGAGGTAATTTTTTAAGGTTTAAAAAATCTTGGGGGTATTAAATATCAAAAACATAGGCCTCATTTGAATGCACCTTTACAAAGATCTTTTGTTACTAGTTTTAGATAGGATACTCTCTGTGTGGTATTGGGTTATAGGTTTTTATGTAGGTTGGCACCTTTGTATGCACCTTTGTAAGAAGCCTTTAGCCTCCTCTCATAGACCTCTCATGGCCTTCTAGCTTGGTACCTCTATTCTATCTCCACGTCTACTCTCGGCATCCTGAAAAACCCTTAGTCACACCTCCCACCATTTGATGACCTGGTCCTTTTCTATTTGTGCCCCATCTAAAGGCTTATGACCTAGTATTTTTATATTTATACTAAATCAAATTCTCATGGATTGGTTTTTGTTTGTTCATGTTGGATCTAAAGCTCACTACCTAGAAAAACTACCTCCATTATTTTTTATAATTAGTTGCATTCCTCCATCACCAAAAAACTGAAGGTTCATGACTTGCACCTACTCACTATCCCTCGACCTTGTAACAAATTTTAGATCTACACCTCATCTTCTAGGGAGCCACAATTATTCTCTACCACTTTTTCCTCCTTTGTATGAGCTACTCAACCCATAGTTTATGCCCTTAAAGTTAGATTGAATGTTCATAACCTTTTTTTGAATAGAAACCAATATCTATAAATTCATGGTATTCATAATTTAGAAGTGGTTTTGGTGGTAGTTTAGTCATAAGAGTCTTTTTTATTAAAAATTTCAAAATTACTTTACATTATTAAACATTCCTTATGACGCATTTTATATTATAAATATTGATAATTAAGCTTAAGGCAAAGATATTCCTTTTATTGTTTTTCATAAAAACAATATACTTTTTTGGGGTTGGTGTAATGGGTGGCTCTTCATAATAAGGCTTTCATATGAGGGAGGTGGATCTCATTTCAGTGAAATTTCTTGTAAATATTATTGGGAAGTGGGAGTTCCTTTTATTATTTTTTCATTAAAAATAATATTGTATTATGAGTTATTAAAGATAGGAAATTGGTTTTTGAAAATCTTCATATCTTTGCTAGATGTAGACCGGAGGGTGAGGACTAGTTTGGTAGGTAGCCAAACCCCCTCACATTCAAAACATTATTTTTATCTCTTATTTTCTCACATTTTATACTGATTTCTTGGATGCATTATTGGTTGAGTCTAACATCCTCATCTATTTTACAAATCTCATCTTTTGACTCACGGCATTGATTACTCTAGATGTACTCTTGACTATGCCTGACATCTTTTGAGTGTGCATCTCATTGTTTGTAACATTTGGGGGCTTCATCATTTCATAGTTCAATTGGGTATATTGTTTTTTTATGTCTCTCTTTGCATTTATGCTTGCAATTTCAATTTCGTAATAACTAGAACTTACACTTATACTACAATTCATTTCTACACTAATACATTAAAGTTCAATCAACCCACTAACTCTCTTTAACTATCATGAATAGAAAATCAAGATGAAAATCATTATAATGAGTAAGGATTTGTATAAGATAATTGTTATCACTTGGATTTGCACCCTTCGAGGAGATGTCTCAGCTCTCCTCATCTATATCTATGGGCAGGGTACAAAATTGCTCTTTTTGACTATTTTATGCAGTGTATAGGTTCTAGGAGGTTTTAAGAGATGAAATAAAGTTTGGGAGGAAGATATATACTTTTACTGAGGTTTAAATAATAGCTCTCATCTCATCCAGTCAAAGCTGGCATAGTGAACATGGTAGTGAGAAGGGTGAAAACTTTAAATGAGAGCCTTTTTAAGGTGTGCCTAATGACTCTAAAGACATGGAGGGTCTTGAAACATATATTTTCATGGTAAACTAATGCTTTTTTTAATCTAAGTGCGTAACGTGTGTGGAAGTGGAGTTTTTTTAGACTATAGATGGTGATGGCTCATTCCTAAATGATTCTAGATGACTAGGACTATAACCAATGCATGAAAAGACATGTATGAAATATTTACCTCTCGTTCCAATCATCAAACCTATCCCTATTTAGCTTTGGGATGTTCAAATAGGTCTAAATCATGAAGGAAATTTTTTGAGCCAGAATGAGAACTCCTGTGCCACATTTCAAGAGTTTCATGACTTGGGGTGACACTTGTGCTTCTTAACCTTGCATAGTTCATTTCACATCTTATTCTCATGCATATGCAACTCCTTTTCTCAGCTTGACAAGTTTCCTTATGACCTTTTTACTTCTCTCTTCTTTTCTCTCTCTTAAGTTATATAATAACTAGCCATTTTAAACTTTGTAATTATGCTCCACTTGAGTATGGTGAAGCCCTATTCATTTGCATACCATTTGATCAATAAGACTACTAATTTTTCCCTCTTATATAACTATTCATAGTGTATTTTACTTGGATGATTGATCTTACTTAGTAAAGACTATGGATTCCTTAGCAGGTTATCTCATTCTCTCACCTATGTGTAACTTCTTCTTACAAGTCACATGATGTTTTCTAGGAAGTGTCAAGGTTAAGTGAGTTAGACTATTCACTAGTGTCATTCAAGGCCTCTTGTCTATCCCTTATAACCTAAACATCCATCCATAACCTCATAACAAAACATTGATGTGAGAACATTCAAATTGGAAAAGTGTATGTTTGGTTAGTCCTTTATTCTCATGTGTAATATGTAGCTGGATGGAAGTCATCAACTTATTTGGTGTATCACCTCCCGTAGGATACTTTTCTTTCAATTTTCTCTCTCCCTTTTTCTTCACAAATTTTAGGTGTAGTAGTGGTCCAAAGTGGTATATCAAAGGAGCTAACCCTATCTAGAGATTCACCTCATTCATAAGCTACCCACATCCTAGAGGTGTTTTAGTTGTACCACTTGGATGAGGAGAGCTGAGACATATACTCAAAGGGTGAAAATATAAGTGACAACATTTTTTGGCACACCTAGTGGGACCCTTAGTCTAAGAGGTTGAAATATTTTTGGTGTTGTCTTTCAACAATCAGCCTTTGAAGGCATCTATCTAAGCATCAATGAAAACTCTAAAGTTACATCAGCTAGTCAAGTAGCCCAGGTATTCTTGTTGAAAACTATTTATAACCATTCTTTGTGTTCTTATTTCTTAATGAATTTCCATGGCTGACCTTGGTGTTGATCACTATTTTGCACAAGTTGGTGAGACATTTCAAGCCTTTGGCATTCCCTATCAGCCTTTGTATGAATATTACCAACCTTGTCATGATCCTTATCAAATCCAACATGAATCTTATCAACCTTTTTATGAATTTTATTATCCCTATAACCATCCTTCTTAGCATCTTACTCCTCCTAGTCAACCTAATCACTTCTCTAGTCAATCCATTCCCACTTTCAAGCAAACTCTTTTGGGCTATGACAAGAACATGTTAGATATTAACACATAAGGGGGACATGGTCTAGATATTCCTATTAATTTCATCCATAAGGTGAGATATGCATTAGAGATAGTCAAAAGAGAGTGGGTACTTATTGAGAGAGCCAATTGGCAAAGGCTCATAAGTGAGATACTAGATGTTAGTGGCCTAGTTTCATCCTTGGAAGATATGCTAAAAATTCATGAGAAGTAGCCTCACCAAACCTATTAGCCTTCATATCCACTTCCCTAAGATTTTTATTAGTCCTACGTGATTCTCACTAATGAACCTAATCAATCTTATCAAAGTCATCCTTTTCTCAATCAGTTGGAAGAGAGAGTTGAAAATAGAAACCATATTTTTTAAGTAACTATTAATAGGTAGATTGAGTTGGCTAAGATGCATATGCAGAAATACATTTAATCAAAAAAATAATTAGAATCTAAGACCTAATTTCCCTCTCCAATTACATCCCCACCTCAAGAAGTGACTCCTAGATATGAGATTTCAAGTTGGAGATAAAGTAGTGAATCCAAGCCCAAGGAGATTCCAAAAATTTTAATCACTTCATCCACTCCTAAAATTACATCACTACCTTAATAAGAGACTCCTAATACTAAATTCCTAAAATGGAATAAGTTAGTGGAATCATGGGGAAAGAAAAAGGAGAAAATACTAGATAAAGAGTGTGAAGTTAAAGAAAAATTTGATCCTATGTAAGCTCCTTCCACCCTTCTTCAAGAGACTCCTTGTCTTCCATGTCAGACCTATTTTACTCTTTATCCTCATGATGATTCCTATAAGCTTCAAGATATACTTTTCCAAGAGAACCTAGCCAAGAAAATTGAAGGTCTAGAGTTGAGAATGGAATTGCTAAGTCAAGGTGTGATGGAAGGTTTAAACCCAAAAGAAGATCATATGCCTAAACACACCCCATATCACCTCCCTTAAGAGAGTACTTAAGTTGGATCTGATTTTAATGATTTTATTTTCAATTTTAAGGAAGATAATCAAGATATTTTATCCCAAGGTCTGCCTACCCTTCCTCAAGAACTCCCAAAAGATTCTCCTACATTGCATTCTCAATCTGATTTTGAGCCCTATGTTCTACCTCCACCAACTAGTTCATCTTGTCCTCAACCCATCACCCTTTACCCTAATGAAACTGTGGTATGATAACCTAAAGAGGATCATTTGGTTGATTAAAATTTATAACTCTTCCTTGAACAAAGTGTAGCTCCTTGGTAACCTCATTGTTCTAGGCCACCTAATTTCAAGATGCCTAGTCTTGGCATCACCAAAAAGGAAAAGGAGATTTAAGATCTTTCAACCCTTGAGAAGAAAAATCAGATTATGATAGAAAAGATAAAATTTTATATCCCTCAAGAGGTCTTGAGTGTTGAATAAGAGGTGAGTCATTATGTTGAGTCTTCTTGTTTGGTTGATAATGAAGAATGCCTTCCTTGTGTCAAAGAAGAAGTCTTGAATGAATTCCTTTTGGATTCTTAAAAAGAGGATGAAAGATATTTTCTTGTTGTTCTCCTTCATGATGTTTATCAAAGAGAATATGAGGACTTGTGGAAGTAGTTTTAAAATATTTGCAATGAGTTTGAGTCTCTCAAGGGGTCTACAACTTCATTAGAGATGATTACAAGTGATGGTAAGAAAGATGACATTTTTCAAAATTTCATAGAAGATCCAAATAAAATTTCATCTCAAATTTTGGAGGTCAAAACAAGATTCTATTGGCCTCAATATTCCAAGGAACAAGAAATCATTCCTCTTGAAACCATGCTTACAAAGAAGATGCAAGTTGATCATGAGATGAAGAGTGGGAAAAAATATGAGGTGTGTGTGCAAGGCCAAGAGGAATTATTTTACATTGGAGACCTATTTGAAGATGGTATACTTGAGATAATAGTAAGTGAAGTGCCAAGAAGAAGGTTTGATCTACCAAGTGTTAAATCCAAAGAACAACATGCTTGGCACCATGATTCATTTCACCAAGAAGGAGATTTAAGAAAATTTCCTTTAAATCTTAGAAAGGAGGTATGATTAGTTGATAGTTGTGCATAATAGTTTGTTTTTTTATTCCCCTAAGTGCCTTGATCGCATGTGTGTGTGTCTTGTTAGTTTGTTTACTTTGCTTTGTGTGTCTCCTTTTTTTATGTGGTTGAGGTAGTCAACTGGTCTTGTCTCAATCAAAGCATGGTTGTTAAGTGATCAAATTCCTCTTGTTATTTTTCAAACTTTAGATGACTCCTTAAGCCCAATGGACTAATAAGGCTACTAGTTTAGTTAGTATAGTAGGCATACTACCCCTATGAGCTACCAATTTGTTGACCAACTTTGACCTTGTAGGTCAAATTGGGACCCCTATAGGTAAAAACTTGATTTTTAGGTGTTTTATGGGTCTAATATATCTGTATTAAGGTGTATTATAGGTCATTTAGTGTGATTTCATGTTATAATAGCCTTGGTCATTAGTCATTTTAGTCCTTATATCATTTTGAGTCATTTTAAGGTCAAAAAGGGAGTATTTAATGACTTATACATCCTCCTTGGAAAATGTGAAGGCTCTAAAAGGTTATTTCATGCCCCATGTGTCTTCATATGTCTTAATCAACTATTGGTAACTGAAAGTGACAGGTTGTTTTGAAGAAAGGGAAATTTTCTTAGGAAAAAAGAAAAGCTTGGCACTTATACAACCCACAATGGAGTGTGACACATGGGATAAGGATAGGTAATGTATCTTAATCTTCCTTAAGTTCAATTACATGTTTTAAATTATATATAATTTTAAATTCTAAGCTAAAACTATTGTACTCCTTTTTCACCCTTCTAGACACACAAAACCAGTCTTCAGGTTTGTATTTGGTTCAGATAGTTGGAGAAATTCTAGGTCAATTACCTTTGGGAGGTGAAATTAAAATTATAGGTATTCATTTCCATAACAATAGTTTTAAGAATAATTTCCTATGATTTATTAACCATCCTCATGAAGTTGACTGTGTTTTTTTGCTTGCTAATCTATGTACCCTATAGGTTTTAACTTGGTTTGAACAAATCCATACAATCTAGTTATTATATTGATCCTAGATGATGTTGGATCTCCCATATATTGCTTCCAATTCTTCATTTCACATTTCAATATGTTTTATGGAAAAAGTAGCTTAGATTATAAGTGAATGCACTATGTTATGTTACAGACAGTTTTTCACCATTTTCAGGATCTTCATGCTTGATCATGACTTTAGAGGGATGTTATAGGTCCTTTTCCATGTTTTTATTGTGATCATGATTCATTTTACCTTCTCAAGTTAATTCTTCAATCAATATCCATGGAATTCTAGTCATATGCAACATATACAGTCTTCTACCATTAATGAACATGTATAGGTGACATGAAGGAAGAGTTCAACATTGAAAAGGAAGTCTGAGAGTTTGTATCAAGAATTATAATATCATAATGCTTAATTTTAACACCATGATAACAATTGATGGACATGGAAGGCATATTTCCTGAGTATGTGGAATATTTCATGTTTGTTGTGTATATGTAACTTAGAATGTTGATCTACAAGTGGTGTCTTCATGAAAATAATCATGTTGAGAAGGAGGTATGTGAGCTAAGAAATGCCTTTGATCATGAAATGAGTATATTTATAATCTTTGAAGAAGGATAAAACTCTTTTAGACCTCATAAACCATATATTCTACCAATTCATTTTCCCTACTACTTGTATAGGAAAATATGCATTTATAGGTGGTTTGACAAAAGGCTTAAGTGTCATTTGAAGTTTTGAGGTAGATAATGGAGCTCATATTGACGTTATAAAATGTTAAAAATATCCTAATATACATAATAAGAAGGCTAGATTTCTAAACAAAGTTGAAAATCACCTTCAAAAGTAATGGCTGCAGGTTTAGGGATCAAATCTCTAAATTGGCAGAAAAAAGGCCTAAGGCATTTTAGTGGAGGCCATATAACATGGTTGAAATGAATTTAGAGGCATCTAGATGATTATGTCTTGTAGTATCTACATGGGGGAAATAATTTAAAAATTTTATGGTCAACAAATTAGTGGAAGATGGTGGTCTGGAGCCTTAAAGTTACCCATTTTATCACTGAGTTTCTCCATTATCATTTATAGGTTTTGAACCTTTAGGTGCCCATTGATATCCTAAAAAGAAAACAAGACAAATTTACATGTTTATAAGACCTTATGGAGTGAAAGGGATACCAATTTACTTGGATTCCATCAGGATAAGTTGATTAGTGAGGTTTTAAGGTCTAGCAATCACCTATAAGTATCCTCTAAAGTGAAAAACTCACCTACAACCAACCTAAGGTGTAGGCTTGAGAAAGTGTTCTTTCTTGTAGACCTAGAGTATAATGTTAACTTGATTAAACATGAATACCAAAAGGAAAAGTTATAATGTGTATTTTTTATCTTATAAATACCTTCAAATGCACCTCATTTGACAATATGTACCTACAACCAACTGTAGATGACTGTTGAGGTAGTAAGCAGGAGATGTTGCTTGCAATGTTAACATAGATTGAGTATGGAACAGATATACCTAAACAATATCAAATGAATCTAGGGGGTTATAATTAGGTTTTTTACATTGTCTTTGAGGTTAAATCATTCAAATTAAACTATAGTTAGGACCCATATTCTACAAGAAACATAGTCAGTTGTGACTAAGTGGGATAATGAGCTTGAGCAAATAGTTAAAACCATATCAAGGTATGAATATCAATTATATTAGCATGGACATGATCTGGTGTGGTCAATACAACCTTTTCAAAGTCTTTAACCACTCTATTCTAGGCTTAAACATGTAGGGACACCTACAGGTACACTCCAAAAATAAGAACATAGTCAAGGAATAATACTCAGTTTGAGAAGACAGAGATTATGAGGAATATGTAGAAGCTTGGAGGTATGATTGAAGGATAAAAAACCTTCATAATAATAATAATAATATACTCATATTACCCTCATGATGTGGAAAACAAATAGATTTAGGACCCTAAAGATGCATCACTCAGTCCATAGGGTAAAATCCTTTTGGCACAGTCCATTTCACACAATCAGTCTTAAACTTTTGAAGAGTTGAAGGGTCAAAAGACTAGATAAAGAGTTAAAAAAAATTTTAGAGTTTAATTTTCACTTAGATAGGCTTTTAAAAAATTCACATTTTCTGTGTAAACAATATAAGTACCATTTATTTTGTCTTAGATAGAGGGTACTTCCCAAGGTGCGTAAATTGGTAGGTTTGAGAAAGGCTGATAGATGGATAGACCAAGAGTTGGGTGAACATTTATAAGAGGTGTGTGAAATGGGAATAAATATAAACAAATAATTTTAACACATATCAGGAGGGAACCCAATAATATGGCCTAGGTGGCTAAGTTTGTAAGCAAGCCTAAAAGGCAAGGTTTTGTTTTAGTGTCCAAATGAGAGGTCAGTGTAACTTCTAGCCTTAGATATGAATTTTAACTCATTTGAACATGTATATAGGGTCATGAAATATGTTTAAAAACTTCAAACTTGTAAAGAAAGCTATCAAAAACTCATTTTGGGCTTTAAGGTACAGATAGGCTTGTTAGGTAGGCTTAGGCCTAGAAGCCAAATGGAGGGTCAGTTTCATTTCCAATCCTAGAAGAGATTTGTAATGGATTAAAACATGTTTTCAGGGGAATTTTAGATATATTAAATCTCTTGGTATGTAGATAAATCATAATAAGGCCATTTTAAGGATCAGGGCCAAATCATACCTCTGTAAAATGTGAAAACAAGCTTGATAAGGAGATTTCAAATGCTCACATATTTCATCATACTTTTCATGGAGGCCAAGGGAGTTTATAGAAGTTGAAAGGGGTCCTGTAATTTTATTTTGTGTAATTTTTTTGCAAATTCAATGTCCCATCATTATGAACAAAGATTAAAAGCGTAAACAAGCCTAAACCCTTGAAAAACCCTTGCTAGTGACCAATTTGAGAAGATTGAGGAGATAATGCATCCAAATGGACAATTTTAACCATGAAATTGATTGTAGGTTGTATAATAATCTCTCAAGATCCTCCCCGACCTATTGGAATATACAAAATCTATATGGATAGGGTACAAAATTGTTATTTTTGACTATTTACGCATTGTTAAGGTTATAAGAGGTTTCAAGAGATGAAATTAATTTTGAGAGGAATATATAGACTTATAATAACTCAATATGGTCATTTATTGCTACATAAAAAATTCTAAGTGTTTAAAAAATAGCTCTCATCTCAACCAGTTAAAGCTGGC
The DNA here is from genome assembly GCA_037957365.1 of Torreya grandis. Classification (NCBI taxonomy): domain Eukaryota; kingdom Viridiplantae; phylum Streptophyta; class Pinopsida; order Cupressales; family Taxaceae; genus Torreya; species Torreya grandis. The sequence continues at coordinate 2,765,844 of JARHVA010000424.1, read as the reverse complement.
ATAGTGAACATGGTAGTGGGAAGGGTGAAAACTTTAAGTGAGAGCCTTTTTAAGGTGTGTTTGATGCCTCTAAGTAAATGGAGGGTCTTGACACATGTAATCCATTATATTTTATATATTTTTATGGAAAACTATTTTTTTTAATCCAAGTGTGTAAGGTGTGTAGAAGAGGAGTTTTCATAGACTGCAAATGATGATGGCTCATTCCTAGATGATTCTATATGACTAGGAATACAACCAATGTATGAAGAGGCATGTCTAAAATACCTTCCTCTCATTATAATCATCATACCTATCCTTAGTCATATTTGTGATGTTAAAATGGGGCTAAATCATGAAGGTAGTTTTTTAGCCAGAATGAGAACTCCTACAACGTATTTCAAGAGCTTCATGACTTGGGGTGACACTTGTGCTTCCCAACCTTGAATATTTCATTTAAAATAATATTATCATGCATATTTAACTCCTTTTCTTAGCTTTAAAAGTGTCCTTATTACCTTTGTACTTCTCTCATTTTCTCTCTCTCTCAAGTTCTATAAGAACTAGCCATTTTGACATTTGTAATTTATGCTTCACTTGAGTATGGTGAATCCCTACTCATTTGCATACCATTTGATTAATTAGACTACTTATTATTACCTCTTCCATAACTATTCATAATTTTTTTTACTTGGATGATTGATCTTGCTTAATGAAGACTATGGATTCCTTAGTAGGTTATCTCATTCTCTCACCTACTTGTAGCTTCTTCTTGCAAGTCATGTGAAGTGTTCTAATAAGTGTCAAGGTTAAGTGAGTTAGCATATTCACTAGCGTCATTAAAGGACTCTTGTCTACCCCTCCTAGCCTAAACATTCATCCATAACCTCATAATGAAACATTGATGTGAGAATATTCAAATTGGAAAAGTGTATGTTTGGTTAGTCCTTTGTTCTCATGTGTAACATGTAGCTGGTTAAAAGTCATCAAATTATTTGGTATATCACCTCCATTAGGATAGTTTTATTTCAATTTTCTATCTCCCTTTTCCCTCACAAATTTTAGATGCAGTAGTGATCTAAAGTGGTACATCAAGAGAGCTAGCCCTATCTAGAGATTCACCTCATTCATAGGCTACCCATAACCTAGAGGTGTTTTAATTGTGCCACTTGGATGAAGAGAGCTGAGACATCTCCTCAAAGGGTGAAAATCCAAGTGACAATAATAACCATGGGTGATGAAACTAAACCTAAAACATATGTAGAGATAGTTAAGTGGTATAACCATAAGGATGAAGCCTATGGTCTATTATGTCTTTTTGTAGCACCTAATCTCTTATTTCACTTAGATTCTTCCATATCACCTCATGATGTATGGACCATTATAGGTAAACTATCTAGGGATCAAGATGTGATGAGAGGTCATGAGCTTGAGAATGAACTCATTAGCCTATGTCCTTGCAACTTTGACACCCTTTAGGATTTTTTTACTAAGTTCAAGTCCTTAAGATTGTAGTTGAAATAATTTGGGATAAATAAATAATATGACCAACTTATTTATTTTATACTCTATAAAATAGGTCATAACTATTCAGTCTTTATCTCTACTTCCCATGCCACTAAATGTGCTTTGGGTACTACATGTAAAATTCCCTCTTTAGATACTTTCATTTATAACTTAACTAGAAAGCAAGATAAGTTGATCCAGATGAGCACACTAAAGTCCACAAAACCTCAAGACCTAATTACTAGGAATGGGAAATCAAAGACTTAAAATAAATAGAAGAAGATGAAGGATCAATAAAATAAGAAATAATCAACCTCTCCCAAAACCAACATTGTAGCCTCCACTTCCATTGTCAAACCTAAAAAAGAGAAGATTAAGTACGCTTACTATAAGAAAAATGGGCATGATGAAAATAATACATGAAAAAGTAAAGAGATCACCTACCTCATCTTATAGAGAAGAATAACATATGTCTTCCTAATTACATCAAGAATAATTTGTGATTTAGAAATTTGACTCAAAAGAGGATGGTTAGTATGGTGTTAGTTCCAAAATGACAAACAAAATGAAATAAACACACTAATAACATAACATCTCTAGGCCTAGACACTAGGGAGAGCTTAGTTAACGAAATTAAATGACAAACACAAAAAAAAGTAAGGAATCAAATACAAGAATTCCTTCACCTTCCTTAGATGCTCCAAATGCCTTTGTAGTGGTGGCTTGCTCGACTTGTGCTCATGAAGTCCTTGGCAATGGAAGCTTGGCTACCTCTACTTCTCCTTGGCACCTTTGGCTTGTGGCTTGGCTTGGCTTGGAATAAATTTGGAATGGTAACACTAGTTGTAATGGCTTCTTGAAGATATTTTTGTATTAGAACTTTACAACTAAATAGCTTAGAAATGATGTTCTTGGCCTCTCTATTTATACATTTTTGAGAATGTCTAAAATCAACCTAAACCATCCATCTCAAGATTTAGATGTGTGGTTGAGGATTAATTCAATTTTTGGAATTAATTTTTTAATTATCCTCATCATGACATTAAAATAAGGGGAAATTAAGAGGCATGGAAGGCATCATGGAAAGCATTGATGAGGCATGGGAGGCATGAATATTGATATTTATGGCATTTATGGCCTTGGAATGTCTTCCCAATAAATGAGGTTAATTGATGGTGAAAATATTCAATATTAATTTCTAAAAAAAAGTATTCAAAAATTTTATATGGATTTATTGATTAGGCCTTGATTTGGGTTAATTAATTCTTAAGCATGTTTAAGTACTTTATGCACAAATTACTCAAATCAATCAAAATGATTTGTTATTGGTCTAAAATTTGATTGGATTAGAATTGAAAGGTGATGTTAGATGTGTTAGAACAATATTCCAATTTAGGATGTTACCAATAATTAATAACAAAGGCACATGTCTTGTGCAGATGATTTGATAGGAAAGAGTAATCCAGAGCACCCAGGTGTAAATTTGGCATTTTGACTCGAACTGATCTGATCAAAGTTAGTTGGCCCATAAATTACATTACCCCATTTAGTGATGGCAAAAATTGGAACTTTAATATGTTAATTTCACATCATTTATCATGTTTTAGTATTTTGAGGCCAAATTGTGCATTTTAGGTAGAAATTGGCCAAAAGCCTAATTGGAAGTTATCGGTGGCTAGATTTAGGTGTCTATAGTTTGCCCCTATTTAAGAAGGCATTACAAACTATAGGAAAATTAATGTATTCTCAAAGAATGAGAAGTGACCTATATTTCAAAATGTATATGATGGTTGAAGAGTAAATCTCCAAATGGTTTTTGGGAAGCTTATGATGATTCCCCCTCGAGGGAGTGGTCATCACATTTATTGATGGATGGTCCCTTGAAAAGAAAAAAGAAGAAAGGTGAAATTAATTCATGGTTGATATTAATCCAAATGATAAAATGCTTGCATGCATTGATTTAAAAAGATAATTGATTTATCCAAAGGCAATTATAATCAGGAATAAAAGTCAAAATAATGATTTGCCCATAGGCAATTATAATCATTACGAGGACCTAGATTGGCTAAATATGATTTTACCCCAGTTAGGGATGATTAGCAAGCATAAGTCAAGGATATAAGCTATAATATGATTAAATATGAGTAGTTATAAAGTGATGAAAGACATGGATAGAATAATAAGATTGATCAATAGAAAATGATTCAATTGTACTTGTCAATGAGGAGATGTTTGTCCTGATTAACAATGATACAACTAGAATGGTCAATGGATTTATTTGATCAAGGGTGGGATGGAAGGGTTTTCCAAGGTGCTAAGGAGAAAATTTTGTGGCTCCATTGATTGTAGACATTCCTAAAGTTAATTTTTTCTATAGCATGTGATGGTACATTTTATGATAGAACACCATGAAGACTATCCCAAAATATGCATAAGGATTGACTCCCAATCCAATAAACACTCAAAAATAATACACCAATGATAAAAACCATGATGATAATATTGACGTATGAATATGGATAGACTCAAGAATAATGTGCTCAAGGAATCACCCAATGAACACATATAGACTGAGTAAAGGCAATAGTGTTGAAAGCAAACAAATAGGCAAGAAAATAGATAAATAAATAGAAAAACAAACTAACTAAAATAAAGAAACAAAAAAGAAGCCTAAAAAAAAGAAAAATAAAGAATCCTAAAAATGACCATGCCCCAGTAAGGTGGATCGAGGATAACTGACTAGGCTTAAATAGGACAAATATTTTTGGATTTTTGAAATATTTGAATGTTTTTGGAATTTTAAGGTATCTTAACTTGTTAGAGAATGACAAGATACCTACTCACAAATTGGTGATATCATTTGGCTTAGGTTCTCAAAAAATGGCTATAGTGCATAGAAAGGGGGACTAAGGTGACCTCAACATGAATTGAGCATGACCCACATCGTCCTAAAATGATCTCAAGTCATAGTAATTCCATACACATATAAGGTGAGGAAAAACCAAGTAGGTCCTAACACAATAAACACAACAAAAAATCAAGGAATAAAATAAAAGAATTCCTTCACCTTCCTTGGATGCTCCAAATGCCTTTGTAGTGGTGGCTTGCTCAGCTTGTGCTCATGAAGTCCTTGGCAATGGAAGCTTGTCTACCTCCACTTCTCTATGGCACCTTTGGCTTGTGGCTTGGCTTGGCTTGGAATCAATTTGGCATGGTAACACTATTTGTAATAGCTTCTTGAAGATATTTGTCAATTATAAATTTACACCAAAATAGCTTATAAATGATGTTCTTGGCCACTCTATTTATAGATTTTTAGGAATGTCTAAAATCAACCTGAATCATCTATCTCAAGATTGAGATGTGTGGTTGAGGATTAATTCAATTTTTGGAATTAAGTTTTTAATTATCCTCATCATGACATTGGAAGAAGGGTAAATTAAGAGGCATGAAGGGCATCATGGAAGGCATTGATGAGGCATGGGAGGCATGAATCTTGATATTTGTCGCATTTATGGCCTAAAGATGTCTTCCCAAGAAATGAAGTAACCTGATGATGCATATATTCAATATTCATTTCTAAAAATAGGTATTCAACAAGTTTTTATGGAATTATTGATTAGGCCTTTATTTGGGTTAATTAGTTCTGAAGCATGTTTAAGCACTTTATGCACAAATTACTCAAATTGATCAAAATGCTTTGTTATTGGTCTAACATTTGACTAGATTAGAATTGGAAGGTGATGTCAAATACGTTGGAACCATATTCCTATTTAGGATGTTACCAATAAAAAATAACAAAGGCACATGTCTTGTGTAAAATATTTGATAAGAAAGAGCAATCCAGAGCACCCAAGTGCAAATTTGGCATTTTGACTCGAAATGATCTGATCAAAGTTAATTGGTCCATAAATTGTATTACCCCATTTAGTGATACCCTGGCCAAAATTGGTACTTGAATATGTTAGTTTCACATCATTTATCATGTTTTAGTGTTTTTAAGCCAAATTGTACATTTTAGGTGGAAATTGGCCAAAATCTTGATTGGATGTTATCGATGGCCAAATTTAGGTGTCTATAATTTGCCTCTATTTAGGAAGGTATTACAATGTATAGGCAAAGTAATGTTTTCTCAAAGAATGAGAAATTACCTGTATGCCAAAGAGAAGATGATGGTTGAAGAGCAAAGCTCCAAATGGTTTTTTGGAAGCCTATGATGATGCCCCCTCGAGGGAGTGGGTATCACATTTGTTGATGGATGGTCCCTCGAAAGGAAAAAAGAAGAAAGGTGGAATTAATCCATGGTTGAGATTAATCCAAATGAAAAAATATTTGCATGCATTGACTTTAAAAGATTAATAATTTTCCCAAAGGCAATTATAATAAGGAACAAAATTTAAAATAATGATTTTCCCATAAGTAGTTATAATCATTACGAGGACCTAGATTGGCTAAAAATTATTTTTCCCCAGTTAGGGTTGATTAACAAGCATAAGTCAAGGATATAACATATAATATAGAATAAATATTAGTGGGTGTAAAGTGATGAAAGACATGGATAAAAGAATAATATTGATCAATAGAAAATGATTCATTTGTACCTGTTAATGAGGAGATACTTGTCCTAATTAACAATGATACAACTAGAATGGTCAATGGATTGATTTGATCAAGGATGGGATGGAAGGGTTTTCCAAGGTGCCAAGGAGAAACTTTTATGGCTCCATTGATTGTAGGCCTTCATAAAGCTAATTTTTGTTGTAGCATATGATGGTAGGCTTTATGATAGAACACCATGAAGACTATCCCAAAATATTTATAAGGACTGACTCCTGATCTAATAAACACTTTAAAATAATACACCAATGATAAAAACCATGATGATAATATTGACGTATGATATGAATAGACTCAGGAATAATGTGTTCAAAGAATCACCCAATGAACACATATAGACTGAGTCAAGGCAACAATGCTGAAAGCAAACAAACAGGCAAGCAAGCAAACAAACAAATAAACAAACAAACAAACAAACAAACAAACAAAAAGCCTAAAAACAAAAGCAAAAAAAGCATCCTAACAATGACCATGCCCCAGTAAGGCAGATCAAGGATAACTAACTAGGCTTAGATGAGACAAATATTTTTGGATTTTTAAAATATTTAAATGTTTTTAGAATTTTAAGGTATCTTAACTCATTAGAGAATGACAAGATACCTGATCACAAAATGGAAATAGTGTTTGGCTTAGGTTGCTCATAAAATAGTGAGAGCATATGGAAAGGGAGATTGAGGTGACCTCAACACGAATTGAGCATGACCCACATGGTCCTGAAATGATCTCAAGTCATAATAATTCCATCCACACAAAAGGTGAGGAAAAACCAACTAGGTCCCAACAAGTTTTCAAATCCAGCAAATGGCCAATCAAATGAAAATAGTGATGGCAAGGTGATATAAAAATTCATGGTAAACAAATATTTCCCCTAGTTTGTCCATAAGAAGTTATAACTAGGATACAATGGAATAGGTCAATGATATTAATTTTCCCATAGGTGGTTATAATTAGTAGCAAGATTAGTGAGACACTATTTTTCCCATAGGTGGTTATAATTAGGCTCACATAAATAAATGTAGATATGGGATGAAATATATCTTGCTAGATCAACTATCACACTACTTTCATAGACTATCATTATAAACATGGATTGGATTGATTATTGAAACTTAATTGGAATCCCCCCACAAAAGGTGCGGGAAGAACCAAATGAACCAAGATCAAAATAGGATCGGGTAGGATGACTAAAAATAGGCTTTGGTATAAATAGGAATGGAATGATATGATGGTATGATTTTGCTTAGGAAAATGGTAAGAGGGTTGCCCCAAAGTGGTGGGGTGAATGGTTGGGTTGATGATAATGGCAAAATAATATGTAACAATGGCAATGGAATGGAAATGTGAAGTGGTATGGTACATGTTGTTGGCTTGGGTATGGTAAAATGGCATATGATTCTATTGTTCCTATTGATGGGGAGATGCACATCATAATCAGTAAATGATATAAATAGAATACTTGACCATGTTAATAGTTAGCACACACTTCATTTGAAAAGTTGCTCTATCAAGAACTCAACATAGATTTTGATGTTGAGAATACTTTGTGATCTTCCTTGGTCATTGATTCTAATTCCTTCAAATGTTGAGACAAGGTATCTTTGTAGCCTCTACAAAGGAGAGTGTGGTCATGGATGGTGAACAAGGACAAATAATGGATGGTAGGCTTGATTGTGAAATGGAATGGTTAATGATAATGGAAAGGGTAATGGTGGGGAAATAAATAAAGATTAGGACTTTCAATCACACGTAATGTTGTTGATGTCAGATTTAACATATTTTTAGATGTGGTGGGGTTGAAGACCTATTCTCTTGATAGGACCACCAGCTTTTTTTGTTGTTAGTATTAAGAGTAGCCACCATCTGATCAAGCTGTAGATAAGAAGCTATTTGGATTTGATGTTTGATTTTGTCTTCATCAAGTAGTGAAAAACTTTTGTGCTCAGCTATTGGGGCCTCAAATATTTTTTCACGAAGGAAGTTATCTTGATTATCATGTAGTGCCTCTAAGAAGGTTTCACTAATGAACATTAGATTTTGACTTTGATTTTCTTTTAGTACTTCTAAAAAAAATTCACTAGAAGGTGTTGTGTTCTGACTTTGATTGTATCCTAGCACCTCTAAAAAGGTTTCAATAAGAGAGTGTTCTTATGCTACATGAATTTGGTCTTGGCTTCCATGCTCTTCTTTAACTACTATGTCTCCATGGATGCAGTTCAACAAAGTGTGATTATGTCGATCCTAATCGACACTGGTGTGAGATGGAATGTCAATGATATGGTTATTTGGTTGATGGTAATGTATTGTGGAATGGTAATGGAATGGGCAGAGGCTACATAATCGTTATAGAACATACTAAGATAACTTGTGTTGAAGCTGAAGTAATCATCCTTAAAAATTGTAGAAGGATCTCAAATGTATTAAAATTGATTTACAAGGTATACATAACCAACATTGTAACAACCATGAATATATTCTTCTTATAAATTTGATTATGACTCAAGGGATTCTAAATCTAATGTTGAGACTGATGACAATTCTAATTATGATGCTAAATATGATGTCGATTCAAGAATAGAACCTGACTCTAACTCTGATTCTTCATCTAATGGGTATTATGTTACAATGATGTCTTGTTGAATTGTAGTTTTGGACAAGTAATGGCCTAGAATGGCATAATGGGATCCACAAAGATTGGTTTCTCAAAGTGAGTCTCCTCTACAATGTGAAAAAGGTCAAGAGATAACTCCTTAGAGACTGGCTTGTCAATAGAAGGCTATTGAAAAAAAAGCACATGGTCAAGGTAATGATTTGCCCAAAGGTGGTTATAATCATTAGAAAGTCACTTAGCAAAGACTGGCTTATTAGAGTGAGACTCCTTGACAACTAGTATAGGATCAATAGGTGATTCATCACATATTGACTTATCATAAATGGTTAGTTCAACAAAAAACATCTTGGATTGGTTGGTTTTCTTGGCCTTGGTTTCTAATGAGTTGGAAGATACCTATTTTAAACACAACTTGGTCTTCAAATGATTAGATCACTTGAGGTTTGGATGGAATTGGTACTAGATAAGTAATTATCTATGATTGGATAATGGTATGGCATTGGGTAGTATGATTGCTCACATGACCTAAAAGACAAAATCCTAAAATGGTAATGATAGGGTGGTGTGGAGCATAATTAATCACATAAGCCAAAGGACTAGGTCCTATAATGATGAAGGGGCATTATGGAGCTTGATTACTCACACAAACCAAAGGAATAAGTCTTGGTATAGAAATGGTTGGTCACTGTGGAGCTTGATTTCTCACATAAGCCAAAGGACTAGGTCTAGGAATGGTAATGGTATTCCTTGGATATTGTGGAGCTTGATGGCTCATATAATCCAAAGGAGGGTTAGGGGTAGTCAATGATCAGATAGAAAAAGTACATCATGAAACTTGATTGCTTGCATAAGCAAAAGCATCTAAGTCTTCCTCATAAACCATATCATCCCAGTCATGAGTTGGATCATAAGTTAGTTCTTGACTGTGTTCCATGTACTTATTTTTGAAAAGAGGGTATGCATTTGCATCCCAAACAACATTATCTATATTTGGGTCTTCAAAGTCCTCTTCACAAGCCTCTTCATACCAATCAAGGTCGCGATTTGGATCATAATTTGCTTTGTGACTTTGTTCTCATGAATGATTAATATGAGATAGATAGAAATCTATCTCACAAACCATATTAGCATCCTTGGGGTTTGACAAAAGCCATAAAAGTCATTTTGTGTGGCCATTCTATCATAAGTTGGATTGTAAATGACTCCAACATAAGTGTAGTGAGACATATCTACGTAAATTATGAAAGCTCTAGAAATAAAAGGGCTTAAAATTCTACAGAGTCTAATAAAAGTCTAACTTGGTCAAAAGTTGGAGCTGTATCTCCAATGTGGTTTGAAAGTGGAGCTATATCTCCCAAAATGGTTTGTGCTAAGACTTGGCATAAAATAGCCTAATGTCAAACATCTAAAATCAAATGTCATACAAATAAAAGGTTAAGCATTTGAATAAAAATTGACATGTCAAAGGTCTAGGTCAAAGTGTTCCAAACAAGGTCTAAACTCGGAAAGGTGAAAATTGAGTTGTTAGGTCTTTTGTCTAAATGCAAAGTCAAAAGCTAGGCTCAAACAAATAGGCATATGTTAGGACTTTTGACCAAACATCAACAAAATCTAGACTTGAAACAAAGGCTAATGTGATTTTATTTAATCTAAAAAGTTTAGAAACAACTTTGACATAGACCCGACACATGGAATCAAACATAAACATGATCAATTGGAATAAGGCATAATACAAAAGGCTCTTTGAGAAAGGCTATGTTCTTCCAAATAAAGGCACAAACAATGTTGAGGATAGGTGTTGAAAAAATAAACCATCAATAGTTTTTAAATTTGGGTAATCAATTATCCAAATTTATGCAATCCAAAAGAGAAATATATGTGTATCATCCCCATGAATTGAGGCTTAAACAAAAATCAATCAATGTTTAGATCCAAACTTGACAAGGCTAATTGAAAACTCAATGATGAAAACTAAGATTTGACCAAACAAGCTAGACGAGATTGGATAGCATGACGGCACATGACAAAGGTATAAATGGTATACACAAAGTGGTTTAAAACAAATGGTTTTTTATACAAGGTGAAATAAGTCTTTAAAAAAATTAGCAGCCTAACGGCATAAGCATACTCAAATAATCTGGTCAATGTTATGTTTCAAAGACTTAAAAGGCTCAAAAATGTTTTGACATGATTTGGGAAACATAACACTACCCTTCTTAGCTCAAATACATGATTTTGACATGGCTTATGAACAAATAAACAAGTTTTAGTCTCAAAACATACCAAACAAAAATGACCAAAATAAGTATAATCATCCAAATCTTAGCAAGGGTATGGCAAAATGGGGTTTACTAAACTAGCAAGGTTTCAATCATTTTAGGGGAATTAATTGCACAATGACTTTCATGTCAAATTATATAAAAGATAAGCATAAAAATTGGGTGATTGTGGCATTGGCTAGTTGTAAAAAGGTCTAGTCCTTTTTACAACCACTACATCCAGTTGTTTACTCAGTGCAATGTAATGTCCAAATATAGATACGTCCCATGTGAAACTCTAAAAGAACTAAATAAAGTCAATGTTGGGAGGTGAAACCCTAGTTCAAATCTTCCCTAAATAACTTTTAGGAGGTAATGGCATCCCCCTCACAAGCCAAGTTTGCATGAAAATAAAGAACGTATAAAATAGAAATATTTTAGGGTCATTTTCAAGATCACCCAAATTTTGATGAGTTTTTGTGGAGTGTTTTGGACAACTTTCTTTATAATATTTGGACTAGGCTACTTTTAATAGGAATGGTGCTTTTGATTCCAATGATTCCCTATAGGGGACAAATGGAAGAGCATACACACAACATTCCACTTTTTTCCAAACAAAAATTTGATTAAACAACTATTGTAAACAAGAATTGACAAGTGTGTTCAATTTTAAGCCCAAAATAAAATATTTGGTGGTGTTCCTTTGATCCCTTGGTCTTAGCTGCAAACCTTGAAAACATTCACCAAAAACATCTAAATCCTTTGTTAAATACCCAAAACAAGGTTCTTAATTTATTTTTAAGAATGCAAAGGTGATTTAAACATATTTTGAGCAAATATCAAGCTTGGTCCTGTAGCAAAAATGTTAGCATGTCCTTTAGCTTTGAAGCTCTTTTTGGTTTGAAACAATAAACTTTGAAAAAGTAGCTCTCAGGTCTATATTTTTGGAAAAACACAGTGACTGACATCAGTTATTACCACTGACATCAGTTACTTTGGCTAACTGAGATCTAATAGATGTCAATTTTTCTAACTAACGATGATTAAGATATGTAACCGATGTTGGTGTTACTTTTCAACATCAATTACTATGTAAAATTGTGGTAAACAAAAATGGCAAAATAAAGCTAGAAAATCAATTTACAAGAGTTTTAAGGGCTCAAATAAATATTCTAAAGTTACAAAATGATCTCCTTCAGGTGTGAGATGTGTCTTGTCCCACTGAGCACGCCATTATGTGATCTAGGAATTTGACTCAAGAAAGGATGGTTATTATGGTGTTAGTTCCAAAATGACAAACAAAATGAAATAAACACATTAATAACAAAAAATCTCTAGGCCTAGACACTAAGGAGATCTTATCTAACAAAATCAAATGACAAACACAACAAAAAATCAAGGAATCAAATACAATAATTCCTTCACCTTCCTTAGATGCTCCAAATTCCTTTATAGTGGTGGCTTGCTCAGCTTGTGCTCATGAAGTCTTTGGCAATGGAAGATTGGATACCTCCAATTCTCCTTGGCACCTTTGACTTGTGGCTTGGCTTGGGTTGGAATCAATTTTTCATGGTAACACTAGTTGTAATGGATTCTTGAAGATATTTGTGCATTATAACTTTACACCAAAATAGCTTAAAAATGATGATCTTGACCTCTCTATTTATAGATTTTTGAGAATGTCTAGAATCAAATTAAACCATCCATCTCAAGATTGAGATGTGTGGTTGAGTATTAATTCAATTTTTAGAATTAATTTTGTAATTATCCTCATCATGACATTGGAAGAAGGGAAAATTAAGAGGCATGAGGGCATCATAAAAGGCATTGATGAGGAATGGGAGGCATGAATCCTAATATATATAGCATTTATGGCCTAGGGATGTCTTCCCAAGAAATGAGGTCACCTAATGATGCATATATTTAATATTCATTTCTAAAAATAAGTATTCAACAAGTTTCCATGGAATTCTTGATTAGGCCTTGATTTGGGTTAATTACTTCTTAAGCATGTTTAAGCACTTTATGCATAAAATACTCAAATTGATCAGAATGCTTTGTTATTGGTCCAAAATTTAATTGGATTAGAATTGGAAAGCAATGTCAGATGCATTGGAACCATATTCCCATTTAGGATGTTACCAATAACAAATAACAAAGGCACATGTCTTGTGTAAAATATTTGATAGGAAAGAACAATCCAGAGCACCCAAGTGCAAATTTGGCATTTTTACTTGAAATGATCTTATCAAAGTTAGCTTGCCCATAAACTATATTACCCCATTTAGTGATACCCTAGCCAAAATTGGCACTTGAATATGTCAATTTCACATCATTTAGCATGTTTTAGTGTTTTTAGGCCAAGTTATGCATTTTAGGTGGAAATTGGCCAAAAGCTTGATTGGAGGTTATCGGTGGCTAGATTTAGATGTCTATACAATTTAACTACCCAAGATTATACTATAGAAAAGGGCAAGGGGAAAGAGAAGGAAAGGGAAATGTTCTTATAGTAGTTTTAGATTCAACATATTCATGGATTATTGAATTGGGTGATTCTCACCACATGGGGTCTTCATAGTTGAGTTTTCTTCCTTAAAGCCTTGTCGCATGTATTCTATCAGTTTGGGAAATGACACTTATGTACCCATTGCAAGGAAAGGGTATATTAAAATTCAAGGAGGAACATTCAATAATGTTCTAAGTGTCCCTTCTCTTTCAAACAATCTCCTATCAATGTATCAAATCACTCATATCAAAAAAGGTATGAGGATTGAGTTTTTAAAAAAATCAGTTATCATCAAGGAGTTTTATAGTGATTTTATAGTGGTAGTGGGTAGGGTAGATCACCAATCTAGGTTATATACCTTCTCACATTTTTCACTTGATTCTTCTCTGATTGTATTGCTAACTCATTCAGATGAGGTTATCAAATTTTGGCATGAGTGGTTTGGTCACCTTAATTACTGTTACCTTGAACAGCTTATCAAAAATGACATGGTCATAGGATTGCCTCAAGTTTGACTCTATAAGGGACTTTGTGAGGGTTACTCTCTTAGAAAACATCTTAAATCAAAATTTTGCAAAGGTAAAGCTTGAAGGGATTCATAAACATTGGAGTTAGAATACAATGATGTATCTAGGTCTTTTCCCAGTCTATATTTTTTAAGGGATAAGTATAATCTCTTTTTCATTGATGATTTATTGAGATATAAATGTGTTTACTTTCTTAATCAAAACTCTAAATTTTTCCAAAATAATAAAGACTTCAAGGCAATTGTTGAGAAAAATCTAAAAAATCTATCAAGGTTCTTCGAAATGATAATGGAAGTGAATATGTCAGCAATAAATTTGAGTAGTTTTACACCATAGAGGGATTGATTTGTAATGTATAATTAATTACACTAATTCATATAATAGAGTTGAAAAATTTAATAATATATACTTGAAAGAGATGGCTAGTTATATTATTCACTCCAAGTCCTTAGCACCTTAGCATTGGGCCAAATCCATCAATTGTGCTTATTATATTTATAATAGGGTTATTCATAAAGATTTGAAAGGCATAACACCCTTTGAAGATTGGCATGGAAGGAAACCTAAAGTTGAGCACCTTAGGGTTTTTAGATCTCCAGTTACGGCATGTATACCAAAAAAGATACACAAAGTTATGGAACCTCAATCTAATCCATGCATCTTTTTAGGCTATCTGGATGGTGTCAAGGGGTACTACCTTAGATATCTAATCACACATGAGTTGTTCATAGGTATTATAAGTGTTCACTTTCAAGAGATTCCTATAGACTCAACACTTGACACTTATTCTCTTTCATTGGATTCACGTAGACTTAATGATTCTTCTTCTAACTCGAATCATCTAGAGTAGCTTCTTGAGTTAGGGTCTTCTTCTTCTAGTTCTAATAGTGAGGGAAATTATGGGGAGTATTTTACATCCACCTATAGTAATGTTTTAGAGGATGAGGATTTGGAACTTGACACACACATCCAAGCCCCTTTGGGCTAGATAGACACCTCAGAGTGTAAGCATCTAGGTAAGGGAGCTAGTAGATGATAAACATACTCAAGAATATTATCAGAGTGGTCCACATGCTTTCTTTGCTTCAGTTTCAAATCCATGGACATTTTGAGAGGATTTAGGCATTCTTAAGTGGTATAATTCTATGCAGGAAGAATATACTTCCTTGATTAAAAATCATACTTTAGATTTGACTTCACTTACTAAGGGAAGGAATATGGTTCAATGCAGGTGGATATATTAGACCAAGTTTATAATAAATGGGTTAGTTCATAAGTACAAAGTGTGATTGGTAGCTAAGGATTTTTCACGAGTGGTTGACATTGACTACTTAGAAACCTTTACACCTATTTCAAATATGGCTTCAATCTGACTCACAGTATCTATAGCTACATCATATGGTTTGGATGTGCACTAGATGGATGTGAAAAGTTTCTTTCTTCACAGAGACCTTGAGGAGAAGATATATATGGAGTAGCCACCTGTGTTTGTTCAAGATTCATGCTTAGCTTTCAAACTTAGGAAATCCATCTATGGTCTCAAATAGGCCCCTTGGTCTTGTTATGCTAAGATGGGATTTTTCTTCCTTGCTTCAGGTTTCACCATGTGTCATTCAAACACCAATGTATACTTATTATAGTAGGATGATTCTTTAATAATACTAGTCCTTTATGTTGATGATTTTTTAATCACTAGGAGTTCCTCATCATCTATTAAAGTGGTGAAGATAGCTCTATAGGATAGATTTGACATGAATTACTTGGGTCTTTTTTATTACTTCCTTGGCATTAAGATTTCACATTTTGATTTAGGTATTTTACTTTCACAACCCAAGTATGCTCTGATATTTTTATCTTGATTTCACATGGTTGATTATAATCCATCTTTGACTCCTTCTCTATCAAGAGTAAAAATTAAGGTTGACTTTTATACACCTTTGGTTGATGCCACTCAATATCAATAGCTTGTTGGTAACCTTACTTATTTGACTCATACTAGGCCTAATATTTCATATGCAATAGCCATTGTTTCATGATTCATGCATGATCCCTGTGAGATGTAATGGAAAGTAACCAAGCAGATACTCCACTACATTTAGGGATCTTATAGATTTAATATTCAATATAAATTTGGCATAGAGGTTGATTTGGTTAGTTTTTTAGATTTAGATTGGGCTGAAGATACTCAAAATTGTAAGTCCACTTTAGGTTATAATTTTTATTTGGGTTATATTCCTCTCAGTTGGTCTAGAAAGAACTAAAAAAGCTATTGTTATATCATCCATCATAGAGGTTGAGTATAGGGGAGTTGTTAATGTAGCTACTAAGGTTATTTGGATTCAAGGTATTCTATCTAAGTTTGGCATTCCTTTTAGGTAGCCCACCATCATCTTTGTGATAACTAGAGTACCATATAGATATGCAAGAATTTGGTTCAGCACCATCAGACCAAACACTTTGAGATTCACATGCATTTTATCTAAGAGCTTATTCATGGTCAAGTAATTGATAGGATATTTTTCCAATCTTCAAATTAGGTTTTAGATATATTTACCAAACCCTTCACTAAGAGTAATTTCATTCATCTATGAGATCTTCTTAGGGTGCGTTCTACATCAATAACAACATTATCTTCATGGAGGGCCTTTTATCCTCTTCACTTGATCTATGTCTCTCTTTTGGGGGGAGATTTTGCCTATAGGGTTTCTCCTTTTCTCTACTTTATGAGAGATTGCTTTATGCATGGGTACTTGATCAAGCCTAATTGTCAAGATCTTTTTTCATTTTACATTGCCTACCTAAGCTATGCTTATGGGGGGTATTAGTGTAGATATTTATTTTCTTGGATTTATTTATTTGGGAATATTATATTTGTTCACATGGAGTTTTCCTACATTTGGGGATATGTTTTCTTAGGTGGAGTTAGTGTGTCATAGGTGTCATAGGCTTAATTGGAAGACTAGGATGTAACTCCTTTATCCATTATTGTGGAGGAGTCACACCTCTATTTTAGGCTCCTTTGACCACATTTTATGAGTTACACTTTTATTCTAGGGGGTCTTTGACCACCATTTGTGGAGGAATTTCTCAACACTCCTATATGTACACTTCACTTGAGGAGATTTATCACTTAATGAGTATTTAGGATTTCTCCATTTTGGTTTTCTAATGCAATACTTGTTTTATTATTTCATTTTGCTATAGCTCTTTGGTGGTGTGTACTCGCTTCTTGTCTTGTGTGACCATTCAACCTCACATTTGCTTTGTCTGGACATACTCTGATATTTTTTTTCCTCATCATCTATATGAAGACTTTATTTTACATTGATTATTTAAATTTGTCGTCATATTATTTAAAGTTGTGTAATATCCTCTCAACATTCTTGTGATTTGGGCCTTCAAAGTGTTGATATGGAATTTCAACCTCCATTTGTAGGTTTATCATTTAATGAGGAATTATTTGTAATGATTTAAAATCTTTGTTTAAACTATCAAAAGAATTTTGATAATGTATGAAATTTTGGATCAATTTAAATCTGAATGTAGAAGATGAATCATTTTATTATCAAATCAATTGATTGAATTCTTCTTGTATATCTTCAATAAGAATCACCTTTCCTCCTTCTCCAAGGATAAAACATGGAATCTTCTCAAATATTTCCTAGATATCATATGTAGGATTAATTTTTAAGGCTAGTTGTTGGGGGATCAAACCAACAATAGATTACACTTGTGAAAGCAATAAACGCGGAAATAAATCAGATAGATAAGTAACTGAAATGATAAATAGCACAGAACAAGATATACAAGAAAACACCCTGAAAACTTGTATTGAAACTCTTTACAATAGGAATACAATGTGAAGAAGCTTCATTCTTCCACACCTCTCTCAGATGCACACAAGATCTCTCACTAGATCTCTATTCCTCAAGAGCTCACTCTCAAGTACATTCAAATCCAACAACCTGGATTGATGCAACTCTATACTGTCCTTCAAACATTCACAATGTTCTACTCTTACAGTTCTACACACACACTACAATTCTAAGCTAAGAAGATCTTCCTACATATAGAAATAGGGAAACTTGAGCATGCTCTTACAACAAACAGTTAAGCCTCTTGAACAAGGGCTCTAAAAATAGTATTGCTAACAATAGAGACACAAGCTTGAGTCCACGACTCAAACTTATCATGCAAACACTCGCTGCCGTCCACGAAAATAGATTTCTGGACACGCAGGTAACCGACATCGGTTCCTGCCTGTTCGCCTGTGACCGTCGCCGGTCGACCATATCGCCGACGTTGGTGCCTCTGCAACTGCTACTAATCGACGTCGGTCGCTCCTGACCGACGCCGGCGTCTGTGTAGACCCGAACCTGTTTAAGTATGCTCCTTGGTGAAGCTTTTAGCTCCACACCCTAACAATCTCCCACTTGGAGATAAACCAGCTGCACCAACCTGTACAGCATCATCTTCTTGCTCCTCCATCTTCAACTCAATCATGAAGACCAATAGAAGTTGAATGAAGATTCAACTTCTCCATCGTAACCGGCTTTGTTAGCATATCAGCAGGATTCTTGTCTGTATGAATTTTCTCCAGCTTCAACTCACCATCTTCCAATACCTGCCGTATGAAGTGGTACCTTAGCTGTATGTGCTTGGTTCTAGAGTGAAACGCTGAGTTCTTGGCCAAATGGATTGCACTCTGACTGTCACTGTACAATCTGCAACTCCCATGCTCCCTTCCAAGCTCATGAACCGTGTCATCCATATCATCTCCTTGCTAGCTTTTGTAGCTGCAATGTATTCTGCTTCTGTAGTTGACAAGGCTACAACCTTCTGCAACTTAGATATCCAACTAACTGCCGATCCACCTACAGTAAAAACATAACCTGTGGTGCTCCTCCTGCCATCCAAATCCCCCGCCATATCTGAATCTACATAGCCATGTAGAGAAGTATCTGAACCTCCATAGCATAGGTGCTTGCTGCTGGTTCCTCTCAGATATCTAAGGATCCATTGAACCGCTTTCCAATGTTCCTTACCTGGATTGGCCATATACTTGCTTACTACTCCCACTGCTTGGGCAATATCTGGTCTAGTACATACCATTGCATACATCAAACTCCCTACTGCGGAAGAATATGGAACTGTACTCATGTACTCTACCTCATCATGTGAATTGGGACATTGTTCTTTGCTTAGCTTAAAATGTCCAGCCATAGGTGTACTCACCGGTTTTGCATCCTGCATATTAAACCTCTCCAGCACCTTGTTCACATAATCTTCTTGAGACAATATCAACCTGTGATTTTTCCTGTCTCTCCTAATGCTCATGCCAAGGATCTTCTTAGCTGCTCCCAAATCCTTCATGGCAAACTTTTGAGCTAACTTCTCCTTGAGCTCAGAGATATCCTGCATGTGAGACCCTGCAACCAGCATGTCATCTACATACAACAATAGAATAATATATCTACCGTTATCAAATCTCTTGAAATATACACAATGGTCTGATTGACACCTACTGTAGCCATGCTCAGTCATAAACCTGTCAAATTTCAAATACCATTGCCTTGGAGCTTGCTTGAGGCCATACAAGCTTTTCTTTAACCTGCACACAAATTTCTCCTTACCCTTGACCTCGAAACCTTCTGGCTGTTCCATATAAATTTCCTCATCCAAATCTCCATGAAGAAATGCTGTCTTAACATCTAGCTGCTCGAGATGCAAATCCTCAAAAGCAACCAAAGACAATACAACCCTTATTGAAGTCATCTTAACAACAGGAGAAAAAATTTCACCAAAGTCAATACCTGGCTTTTGTGCAAATCCTTTTACCACTAATCTGGCCTTATATCGCATCTGACCATCCTCACTTTCCTTCAACCTGTAGGTCCATCTGTTCTTCAGTGTTCTCTTACCAGCTGGCAATTCAACCAAATCCCATGTTTGGTTCTCTCTTAAGGACTCCATCTCCTCAACCATGCCACGCTCCCACTTACTCCTAGACTCCACCTGTAATGCTTCTTCAAAACTTTCGGGTTCTCCACCATCGGTTAGCAATAAATAATATAAGGAAGGAGAATATCTAATTGGAGGCTTACTTACCCTTTCAGACCTCCTGGTGGGTGTCTTGGACTTGTTTTCAACAATCTATCCACCCAATTTTTCTGACAGTGACCGACCTCGGCCACCTGTAGACCTGTCACTCGCCGTCGTCGGTTCTTCCTGACCGACCTCGGTGCCTGGTCTGCCGACGTTGGTCTCTGTATGACCGACATCGGTTTCTGTACTGCCGACACCGGTTGCAACCCTGCCGATGTCGGTCTCTGTGTTTTCCTGCAAGTGATTATTTCTTTTTCCCGCGAGCTCATTTTGGACCATAACTTCGTCCAATTCACTATTGCTCTGCCCAGATTGATCCAGCTTCCTTATCTGATCACTGTACATCACTCTTTCATTGAAAACAACATCACGGCTCCTGATTACCTTGTTAGTTCCTAGATTCCAAAATCTGAAACCAAAATCATCTGAGCCATAGCCTATAAACGTGCACCTCATAGACTTAGGATCAAGCTTCTTTCTATTTTCCTTATCTATATGCACAAAGGCTTCACTACCAAAAACTTTGAGATATGAAAGATCTACCTTTTTACCTGTCCATGCCTCTTCTGGAATTCCACCATCCAGAGCTGTAGAAGGTCCTCTGTTAATCAGGTACACTGCGGTGTCAACTGCCTCTGCCCAAAACTCTAAGGGCAACCCTGCATGCAATCTCATACATCTTGCACGCTCCATGATAGTTCTGTTCATCCTTTCAGCAATACCATTCTGCTGAGGTGTCCTTGGAACCGTCCTTTGCCTACGGATTCCTTGTGTATAACAATACAATTTGAACTTAAGACTGCAGAACTCACCGCCATTATCAGATCTCAAGCACTTTAACTTTCTGCCTGTTTCATTCTCAACCATGGCTTTCCAAAACTTAAAAGTCTCAAAAACATCAGATTTCTTTTTAATACAGTAGATCCATACCTTTCTTGTGGCGTCATCTATGAATGTAACATAGTACCGTGATCCGCCAATAGAGGCTACCTGAGCCGGTCCCCACACGTCTGTGTGAACAAGCTGCAACTTCTGCCTTTTCTTAGTAGACCCGGTCTTGAGAAAACTAACCCTTTTCTGTTTCCCAAATACACAGTGCTCACAAAACTCTAGATCCATACTTTTCAAATCTGAAAGCATACCTTTAGACTTAAGTATTGACATCCCCTTCTCACTCATGTGGCCAAGCCTTGAGTGCCACAATTTACAATCCACACCTGAAGTAGATAAAACTGAAGGAGATTTGTTAGTAACACAATTACACAAGTAGAGAGTACCTTCTCTCTTACCTCTGGCCATAACTAGTGCACCCTTGGTCACCTTCCAAGAATCTGCTGTGAGAGTTACTGTACAACCCTCATCACCTAGCTTACCTGCAGAAATCAAATTTCTCTTCAAACTAGGAACATGCATCACTTCTCTCAACACCCATGTGTTGCCATTCTGCATCTTCAGCTGCACTTTACCTTTGCCAATAATCTTACAAGGCTCATCATCCCCTAAGTATACTATTCCAAAATCTCCATGGATATAGTCACTGAAATACTCTCTGTTAGGGGTAGCATGGAAAGAGGCACCAGAATCTAATACCCAAGATTCTATGTTATTATGCAAAGAGAAAATTAAAGCATCCTGTGCAATACCTGCAACCTTGGCTTCTTCCTTTCCTTCGTGTTGGTTGTCCTCCTTGGGCTTTGACCAACAATCTCTGCTTATGTGCCCCATCTTTCCACAGTTCCAGCATTGTGGCTTCCTGCCATTCCTGGATTTGGATCTTCCTCTCACCTTAGACTTAGATCTTGATCTCCTCTTGCTCTTTTCTTTTTGCCTTCCCCTGCTCTCAAAATTTAAAGCGTTCCCAGATGTCTCTTCTATGCTTTTCCTGCGTATTTCCTCATTCAAGATAACGCTAACCACATCTTCTACTTTCAAAATATTTGATGCAGATGCAGTATTAGAAACTGCCATTACTAAGCCATGCCAGCTTTCGGGCAAAGAACATAATATCAAAAGAGCTTTTATTTCATCTTCAAATACAATATTGACAGAACTTAACTGATTAACAATTCCATTGAAATCATTCAGATGAGTAGAAACAGATCCACCTTCATTCATATGCAAATTAAATAATTGCTTCATAAGATATACCTTATTTGAAGCTGAGGGTTTTTCATACATATTTGCTAACGTGGTCATCAACTCTACCGTTGTTTTTGCCTGTGACAAATTACATATCACAGTGGAGGCCAGACTCAGTCTTATAGACCCAAGAGCCTTTCTGTCAAGAACTTCCCATTCTTCATCCTCCATGTCCTTGGGCTTCTTTGCTATCCCACCTAACGGTAAGTAGAGATCCTTCTGATACAGATAGTCCTCTATCTGTATTCTCCAATGTTGGTAGTTCTTGCCATTAAACTTTTCCATTCTCAGCTTACTTTCTTCTGCCATTGCTTCTCCCACTCAAACAGAAATTCCTGCAGAAACACCTGTGAGCAACCTGTAATCTGTAACCTGTAACCTGTAACCAAGGCTCTGATACCACTTGTTGGGGGATCAAACCAACAATAGATTACACTTGTGAAAGCAATAAATGCGGAAATAAATCAGATAGATAAGTAACTGAAATGATAAATAGCACAGAACAAGATATACAAGAAAACACCCTAAAAACTTGTATTGAAACTCTTTACAATAGGAATACAATGTGAAGAAGCTTCGTTCTTCCACACCTCTCTCAGATGCACACAAGATCTCTCACTAGATCTCTATTCCTCAAGAGCTCACTCTCAAGTACATTCAAATCCAACAACCTGGATTGATGCAACTCTATACTGTCCTTCAAACATTCACAATGTTCTACTCTTACAGTTCTACACACACACTACAATTCTAAGCTAAAAAGATCTTCCTACATATAGAAATAGGGAAACTTGAGCATGCTCTTACAACAAACAGTTAAGCCTCTTGAACAAGGGCTCTAAAAATAGTATTGCTAACAATAGAGACGCAAGCTTGAGTCCACGACTCAAACTTATCATGCAAACACTCGCTGCCGTCCACGAAAATAGATTTCTGGACACGCAGGTAACCGACATCGGTTCCTGCCTGTTCGCCTGTGACCGTCGCCGGTCGACCATATCGCCGACGTCGGCACCTCTGCAACTGCTACTAACCGACGTCGGTCGCTCCTGACCGACGCCGGCGTCTGTGTAGACCCGAACCTGTTTAAGTATGCTCCTTGGTGAAGCTTTTAGCTCCACACCCTAACACTAGTGACTCCTTAAATTTGTGTAAGGATTCTTCTTTTATCTTGATTCTAAATTTTATTAATCCCTAGAATTCCACATAATCTACGTGGTCTTCTATCAAGATCTATTTGTTGATTAAAATATCCTCCTTTAAACTTAGGCAACCAACATTACAATTTGTTGGGATCTTTTCTATAAACATCCTCATTATTGTAAGCATGTTGGATTTCTTTATCAATTAAAGTATAAACCTCAATATTCAATGCTATTGACTTATTTCCCTACTCAATAAGCCTTTTTTACCACTCTTTAGTAGTTCTCCCCATGTTTTTGATTTTCTCAGTTATTCTCAAAGTTTTTGTAGATGGGGTATAATCTTGGAGTTGAGGTTGAACAGGGTTGACCAATTTATGGATCATTAATGTAAGCTTCTCTACTTTTTCCTTCAATTGATACTTTATTGAATTATCATGATAAATTTTCTTAATCAAGGAGCCAATATTTGTTTGAACATATTACTTCACCCCCTCATGAGTAGTCTTACCTAGGTGTACTCATTAAACTTAGTAATCTACAACCATGACTTCATTTTTATATTTTTATAAAGTGGGAATGATAACCTCAGTGTAGCTTTCCCCTTATTCATTTTTGACTATCTGATAAACCTTCTTGGGTTCCTTTGAAGCTTAGGGAGTTAGTGTAGTTAGAGTATTGAAGTCAATCTCTAGTGGTAGAACTATGTTTTTCCTATTTTTAAACACTTTGTTTAACCATTTGGCTACTCTGATATCAGTATCCTCTTGTAAAGATGATGGTTTCTATTGAATTTGATCCCAATCCACAAGAGTATTATCTTTATAAGTTTCATCTATATTTATATTTGTGGTGGAGGTACAACCTATTCCTATACTAAATTTTTTGTATCTAGTTCTTTTTTTGGGATGATAGGTGGGGGATCCACTACTTTAAGAAAAATTTATGTCTCTAAAAAGGATTACACTTCTATTGGGAGGGATTTAACAACTTCCTTGGATATATCCTGAGAAGGAAATTCTTGTAGTTTAATAGAAGGAGGAAGAGCTACCACTACTGATGAAGAGGCCTTGGGGGAAAATAAGGGATAATTTATTGTCACAAACTATAAGGTGGTATTCTTTATTAATACTTATGAATGAACTACCTTTTTAGATGTCTCACTCAACATAATTGATATTTTAAGAGTACCTTTACCACCATTTGACTTATGATCTTGAAATTCAAAGGCCTATTTTCTAACTGAGGTGAAGGTTCATTTTCCCTTATCTCCTCCTCAATGATTAATGATTCAATCATGACACTAGAATATGTTGTGGGTTCTTATCCCTTTTATTTATCAATGTAGGAAGTGTTGACCATTTTGGTCCTGCAAGCCAAAATCAGTCCCCTTCTTTCCCTATTGTTTTGAGCCAGTTACATTTTTTGATTTTGCACAAGCCTGGAAATTTCTACAGACTCTACAGGTGTTTCTATGGACTCTACAGGGGCTTCTACAGACTCTACAGGCATTTCTACGAACTCTGCAAGGAAGTTTTCTACAGACTCTGTAGGAAGAGGCAAGTTCCCACCTAGGCGCAAAAGGAACCATCCAAGTGCCCTTGTGGAGGGCAGGGAACATTTTCAAAGGGACAAAGAGAAGGCCAAAGAGGGAAGTTTCTTTTGGAAATTTGTTTAAGGCAAATGAAGTACCCTTCGAAAGGGTCATTTTAAACTTTCTCAAAGAAAACTCACCCTTTGGGGAGATACAAGAATGAATTTGGGACTTTTTGTAACACCTGAGTGCCCTCTAATTTTCTTGAAGGGCACTTTTCAAAGGCAATTGAGAGAAAAGGATGAAGACATAATTCCTTCAAACTTTTATTTGAAGGAATTCCTTCAAACAAAAGTTTGAAGAAATTTGAAAATGCTACGAGCAAAAATATGAGGGAAGACAAGTAAAAAGACTAAGGCAAAGGCAAGAATAATTTCTTTGGAATTTTGTCTAAAGGAATTCCTTCAGACAAAAAGTCTAAATAAATTTAGAGGAAGGCCACAGGGGAAAAGTAGCGAATGAAAAAAAATTGTGGGAAAAGTGACCTAGGGAAATAAGTGAGGAGCAGAGGAAGAAATCCTTTGAACAAAATGTCTGAAGGAATTCCTTCAGACATTTTGTTCAAAGGATTTCAAGACCAAGGACCCAAAGGGTAGGTGCCCTTGCGGGGGACTCTCAGTCAAAATGAAGGACACTTCTCCAAAGCTAAAGGGTCACCTTCCCTTCAAGAGGGTTTAAAACAAGAAGCTGAAGGAAAGGAAAAAGCCAAAGAAATTCCAAGGGGCGATGAGCTCGAAGATGTCAAAATCAAGCATAGAAAACTAGCCGTTGGAAGTTCAAACACAGTGATGCGTGTGCAGACGTCAAATTTAAGGCTTGTGAAATAGCCATTGAGTTTGAAAAGCCTAAAGAAGAGCCAAAAGAACTCAGCAACCTGCCAAGGAGATAGCCCCGAGGGTTGAAGGAGCCAGAAAGACACAAAACTAGGAAGAGATAAAGTGTAAAAATAGACAAATAGTCTAGGTGGCAAAGAGAGGTGTTGACTCAAGGATTTACTCTTGCAGTTGGAACAATGCTTGCTAAGTGGTCATCAAATGGTGCAAATAGTAAGTGATGATCCCTATTTTCTCCACTTTGCATTTATGAGCAAACAAACCACATGAATATCTGGAAAGAACAGTCTTATTTGCAAAAAAAGAGGCATGGCTCGTGATTTCACATTAATGTTTGAACACCAAAGTCAAGACCAATGATTACACATCATGGTTCTAGTAGGCCTCTTCCAAAAGAATGACATCAGTAATAGTAACATCCTCTTCCTGATGCTCTCAAACACACATGGGCTAACTTTTCAAAGAGTGTTAAATTATTTTCTAAAGTGGCACCTTTACTTCTTCTCTTTCTATATATTGTAAACTTATCATAAAAATATAGATCTCTTAGCCTGTAAGGCAAAGCTCTGCCTAAAAATCTCTGGGTTTGTAAGGCAAAACTCTACCAGATTTTACCTTGAATCAAGACTTAGAATTTTTACCTCTATTTGAGCTTGCACTTTCATATGTGTCTATGCCTTTGCTCTATGTTAAGTTAGTTTCCTTCATGCTTTCATAGGATGATTTTAGCATGTCTAGTGCATTGTGAACTTTTCTTTTGTAGGTTTGCTAGAAGTCTCTATAGCAGGAATATAGGTGCATGTGATTAGGCTACCAAAGCGTGTCTCAGAACACCTTTGATAGTTCTTCCTCCTTGTATCTCTATGAACCCTTGACTCACTGATACAAAAGAGTTTTCCACATCAGATGAAGTGTATGACAGATTCTTCTTAGTGAAAAGTGTATGTTCGAGCTGAGAGGATCAACTTTTTTGGTGTATCACATTTTAGTTTAGGTTTAGGTTCTATTTTAAGTATCTTTCTCCCTTTTCATCCCCCCTTTTTTTAATTTATTTGTTAGTAGTAGGGAATCCAGGACCTAAAAGATACATCGAAGGGAGCTAGCCCTTATCTAGAGACTCTCCCCCTAGTTTTACCAGGCCCACGGGCAAGAGGGGAGTTTCCATTGTTGCATGTGGAAGGCAAGAGCTCAGCCTCCTGTCCAGGGTACAATCCACTATGTCAATAGTTTTTGGCACACCCAATGGGACCAACTAGTTTGGTTTCAAAGAGTTGAAGAATTTTTGGTGTGTTCTTCAGCCAACCAGCCTTTGGAGGCTTTTTTATCAACACTAATGGCAACTCTGAGTTGAATCAGTTGGTTAAGTAGTCCAGGTGCCATTAATAAATCTTTTTTGTATGTATAATTCCATTGATAAGTATCATGGACTTTGTTTTCCTTCATGGACTTTGTTTTCCTTCATATGACTTCAATCAAGCTCAAAATATTTATGCAATCACCTCAAGCAGCTCTCCTAATTGCCCTTCAATGATAAGGGAGGTAACACTAAAATTTGAGAAGTAGGTAATGGAGATAGATAGATCAGATGAGCAACATAGATATCAATAAGAGCTGATGTATAAAGAGGAGTGTTTATTTAGTCAAGCTTAGGCCTTGCAATCTATGGAGGAGGAGGTAGCAAAATAGAGGAATCCATTCATGCAAGGTAGCCAGCCTTGCATGCCCCTTCCTATTCTAAAGAAATCCCCCTCTTGTGCACCAAATCCTTTCTATTAGATGGCACTTGCTCATTCTAGCTCATCTGATGCATCAATCAACCCTGCTCTTAACCCTGTGCACCTAGCCTTCAAACATCAAAGGGAACTAGAGCAACCTCCCATGGAGATGAACCTTCTAAATTCCTTAGGTTGTGAATCTTCCTTTGGAGGGAACATCATGAACCATCACATCTCTCTTGAAGCTACTCCTACTCATCATGATGATGTTGGTGACCTCCAAGAAAGACTCTTCCAAGAAGATCTAGCAAGGAGAATTACAAAGTTGGAATCCAAAGCGAGATTCCTCAGCCAATGTGTGATGGACATGTCTAAACACACCCCATCTACACACCTATAAGAGAGATATTAAGCCACACTTGACATAGATGAAGTGCTAGCCAAATGGATAGAGGAGAATCATTCGATTCTAGCTCAAGGACTGCCTCCTCTTCCACATGGTTTTTTCACTTCACCCTTTCTCAAGGAGGAACCTATTTTGCAGGAGGTGAGGAAGAAAAGATCCAATTTACAACTTCTCAAGAGGCTATAATGAGCAGAAATTAAGAATAAATCATCATTGACACTCCTTCTAAAGACATCATTGACAATGGAGAAGACACAAGGAATGCATACATGTAGATGTTCTAGCAATATAAGGAGGAACGTAAGCATGGTGAGCTCTCTCCCCCTTTGTTTGATGAACTTCCTTATTGCTTGGATGAGGAGGATGACTATGATAAGGAGCTTGAATTGGAGGAGGATCAAATAGATGTCTTTGAACAACTAGAGACTCTAATCCTTGAACAAGAAAAGGAGAGGCTTGCTCATCTTGAGGAAAGCCTTGAAGAAGAGAACTTTGAATAAAAAGGTGATGTTCTATGGGATGAGCAATTAGTTTGTGATTTCATTTTAGACATCACAACTATCACCCTTCTTTAAGAAGGCCATGAAGGAGTAGAGGATGAGTTTGATAGGGTTTTCAATGAAGCAGAAGGGAATGAGTCAAACCATGATGCTTTGTAAAGGGACCATGCACAACAAAGGGCTTATGGTGATGAGCCAACAACCATTGATTTCTAGATAAAATGCACCAGCATGAAGAGCCAACATTCAACAAGCTTCCAAGAATAAGAAGAGTACATATATGTTAGAAGCATGTTTGATTTTCATCCACTTAGATGCAGGCCAATCAAGGTGACAGGCAAGAGGAGAAGGTCACCAACTCTACATTCCATTCAGCTACTTGTCTAGTACCATAAGTTTTCTTACCAGGAAGGGGACTTAATAAATTTTTCCTTTGATCCAGGAGGGATTCAAATATACTTGGTTAGCTATATATAGTAGTTTGATTTCATTTTTCTTTCCTATTTTCCCTAAGTGCAGTTTGCACAAGTAGTGTTTTTATCCTTGTGTGTGCTTTCCTTTGTGTTTGGGGTAAAAGCTTCATGATTTATTATGGGATCTCTCAAGGCTATTGTTAACCTTTCTTTTAAGTTGCATTCTAACTTTGTGCCCAATGGACCTTAAGGCAATTGGCTTCTAAGCATAGCAGGCATTCTTCCCCTGGGAGTCACCAATTTGATGACCATTTTGGTCCTGCAGGCCAAATCAGTCCCCTTCTTTCCCTATTGTTCTGAGCCAGTTACATTTTTTGATTTTTCACAAGTCTATAAATTTCTATGGACTCTGAAAGTGTTTCTATAGACTCTGTAGGTGCTTCTATGGACTCTGTAGGTGTTTCGACAAACTCTATAGGGAAGTTTTCTATGGACTCTGCAGGTAGAGGCAAGTTCCCACTTAGGTGCAAAAGGAACCATCCAAGTACCCTTGTGGAGGGCAAGGAATATTTTCAAAGGTACCAAGAGAAGGCTGAAGAGGGAAGTTTCCTTTGGAAATTTGTTTAAGGAAAAGGAAGTACCCTTCAAAAGGGTCATTTTCAACTTTCTTGAAGAGCACTTACCCTTCGGGGAGATATAGGAATGAATTTAGGACTTTTCGTAACACCCAGGTGCCCTCCAATTTTCTCGAAGGGAACTTTTCATAGGCAATCAAGAGAAAAGGATGAAGACATAATTCCTTTGGACATTTGTCTAAAGGAATTCCTTTAAACAAAAGTTTGAAGAAATCTAGAAAGGCTACGAGCAAAAATCTGAGGGAAGACAAATAAAAAGACTAAGGCAAAGGTGAGAATAATTTCTTTGGAATTTTGTCTGAAGGAATTCCTTCAAACAAAAAGTTTGAAAAAATTCAGAGGAAGGTCATAGGGGAAAAGTAGCTGAGGAAAAAAATCCACGAGAAAAGTGACCTGGGGAAATAAGTGAGTAGCAAAGGAAGAAATCCATTGAATAAAATGTCCAAAGGCTTCAAACATTTTGTCTGAAGGATTTCAAGACCAAGGACCTGAAGGACCCCAAAGGGTAGGTGCCCTTAAAAGGGACTCTCAGTCAAAATGAAGGACACTTCTCCAAAGCTGAAGGGTCACCTTCCCTTTGAGAGGGTCCAAAACAAAAAGCCGAAGAAAAGGAAAAAGTTGAAGAAATTCCAAGGGGTGGCGGGCCTGAAGATGTCAAAATCAAGCATGATGAACTAGTTGTTGGAAGTTCAAACGCAATGACAGGTGTGCAAAGGTCAAATTTAAGGCTCGTGAAATAGCCATTGAGTTTTAAAAGCCTAAAGAAGAGCTAAAGGAACTTAGCGACCCACCAAGGAGATAGCCCCGAGGGCCGAAGGAGCCAGAAAGAGACAAACCCAGGAAGAGACAAAGTGCAAAAATGGACAAATAGTCTAGATGGCAAAGAGAGGTGTCGAATCAAGGATTTACTCCTATAGTTGGAATAGTGCTTTCCAAGTGGTCATCAAATAGTGCAAATAGTAAGTAGCACACCCTTTTTTCTCCACTTTGCATTTATGAGCAGACAGACCGCATGAATATATGGAAGGAGCAGTCTTGTTTTTAGAAAAAGAGGTGCGGCCCATGCTTTCACATTAATGTTTGAATGCTAAAGTCAAGACTGGTGATTACACAACATGGTTCTAGCAGGCCTCTTTTAGAAGAATGACATCAGCAACAGTGACTTCCTCTTCTCGATGCTGTCAAATGCACATGGGCTAACTTGTCAAAGAGAGCCAAAGTCTTTTCTAAAGTGGCACCTTTACTTCTTCTCTTTCTATATATTGTAAACTTATCATAAAAATATAGATCTCTTAGCCTGTAAGATAAAGCTTTGCCCAAAAATATCTAGGTTAGTAAGGCAGAACTCTCCCAGATTTTACCTTGAATCAAGACCTAGCATTTTTACCTCTATTTGAGCTTACACTTTCGTATGCGTCTATGCCTTTGTTTTGTGTTAAGTCATTTTCCTTCATGTTTTCATAGGATGATTTCAGCATGTCTAGTGCATTGTGATCTTTTCTTTTGTAGGTTTGCCAGAAGTGTCTACAACAGGAATATAGGCACATGTGAATAGGCTGCCAAAGCGTGTCTCAGAACACCTTTAATAGTTCTTCCTCCTTGTATCTCTATGGACCCCTGACTCACTAATACAGAAGAGTTTCCCACATCAAATGAAGTGTATGACAACTTCTTCTTGGTAAAAAGTGTATGTTCGGGCTAAGAGGATCAACTTTTTTGGTGCATCACCTTTTAGTTTAGGTTTAGGTTCTATTTTTAGTGTCTTTCTCCCTTTTCAACCCCCCCTTTTTTTTATTTATTTGTTAGCAGTAGGGAATCCAGGACCTAAAAGATACATCGAAGGGAGCTAGCCCTTATCTAGAAACTCTCCCCCCAATTTTTATAGGCCCATAGGCAAGAGGGGAGTTTCCATTGTTGCATGTGGAAGGCAGGAGCTTGGACTCTTTTCTAGGGTGCAATCCACTACATCAACAAGAGTTGATACATATTCACCTTTCAAAGGTGGGAGAATTTCAACATTTTATACATCCACCCATTTACTTTGGATCAATACAAAATTCATGTTAAATATACATCGGGTCTAATCCTCCAAAGATTTTGATTCATGATTTATCCACTCAACCATAGGCATAGATTCATATTGATATTATCCTATAAATAGTATTTCTATTTATGATCTCCTCATCAACTTCTACATCTATGTCCTCAGGGATGTAGATTATTTTGAACTTGATTATCTATCTAAGTGTGAAGCAAGAATAATCAAGAAGCCTAACTTATGGTTCATCATCACAATCCATATAGAAATCTCATAATATGGAACATGCTTAAATGTATCACTTAGAATGCTCTCTACCATTTCCCTTACATCAAATGAAGGGTTAATTTGAAAAGGTTGAATAGTAACATGAGTTGTATCTAAATCAATAAATTTGGATTTATGCAATGTGGTGCAAGTGTACTTATCAATAGTCATATGGAAGTGGGCCCTAACAAACTTATGCTTAGTAACCAAAAACTTGTATCTCCATCAGTTACCACATTAGTTCCAAGAGTGCTCATTTGTCATCAACAAACTTTGTAATCATATATATATATATATATATATATATATATATATATATATATATATATATATATATATATATATATATATATATATTCATCCCAAATCCACAAACCCTAATTTAGGAAAAGGTGGTAAACTATATGAACCATCCACCCCATCACACTATATGTAAAGTAGCATCAATAGAGAAAAGTAAATTATAGGTTTATTTTTCAAACATTTGAATGACAAAGTAGAGGAAAGCATCATTGAATCTATGGAAATTTTTGGTGCTTTCCTTAGTGTCAATTTTCAATAATATTCATAGATATATAAGGTAGACATTTGTCTAATGGTAGTGAGTCCACTATATAATCTCCTTCATGTGGTTGCATAAATTATGTATGATGTCATGTTGAATTTTTGAGTGGTAACCACCTCATGTAGTTATTTATAAATTGATTCACTAATAAACTCTATGATCATAGGAATTTGACTCAAGAGATGATGTTAGATCTAGTGTTAATTTCACAACGAAATCAAAATGAAAAAAACACACTAACAATCATAATATCTCTAGGCCTAGATCATAGGGGGAGCTTAGTGAATAAACAAAAAATGAAAAAACTCAACTAAAATTAAAAGAACTAAAAATTCCTTGCCTTTCTTGAATGGTCCAAATGATGTGTTTGTTTGTCTTGTTTGGCTTATGCTCAAGAAGTCTTTGAAAATGGATCTTGGCTATCTCCTTCTCTCCGTAGCACCATTATTGGCTTTGATATGGCTTGATGGATTGATGGCTTGATGGCTTGATGGATTAGCTTATTATTTTGGAATTATAACTCTATTATCATGAAATCTTTCTATAAAACCAACATTATAACATTACTCTATCCAAGCTCTCCAAATGAAGAGGTCTAGGCTTTTATTTATAGGTTTAGAAACTAACCCTAACCCAAGGTGAGTTAGAGTGTAGTTAGATCTTGGAATAGGTTCAAACCTAACCTTAGTGAATTAATTAACACCAGTAGAGTTAAAAGGTGTCAAATGGTCATGATTAGCATTGAATAGGCATGTTGAAATATTTTAGCATACTTGACAACTCACAAAAAGGTAATTATTAATTCCTAGGATATCCTTTGATTTTTGAATTTCCTTTTCTATAATTTCATTAATTGCTCATGGTTAATTCAACTAGGCATTAAATTTAGTTTACAATGTTAATTAATTATATTTAAGCTTTTCTCATTTTAAAATATTTGAATTAATTCATGTGTACACTTGCCCCATTTAATTGGTCTATAGGCCAAATTACATGTTGTAATGTCATGGAATGACTGGAGATGAATTCATGAGATGTTTTTGTTGTTTATGATAGGATACCCCAATTAGGGATGTATCAATAGGATTTTAAGCCTTGATGAGTGATGCACAAGTGAATTTGATATGTTTAGTGATTCTTAGGCTTAATTTTCAAAGGTTGGTAAGAATAAGACTAAAGTTCGGTATAAAGCCATTGGTGGTCAATTTTAGGTGTTTATAGTTTGCCCCTATTTGGAAAGTTGTTATAAAATATAGGCATAACATTGTCTTCTCAAATAATTAGAAAAGGCATGTATGCATAAAATAATATGATGGTTGAATAAAAATCTCCAAACAATGTTTAGGAAGCCTATAATGATGCCCCCTAAAGGTAGTGGCTGGGATATGTTTAAAGGATGGTCCCTCAAAAAGAATCAAGAAGAAAAATGAAATTAACCCATGGGTGAGATTCATATAATAAATAAAATGTTTGCATGCATTGGTTTAAGAAAAATTTATTTGCCCAAAGGTGGTTATAATCAATAACAAAGGTTGAAACACTAATTTCCCCAAAGGCAGTTGTAATCAGTGGTAATGGAATATACCCCATATAGGGCTGATGAGTCAAACAATAATGATTTATCCACATGTGGTTATAATCAGTAAGATGACCAAGATTAAATAAAGATGTTTGATTGTGCCCTAGTAGGGCAGGTTGGCAAGCATAACTCATGGATATAACCTATTTTATAGATTAAAGATGAGTGGGCACAAACATATATGTAATGGTCTAATGACTCAAGAATCCATAAATAACCAAGCATACAAGGATGCATAAAATTTTATGAAAGAGATGAAGAGAATAATAAGAATTGATCAATGTGAATGATTTGGTTGTACCTTCTAATGTGTACATACTCATCCTTATTAGCATTAATACAACTAGAATGGTTAATGGGTAGATTTTATTAAAGAGGGTGGGAGGATTTTCCAAGGGTAGTAAGGAGAAAATTCTATGGATCCATTACTTTTAAGACTTCCTGAGTTGATTTTTGTTGTAGCACATGAAGGTATGCCTCATAATAGAACATCTTGAGAACTTTGCCAAAATATGCATAAGGATTGACTCTTAATCTAATAAATAATTAAAAACAATGTACCAATAATAAAAACCATGATGATAATTTTGACATATGAATATGGATGGAATAAAGAATAATGCGTAAGCAATCATACAATGAATGCATATAGACTGAGTCAAGGCATAGTACTAAAACAAAATAGGAAAGCAAACAAACAAAAAATAAAGACATAGAAAGACTAAAAGTAAAAGCAATAAAAAGCATCCTAACAATGGATTTAACCTAGCATGATAGATCGAGGATGACTAACTAGGCTTAGAAAAGACAAATGTTTTTGGATTTTAAAAATTATGAATGTTTTTTTGGAATTCTCTAAGCATCTCAACCCAATTGGAAATTATGAGATACTAAATGGTCCAGCTCATAAAATAAAGAGAGCATTATCTTAGGTTAATCATAAAATGATGAAAGTATTAGATTAGGTTGCTCACAAAATGGCAAAATAATTAGCTTAGGTTACTCTCAACTTGGAAAGTGCATTAGTTTATTTTAATCATAAAACAGTTAGAGCTTATGGTAAAGGTTTCTCACAAAATGGTGAGAGTGTATGGCAAAGGGGGACTGAGCTAACCTCAACATGAATTGAGCACAGCCTTGTTGAGGTATGTAACATTGATGTGTTTGTGTCATTAAGGTTGTCATTGATGTCAAAGGTGGTCAAATTTTATTAATTTCTTAGAGGTGATATTTTTAAAATACATGGTAAGTATTCATGATGGATCAAACATAGTCTAGTAGATTCTAAAGTTTTACATAAGATCTTGGTTCTATTTTGTGGTGTGACAAGATTGTGAGAAGATGTGTAGCAGTAAATAAGCAAGTAATGAGACTGTTTGACTTGAGAATAAGATTCAAATTGAATATATAGTATATATATTTAACTTCTTAAAAAGGTATGTAGTGGGTTTGTTTAATGGCCTAGTTTCTAAACATGACTTATAAAAGCATGATGATGATGATGATGATGATGATATAGAGATGTATGAGCTTGAAAGTGTGCATTAAAGTGTTAGATCATGAGATAAATATGATTATTTAGTTACCTGACTCTCAGAGTGAGCTAAGAGGTAAGTCCTTCATTAGAAATCTAGGCATAGACATTGTCTTAAGACCCTAGACAGTATGATGAGACTTCATGATCAAGATTGGTGGCTTCTAAGATTGTGTGAACAAGGTTGATATCTTGTGAGCATATTATGGAGGTATATGACATGTTTTTGATTATTTTAAAATAATTCAAGAGGTTTCTAAGTGTTTTCAATATCCAAGTATGACTAGTTGTTCTAGACCTAATGTGCATATTGGTCTAGTATGGCCTAATGTAGGGTCAAGTTAACTTTACAAGATTCTTAGAGAACACGTGAGCATGGAATGAGGTTTGAAAATTTGTGTTAAGGTTTTTTACCAAGTTTTAGGTCCTCATTTGAATGAGAAAGCAAGAAATCATGTTTGAAAGTTTTTTATGCATGCAAAATGAAGAGAACCCGAAAAGGAACTTTAGATGCTCATTGTCACATGTGATATTTGCATGGGGAGTTGAGTATTTTAGTAGATATTGGTGAGGTTCATACATAAAATATCCAAACATTATTTTGGTATTTGAGTTGCAATAATATATGAATAATCACTAACACCACAACTGGTCTAAAACCCTCTCAAAACCCTCAGAGTAACCTGATTGGAGAAATCTTTTTGATAATGGCCAAAAATGAATTGTTAAGTCTTGTTTTATATTTGGATGATGTAGAGGAATCCTCAAAGAATCTCTATGTGGTAGTTTTTTTTAGGATAACAAGTGAAACCTATAGAAAAACCGTTATTCTTGAAGAATTTAATGTTATATGTAGGGTTCACTAGATCAATGCATGAAAATCAATAGAGGTTGAAGTTCAAGACTCATTATTAATTTAAATTGTTTATTTTATAATATATATATTATGTTTTTACTATTTTGGTTAATCAAGTTGACCTATCACTAAACTGGCTAAGATAGAGAGAACAATGAGAAAAACTAGTCAAAGTGAGAATGAATTTAGGGATTGGTTGTAGAGGACTAGGGATAAATATAAATTCTTGAGGTCATTTTTAAATACCTATAACTCTTGTCAATTTTTATTATATTCTTTTAATTTCACTAAAAAGGGTTCAAATGGTGTACATAATATAGTCTATATAGAGAAGATGTGACAATGAAACCCAGGACAATAAGATTGGTCTTTAAGATAAATGTTGCCCTTTGACCCTATGATCTAGATATTTTAGGTAGATATAATGATCTCATATGATCATGTAATTAATTTTAAATATCTTAGTTATGTCCTTATAGTTTTTAGAAGTCATGTTCACCATGACTGGTTCTTAAGACAAATTGACAATCCTAGCATAAGTTGGTGCCAATAACAAATATAATGTTATGTTTTGAGATATAAACAAACTATTATTTGTTGATATAAATTGTAAATATATTTTTATGTTTTTGATATAGGGAATCCAAAATGGCTTGTCAAACTGTGTGAAGATTATGAGAGATTAGCTTGACAAATTGGTCTATAATACCAATGGTTGTCACTAGATCTTGATATTTATACATTTTATAATGATATATAAGTCCAAAATAAACTATTAATGTGCATTATAATTCATTAAATTGTCCTTTAAATTACTAAATATGAATGTTTACATGATTGTGTTTTAGAGCAGAATGGCAACTCTGTGTAGTCACTTTGTAGAGGTAAGTTTGAGGTGTTTTGCCATGAATTAAAGTATTTATTGATTATTAGGATGCTATAAAATTCCCTTAGTTCCATAATAATGTTTTTATCTTCATTATAAGTGCATATCCAGATATTAGTGATCAAATTTTTTTATTGTACTTTGGCAATGTTTGAGCATTCTGAGTAGTCATGTTGCAATAGTTGGTTTGAGGCTTGTTGGCCTATTTTTTAAAGTTCAATGGATATGGTAATTAACATGAGGTCATGAATTATCTATAAATATGATTTTTTTCATGTTTTTATGTGCCAAAATTTGTTTTTACTTTATTTGTGTAAAATAGACTTTTTGGGTGTATAAAGGGCTAATGGTGAGTAAGCCTAATAACATGGTTCAAGTGGTGAACCAGATGTAAAGGTGGTGTGGAAATAAATGGATGTCATCATGGGTTTATTTAATAATTTTATAAAGTGCTTCAAGTGTTTTTGGAGCCTAAATATGTTCCAAGATGACTCAAGTGTAATGTGTGCTTAAGACATACCTAAGTGCATTAGGTCTCCTTTAGGCCTAATGGAGGTATTGGCCCTTAAGGGGTATAACCGACAAATGGAGTAATTATTTATTATGTTAAACATGTATTATGACCTATTAAAATTATTATACAAGTGTTTTTATGTTCTTGTCTGACCAAGATAGATAAAATCTAGTGTTGAGTATAAAAGCAAGTCATAACTGGCCTATTTGAGCAAGTTAGAGAGTTATGAACAAAAGAAAATAAAAGAGATCATTTGAGGAGTAGAGTTAGGTCATGTATAAATGTAGTAAGAGGTATAGGATCATTCATGAACATCCATTAGATATTCTACAAGTATATTAAAATGTCAATTGACCTAATGAGTCTAAAAGAGGCATGTTGAGCGAGTAAGCCTAGAAGGTTATTTGAGAGGGGTAGAAAGTTTAAGCGAGATAAATGAGGTGAGAGGCCATTAATATATTAATTAAAGTTGTGTTATAGGTATATTATAATTATCTGATTATTGTGAACTAGGAATTTGACTCAAGAGAGGATGGTTAGTATGGTGTTAGTTTTAAAATGAAAACAAAATGAAAGAAACACACTAACTAGCATAACATTTCTAGGCCTAGACACTAGGGAGAGATTAGTTTAAAAACATAAATAAAACACACACATAAAATGAAAAATATACCCTCTTTTACCTTCCTTGGATGATCTAAAATGCTTGTTATAGTGGCTTACTCGGTTTGTGCTCATGAAGTCTTCATCAAAGGAGGCTTGGCTATCTCCTCTTCTCCTTGGCACCTTGTGGCTTTGGCTTGGCTTGGTAACACTAATTGTAATGGATTATTTAAGATATTTTTCAATTTTCACCAAAATATCTTTGTAATCAATTCTGCATTATAACTTTGAATAATCATGCCTTAGAAATGATGTTCATGGCCTCTCTATTTATAGATTTTTGAGATTGATCAAAATCAACCTAAATCATCCATCTCAAGATTGAGATGTGTGGCTAAGGATTAATCCAATTTTAAAATTAAAATTGATAAATAGTCCCATTAATATTTGAGATAGAGGAGCAATTAAGAGGTATGGAGGGCTTTGATGAGGCATGGGAGGCATGAATCTAGATATTTGTGGTATTTATGGCCTAGGGATGTCTTCTCAAGAAATGAAGTCACTTAATGATGTAGATATTCAATATTCATTTCCAAAAAAAATTATTCAAAAATTTTCTATGGAATTCTTAATTAGGCGCTCACTTGGATTAATTATCTGTAATTATGATTAAGCACTTTGTGAACAAATTACTTAAATTGATCAGAATGCCTTATTATTAGTCTAAAATTTGACTAGATTAGAATTGGAAGGAAATGTTAGATGTGTTGGATCCATTATCCCATTTAGGATGTTACCAACACCAAATAACAAAGGCATGTGTCTCATGCAAGAGATCTGATAGGAAAGAGCAATCTAGGGTACCTAGGTGCAAATTTGGCATTTTAACTCAAAATGATTTGATCAAAGATAGTTGGTTCATAAATTGCATTTCCCCATTTAGTGATACCCTAGCCAAAATTGGCACTTGAATACGTCAATTTCAACTCATTTAATGCATTTTAGTGTTTTTAGGCCAAATTGTGCTTTTTAAGTGGAAATTGTCCAAAAGCCTGGTTGGAGGTTATCAATGGCCAATTTTAGGTGTCCATAGTTTTCCCCTATTTGGGAAGATGTTGTAAACCATAGGCAAAGCAATTTCTTCTCAAATAATGAGATATGGCCTATATTCTAACAAGAAGATGATGATCAAATAATAAATCTCCAAATGATTTTGCAAAGCCTATGATGATGTCCCCTCGAGGGAGTGGTCATCACATTTGTTGATGGGCAGTCCCTCAAAAAGAAATAAGAAAGGTGAAATTCACCCATGGTTGAGATTAATCCAAATGAGAAAAATTTTGCATGCATTGATGTAAAAAGGATACTAATTTTCCCAAAGGTGGTTATAATCATGATTAAAAGTCAAAATAATGATTTTTCCATAGGTGGTTATAATCATTAAGCAGACCTAGATTGATTAAAGATGAGTGTGCCCTAATTAGGGATGATTATAAAGTATAACTCAAGGATATAACCTAGAATATAGATTAAATATGAGTGGGCACAAAATGATGAAAGACATGAATAGAGGAATGAGATTGATCAATAGAAAATGATTTAGTTATACCTATCAATGAGGAGATGCACGTCCTTATTAGCAATGATATAACTAGAATGGGCAATGGGTTGATTTGATCAAGATGGGTGAAAGGATTTGCCAAGGTGCCAAGGAGAAACTTTTGTATTTCCATTGATTTTAGACCTTTTTGAAGCTAATTTTTGTTGTAGCATGTGATGGTAGGCTTCATGATAGAACACCATGAAGAATTGGCCAAAAAATGCATAAGGACTAACTCCTAATATCCATTTAACACTTGAAAATAATACACCAACGATAAAAACCATGATGACAATGTTGACATATGAATATGGATAGACTCAAGAATAATGTGTGCAAGGAATCACCCAATGCATATATATATACTGAGTCAAGGCAACAGTGCTAAAAGTAAATAAATAGGCAAGAAAATAAACAAACAAATTGTAATAAACAAACAAATAGAAATCTTGAAAATAAAAACAAAAGAAAGCATCCTAACAATGACCATGCCCCAGTAAGGTAGATCAAGGATAACTTACTAGGATTAGACAAGACAAATATTTTTGGATTTTTGAGATGTTATGAATGTTTTTGGCATTTTGAGGTATCTTAACTCATTAGAGAATGAAAAGATACCTGCGCATAAAATGATGAGAGTGTTTGGCTTAGGTTGCTCACAAAACAGTGAGAGTGTATGGAAAGGGGGACTGAGGTGACCTCAACATTAATTGAGCATGACCCACATAGTCTTGAAATGACCTCAAGTCACAGTAATTCTATCCACACAAAAGGTGAGGAAAAACCAACTAGGTCCCAATAAGTTCTCAAAACTGACAACTGGCTAGTCAAATGAAAATAATAACGGTAAGGTGATGCAGCAATGCATGATAAACAAGTGTTGCCCCTAATTTTCCCATAGGTAGTTATAATTAAGATATAATGTCATAGGTCAATGATACTAATTTTCCCATAGATGGTTATAATTAGTAGCAAGATTGGTGAGACACTAATTTGCCCATAGGCAGTTATAGTCAAGCTCACATAAACAAACTTGATAGGATGAAAGATATCTTGTTAGATCAACTGTCACACTACTTTCATAGACTATCATTTAAACATGAACTTGGATTGATTGTTGAAAATTGATTGGAATCCCCCTATAAAAGGTGTAAGAAGAACCAAATTAACCAAGATCAAAACAAGATTGGGTATGATGACTAAAAACAAAATTTGGTCTAGATAGGAATGGAATGGTTAGATGGCATATTCTTGATAAGGATAATGATGGTTTGTTAAAATGGTAAGAGGGTTACCCCCAAATAATGGGGTGAATGGCAGGATATGGGGCAATGGCTAAAGGATATGTAATAATAGCAATGGCATGACAATATGAAATGATATGATACATGTTGTTGGTCTGGGTGTGGTTTTTGATTATGATGTTCCTTTTGATGGAGAGATGCACATCCTAATCAACAAACGATACAAACAATATACTTGATCATGTTAATTGCTAGCCCATACCTTGTTTGAATAGTTGCTTTGTCAAGAATTGGCTATAGATCTAATTATCAAGAATGCTTTGGTGATCTTCATTAGTCATTAATTTTGATTTTATCAAGCATCAAGACAAGGTATCTTTATAGCCTCTACAAAGGAAAGTGTGGACATAGATGGTAAACAAGGATAAATAATGGATGGTAGGATTGATTATGAAATGGAATGGTAGATGATAATGGAATGTGTGATGGTGGGGAAACAAATATAGATCAAGGCTTTCAGTCACATGTAATGTTGTTGATGTCAGATTCAACATAACTTTGGCTATGGTAGGGTCGAAGACTTATTCTCTTGATAGAACCACTAGATTTT
The DNA here is from genome assembly GCA_037957365.1 of Torreya grandis. Classification (NCBI taxonomy): domain Eukaryota; kingdom Viridiplantae; phylum Streptophyta; class Pinopsida; order Cupressales; family Taxaceae; genus Torreya; species Torreya grandis. Next base: position 2,724,065 of record JARHVA010000424.1, on the reverse strand, counting down.
TTTGTTGTTTGATCTTGAGAGTAGTTACCATCTGATTAGGCTATAGATAGGAATCTATTTTGATTTAATCTTTGATTTTGTCTTCATCAAGCAGTAAAGAACTTTTATGCTCAGTTATTGGTTCCTCAAAGAGGTTTTCACCAATGAAGTTATCTTGATTGTCTCGTAGTGCCTCCAAGAAGGTTTCACTAAGGAATGTTAATTTTTGACTTTGATTATCTTCTAGCACTTCTAAAAAAGTTTCACTAGAAGATGTTGATTTCTAACTTTGATTTTCCCTTGGCACCTCTAAAAAGGTTTCACTAGGAGAACATTATTCTATTATATGAATGTGGTCTTGGACTCCTTTCTCTTCTTCAACTAATATGTCACCATGGATGCAGTTCAACAAAGTGTGATTCTATCGATCCCAATCAACACTTGTGGGAGATGGAATGTCAATGATATGGATATTTTGGTTGATGTTAATGGCATTTGGAATGGTAATGGAATCGGGAGAGGCTGCACAATCCTCATAAAAGATACTAGGATAACTTATGTCAAAGCTAAAGTACTCATCCTAAAAAACTATAAAAGGATCACAAATGTATTCAAATTGATCTACAAGGCATGCGTAACCAATGTTGTAACATCCATGGACATATTCTTCTTCTAAATATAATTCTAAATCTAAGGACTCTGAATTTGATGTTGATTATGATTCTAATGCTAAATTTGATGTTGGTTCAAGAATAGAACCTGACTCTAACTTTGATTCTTCATTTAATGGTTACTCTATTACAATGATGTCTTGTTGAATATTTAGTTTTAGATAAGTAACAGCCTATGAAGGCATAATGGGATCTACAAAAAATGGTTTGATAGAGTGGGACTCCTCTAGGATGGGAAAAAGTTCAAGAGATAACTCCTTAGAGACTAGCTTGTTAATAGGAGTATCTTGAAAAATAGGCACATGGTCAAGGTAATGATTTGCCTAAAGGTATTTATAATCATTAAGAAGTGACTCAGTAAAGATTGGCTCATCAGAGTGAGACTCCTTGATAATTAGTATAGGATCAATAGGCAATTTATCAGGTTGATGTATCACAAATGGTTGATTTTATAGAAACATCTTGGATTGGTTGGTTCTCTTGGCCTTGGTTTCCAATGAGTTAGAAAATATCAATTTTGAACATAGCTTGGTCTTCAAATGATTGAATGGGTTGAGGTTTGGATGGGATTGGTACTAGATGAGGAATGACTTGTGGTTGGATAATGGTAGGGCCTTGGGGAGCATGATTACTTGGATGAGACAAAGGATGAAGTCTTGAGATGGTAACTATAGGGTGATTTGGAGCTTGATTGCCCATACAAGCCAAAGGAATAGGTATTGGAATGATGAAGGGGTGTTTTGGAGCTTGATTGCTCATATTAACCGAAGGATGAGGTCTCAAAATGGTAATGGTATTCTTTAGATGTTATAGAGCTTGATAGCTCATATAATCCAAAGGAGGGTTAGGGGTAGTCAATGATCGGATAACAAAAGTACATCATGGAACTTAATTACGTGCACAAGCTAAAACATCCAAGTCTTCCTTATAAACCATTTCATCCCAGTCATGAGTTGGCTCATAAGCTAGTTCTTGACTATGTTCTATGTACTGATTATTGCAAAGAGGGTATGGATCCATATCCCAAATAACATTATCCATAGTTGGGTCTTCAAAGTCCTCTTCACAAGCCTCTTCATGCCAATTAAGGTCTTGATTTGGATTTTATGGATTTTGACTATGTTCCCCATTTGGAGTGTTGTAGGGAGAATAATAAAAATATTTAGAAAATCATTCTCTATCGGGGTTCCTAGTGGGACTTTGTGTGACCATTCTATCATAAGTTGGATTGTACTTAACTCTACCATAAGTGTAGCTAGAGATATCCACATAAATAATGAAAGCTCTGAAACAAAAAGGCTTAGAGTTCTACAAACTTTGAAAAACTATGTCCAAAGGACAAATGGTTCAATCTTAGTCTAACTTGGTCAAAAGTTGGAGATGTATCTCCAATGTGGTTTGTAAGTGGATTTGTATCTCCAAAATGATTTGTCCTAAGACTTGGAAAAAAATAGCCTAACATAAAATGTCCAATGTCAAATATCATACACACAAAAGGTGAAGTGTCTGAATAAAAATTGGCATGTCAAAGGTCTAGGTCAAAGTGTTTCAAACAAGGTCTAAACTAGGAAAGGGAAAAGTTGAGTTACTAGGTCTTTTGTCCAAACATGGAGTCAAAATCTAGGCTCAAAAAAATAAGTATATGCTAGGACTTTTGGCCAAATGACATCAAAATCTAGACTTAAAATAAAGGCATGATGTGATTTGATTTAATCTAACAAGTTTGGAAACAACTTTGACATAGACTCACACATGGAATCAAACACAAACATGATCAATTGGCATAAGGCATGAGGCAAAATGATTTTTGAAGAAAGACTATGTTCTCCCAAATAAAAGCACAAACAATGATAAGGATAGGTACTGAACAAATAAACCATCAATAGTTTTCAAATTTGGGTAATTGATTAATCGAAGTTATGCAACCCAAAAGAGAAATATTTATGTATCAACCCCATGAATTAAGGCCTAAACAGAAATCAATCCATGTTTGAATACAAAATTGATAAGATTAATGGAAAACTCAATGTTAAAAATTAGGATTTAACCAAACAAGCTAGACAAGATCAGACAACATGATGACACATAAACGAGTTCCAAATGGCTGATGTGACATGGTGTGAAACAAATGGTTTTTGGCACAAGGTGAAATAAGTCTTGAAACAAATTGAGCATCTTAATGGTTTAAGTATGATCAAATGATGTGATATATGTTATGCTTTAAAAGAATCAAAGATAAAATGGTTTTAACATGATTTGGATATCATAACACTACCCTCTTCAATTCAAATGACATACACATAAACAAGTTTAGCAAAAATTTCAAGGCACAAGTGTGGTGTAAAATGGCTAGCATGATGTTTCTTTAGATAAAAGAGTGACATATAGACAAAGTCATTTTGACATGGCTTTATGAACAAAAAAATAAAATTTAGTCTCAAAACATACCAAATGAGAAAATGATCCAAAAATACACTAAGTATAATCGTCCAAATCCTAGCAAGGGTATGGCAATATGGGGTTGACTAAACTAGCAAGCTTTTGAAAGTGTCTATGGGAGTACATTGCATAATGAATTTCACATCAAATGATGCAAAAGACAAGCACATAAATTGGGTGACTATGACATTGGCTAGTTTTAAAAAGGTCTAGTCCTTTTTACAACCACTACATCCTATTGTTCACTCAATGTAGTGTGATATCCAAATACAGATACATCTCATGTGCAACTCCAAAGGAGTAAGTGAAGTCAATGTTGGGAGATGAAACCTTGAGTCAAAGCTTCCCTAAAGAACTCATGGTAGGTGATGAAGTCCCCCTCGCAAGCCAAGTTTGCATAAAAATAAAGAAAACATAAAATAGAAAGACTTTAGGTTCATTTTCAAGGTCACCCAAACATTGATGAGTTTTTGGGGAGTGCTTTAGATGACTTTCTTTCTAAGCCTTGGACTAGACTATTTGCAATAGGAATGGCACTTTTGATTCCAAGGGTTCCCTAAAGGGGAAAAATGGAAGATCATACATGCAACATCCCTCTTTTTGATAAACAAAATTAGATCAAGCAACTATTGAAGACACAAATGACAAGTGAATTCAATCTTAAGCCTAAATGAAAGATTTGGTGGTGTTCATTTAACCCCTTGGTCTTAAGATTGTGAACTTTAAAAACATTCATTTAAGCATCTTATTTTTTCATTGAGCACCAAAAAAAGCTTCCTAATTCATTTTTAAATCATGCCAAATATGTCTTAATAACATGTTTTAACAAGTTCCAAGTCCATTGGTTACTTGTCTACCCTTAAGGCATCACCCTAAAAGAAAATATGTTAGATTAGAAACATTTTAAATATATTTTCAAAATTATATTAAAAATATATGAAACTTGAAGCTAAACTAATGTCAAATTCTAAAAATTTGGGAGAAAACACATGGTTTTAAAAAAAATCATCCAAAACGGAGTCCGTATGACCCCAAACCAAGCATTTTAAAATGGCCTATTTAGCTCTCAAGTTTGTGTTTTTAATAAAAACATAGTGACCAACATCAGTTATATAACTGATGTCAGTTATAGTTAATAATTGATGACTATTATCTAACCAACATCAGTTATACCAATAGTTACCGATGATGGCTATGTCAATCGGTGATGGTTTTACTAACTAAGGTCAGTTACTATGTAAACCTATGACAAAGAAAAATGACAAAAGAAAGTTAGGAAATCAAATTAAAAGAGTTTTAATTATCCAAATGGATATTTTAAATTTGCATAATGATCTTTTTCATGTGTGGGATGTGTTTGGTCCCACCGGGTGTGCCATTATGTAAACTAGGAATTTGACTCAAGAAAGCATGGTTAGTATGGTGTTATTTTCAAAATGAAAACAAAATGAAAGAAACACACTAACTAGGATAATATCTCTAGGCCTAGACACTAGGGAGAGCTTAGTTAAAAAACATAAATAAAACACACAACTAAAATGCAAAAGAAACCCTATTTTACCTTCCTTAGATGATCTAAAATACTTGTTGTAATGTCTTGCTTAGTTTGTCCTCATGAAGTCTTCATCAAAGGAGGCTTGGCTATTTACTCTTCTCCTTAGCACTTTGTGGCTTTGGCTTGGTTTGGCTTGGAATCAATTTGGCATGGTAACACTAATTGTAATGGATTTTTTAATATATTTATGCATTATAACTTTGTACCAAAATATCTTTTTAATCAATCTTGTATTATAAATTTGCATAATCATGTCTTATAAATGATGTGCATGGCCTCTCTATTTATAGATTTTTGAGATTGATTAGAATCAACATAAACCGTCCATCTTAGGATTGAGATGTGTGGCTAAGGATTAATCTAATTTTGTAATTAAAATTGACAAATAGACTCATCAATATTTGGGATAGAGGAGCAATTAAGAGGCATGGAAGGTTTTGATGAGGCATGGGAGGCATGAATCTAGATATTTGTAGCATTTATGGCCTAGGGATGTCTTCTCAAGAAATGAGGTCACCTGATGATGCAGATATTCAATATTCATTTCCAAAACAAATTATTCAACAAGTTTCTATGGAATTCTTAATTAAGATCTAACTTGGATTAATTAGCTCTAAGCATGATTAAAAACTTTGTGCATAAATTACTCAAATTGATAAAAATGCCCTCTTATTGCTCCAAAATTCAACTGGATTAGAATTGGAAGGCAATGTCAGATGTGTTAGATTTTTTATCCCATTTAGGATGTTGCCAACACCAAATAACAAAGGCACATGTCTCATGCAAGAGTTTTGATAGGAAATACCAATCTAGAGCACCTAGGTGTAAAATTAGCATTTTGACTTGAAATAATCTGATCAAAGTTAGATGGCCCATAAATTGCATGGCCCCATTTAGTGATACCCTATCCAAAACTAGCACTTGAATATGTCAATTTAATTGCATTTTAGTGTTTTTAGGTCAAATTATGAATTTTAAGTGGAAATTGGCCAAAATCTTGGTTGGACGTTGTCGATGGCTAGTTTTAGGTGTCTAACATTGTAATATAGAGAATAAAGAGAGTTGAAGAAGAGATCACCATCATTTGAGAGAACAACAAGGTGTCTTGAGGTGATTAAGATTTCCTTGGTTGGGTTAGTGCTTGGTCAACAGGGATTTGGAGATTCCTTATAAGGTTTATCTTGTAAAAGTGTCATTTAAGTGGATGTGTTGGTGCCAATTAACTTAGGGGGTTGGATCCTCCTTTCAAGTTGGTGCTTACTGAAGACTAGTTGAGTGGGTGCTTGACTAGGTAAGGATTGGAGTTCCTTGTGGGGTTGGTGCCTCACTAAATGTTATTTAATTTCTTATAGGATAGTATTCCAAGTATTTTTAAAATGGTTTTTATCCCCCATCAGGTTTTCCCACATATATCTAGTGTTCATATTTTGATATCTTACTTCATGCATATGTGATTTCTCTTCTATGCATTGTTATATCTCTATGCTAGTTTAAATGGTTAAAGAATGATGAATGGAATTGAATGAAATGTTTTCACATTGATTCCCCCCTCCCCCCCCCCACTTATTTTTTTTATTATAGCAATTGGTATTATATTAGGTCCTTTGGAGGAGGCTTGATAGCATGGAGGTGATCCTAGAAGCATAAGATGGCTATGTTTGTAAAGGTCATGATTGAGGTTCTCATAGAAATCTACATTATGGTACTAACAAGATTGAAGAAGGATTATATTGAATCCAATTCTAAAATAAAACCTAAGTTAATAAACAAAATTACTTTTAAGATTTTTTTAAATAAAGATATGTGCAGGTATCTTGGTGAAGCTAGTAGGTAGAGATTTGCAAGCTAGAGGAGATGAGTTGAGTCTATGAAGTTGGCATAAGCAAGGATATGTTGATGAGACCTATTAGTGATATGAGGTATGTTTGAGCCTTCATATGTATAAATGTCTGTCCTTATTCTTATTTATATTATGTTTGAGCATATATGCATTGAAGTCTACACTAAGCATGCAGGTCTACAAGAGTGCCTAGGGAGCATGTGTGAGATGCTTCAAGAGTTTTAGCAAGTTGGTTTTGTTATGGTTAGATGAATAATGAGAATTTATATGCCATCAAGGTGATATATAATGTTTTTAGGGTACCTTAAATTTTTTTTGAGGTCCTAGTGCATCACATGATCTTTTGGGGTGAAGAAAATCCATCATTCTAGCTTAAGAAGGACCAGACTGCGACAAACTATCACATAGGTACAAAGAGTCTAAGAAGTTTTTGCATTTATTATAAGTACATATAAATTCAAATTATGAAAAAAGGTTTAATGAATATGTTTTCACTTCATTTTAGCTTTGTTCCATGTTTTGAGGAAGTTTTGAAAGTGTGCCTATGTGTATGAGAATCTCATTAAAAGAAGATTGTGCTCAAGGTCTATGTTTTTGACAAACATGATTAAATTTATTAAGTGGTGTGGAACTATTAGTCACTTTGGATGAATGATCAAAGTGGTTGAATATGTCCTTAAGGTATTTTAAGCTCTTATTGATGCCTATAAATGATTAGTTTGATCTCATTTGTGATGTTCTACTTTAAAGACATATTGAACAAGAGGTATGAGGGTTTCATGACCTTTTGTGTCTATTAAACCTAATGTGACTATATATGATGTAAATATATCTTTTTTTGATCTATAAGAGATTAATATAGTAGTAGATGGACTTTTTTCATGTTTCTTACTAAAGTTATCTTGCTTGCAATGCCTATTTGAGTGTAACATGTTGTCTAAGAAGCAAAGATAGTACTACTAATGTGAAAATTAAAGATTGGTCTACTAAACAAATGATATTAAAGGTATATTTTATTTTCTTAGGTATTCCAAAAGTCTTTTGATGTTCTAAGAGTAAGATGACAAGTTGGTTAAGCCCTAATAATACTCATAAAATTTGGAAAGTGATCTAAAGATGGAGTGTTTTTCATGAGTGAACACAATAGGGTATTGATAGAGTTTTGTAAAAGTTAGAATTCTCTGTATTATGCTTTAACTTGTCAAGGTGATGAGCCTAGGAGGGTACAAATGATCTTAGATTTCATGTTTACATATTGCTTACATTGTGAAAAAGGATAACAAGAGGTATGAAGATGTTCTTTGAACAAAGTAGACTTTATGTAGGATATAGTGAACAAGGGAAACTAGTGAAGGTGATCTCAAAGTTGTTTGGTAAATCTAGCTGGGTAGAGCATGAAGAAAAGAAGGGAAATTATTTGATGTTATGAGGAGTATATGGAGTTATATTCAAACCTAATTGGTTAAGGTGACCTATTAAAGGTGCCATGATCTGAGTTAATCTCTAATGACTTGAGGATTCTATTTAAGACCTATGGAGTTTTCTTAAGGTAAGTAAATGTGTTATGTATTTATTGTAACTAGTTGATGTTTAGTTTCATATGACATTATCTAGGTGGATCATGGATTTAGGGGGAGTTAACTCAGATGGATTGAGAATATTGAATAGAAGTATGCATGGATAAAGGGGGATCTTGCTTGATTAGTGAAATGATAAGGTCTTAAGATCAATGGACTATGTATAGATGACCTTGTGAGAATGTATATGAATTTTATAATTAATGTTAAATGGGGAGCAAACTTGATGAGAGATCTAGCTTGAGAAGAGATGAAATTAATCTGTTGTGTGAGACTGTTTGCCATCAATGACAAAGGGGGAGATTATTGAGGTGTGTTCCTTTGATGTGTTTGTGGCATTGATGGTGTCATTTATGTCAAATTTCATCAAAGGTAATTAATTTCCTAGAGGTTCTCTTGTGAAAATACATGGTAAGTATTCATGATGGCTCAAACATAGTCTAGTACATTCTTAAGCTCTTCATAAGATCTTATTTCTATGTTATGGTGTGACAAGCTTATGAGAAGATGTGTAGCAATAACTGAACATGGCATGAGACTATTTGACTTGATAGGGAGTTTCAAAGTAAATCTATAGAATATATCTTGAAGTTCTTAAATAGGTATGTAGTAGGTCTATTTAATGGCCTAATTTCTAAACATGACTTATAAAATGATGATGATGATGATGATGATACAAATATGTATGAGCTTGAAGGTGTGTATTGAAGTGTCATAGCATGAGAGAGAGATGATGAGTTAGTTACATTACTCTTAGAGTGATATAAGAGGTAAGTCCTTAATTGGAAATCTAGTCATAGGCATTGTCTTAAGACTATAGAGAGTATAATGAGACTTCGTGATCAAGCTTGGTGTCTTGTAAGCTTGTGTGAAAAATTTTGACATATCTTTAGTGTGGTATAGAGTAATATGATATGTGTGTAATTATTTTATAATAATTCAATAGGTTTCCAAGTGTTTTCAAGATCCAAGTCTGACCGGTGCTTCTAGACCTACTGTGCATATTGGTCTAGTATGGCCTAATGAAGGGTCAAGTTGAGTTCCCAAGATGCCTAGAGAACATGTGAGCATGGAATGAGGTTTTAAAATTTTTTTCAAGGTTATTTACCAAGTTTTAGGTCCTCGGTTAAAGGAGAAAGCAAGAAATCACATTTGAAGGTTTTTTGTGCATGTAGAATGAAGATAAGAGAGCCCGAGAAGGAAATTTAGATACTTATTGTCATGTGTGATCATTGAATTGGGATATTATTATTTTATGAGATATGGGTAAGGGTCCTATCTAACATCTCCAAACATTATTTTTTCATTTGAGGGCCAATATTGTATGAATAATTGCTAACACCATAACTTGTCTAAAACCCTCTCAAAACCATCACAATGACTTGATTGGATAAATATTGTTGATAATAGCCTAGAATAAATTGGTAAGTCTTTTTCTTTATGTTTTTATTTTGTATATGACTCCTCCATCCATATCCCAAGTGGTAGTGGTGTGTCAGGACAACAAGTGAAACCTACATAAAAACCCTTATTCTTAAATAATTTGATGTTACAAGTAGGGTTGACTAGGTAAATACATGAAAATAAATGGAGTTTTAAGGTACAGACTCATTATTTATTTCCATGGTATTTTTTTATAATTTTTATCATCTATTTCAATTATTTTGGTCAATCAAGTTGACATATCACTAAATTGGCTAAAAGAGAGAACAATGAGAAAAACTAATCAAAGTGAGAATGTATTTAAGGATTGGTTTCAGAGGAATAGGGATGAATGAAAATAATTGAGGTAATTTTTAAATATATATACCTATTTTCCATGTTTATTATATGATTTTAAGTTCACTAAAAAGGGTGCAAATGGTGTTCATAAGATAGTCTGTATAGAGAAGATGTGATAATGAAACCCAGTACAATGAGATTGGTCTTTATGACAAATGTTTCCATTTGATCCTATGATATTTATATTTTATGTAGCTATAATTATCTCATATTGTCATTTTAATACTTTTAAATATCTTGGTTATGTCCCTATAGGTATTATAATTCATGTTCACCATGACTAGTTCTTAAGACAAATTGACAGTCCTGTGTATGAAAGGAAAAATATAGTGTTTGAGATCATATGACATAATTATATGAATATAATTAATATATTTTTGTGTTTTTATACCTAAATTACCTATTAATTCTTGATATAAATTTTAAATACAACTTTAAGGTGTTGAGATGTGGAAGCCAAAATGGCTTGTCAAACTATGTGAAGATTGTGAGAGATTATCATGATAAATTGGTTTATAAGACCAATGGTTGTCACTAAAGCTTGATATATATACATTATTTAATATATATAAGTCCCATATAAAATATTAATGTGAATTATAATTCATTAAAGTGTCTTTTAAAGTAATAAAGATGAACTTCTACATGACTGTGTTTTGGAGCAGAATCGCAGTTCTATGTAGTCACTTTGTAGAGGTAAGTTTGAGGTGTTTTGACAAGAATTTAAGGATATTTTAATTATTATGATGTTATATAATTCCTTTAGGTACATATTAATGTGTTTTTAATCATGATAAGTGTATATTTATATGTTGGTGATCAAATGTTTTTTATTGTACTTTGGCAGTATTTGAGCATTCTAAGTGGCCATGTTGCAATAGTTGGTTTGAGGATTGGTAGTCTATTTCATGAAGTCCAATGGATATGGTAATTACCATGAGTTCATGAATTATTTATAAATATTATTTTTTCATGTGGTTATGTGTCAAAATTGGTTGTTTATTTTAATTGTGTAAAATAGACTTTTTGGGTGTATGAAGGGTTAATGGTCAGTAAGCCTAATAACATGGTTCAAGTGGTGAATTGGATGTACAGGTAGTGTGGACCTAAATAGATGTCATAATTGGTATATTTTATAATTTTTAAATTATTTTAAGCATTTTTTTAGGCTAATTTTTTACCAAGATGACTGAAGTGTAATGTGTGCTTAACATAGACCTAAGTGCATTAGATCTCCTTTAGGCCTAATGGAGGTATTGGCCCTTAATGGGTGTGACCAACATATATAGTTATTTTTTATTTGTGTGAAAAGTGTATAAGGAACTATTCCAATTATTATCCAAGTTTTTTTATGTTCTTGGCTGACCAAGATGGGTAAGAGCTAGTGTTGAGTATTAAAGCAAGGCGTAATTGGCCTATTTGAGCAAGTTAGAGAGTTGTGAACAGAAGTGAATAAAAGAGATCATTTGAGGAGTAGATTTAGGTCATGTATAAATTTAGTAATATTAATAGGATCATTAATTAACATCCATCAAATATTCCTCAAGTAGATAAATAATTTAATTGACCTAATGAGGCTAGAAGATGCATGTTGATAAAGTAAACCTAGAAGGCTATTTGGGAGGGGTAGAAGTTTAAAGTGAGATAAGTGAGGTGAGATACTATCATTAGATTAATTATAGGTGTGTTAAAATTATATGATAGTGATTTAATTTAAAGATATATAATAAAGAGAGATGAATAAGAGATCACCATTAGTTGAGAGAGCAATAAGGTATCTTGAGGTGATTAAGCTTACCTTAATTGGGTTGGTTCTTGGCCAAGAGGGATTTAGAGCTGCCTTGTAGGTTGGATATTACATAAGTGTCCTTGAATTTTCTATGTTTTTTCCAAGTCACTTAAGGTTTTGGATCCTCATTTTAATTTGTTTCTTATTAAAGACTAGTTGAGAGGGTGTTTGACCAAGTAGGGGTTAGAGCTCTTTGTGAGGTTAGTGCCTCACTAAATATTATTTCATTACTTATAGGATATTAGTAAAATTATTGTGATAGTGGGTTTTATCCCCCATGAGGTTTTCCCATATATATCTATTTTTCATATGTTGACATCTTACTTCATGCTTATGTGATTTCTCTTCTATGCACTGTTATATCTCTATGCTAGTTTAAATGGTTAAACAATGATGAATGGAATTGAATGAAAATTTTCCACACTGATTCACACCCCCTCTTAGTGTTTGTGATTTTAAAAATCCTACATATTCCATAATTAAACTCAATTCATAGTAGTTCCACCAACATAAAAGGCAGGGAGGAACTGACTAGGTCATAACAAGTTCTTAATTCCAATAAATGGCTAGACAAATGAGAATAGTAATGGAAAGGTGATGTGGAAATGCTTGATAAATGTGTTGTTCCTAATTTTCCCATAGGTGGTTATAATTAGGAAACAATGGCATATATTTACGACACTAATTTTTCCATAGGTGGTTATAATTAGAAACACAATGTGGACTACTAATTTACCCATAGGTAGTTATAATCAATAGAACCGGTCAATTGGTAAATAAAAGATAACTTGCCAGATCCACTATCAGACTACTTTATTAAATTATCATTTAAACACAAAATTTTGAAACTATTAAACTAGATCAAAATCCCCTCGTAGAAGGTGTGGGAAGAACCAAAGGAACCAAGATCAAAAAGAGATGGGTAGGATGGCTAAAAATAGGTGTTGGTTTAATAGGAATGGCATGGTAGAATGGTACATGGTAGAATGGTATGACATTTTTTAGGATGATGATTATATGAAAATTGGATAGAATGGTAAGAGGGTTTCCCCCAAGTGGTAAGGCAAGGAAAATGATAGGGTATAGAACAATGTTAATATGAATGGTAAAAAAAGGGCATATGAAAATGGTATGGTACATGTTTTTATCCTGGGTAAATGTTTTTGGTGTTTCTATTCATGTAGTGGTAAGGCAAGGAAAATGATAGGGTATAGAACAATTTTAAGAGTAATGGTAAAAAAAAGGGCATATGAAAATGGTATGGTACATATTTTTGTCTTGGGTAAATGTTTTTGGTGTTTCTATTCATGTGGATATGCACATCGTGATTAGCATATGAGATAAATAGAATAATCAATCATGTAAATTACTAGCCTACACCTCTTCTAAATAATTATTCTATCAAGAAGTGGCTAAAGATTTAGATGCAAATGATGTTGTTGTGGTCTTCATTAGTCATTGATTATGTTTCCTTTAAACATTGAGATATGGTATCTTTGTAGATTATGCAAAGGATAGTATGGCCAAGGATGGTAAATAGGGATAAATGTTGGATGATAGGTTTGATTTGGTAATGTAAAGGTGGATGATAATTGAATGTGTAATGGTTTGGAAATAAATACAGATCAAGGTTTTTAGGCACACACAATGTTGTTGATTCCATATTTGACATAACTTCATTTGTGGTAGGGCTGAAGACTTTTGAATATTATCTTGATAGGACCACTATATTTTGTTTTTGTTTAGGCTTGAGAGTAGTTACCATCTGATTAGGCTATAGATTGGAAGCTATATTGATTTTATCTTTGATAATATATTCATCAAGTAGTGAATAATTATTGTGCTCAGTTATTGGTGCCTTGAAGAGGTTTTCACTAATGAAATTGTCTTCATTGTCCCATAGCAACTCCAAGAAGGTTTCTCTAAGGAAAGTTGAATTTGGACTTTGATTATCTTCTATCACCTCCAAAAAGGTTTCAATAGAAGATGCTGAGTTTGAAATTTGATTGTCCCCTAATGCCTCCAAAAAGGTTTCACTAGGAAATTATTCTTCTTTTACATGAATTTGGTCTTGGCCTCCCTAATGTTCTTCAACTGATATGTCACCATGGATGTAGTTTAATAAGGTGTGATTTTTAAATCTTAATTGACACGTATGGGAAATGGAATGTCAATGTAATGGCTATGTTGTTTGGTAGAATGGAATGTGGAACGGTAATGGAATGGGGGGAGGCTACACAATCCTCATAGAAGATACTAGGATAAATTATGTTGATACTAAATTAGTCATCCTAAAAAACCATAGAAATATCATAAATGTATTCAAATTGATCTACAAGGCATGCATAACCAATATTGTAACAACCATGAATGTATTCTAATTCTGAATCTAATTTTGACTCAAAGGACTCTGAATCTAATGTTGAGACTAACGTTGATTCTACTTCTAATGTTGAATCTAATGTTGGTTTAAGAATAACACCTAACTTCAATGTTTATTCATCATTTGATGTTGATATAATGATGTTTTTCTGAATTTTTAGTATTAGACAAGTAATAGCTTGTAATGGCATAGTGGGATCCACCGAGATTGGTTTGTCCAAGTGAGACTCCTCAATGATGGGAAAAAGGTCAACTACAAAGATTATATTTTTAGAGTTTTTTAAAAAATAAGCATATTGTCAAGGTAATTATTTGCCCAAAGGTGGTTATAATCATTAAAAAGTGACTCAGCAAATATTGGCTATTCAGAGTGAGACTCCTCGATAATAGGTATAAGATCAGTAAGTGATTCATCATAGGTTGACTTATCACAAATGCTTGGTTCAACAAAAACATCTTGGATTGGTTCATTTTCTTAGCCTTGGTTTATGATTGGTTATAAAATACCAATTTTGAACATAACTTGGTGCTCAAATGAGTGGCTCGATTGGATAGGTACTGATTAGTTTAGCTGGGGATGGACAATTGGCAAGGGTTTTCTAAAGTGGGGAATAGTTGGTAACAGATAGAGGGTGATCGACTATTGGATAATGATAGGGTATTGTGGAGCTTGGTTGTTTGTACAAGCCAAAGGATGAGGTCTTAGAATAGAAATGGTAAGGCATTGTAGAATTTGGTTATTCACACAAGCCAAAGGTTGAGGTCCTAATATGACAATGGTAGGGAATCATGGAGCTTAGTTGTTCACACAAGCTAAAGGATGAGGTCCTAGAATAAAAATGGTCAGGCATTGTGGAGCTTAGTTGCTCACACAAGCTAAAGGATGAGGTCTTAGAATAAAAATGGCATTCTTTGGATGTTATGGAGATTGATAGCTTACATGCTTCAAATGAGGGTTAAGGATGGTTGATGATTAAATAATGAAAGGGCATCGTGGAGCTTGGTTTCTCACACAATCCAAAGGATGAGGTCCTTGTAAAATTAAATGGCATCATGGAGTTTGATTGTTCATACAAACCAAAGGATGAGGTTTTGATATGGTAATGGTAGGGTAATATGGAGCTTGGTTTCTTACACAAGCCAAAGGATGAGATCTTAGTATAGAAACTGTATTCCTTGGATGCTATGGATCTTGGTGGCTCATGTAATTTGAAGGAGGGTTAATGATATAGGTGGGGGAATGGGTGGTCATAAAAGCATGAGTATAATATGTCAACTAGATGGAATAATGAATCACTAAATCCAAAGCTTGAGGATCTTGAATTTATTCCCCATATTGATTATTGTAAGTAGGGTACGGATACTCCTCATAAACAACATTATCCCTATCCCAATAGGGGTCTTGGTTTATATTTTAAGTAGGTTCTTAACTCTATTTCCTAGATTGATTATTGTAAGGTGGATAAGAATCTATCTCCCAAACAACATCAGCTTCATAAAGGTCTTCTATAAAGTTATTTTGTTGATCTTGACTTTGTTCCCCATATTGAGTATTTTAAGGAGTGTATGGATCCATCTCCCAAACAACATTGTGTTCATAAGGGTCTTCAACAAAGTCATTTTGTGGATCTTGACTTTGCTCCCCATATTGAGTATTTCAAGGAGGGTATGGATCCTCTTCACAAACAATATTATCCTAGTAGGGGTCCCCACTTGGATTTTGTGTAGCCATTCCATCATAACTTGGATTTTACATGAATCCACCATAAGTGTATCTAGACATATCCATGTTAATGATAATACTCTATAAAAAGGTGTAGAGTTATACAAACTCACAAAAAATACTGTTGAAAGGATAGATGGTTTGAACTCTATCTAATCTGGTCTAGGATAACTATATCTCCAAAATGTTCTATGCTAAAAATGTGGTATAAAATAATCTAACATCAAATGTCTAATGTCCAATGTCTCACACACAAAGGATCAAGGATCTAAATAAAAACTAGCATACCAAACTCTAGGTTTAATGATCAGAAATTGGGAGTCCGTAGATTTGAAATCACAAGTCTGTAGATTTGAAATTGGGAGTCCATAGATTTGAAATCACAAGTCTATAGAAATCCCACATGAAGAGGGATAATTGTTTGGTAATATCATGCCCCGACCACATGGGAGAAACTAGCCACTTTACCGAGCCACATAGCTTGTGATCCATCTGCCACATCCCAAAATATGATAAATGTGAGAATAGACATGCCAAGTCAAAGATCAGAATTTGGTTCTGATAATAGTTATAATTTAGAGTTTCAATAGTAGCACACTGTATATCTCTTTGAGAGCTTTTCGACACATTTTTCATAACATAAATTTGAGTTTGAGAGCTCCTGTTATGGCCATTTGAAGATTAGTCAAAAAATGTCTCTTGCAACATGTGGCACGTGTTTTGAGGTTGTTTTGACATTTGGACCAATAGCCATTTGACACGTGGAAAAATAATTTGATGTAAAAAAATTTGGGTCTAGTGTTTTTATTTCACATGTTATTTGAGAAATTTTTTAACGTTTATCACTTAGAAAATAAGGTGCCAAAGGCCAACTTGCACAAGCTGTCACATCACCATAAATTCAAAGTAATGACCAAACCCAAGGATTGGCGCCTAAGTCTCGGCATTAGAAAAGGGATCAACTTACCTATTTTTAGCTTTTCAAACTGTTATACCCAGCACATGTGGGATAAATAAGAAGTCAAGCACCCAAAAAGAAGGGAGAAAATTCAAACTCATGCCTAAGCACCAAAAAAGGAGGAGGCTGACGGTTTGAATTCATTCCCAAGCACCTAAAAAGGAGGGCGGCAATTTTGAACCCCTAACCTACCACCCAAAAGGAATAGGCTTTGACTGCTTGTGTCGAAGTGCTATTTAAGTCACGAATTTGTATTTAAAGGCAAGCTTTTGGCTGACTATGTATGGGAGATTATAGACCCACTTACAGTATTTGGTCATTTTGGAGCCCTTAGAAGTTGAATTAGAGCTCAAAGTAAACTACAAAGCTATTTAGAATTTTAATACGCTATGTGAACTATATTCATTTTCCAATTTTGGATGATTTTTGATGAAATTTTGAGCTATATAAGTTACCAATTTTGATTTGGAGAAGCCTATGCATGTGATTTAGGAAGGTGAAGGACGTGTTGAGTCAGCCAAGGTCTTTCGAACGTCTAAAACACTATTTTTGTAGAGAGATATGATCTTTTGTTTTTTTAAGTATTATTTTGGCTTGCAAAGTTAGCAAAAATTAATGGATCGGTTCAATAAGAACCTAGGGACGTAAGAATTCTGAACCCCATAAATAATTTCTATGTTTTGATCTTTGAATTCAGTTTTGCATTTAATTTTTAGTTAATTTATAGATTATAATTTAGATTTAATCATTCCAACATCTTATAAGTTGAGAAATTCAAAATCCATACTTTTAAAATTTCACTTAGAGTTTATCAGTGGAGTTTACGGATCAAGTTGGTATCAGAGTGGTTAGAATGTAGGGATTGCTTCTAGTTGTGTATTGACAGTTGCTTCTAGAATAGTTGGATTATTGGTTTGCAAAGTGATTATATTGTAGTGTGCAGTGTGAAATCAGTTGTTTGTAGGAAACCATGGGCAAGTTGTCATAGATTGAGGTCATCAAAGATGAAAATGCAATCTTGAGATGTCAAAAATTTGCACTTGAATTGTAAGTGGCAAAGTTAAAATCGGAGCTTGAATCCAAGGATGAGCTCTTGATTAGATTGCAATGTGGTGAGTGTGAAAAGGTAAAGCCTTCAACTTTAGATGCAAAGACTATGACTGAGTGCAGTGTAAGTTTTTCACCATAAGAATCTTCATCTTCTTCTACCATTTCAGATTTAGATTCTAGTAATATTATTTTTACTGATTTTGAAAGATACACTAACGGCATAGGATCTAAATTGCTGTTTAAAATGGGTTATAATGGAGGAGGACTTGGTAGAGATAGCCAAGGTATATCTAACCCAATTTAGGTTGAGCATAGACCTCTTCATGCAAGTTTGGGTTATACTAGTGTGCAGGTGGATAATGAAGAAGTTTCTTCCATGGCTAAAGGAAGACGAGCTTCCAATAGTGAAGGTTCTAGGCCACTAGTTCAAAAGTGTAAAGGTAAAAGAGGTATTGAGATTCCACCTCCTAATTCTTACACTAAATATTTTGATCCAATTGATACTTTTGAGAAGCTTGGATATAATGTATAGAAGATAATGCAATCATTTCCATGCACTTTTTGTGGGATGAATAACCATAGTGCTAAGACTTATTGGAAACAAAATGCTTTGTTGAAGTAGATTGCATGTTTGAAAGACCATTCTCATGATAAGATGGGAATTGGCAAAAGGGGAGCCTCACCTAAGAAGGAAGTTTGTACTCATTTTAAAGTGAGTGGACATAGGATTGATATATGTTTTAAGCTTCATGCATCTTCACATCAAGTAATGTTAAAACTAAGATGATTTACAAACTTCTCACTAAGGTTAATGAAGCTAATTCAATCCATAATTTAGTTGACAATACAACCCAGGATAAGGTAAAACTTACAAGTGAAAATCCATTAAAGAGGATAAGTCAACAATATGCAATTGCTAAGGAATCCACTAAGACAATCAATTTCACTAGGAAGAAAGAAACGGTTAAGTGGATTATCACTACATTATTTTTGCAAATCATGGTTAAGAATTCACCTAAGGGAATGAACAAGATTTGATAGATGTAGAGTAGAGTTTGTGAGAACACTTCAATACAGGTTTATCATATGAAGTTTTTCAATTCTCACTTTTGATAACTCTAAGTTTTTGATCTCCAGAATATGCTGTGTGAGTTGTCTAGAGGACTTGAACTCATTTGATCAGTTGGAGATAATAGCAGAATGCATGTTTTAGGTTGAGTTAATTCCTCGCAACACTTATTTGACTACTATTTTGAATGTATCTATTTTTGGCACATGGATGTATTAGATGCATTGTTAAGACCCTATGGGCATGTTTTGATGTTAGGTAGCATACACTTTTGGTTGTTTGCATTTGCTTAGCATATAAGTCCCATATTAGGAAATTGTATTGCAACATGTCCTCAACATTTATTATATGTTGTCGGCATTATAAACTTGTCTTACAGTTACATTGGGAGTTGTTTCATTTTTTAGCAATTCACCACTTTACAGGATGTGACATTTGGGCAAGCAGTTTTGGTATGTTGTTATCACTTTGGCAGTTGTAGATTCACTTACTCATGCCTTTGGATTAGTAAGTTTTGTAGTTTTATTGTGAATCATTTTAATGCAATTGTTTATATCTCTTGCTATGATTGGGTTCTATTTTCATGGATGTAGTAGACTAGTTTGCAGTTTTAGGGGATATTAGAATTTTGGAGACCAAAAGCCCTCCATTGGGGAGGTGTGATCATAAATTGGGAGTCCGTAGATTTGAAATCACATGTCTATAGATTTGAAATTGGGATTTCATAGATTTGAAATCACAACTTCATAGAAATCCCATATGAAGAGGGATAATTGTTTGGTAATATCATGCCCTGGCTACATGGGAGAAACCAGCCACTTTACTGAGCCACATAACTCGTGATCCATCTGCCACATCCCAGAATATGATAAATGTGAGAATAGACATGCCAAGTCAAAGCTTGAAATTTGGTTCTAATAATAGTTCTAATTTAGAGTTTTAGTAGTGGCACACTATAGATCTCTTTGAGAGCATTCTGACACATTTTTTGGAACGTACATCTGAGTTTGGGAGCTCCTAATATGGCCATTTGAAGATTGGTCAAAAAATGTCTCTTGCGACATGTGGCATTTGTTTCGAGGTTGTTTTGACATTTGGACCAATAGCCATTTGACACATGGAAAAATAATTCAGTGCAAAAAAATTTGAGTTTGGTGTTTTTATTTCACATGTTATTTGAGAAATTTTCAAATAGTTATCACTTAGAAAACAAGGTGCCAAAGGCCAACTTGCACAAGCTATCACGTCACCACAAATTCAAAGCAATGACCAAACCCAACGGCTGGCATCTAAGTCTCAGCATTGGAAAAGGGATCAACTTACCTATTTTTAGCTTGTCAAACCATTATACCCAGCACATGTGGGATAAAGAAGAATTCAAGCACCCAAAAGGAAGGGAGAATATTCAAACTCATGACTAAGAGCCAAAAAAGGAAGAGGCCGATGGTTTGAATTCATTCCCAAGTGCCTAAAAAGGAGGGTAGTGGTTTTGAACCCCTAACCTACCACCCAAATGGAATAGGCTTTGACTGCTTGTGTTATGGGGGTCGAAGTGCTATTTAAGGCACGAGTTTGTATTTAAAGGCAAGCTTCTGGCTGACTGTGTATCGGAGATTATAGACCTGCTTAAAATATTTGGTCATTTTGGAGCCCTTAGAGGTCGAATCAGAGCTCAGAGTAAACTATAAAGTTGTTTAGAATTCTGATACACTTTATGTAGTATATTCATTTGCCCATTTTGAAGAATTGGTGATGCCATTTTGAGCTATATAAGTTACCAATTTCTATATAGAGAAGCCTCTGCATGTGATTCAGGAAGGTGAAGGACGTGTTAAGTCAGTCAAGGTCTTTCGAAGGTCTGAAACACTATTTTTATAGAGAGATATGATCTTTTATTGTTTATAAGTATTATTTTGGCTTGCAAATTTAGCAACAATTAATGGATCGGTTCAATAAGAACTTGGGGACGTAGGAATTCTGAACCCCGTAAACAATTTCTATGTTTTGATCTTTGAATTTAGTTTTGCATTTCAATTTTAATTAATTTATAGATTATAATTCAGATTTAATCATTCCAACATATTATAAGTTGAGAAATTTAGAATCCATACTTTTAAAATTTCACTTAGAGTTTATCAGTGGAGTTTATGGATCATTTAAAATATTCTAAATAGGTCTAATCTAGAAAAATAGAAGGTGCTAGGTCTTTTTGTCCAAACATAACATCAAAAGATAAGCTCAAATAAGGCATGTAGTAGGAATTTTGGCCAAATGTGGTGTTAAAATCAAGATTTAAAATAAAGGCATGTTCTTGGACTTTTGGCCAAATGCAACATCAAAAGCTAGTCTTTAAAACAAAGGTGAGATTTTAATCTAACAAACTTGGAACACTTTGGCATAGACTAGGCATACAGACTTTAAACATAAACTTGGCCAATTGTCATAAGGCACAAGGCAAAAGGCATATGGAGAGAGACTATTTTCTCCCAAATAAAAGGCATAAATAATAGTAAAAAATAGCATCTTTTAAACAAACAATCTAGATAAAATTTGAATGGCATAATGGCACTAGGTAAAGATCCAAAAAATAGTTTGATCCGGGCAACAATTTAGGTGACAGTTCCACCCCAATTGATGACAGAGCTTTCGAGAGCCATAACTTTTGCACCATAGCTCCAATTGACTCATCGTTTGAACCATTGGAAAGCTAATAATTTGGATAACATCATGATATGGCATGGAGCTCTTCTAAATGAATTTTGACCCCCAAAAACCCAATGAAAGTGCCTCAAATTTCAATTTTAGTAGTGTAATCTAAAAATAGTAAGTTTCTAAAAATAGTAATTCCTCAAATTCTGTATTGTTTTAAATCTTGGAAGCCAAACCACTTAATCTCCCTCAAGATTGGTGACCTTCCACATCCTCCCATGCCTTCAAAATATGTATAAATGAAGAGGTAACCCAAAATGTGAAGACAAATATCTCTTCCTAGAGATAAGCATATATTTGTATTGTGATCTTGAGTAATACTACATCTCTTCTCAGAGAATTCATTGTTACTATGTTATTTCTATGCTATTGAAATATTTATAAACTAGAACTTCTATGTTTTGGATCATAGCTTTCCAAGTTGGATAGAAAATTAACCTAAGTTACACAATCCAAAAGATAAATATTTATATCTAAGCCCCAATTAATCAAGGCATAAATATAAATCAATCAATGTTTGAATTTAAACTTGGAAAATTTGATTTAAAACTCAACTTGGAAAACTAGGCATCTTCAAAAAAATAACAAGCAAGGCACAATGGAATGGTATAATGACACAAGATAAAGGATTCAAAAGGCATACATCTCATTGGTTCCATAAAATAGAATTGGGCACAAAGAAAAAAAGTTTTGAAAATAATTGAGCAGTGTAATGTCATCATCATGCTTTAAAGATGTAACAAACATTTGGTTTCAAAGACTCCAAGGCATAAACTTGAAATAATTTGGGTAGTGTAATGTTACCTATTTTAATCAAGATACACACACAAACAAGTGTAGCAAAAGTATAAAGCAAATATGTGGTACAAAATGGCCATCATAATTCCTCTTCAAATAAAGGAGTGGCATATGAACAAAAATTGATATGATATGGTAGAAATAAACATGAGTTTTAGAATTAAAAAACCAATAAATAAAGAAAAAAGACTAAATACAACTAAGTAAATTATCTTAATCCCTAAGTTGATAAGGTATGGCAAGTGGAGTTGACTAAAACTATAGTTTTAAAATGTTTAAATTGATCCCATGTGTGGCTAACACAAGAGAAGCATCACGTCAGTTGAGTTTATACCAATCAAATTACTATGCAAAGGTATATTCCTTTGCATAGGGATTCCATCCTTGGACTGCTTAGTGAAATCCTTTGGTTGACCAAACCTAACTCAGGCCTTCATTACAAAATGAGAGGTTAGCCACTGAACCTCCTAGATCTTACAGAATGCATACCCTGATTTATATATCCCAACATGGAGTGGGGTTGAAACACTATTGGGAGATGAATCCCCAAGTCAATTCTTCCCTAAATAATTTGCGAGGAGGTAATGACCTCCACTCCACAAGCCAAATTGCATGAAAATAAAAACTAAGTGTAAATACTTTAGGGTTTCTTTTAGATCACCCAAACCATGTGGGTTTTAGGGAGAGCCTAGACAACATTCTTTTCACACTTGGACTAGGCACAAATGTAATGAAAAGGCACTTTTGGTCACCCAATTTCCCTATAACAGAAAGGGGAGAGCATACATGCACTATTAATTTTGCTCAAATAAACAAATAAGTCTAAATAAACATGGCATAAAAATAGATGTTTTACAAAGCAAGAACTAAGTAATTTAAAGTTCATTTTAAGGAACCAAAAATGAAATGTATTTTAAAGTTTTATGGACCCCTTAGCATTATTTAAAACTTGCAAAAACTTTGAAAAACATCTAAGGCATAAAAAATGAACTATGTTCTTTTTAAACACCAAAAGATGAAGTGAGCAAGATTAATGCATTCAAATGAAGCTCATTGGCCCCATGACTTAAGTGCAAAACATGCAAAAAAATTCACAAAACAACCTCAACACAAATTATCTAGGTTTATTTTATGTACTAATAACCAAATATTCAAGATTTTTCTTAATTCATTTTAAACACCAAAATAAAGTGTTAAAAACCATTTAAACTTGTAAATTTGTATTCCAATCATGCCTTGGTCCTACAAAAATTAGAGAGTCTCCTCTTCATTTGAAGCACATTTGAAGGTGAGCAAATAAACATTTAAAACATAGATCCTAGGTTTGGTGTTTTAAAAACACAGTGATCGATATTGTTTAGAACTGACTAATGTTGGTTATAAGGTGACCAATGCTAGTCAGTCTCATAGAGAACTAATGACAACTATAAAGAACTGATACCAATTGATTAAGACTGATGTCATCCACCTATGAACCTAAAATCAAAACCAAAGTGAATTAAAAATGTTAGGTTAGCTCAAAAATAGACAAAAACTCTTTGAAACCTGAAACACAGTGATTAGGTAGAGAGTTTAAATGTCAATGAAACTAGGAAACAAAAATTATCAATGTTAAAACGATTGTAAATCAAAGTTTTATTATCCTTTTTTCCCTTGTAACCTGACTGATGATGGTCACCTAGAATTGAGATCGATTAGGTAGAATTGATGATGGTTTGATAGAACCAATATCGGTTATGTTTAACTGATGTCGATCTCTGTGTAGATCTAAACTAATACAAAAATAAAAAAATATGGCAAAAATAAAGATAAAACTACAATTTTAATGATATTCAAGCATCCATTTGATGATTCATGAGTTTCATCTTTATATCCTTGGTATTTGGGGTGCTCAGTATCCCATCAGGCATGCCATTTGTGATCATAATAATTTGACTTAAGAGAGGAGGTTAGATCTAGTGTTAGTTTCACAATGAAATCAAAATGAAAAGAACACACTAACAAGCATAACATCTCTAGGCGTAGATCATAAGGGGATTTTAGTGAATAAACAACAAATGACAAATCTCAACTAAAATTCAAAGAACTACAAATTCCTTACCTTCCTTGAATGTTCCAAATGATGTGTTTGTTTGGATTGCTTGGCTTGTGCTCAAGAAGTCTATGGTAATGGAGCTTGGCTATCTTCTTATCTCATTGGCACTTTTTTGGGCTTTGATATAGATTGATGGTTTGATGGCTTGATGGCTTGGCTTATTATTTTAGCATTATAACACTATTATCATGCAATCATGCTATAAAAATAGCATTATAACATTACTCTATCCAAGCTATCCAAATGAAGAGGTTTAGGCTTGTATTTATAGGTTTAGAAACTAACCCTAACCCAAGGTGAGTTAGAGTATAGTTAGATATTGGAATGGGTTCAAACCTAACCTTAGTGAGTTAATTAACCACAATAAAGTTAAAAGGTGCCAAATGGTCATGATTAGCAATGAATAGGCATGATGAGATATTTTAGGATATTTAACAACTCACAAAAAGGTAATTATGAAATCCTAGGATATTTTTGATTTTTGAATTTCCTTTTTAGATAATTCATTAATTTCTCGTGAATAATTCAATTAGGAATTTGATTAGGTTTAACATCTTAATTAATTCTATTTAGGCTTTTAGCATTTTACAAGATTTGAATTAATTCATGTTTACACTTGCCCCATTAATTGTTGTATAGGCAAAATTACATGTTGTAATGCCATGGAATGATTGGATATGAATCTGTGAGAGGTTTTTGTTGTTTATGATAGGATACCTGAATTAGGGATGTCTCAATAGGATTTTGAGCCTTGATGAGTGATGCACAAGTAAATTTTGGATGTTTAGTAATTCTTAAACTTAATTTACAAAGGTTAGTAAGAATCAATCTAAACTCTGGTATGAAACCATTGGTGGCTAGTTTTAGGTGTCTACAAACTTAGCTCAGTGGGTATATTTATTATTAGCTTGTACGATTTGGATGTATTATAACATCCATTCTTGCTAATCCTTCACTCTAGGATTTCTTACCACTTTATTAAGGAAAGTGATAAAATCACCAATTTCTATCTTAAGCTCCTAGCAGGAAATCACCTTAGGGACTTTGGCTATGGAAGCTTTATATTTGGCAAGACAATGTTTGTTTAGAGACCTCACATAGTCATCCTTGTTCTTCCCATGAAACTCCCAAGTTATCTTTGGAGTAAACTCCATGAAGGCCTCATGATCTGGGATCCTCAACATTTATTTAATATCATTATCCCCAAGTCACAAGATGATTTCTCCTTGGGGATTCCTAATTTCCATATCCTCTTTATTATAGTGATTTTCCAATGTCATGACAAACTTTAGACACTATGTAGAAATTAGAAAAGTGGCAGCCTGAGGTAGCTAGCTATCATAAATGCTTTACACCAAATCATTCTTGAATTATGTGTTCACTATATTCTAGAAGTTTCTCATATTAATGTGACCCAATTTGGTGTCATTAATCATGTATATGTTGGATTCAATGTTTGATAAAGGAGTAACCCCTTGAAATAGATACTTCATCTTGCCTATTTCTCTTTTCTCCCTTTTTTCTTGGGCATTCCAAACATCTAGTTCCTTATGATGGGTATGAGAGAGCAGGGAGCTTGGAAGTAGATATTGAATGGGAATAGGAAAATCAAAAAAGGAGAGGTAGAGGGAAGGGAGACAAAACCAAGAGGCTCTAATGTAGGCCATAAATTTAGATGTTATAGTTGTGAGGCTATAATGCAGCTCAAAAACCCTAATGTTAGAGTTGTGAGGTTGTTGAGAAGTCTTGGAATTTTGATTCCAAAGTGAAAGTGTTGAAATTTAGCTTGAGGGTTATTATACTGATGATTTATCAGTTACAAGGTAGAAGTCCAACTCTAGCAAGAAGATGAGGCAAGTTATTTGTGAAATGACCCTAAGGGTAAGGTGAAGTTGAATCCTATCAAAATGAACAAGGTGAAAACATGGAAGGAAAAGAAAAATAGCACTAAAATCCACTTGAAGAACTTTGAAACCTTAGGTATTCTAACTATGAGAGAAAATGCATAAGAACCATGAAAATTTGATAGTCATTTGCAAGAAATGAGAAAAACATTATTATGACTGGAGAACATAGATACAAAGCTCAGATTTCTTTAAGTTCAAAATGAAAAGAATGAGAAATGGGTTTAGAATAAATAGCAGGGGTTGAAAAGACCCTACACGTACAAGTAAAAACCCTTATTTATGTGGATTTTTTTCAAACTATGAGGGCTTCAGAGTAGCCCTCAGAGTTTAACACCTCCTAAGTACCTAAATCCTATAATCTTCTTGAGAAATTTGTTTAAGTCTTAATTTTGGCCCTTCTTCTAGATTTTTATCTTCTCTAGCTCGATTTACAAGGAAATTTTGAATGGGGTCTCTCAATTTTCATAAGCTATGAAATTTGGTGACAATAGGGTGAAATGTGAGTAAGGATTACAAGTATTTATTTATTTTTTTTTTATTTTTTAAGTGAGCATGGATTTAACTAACTTGGATGAGTGGATTGAGTTTCCACTTTGATCAAGGACTTGACTAAGTGATGACATGGGGTTCAACTTGGGTGAGGATAATTAGCACTTTTTTATTTATTTGTAATTATTTAAGTACACATTAATTTAATTAAGGTTTAATTAACTAATGATAATTAATTAATTATTCATGGGGTGTTATAATGTTTTGGTGGGATTAAATTAGTGTGATGAATTAATTGATTAATGAGGTGATTTTTGGGATTTTAGGATATTATGGTGAATTAATTAAAATTAACGATAGATTGAATGATGGTAAATTATAAATAAAATTAGGGTAGTAAAATTAAGGTGTCTACACATGGAAATAGAATTTTGATAATGGTTATTCATTCTTTATGAGGAATATTAATGTCAAGTTTGATATTTTTAGTGTCATTGTATTTTCAACATTTCTTCCCTTGTATGATGTAATTGATATTGAACCTGAGTTTAGAGTAAAATTATTGCATGGGTTTAGAGTGATTTACTTTGTAGTTTATTTTTTTGCTTTTTTTGCTTTGCAGACACTTTTTCTGACCAAGCTCAAGTAATTTGTTTATGTTTATATTGATGTTTTATAATAATGTTATGATTTAATTTGAAATATACGAGTGGTTAATTAGAAATACTATGAACAATGGTTTTTTTTTAGAATCATTTTCTCAAATGTGTTTGCCTGAAAATTTTAGTTTATAGCATGTGGATACCTACACATTTCTTCTTTAAGTCCTATAGTCTCCAAACTTTCTTGTTATAAAAGTGGCATCCATACTTTACTTCTATGAAAAGGGGAAAGAATGAACTATGCATAATTCGGTATTGTTCAACCAATCCTACATATTTAGTTCATTTTATGAATATGAGATGGTTTTGTCTTGGTGTCAAAATGGATATAATGTTTTAAAAATAAAAATAATGTTCCTCTCCAAAAACAAAGTCATTAATTACATGTGCAATCAGTATAATATCTCTTTGAAAATTATTTTTTTAAATACATGGTCTATTGCCTCTATAAAAATGTTTTTTTACTCAAAAATAAGGCTTTCTCATGGTTGATTTTCAGCTCTCAAAAAATAAGTAAGAGGTTGAACAAAATGTTAAGAATTTTTTTTTGAAATGCACAAGTTAATTCTAGTATTACACATCTGAATGCAAATTTAGGCATTGGTTTGGAAAAGTATAGATCCATTTGTTCTAGAGGCATATTTTCATTTTGTTGTAGATGTTTTTCATTTGCATGATTCAGTGGTAGTACTTTGGTGGCACATAATTTTTTTTTTTTTTTACTCCAAAGGATGGATTTTTTTGTTGAATGTCTTGCTAAATATACTATTAGGACAAACAATTATGATTGGAATACAAGTGGAACTTGTGAAGATATTAAATTGTGCCTTTAATGATTTAATTTGTTGAATTAACTTTTGCTTAGGTTTTATTAGTCTAAAAAAATTGTGTATTAGAATAACATGAAGTCTAAATCATTTATTTCAATGGAAAGTTGTTTTAGTGGTAGTGGAATAGGAACATGGTCAAGACATTATTTTTTAGTTCAAATGTTGGTATTAGTGAAGATATAATTTAGGTTGCTTGATGATTACTAGAGTTGATGCTTATCATTGAGTAATGGTTTGTTTGATTTAGTTGTGGAAGGATAAGGTCAATTGATTTTTTTATAAAAATGATCCACTATGTGTAGTTAATATTTTGTGTTTTATTGAATATCATTGTTTGCTCTAAATTAGTAGAATTACCTAGTTTTAGCATGGAAGGGTCATTTTAGCTTACAATTTTTCAATTTAGAAGCTAGGTTTCTTAGTAAGGGATGTGAATTTTTTCTTGTTTATAGTGTCTCTCTATGTTTTTAAGGATGAAATATCATAGTCTTGCCAATGATTGAAATGGTAACATTACACATGCATCTATAAATGTTTTGGCTCATCTTAAGTCTCTTATTCTAGATATATTTTACTCTAATATATTTGAATTTAATTTTTCATTTTTTTTATTTTGATGGATCTTGGGACTTAGTTTTGGTATGCTACCCACACTTAGGCTTGGAATTAAACAATTTATTGCTTGAATTTGATAGTTTTATGCTTGTTTTAAATGTTTTAGAATATAAATCTAAGTCACAAGGTTTAATTTTGAGTTCATGTTTGATGAGGATAAATTTGGTTTAGTTTTGCTAATAGATATAGTTTTAAAAAATGTCTTTAAGTTCAAACAATATAATTTAATATCATTTTAATTTTATAAAAACAAAATAATAAATATATCATAGGGATAAAATGGGGAGAGTTTTTCGTTAGTATATTGTAGACATATAAATTCAACACAACACTTGTTTTATAATGTCTTTTAGCCATTTTGCTTATATGGATCTTAATTAAGAATTAAACATTTAATGACATGTGTATTTAAGTCTCCCATTTTCAATTTATGATTTTATATGACTTTGTGTACTAATTTTCTCATTATATTTGCTTAAATTACATTTAAAAATATATATCTACAAACTCTTTTGACATTTTGAGGTTATTTTGAGTTTGGTTCAAGATATATGAAAAAATATTATATCCTAACCCCTTCTTGACGATCTTGACCTTTGATATTTTAATTTATCTTTCGACAAGTTTCACACTTTTAGCCATTACTTTTGAGTCTTCATTAAGGTATTTTGGGCCCATTTTGCACATTTAATATTTTAATTATAATTATAATATATTATTATATAAAAAGGCTACTAAAAGGCATTTAAAACAAGCATTCCCATATCTCAAAAGCTACACAAAGTTATACATTGCTTATATTGAACCACTAGAGCTATGTTTTAAAGTATTGCTACATTTTCATGATTATACCAAGGGTAAGCTGAGATAAAGAGCATTTAGGTCTAAATATCACCATTACATGCACACATGTAAGCAAGAGAACTACATTTGATTTTAAGCCTCCTTTGGAGCATTGGCAATGTAGTACAATGTTTGGTATTATGACAGAGATTGATTAAGTTTAGTCCAAATCAGTCCTACTACTCAATTCCCCCTATTTGATATTATAATGATTCCCCATGTTTGATATTTCAAGTGTTTATGTAGGAAATTAGTGTTTGATATTTGAGGTGCATGAATGTGGACAATAATATTTGTAAAAGTGGAAAAATATAGTATTGAAGCATCCACAAATTTTGGGAAAGTTTTAGAGCCACATTGTCAATGGAAAATATTGATCATAAGGGTCATTATTGTCCACCAATTTTTTCATGTTCTTGGCATTCCTAAATTATTATAGGATTTGTAGGATAACTATCAAATGGAAGTTTTCCATAAGCTTAGGATTCACCCATAAGGGTCAGGATCGACTCACATTCCTAACCTGAGTTTATTAATATTGTTTAAAGCCCACAATATCATACAAGTTTCTAGAAGTCATTTTGTTATAAGGATACAATTGACCTATAGGATTCAATAGTTACTTCCATTATTGACCCTTTATTGATGATACTAACCCTGACCAATGTTGAGAAGTATTATCATTGATGTTAAGGTTGATGTCATTGATGTCAAGGTGCATATGGTGAAGATGCATGGTGAGTGGACTTTAAGGTGTGATATTGTGTGCCTAATGTGATAAGAAATCCATGTGACAAGATAAAATTTGAAGGAAAATAATGTCTCTTTGTTTGGTTGATGTCAAGGTTCATGTCAAGGTTCAGGTTAGCTTGAAGTTGTTAGTGTTGTCATAAAGAGGTATGATGGTCAAGTGAGCATTGAAGCATGGTTATGAGGCTCTAGGTCTACATGAGGACATGAGAGAATGTTGATCAAAAAGAGATTTTTGTATTGGTGTGAGAGTTTTATGTAAAGAGTGTTCTTGTTTGATATCATGGAGGTAAGCATGTTTGAGTACTAGTTCTTGAATACAAAGTATCTTGAGAAGCCTAGTCTAAACCCTATGAGAAGGTGTGCAAAGTGAATTTTGATGATGTAACTAAGAAAAAGATTGTAAGAGGTTATGTTTCATTGTGTGATCATTTAATTAAATTATAGATACTTTCAAAAGTGTTTCAAAGTCAGTTGTCAAGTTTCAAGTGCTTAATAAGCCTAGTCATGGTATGTAAAGTCCTTTTGAGAAGGTATGAGTATGGTGACTTAGTGAGATGAGTGAAAATAGGAATGAATGATTGTATGAGGTTATTTTAACATGTATGTGATTCATTTGAGCACTCATGAGAGTCTCAGGGTGAGCCTACATGGGTAGGTCCTTCAAACCAAGTCTCCATCTATACTACTTCTAGACCTTACCTGGCCTAATAAGGTATCATGATTTATTTTCAGGGAATTTGAAAGATGTATGGTTGTACTTAATAATGAGAGAGGTTGTTTTTTGGAGAGTTCATGCAAAGAAGCATGAAGGTTATTTTTAAGGTCTAATGTGGTTTGTAGGTCAAGGTCTATAAAGGAAAGGTGGTGAGATCATGGTCTAATAAGGCATGAGGTTTAGTTTCTAAGGAAATTATGCATAGGTGAGATTTTTTGGATGTTTAATAGGTTATAATATGTGTATTAATAAATTTTTATGTTAAATTTTGAAGGTTAAGGCAATAAAAAGTACTTTGAGGTCTCTCAAGTGCACAGAATGAAGGATGCTCAACCCGAGAAGGATTTTATTGTGCTCTTTAGCTTTTCAAACCTTTGAATTGGAACCTAAGTTATTCATATTATTTGGGTAAGGGTCTTAGATCAGAATTATAGGAATTAGTTTTTTGGATTGAGGGGTTATGATTTATGAAGAATCGTTAATAGTGGAAGTGTGTTTAAATTAGAACCCTAATAGTGACTCGATGTTAAAGATATGATTAAAAAGTGATTAGGATGGTTTGTAATGATCAACTAAGTGTTTTTATCTTATATTTAACTCTCAAAATTACCTTTAGGTGGTGGTGGTTAGAGAGAGGAGAGAGAAAATGTGAAGATACAAGCTTATTTTTAAAGAAGTTATTGTATCTATAAGAAGTTATCTTGGACAAAGTTTGAAAATTGATGAAGGTTGAAGTTTGAGAATAATATTTTATGTCCTTTATTGTTTATGGATTTATTATTGTACTTAATTGTTCTAAATTTATGATCCAATTTCATCAGTTGCTAGCAAGCCTAATGAAGAAGAATAGTGAAAAACCCAAGCAATTTGAGAAGTTTGTTTTTGGTATGATTTCATCAAATAATGATGCATTGGATTACATGGTATTATTTTTTTGGAATTTTATGTCCTATACATGATTTTTATAAGGTTTTATAGCTAATAAAATTGGTTGAAATGTTGAATCCAAAATGGCTTGTCTAGTTTTGGTTTGATTATGTGTAGTGAGGTTAAAAGATTGGTCTGCAAGACCAATATTTACATTATACCTTGTGATTTTTGTATTTAAGAGTGGTATATAGATGTTAAGGATATTTTTAAATTTTCATTTATTATGGTAATTTTTATTTTAGGTGTTTAAGATTAATTTGTTTATGACTAGTTTTTGGAGTGTTTTGGTACTTCTAAGTGAGCTATTTATAGAGAAGTGTTTGATTCCTTTTTCCTTGAGTTGTGAAGTATACATCACATGGTGATGTTTTTAAGGTAATGGAGTTTTTATTCATGTGATTTATTTTCACGTTTTTTTGACTAAATTGTGTAATGCTTCAGTTTTGTTTGGCAGACTTTCTGTAGGTTCATAGGCCCAATTGTGAACAGTACTACAAGGAGTGTTCATGAAGGGGTTAGCGATAAAAAGTTTTATGGGCATTAAAATATTTTTATTTTGGTATATTTTATCAATGTATGAAATGATATTTTTCTTCAATAAAGGTAAATATTTCCAAGGAAGGCAAAGTGTAATGTGTCCTAAAGTAGAGCTAATGGAATTAGGTCTCCATGAGACCTAAAAGAGAAATGAGGTATAATTGAGTTATGATAGACCAAAAGGGACTCAATATTCATTTTAATCATGTTTATTAGATGTCCTAATACCTATTACATTTCTTACCTAAGAGGTGAAGGGTGATTATCTGACTAAGTAGTATATGAACAAGGACTGGTATATATACAAGGAAGTTTAAAGCTTATTGAGGCATGAAGAGAGTATGAAGAGAGTATGCAAATGATATAGAACATTTGTGAATAAAAATAGGTATTTTATATGATCATAGGATTGTATAGTACCTATAATTAATATATTAAACTATGTTTTCATATAAATATCAAGGTTATATGACCTAATTAGTCTTGAAGAGACCTAATTGAGTGAAGAGGCCTAAAAGGCATTTTAAGAGGGATAAGAGTGTAAAGAGATGAAGAGGTGGTCATCATCTATTGGTGAAGAAACATAGTTCTCTAGATTTGATCAACTAAATCATGTAGATGAGTAGGTTCTAAGTCATCTAGGGAGTTGGTATCTCCTTGCAAGTGGGTGCTTGCTAAGCCTAGTCAAGTGGGTGCTTGGCTAGTTGGGGTTGGTACTCCATGTGAAGTTGGTGCTTCACTAAAATTGGTTTTTGTCTTATATATATATATATATATATATATATATATATATATATATATATATATATATATATATATATATATATATACTATGTTACTATAAGACAAAAACCAATATATATTGGTTTTCTTACCCTCAAGTTTTTCCCACATATATGATGTGTTCTTAAGTTTCATTTTTATGTGGATAAGTGTTTATAATTGATAGATCTATATGTTTGATTGAATGATTCATGATTATTTAAATGAAATTAAAGGAAAGGATTTGAAGACTAATTCAGTACCCCAGTAATATACTTCTAATAATTGGTATCATAAATTATTATTTTGAAGTAGGACTAACATCCTAAAGGAGATCTTAGAAGCAAGGATGGCTAATAATAAAGTTTAAGGAGGTTTCTCTACCAATTAAGCTTTGTTATTCAATGGGAATAATTATGCATTTTGCATCATCAGATTGAGTACATATATAATTTTAATAGGCCATGACATGTGGTATTCATTTTTGGATGGATACACTCCACCTCCTACACCACCAAGTGATGTAGCAGATAAGAAGGAAAGTGAAAGCAATTCCAAGGCAATGAATGACATTCTATGTGTCCTATGAGAGGTAGAGTTTGTTAAGGTGATACACTGTGAGTTAGCCAAGGTGATATGGAACAAGTTTAAGACTATATATGGAGACATTAAGGTGAAGATGGCTAAATTTTAGACTCACAGAAGGTAGTTTGAAAGTTTGAGTATGAAGGAAAATGAGAGCATTTCATCCTACATGTTAAGGGTTGGTGAAGTGGTCAATGTCATTAGAGGATTAGGATAAGTGAAAGAGTTTATATTTTTTCAAAAGGTATTAAGATCACTAACTCTTAAGTTTAATTCTAAGGTGTCTATAGCAGAAGAGATGCAAGATTTGGACAAACTTGAAATGGATGGGCTTCATGGAATCTTGATTGCCTATGAGATAAGAACAAATAAAGAAAGACCTCCCAAGAAGGAAGAATCATTCAAAGCTAAGAAAAATTTAAAATCTAAGAAGGTCAAGGATGAGGTATGTTCATATGTTGATGATTATGAACTAATAGCCATGTTTTCTAGGAAATTTAGGATTGGATCTAGTAAGTACAAGGGTAAGTTGCATTTAAAAATTTTTAACTATGGTGAGATTAGTCACTTTGCATCTAAGTGTCTTAAAAAATATAAGACTGAGCATGATGAATATCATGGAGATGATAAGAAGGTTTATAAGCCTAAAAAATAAGAAATATTTTAAGAAGTATGAAGGTAGGAAAGGGTCATTCAAGAACAAGAGAAGTTTTTATACCAAAGAATATAGTAACTTGTTTGATGTAAGTGACACAAGTACATCTAATAGTTAAGATGACAATAATGAACATGAGCATGACAACAATGAAACCTAATTCATGGCTATATAAATAGATAATGAGGGTTTCTCAAAAGGTAAAGGTCTTATGGATGATGAAGAATTAGATGAATAAGAGGCTAAAGTGAGACTTGAGGTAGAATTGGTGAGTGATCTAGAGGAGTTGAAGTTACAAAGAAGGAATAATCACAAACTATGATCAATATTTAAGGACTATGAAGAGTAAATTGGTTTATTTTAAGATAAATTGAGTAACACATACAAGGAGCATGATGATATCATCAGTCAAGTTGAAACCCAGATGAAGATAATCATGGCTAGCTTAAAATCTAAAGAGGAAAAATGTACCAAGTATGGAACTTAAATGGAATCCTTGAAATTTGAGTTGGATCAAGCATCTAGTAGGTTGAAGACCTTTATGAAGTTTAAAAAGAGTATTGATGCTCTAGATAACATCTTAAGTAGTCAAAAGTCTATAAGTGATAAGATAGGTCTTGGTTTCAAAGAAGACTAAAAAGAGGTAGCTCGATTCAAGGAGAAGGCTAATGAATACAAGAAGGTCAACATGAAAAGACCAATCAGACAACCTAATGTTAATTCATTCAATGGTTACTATTTTGCATGTAATTAGTTTAGTCATTGAGTAAGAGAGTGTAGAACACCCTATAAAAATGAATATGCATGGGCTTATGAAAAGAATCATCAATAAAGAGGTATGAATGAGGTTATTTTCTATAGTTATCATAATATGGGACACATTGCAATATTTTGTCCTAATAGATTTAGAATGTCATCAAGTCAAAAAAAGAAGTTTGAAGCCCCTAGAGTACAATAGATAATGCAAATGAATGTGTGGAAACCAAAGATAATAAATTTGAGTCATGATCAGTCTACAAGCCCAAGTAGACTATTTTATATGATAGAACATATTTTATATGTGAAATCAAGTTAGGAATGTTTGATATCAGTTCATATTATTGATCAAACAATTGATGAAGAGTTTAAGCCTAAGGTGCCAATCAATCCCAAAAGGATCCTAAAATATATTCAATCTTATGAGAGCATGGAGATCTAGGAATCTCCTAAGTTTATGTTGTTTTAATTTCCTATTAAAGGGGTGAATCCATTAGGAATCATAGAGAATCCCTTCAATTAATAGAATCATGGTGGATACTTGGTTTGAGGGGGAGCTATTCAGGTTGTTTAGAAGCTCCAAGTGTAGTTGTTGACAAGCATATAAGAAGTAAGTAAAGTTGTTCTATGTTTCTAGCAATTGTTAGTTGAGCATTTTGCTTTAGATGGTTTAATAATTCTATTGATTCTTTTAGTGATCTCAAATTGTGAAGACAAAGGGGGGAGTTACTATTTCTTTAGTTGATATCAAGATTTTAGTATCTTGGTAAGTAATCTTGAGATTTAAAGTTCATTTTGGTTTAAGGGGGAGCTTGGTAGCTCTGAGTTCTTTTTTATTTTCTAATAATAGTTTCCAAAGAGGGAGAATGAGTGCTTCTATAATTTTTAGTGTGCATGACCCTTTGTCATTAATGTCAAAGGGGGAGAGAGTTTAAGAAGGGATATTGACCAAATTGGGGGAGATAAGAATGATCAGATTGAAGAATGTTTTGCAATCAATGACAAAGGGGGAGTTTATTGAGAAGTATTGTCATTGATGTCAAGGTTGATGTGTTAAGGTATGGTGTGTTCACATTATTAATTTTATGTATTATTGTTAGTTACAATAATACGTTAATATATTTGTATTAGTCTATATGTTAGTTTATTGAATATATTGTGAGTCATAATATATTCATATTTTAGTGTGTTGTTAGGAGTTTGTTAGGTTGAATTTTAATATGGAGTTTTGGATATTTTGGTGGAGATTTGATCTCCCCAAATATAAGAATGATTTTCCTATATAACATTGTATTCCCATATGGTTTTTTATGCAACAAAAATTATACAATAGTGTGAGAATTATTATTAGTATATTCATTATGTGAGAATGGTTTTTGAGTGTTTTGATATTTAACATATAAATTATATTTAAATCAAAACTAGAATCAATATCTAGTATCAAAGCAGTATTAAGTTTGTCCTAGTTATGGAGTCTTGAGGTCTGTTCAAGATGAAATTCTTTTAAAGAGTTATCATAGTTCTCAGCTAGCTTAGTTAATGAAGAGGAATTTTATGCTAGGGAATTAGTATTTTAAGAATATAGTTATATTTTAATGTCTATTGCATTTGATTAAATATTTTCTATGCTTAAACATGTGGATCTGTTGGTTTTTGCCAAAGGCTCACTATTCATCTTTCTCTTTGTGTGTTAGATGACTGACATTCACTTTGGTTATGAAGGCCTAGATTATTTTAAAACATCTTTGAAGTATTGAATAAACCAAACTTCAATTGTATATGAATTTATAGTTGTATTGCATGGACTACAGGAATCTACTAGATCCATGGCAATCAATAGCTCCAGCCTGGGATGTAGCACATCAAAATGAAGTGATAAAAGCACAAAAAAATAAAGTATTTTGTGCATTATTTGTCTTTCACCTTATGATCTCTAGCTTAGTTTGATATGTTCCATTTATTTTTGTATAGCTATTGCATTGAATAGATTCTGCATTAATCAATTGATATCTTCCTATTTCAACTTGAGCTCAAACCTCAATTCTATAATGGTGATAGGTATTGACCAGTTGTATCATTTTCATGCTCTCTAATTTTAGAAACATGGCCATGACATTTTCAAATCTCTTGTTTTACCCAAATTACACTCTTGATGGGTCTTATTCAAACATGACATCATATTATAATCTAAGTCTCTGTGCATTGCATTTTGTGCTTATTTTTGAAGAAAGACATTTTTTGAAGAGAGGATATTCTGACATATGACATATCTAAAAATATACATGACAAAGCTTAGCATTATCATTTGAAGGGTTTATCTCATGTGGATAAATACAACTCATGTGGCAACTGATCTTCCTCTAGCTATATGTCATTACCTCATGATCAGTCTTCCTCCACCATGCAACTCACATCAAGCTCATGATGATTTGGTTGTTTCGATTTCATGTTGACTTTAGGAAAAGCATTTATAAGTATGGTTAAAATAGGTTTTGAGTCAAGTCTTTTTTTTTAGTTTAGTTTGATCCCTTTTTTGATCAATTTAAGTAGTAAATATCTTATTAATAGTGTCCACATTTAGTTTCTATTATTATGTCTTTATTTAGATCAAATTTGGTAGAGTCTTTATTTATTGGTTAGGCTATTAGTATTTTGTCAAAAAGTAAATGTATTTGTAGGTGTTTTTTTAAATACATAAATATTTTAAGTCATTATAAAAATGTCAAAATCATTTTTACTCACTGGGTTTATTATTTGGGTCTATTGTCAAAAATACATTAAAAATCTCAAAATTCAAAAGTGTTCAAATGTACAAGGATACATTATTGATTTTATGTGATGTCTTAATTCAAATGTCGAAAGCATCATTTATGTATGTGGGGTTTCTAATTTCTATGGAAGTAACTAATACAGAACTTGCCATAACCATTGGAGTACATGTTGACTTTATCGACTGAGTAAGCAGCTTCACATACTAGAAGAAGGAGGAAATAGAGTCTAGAGGTTTCATAGCCTCTCGTTAGCCACTAGCAATGGGCTCACTTTCTAATTTAGTAGAATTTTTCTTTCAGTTGTGTGGTGTGTTTATTTTTAGCACAATGTGGTGTGAATAAGAATAAATGTATGCCTATTCATGTTTTTCATAAGTGAACAATATATTTCTATGTAACCTTTCTAAAATGTGAACATGATGAGAGCTAGAATATATAATTCACATCATTATGTGGTTTATGGTAAACCACTTGTAAAACCATCACTTTGTGGTTTCTGGTTAGCCACTTGTAAAACCATTATTTTGGTTATTGGTTAGCCATTTGTAAAACCATCATGTGTTTTTTATGGTTTATGGTTAACCACTTGTAAAACCACTATTTTGGTTGTTGGTTAACCATCTTTAAAACCATTAGGTACTATTTTGTGGTTTTTGATTAGCCACTTGTAAAACCACTATTTTGATTGTTGGTCAACCATTTGTAAAACCATCATATGAGGTTTGTGATTATCCTCTAAAAATCACCAAGTCATGAGTATAGGTGCAGATATGGGAGAGTTGTTTTCTCCATGTTCACATTAAGGGGTGTAAGATAGGATCAATAATGTTCACAAGGAGGTGAATGTTAAGGTATAATGTGTTCAAATTATTATTTTAATGTTATTATTGTTAGTTACAATAATACGTTAATATGTTTGTAATAATTTATATGTTAGTGTACCAAATATATTGTGAGTCAAAATATATTCATATTTTAGTTTGTTGTTAGGAGTTTTTTAGGTTGAGTTTTAATAGGGAATTTTGGATATTTTGGTGGAGATTTTATCTCCACAAATATAGGAATGATTTTCCTATATAACATTGTATTCTTGTATGGTTTGTAATGTAGTAGAAATAATAAAACAGTGTGAGAATTATTATTAGTATATTCATTATGTGAGAATGTTTTCTAAGTGTTTTGAAATTTAGCATATAAATTTTGTTTAAATCAAACCTAGAATCCATATGATGTCATTGATGTCAAGGTGCATTTGGTGAAGATGCATGGTGAATGCTCTTTGAGGTATGAGCTTATGTGCTTGATATGATAAGGAAGCCATATGACAAGAGAGAATCTGAAAGCAACTAATGTCTCTTTTATTGGTTGATATCAAGGTTTAGGTCATCTTGAATTTGTCAATGTTATCATAAAGAGATATGATGGTCAAGTGAGCATTAAATCATGGTTATGAAGTTCTAGGTCTACATGAGGACATGAGAGAATGTTGTCCAAAGAGATATTATTGAAGTGGTGTGAGAGTGCTATCTGAAGAGTGTTCTTTTTTGATACCATTGAGGTAATCATATTTAAGTGGTAGTTCTTGAATACAAGGTGTCTTGAGAAGCCTAGTTTAGACCCTATGAGAAGGTGTGCATAGTGAAGTTTGGTGAATTAAGTAATCATAAGGTTTTGATAGGATATTTATAATTTTTTAATCATGTAAGTAAAGTATATATACTTTTATAAGGTGTTTCAAGGATAGTTGTCAAGTTTCAACTGCTTAAGAAGCATAGTCATGACATGTAAAGTCATTATGAGAAGGTATGAGTATGGTGACTTGGTGAGATGAGTGAAAAAGAGCATGAGTGATTTATGAGGTTGATTTAACATGTATTTGAGGCATTAGATCACTTATGAGAGTCTCAATGTGAGCCTACAGGGGTAGGTCCTTCAGACCAAGTTTGCATGTAGACCCTACCTAGCCTAATGAGGTATCATGATTTATTGTCAAGGCATGTGAAGGATGTATGGTAGTGATTAAGAATGAGATATGTTTTTTAGTATGTGAGAGTGGTGGATAATGAATTTAAAGAGTCATGAAGGTTAGTTTTAAGGCCTAATGTGATTTGCAAGTCAAGGTCTAAAAAAGCAAGGTGGTGAGAGCATGACCTAATGAGGCATGAGGTTTAGTTTCCAGGGAATGTATGAAAAATTAAACTTTTTAATAAGTGTTATAGTTTTTTCCAAGTGTATTCATGAATTTTTAGGTTAAAGTTTGAAGGTTAAGGCAAGAAAAAGTGCTTTGAGGTCTCTCAAGTACACAGAATGAAGGATGATCAACCCCAGAAGGATTTTCTTGCACTATTTAGATCATCAAACATTTGAATGGGAACATAATATATTCATGGTATATGGGTAAGGGTCATAGATTAAAATTACATGCATTATTTTTTGGATTAGTGGGCTATGTTTTATGAATAATCATTAACTTTGGAAGTGTGTTTAAACTCTCTTAGAACCCTAATAGTGACCCAATGTTAAAGATATGATTCAAAAGTGATCAAGATGGTTTGGAATGATCAGGTAAGTTTTTTTATTTAATTCTCATAGGTACCTCCAAGTGGTGGTGGTTAGAGAGAGGAGAGAGAAAATGTGAAGATATAGGCTTATTTCTAAAAAAAGTAATTGTAGCTGTAAAACATTGTATTGGACAAAGATTGAAAATTGATGAAGGTTGAATATTGAGACTCATATTTTATTTTATTTATGTTTTATATGTTGGTTATTATGATTAATTTTTCCAAATTTGTGATCCAAGTTGGCCAGTCGCTAACAAGGCTAATGAAGAAGAATAGTGCAAAATCCAGGCAATTTGAGAAGTTGGTTTTTGTTATGATTTAATGAAAGACTGATAAATTAAAGTATATGGTATTTTTTTTGGTACTTTTATGTATTATTAATTATTTTTATAAGGTTTTATAATTATTTAATTTTTTTGAAATGTTGAAGCCAAAATGGCTTGTCTAATTCTGGTTTGATTATGTGTAGTGAGGTCAAAAGATTGGTTTGCAAGAACAATATTTGACATTAGACCTTGTATTTTTTTGTATTTAAGAGTGGTATATATATTTAAAAGTATATTTTTAAAGTTTCATTATTCATGGGAAGTGTTATTTTATTTTTTTAATATTAATTTGTTCATGACTAGTTTTTGAAGTGTTTTGGCAGTTCTAAGTGAGTTATTTACAGAGAAGTGTTTGAGTCCTTTTGCCCTCAGTTATGAAATATAAAGAACATGGTGATGTTTTTAAGTTAATTTTTTTTTTTTCATGTGATTTATTTTTATGGTTGTATGAATAAATTATGTACATGTTTTAGTTTCATTTGGCAAACTTTATGTAGGTTCATAGGCCTAATTGTGAACAGTGCTACAAGGAGTGTTCATGAAGGGGTTAGTGATAAAAAGTGTTATAGAAATTATAATATGTTTATTAGGGTATATTTTATCAATGTATGAAATGATATTTATTTTCAATAGATGTAAATTGTTCCAAGGAACGCAAAGTGTATTGTGTCCTAAAGTAGAGCTAATGGAATTAGGTCTCCATGAGACCTAAAAGAGAAATGAGGTATAATAGAGTTATGATAGACCAAAAGGGAATAAATATTCATTTTAATCATATTTATGAGATGTATTAATACCTATTCCATGGGTGACATAATAGGTTAAGGTTGAGTAATAAACTAAGTAGTATATGAATAAGGAATGGTATATATACAAGGTAGTTTAAGGCCTATTGAGGCATGAAGAGAGTATGTGAATGATATAGCACATTTTTTAGTATAAGGAAGTATTTTAGATAATTAAATGAGTCTTTATGAAGTTTAATTAATATATTAAAGTGTTTTTACATATGAATATCAAGGTCACATGACCTAATTAGTCTTGAAGAGACCTAATTGAGCGAAGAGGCCTAGAAGGCATTTTGAGAGGAATAAGAGTGTAAAGAAATGAAGAGGTGGCCATAATATATTGGTGAATAAACATAGTTTTATAAATGTTATAAAGTAAAATTAGGTGTCTTAGTAGGTTTTTATTCCATCTAGGGGGTTGGTTCCTCTATATGAGTGGGTGTTTTCTAAAGACTAGTCAAATGGTTGTTTGGCTAGTTGAGGTTGGTGCTCCATCTCAATTTGGTGCTTCAATAAGATTGGTTTTTATCTTATATGAATTTATTCCATTTGTGTATATTTCTGGTTTTTATTCCCCTTGAGGGTTTCCCACATATATGATGTGTTTTTATGTTTCATGCTTCTATGGATAAGTGTTTATGCTTGTTAGATCTATATGTTTGCTTGAATGATTCATGATTGCTTAACATAACTTAAAAGAAAGGATTTGAATACTGATTCCCCCCCTCTTAGTAATTATAATTCTAATAATTAAAATATTCACTAGAACTGAAACAAATAGAACACAATCACTATACATAACCTTAAGTCATAAAATTAGTCTACACATATTAGGGGCATATGACAAATAAGCTAAGTCTCTATTTACTCTCTCATATTTATTTACTACACTTTTGAAACTTTCTTTTTTATAATCATAGTGTGTGTTTGTTTCTATAAATTCATAATCAGAATTATAATCTATTATTTTTATATAATTAAAGTGTTTGTGTCATATTAATCTAATTTTAGGTAAAACATATTGGTGAACCTATAG
The DNA here is from genome assembly GCA_037957365.1 of Torreya grandis. Lineage (NCBI taxonomy): Eukaryota > Viridiplantae > Streptophyta > Pinopsida > Cupressales > Taxaceae > Torreya > Torreya grandis. The sequence goes on along the minus strand of JARHVA010000424.1, from coordinate 2,681,128 downwards.
AATTTATTAAAAATTCACTTTTCTTTCTTTACCTTAGGGTTTTGTATGTGTAGGTGTATTTTTGGAATAGTTCTCATTCCTTTCTTTCTTCCATCTTAGGGTTTAGAAGTAGTAAAATGGCTACCTCCATCTTAAACAATAATAGTCTTCATCCCTTCGATTTTTTATTTTATAATAACTCTATGCCTTATTATTACTCAAATATATTTCATGTACTCAAATATCTAATTCTATTCCTAGACTTAATAGCCTTCATCCATTAGATTTTATATTTTCTAACAATTATATACCCTATGTTAACTCTAATGAATGGACTAGTGATAATTATTATAATGTATATAAGGAATATGATTATGAAGGAAATGATTATAACTTTAATTATGAATAAGCATATAATGAGGAAGAGGAACAAAATACTACTTACAAAATAGAAGAGCGTAACTCCCCTACACCTTCTTTATAACCCTGTCTTAACCATTCTTTAGAAAAATAGGACCATAATGCTAATTTACATACTCATACTCCTCCCATGTTGCATGAATTATAATATAAATATTTTTATTTTTTAATAAACCTCATTTGTCTTTACCATTTCCTACTACACTTCATCACATTCAATGTTAAAAAATAAACATGCATCAAAATAATTAACAAGGCATACATCAAAGTCTTGATAAAACTATTCTTACATGCATAAATGTTTCTCATTACATGGATGATACAAATGTGACAAAATTTTAATTTAATCCTTCTTTATCATATGATTTAAATGTTACAAAACTTTAATGATTATTTTTTACTAGATGATGAAAATGTTGCAAAATTTGAATGTATTTTTTCTTTACTAGCTAATGTAAATGTTACAAAATTTGAATGTACTTATTCTTTACTAATATGTGATTTTTCTTTACTAGATAATTCAAATATTAAAAAATTGTAATGTGTTTCTCATTTTAAATATGATACATATATGAAAATAAATGAATGTAGTTCCCCTTTGTTTTCTATAAATGATATAAATTCTACAAAAGTAGAATGTGATTCTTGTTTTCTAATTGATGCTAATGTTAAAAAAGTAGAGTGTGATTCTTATTTTTATCTCTTTATAAATAAAGACTGCTACCCCTTCTCTCTATTTATAAACACAATAAGATTCACATGAGAATAATATTAATTTTAAAAAGTCATACAATCATAAAATCATACATACAAATCTTCATGATATTCAACATGATATAATCTCTTCTTTACAAACATCTTATAATATGAATGTTTCTTTATGTGAATTTAAATTATAAAATGATGTGATCTTCAAATGAAATTATAGTCACAATGATTTTATTACACTTATGTTTCAAGTATATGGTAAGTAACAACCCATGAATGCACATTTTCAAAATGCAACCATTCAAACTAGCCATATTATATCTATGATGAATGTTATGGGAGACCTCCAAAAGCAAGTTTTAGATCCTAATTAGTAATTGTTATCATGTCATGCTAATATTAAAGATAAAATCATTCGAGATCAACCTCTTACATGAATTATATTTGAGTATCCTTATCCAAATGATTTTTTCATTTCTATGCTTCTTTTATTTTATGGTCACGGAGACCTTGCCAACCATTTAACACAATATGTGCATTATTTTGGTAATATCTTGCAAGGATAATTTAACAATAATCAGATTATGAAATCATAAATGTAAAATACTCAAAGTATATAACATGTATGCATGTGAACAATTCTAACATATATTAAATGATATCATGTGTGTGTGTGTGTGTGTGTGTGTGTGTGTGTGTGTGTGTGTGTGTGTGTGTGTGTGTGTGTGTGTCAAAATTCATGTTTACAATACAAATTCTAATCAATGCTTCCATGTGATCATGATCATGACCTATATCATCTATTCCATTTTTCAAGTATCTTGATCCAAACCATAACATGCATACACTCATACTTCAAAACACAAAATTCATTGATTAAATCTCTAGATAAATTAGAATCATGACTCTGTGTGGGCATTCTATCAAGCTTCACTTGTAAGTCATCATGGTCATTGGTAGCCATAATATATGCCATAATTTTTATAACACATAAATCAAACAAATATGCATATTTACTTGTAATTTGGTCAACTCTATCTACCAAACCACTACCCACTACATCATAAGTCACATTCCACATCAAAGTATGAATGGTTAAATCTACCATTATATACCACTAGACATCACCTACAATACCACATTATGAGAATACATTAGTAATGATATATATATATATATATATATATATATATATATATATATATATATAATCATATAAATACTCATGCTTAGATATAGATGTCATAACAATTTCAACAACCTAGGCATCTCCAATAATAGGTTGTGCTACATTCTATGGTATATGTGGTGCTCATGCTTCATCCCCACCTACTCCATCTATATCCCTTCACCTAGTGTTTGGGACACATCGAATAGATCACTTACTACCATTATAAATAATGCAACCAATTGGGAATTAACCCACCATTATGTATATGTTATTAAACATCTTACACCATCACCCTTTGCTAACATAAGATTAAGATCTCTCCTTCTTTTCAGATGAGGAATAAAATATACACTTGTAGGTCCTTGTCTCAAACATGTTCTAATAATAGATATAGTACTTTATGTCCATGGATAGGCCACTAGAGGCACATCATAAATAAATATAAATTATCGATTCACTCATTTATATTGAAACCTATCATAGATACTAGGGAAGAGATATTGTATCCATATAGTAACTTATATATATCACAACTCTTACAAATCCCCAATCTATCCCATATACGAACACCACCAAATCATAGTAAGTGTTAGTCTATCCAAAATCATTGTGTACTCCATGGTACTTAACCCCTCTCTATTACGGTCTCACCCATTGATATGTAAAGATATCAGGATGATCTAAATCTTTACATGGGATCCCAAATGGATGCACCATAATGATACACTCATAATCCCATATGAGCAATAACATAGTCACTCTAAGACCACTTTCATGTACCTTAAATGTAGACATGTATAGCTCTTGATATAAATGGGCTAACATACTACATCCCCATTTATATCTTACATGCATCCACTCATTGGCACAAACTATATAGTACATAAAATATGAGATAACTACAACACTACCATCCATAACTAAAATTGATGTTAAAATACAACATATAAATTTATTTGATCATGGACTATCAAATCATACAATATGATCTAATAAAATGGTACCACCTTGATCAGCACCCTCTAGTCTACTTTTCATGACTCTATGCACCCACTACATATATCCTAGACCCTCCACATCCATCATCGTGGGCCTCTCATGAATAATGGGAAGCTGTAATAAATGTCATGCATCTTCTAGTGTGATGGTCATCACACCCATCAGCCACCAAAAAATACATGTATTTATATTCCACCACTCTACCAATATAATCATCAAATACATATTATAAACAATATGTCCTAATAATCTAACATGCACTAAACCAACCTCCTATAATATCTACCAATTTGTGTCATATAATCCCAACTCTATCAAGTTACTCATGTCTTAGGCATATCAAAACTCTCAAGCATACAAATCACACTGTAAAATTAGAACACATAAAATATACCATATTTTAATCCAAGTAAATGTGGTATACAAGGCACAAAACTCTAACTAAAAATAATCAAAAAGTATAAAGACAAAACTATCTAATATAAGAAATAAATGTGGACAATAACGTCCCATTTGGGATAGTATCATAGAGTTTGGGACAGTAACATCCCAAGTTGGATGATCCTCACCTGGAAGGAGAATAATGTCAAATTATATATTTTAGCCTCTCCAAGTGCCAAAATAATCAAATTTTTAAAAAAGTGAAATTTCTCTAAACTTGATCTCAGATCATATAAATTATTGAAAATTTGATAAATTTGGATATATACTATATCATTTGTAGTTTTTATCTATATCATAGTTTGCAAGTGCACAATTCATAGTGGTAATTAACCTCATCGACTAGGCATCTCAAAAAACTTAAAGTTGAATTCTCACATGGAATGGTGAAAATAAAATTACAAAAAAAAAAAAAAATCGCCTTATTACCTATTTGACTTAATTTTTTACAATATCATTTTACTATGCCTATAATGTAGTTAATTTAATTCACTAATCCAAAATTTTACAAGCAATATATCGACTTCTATTTGTCAAAAATGTGTTCTATAAATAACATTAGGACTTATATACCACCTTATCCTAGAATGGTATTACTACTCAATTATGAACTACAATTTTAAAACATGTCAAATTTTGTAATTAATGATATATGCATCATTGCCTTTAGTAATTACACTTAACAATCAATTATGACTATATCATATTATATCATTTATACTTTTTTATAACTAACATGATTTACATCGTGATAAATTTAAATTTTCATATGCGATATGATAAATATTATAACTGACCAAATTTATCTAACTACCTAAATCTTTTGATCTGATCAATTCACTACTCTCATCACTTATCTTAAAATGGGGGGAACATGGGGTAAAGACTATAGAATTTCTATAAAATCAATATTTGAATAATCATCATGTTAAAATGCAACCTCAGATATTATATTAGTATAATATTATGGGCATAGGTCATGCACATGTGGTCAAATTACAATTCACATATTACAAATTCCAAAATTATACACATCACAATTTCAAGGAATACGAAAAGGTTCAAAAATTTAATCATTGGAACAAATTATTGGGGTGTATGTTATACATATGCACTCACATTACAAGAAAAAAGTATAAATTCATACAATTTTTGGTGTATTTTACAAATTCATGCACAAGTTTCAAACAAAATTCACAAGTTTATAGTTATAGATTCTACATTTATTAATGAAGGCATGATATAGATTCATGCACATTATACTATTATTTTTAAATTCAAGGGGCATAACATATATCTATGCCATATTTTCAATACTATATACTATTTTTAATTTGTGGACATGATAAGGGCATGGATGACATCCATTCTCTTTTGACCATGTATTTAGAAACAAAGTGACAATTGAATCTAAATCCATATGTAGTGATAAATTTAGTTAAAGTGTGTAGTGCATAACTTGGATATTTTTCTCCCTCAAGCACTATAGCCTATGAATCTTTTTTGGATTCCAAACTATTTCAAATATTGGGGTTATAAAGACTAGATGAGTTAAATTGAAGTCTCTACATCCCTTAATGGGTTTTATTTCATTTATACAAGTAAAATTTGAATTGGGGCTTGATCACCCCAAACTCTCCAATTTTTAATAAAAGAGAAAATTTCTCCCAACAACATTACTATTAGAGTCAACACATTGGGCTTTATGAATCCCTTAATGTTTTATCCATCACATTTAACTCTTCAAATCTTATCCATTTCCCTGGCCAAGAAATGGATAGATGCTACAAGTCCCTTCTTCCTTTCCACGGTGATCAGGTCAATTATTGAACCATGACGTTCCTACTTCTCTATGGCATGCATAAAGGTGTAGTTGTTCCTTGAATAATATTTGAAATATTTCATTTATGGTTATATATTTTGTTTTACTTTAATAAAAATCACAACTAATTACATACATATTATTTTGTAGGAACACTTTAGATCATCATGGCACATGACAAATCTACATAAAAATCATCTACATGAGGCTTGCATTCACTTTTTCCTTTTCATCCAGTATTTGGAATTTCACTAAAATACTTGATTAAATTGTAGGGGGGTGGAAGGGAATTGTAGGCACCTAATTATGATAATATGCTTGTTTTAAAATGTCTTTTAACCATTTTGCTTATATGGATCTTACTTAATAATTAAATACTTAATGGTACATGTATTTAAGTCTACCCTTTTCAATTTTTTATTTTATATGACTTTTTGACCTGATTTCCTCATCCTCTTTACTTAAATTCATTTAAAAATGGATGTCTTTAAAATGTTTTGATGTTTCAAGGTTATTTTGAGTTTGGGTCAAGATATAATAAAAATCTTGTATCCTGACCCCATCCTGATGATCTTGACCTTTGATATTTAAATTTCTCTTTTGACACATTTCCCATTTTTAGCCATTACTTTTGAGTCCTATTTAAGGTGATTTGGGCCCATTATGCATGACACTAAGTTTTTAATTTGATTTATAAGATACTCATTTATAAACAAGGTTATTAGAAGGCATTTATAACAAGCACTATCAGATTTCAAAAGTTACACAAATTTATATATTGTTTATATTAAACCACTAGAGTTATATTTTAAATTATTATTACATTTGCATGCTTGTGTCAAGGGTAAGATAGGATAATTATAATAAAGATCTACATATCACCATTTAAAATTCACACCTAAAGCATAAAATCTAAAATTTCCCTCCTCAGATCAGTAACAATGTAGTGCAATGCTTGGTCTTTCAATAGGGATTGACCAAGGTCAATCCAACTCAATCCTACTACCTGATTCTCTCTATTTGATATTGTAAGTATTTATGAAATAAATTAGGATTTTATATTTTAGGTACATGCACACACAAAAAAGTATTTTCAAAAGTGGAATAAAACATTATTGAATCATACACAACATTTGGGAAAGTCTCAGAGCCTCACTATCAAAGGACAGGAACAACCTTAAGGGTTAAAATCATCTTCCATTCTTGTCTTATTTTTGGCATTCTTGACCCTATCCATAATTTGTAGAATAAATGTCAAAATATAGTTTTCCATAAGGTCAAGATTGACCCATAGGAGTCAATATCAAATGGCATTCTTGCCCTGAGTTTTTTATAGTGTTTGAAGTCTAAAATATCATACCAATTTTTAGAAGTTAGCTTGTTGCAAAGATAGGATTGACCCATATGGGTCAAGATCGATTTCTATTATTTATCCTCTTTAGATGATATTGACTGAGACCAAACTAGTACCAGATTTGAAATAAATGGAACACAATCATTTTACAAAGCCTTAAGTAAAAAAATCAATTTACATATCTCAGGAAAGTGCAACAAATAAGTTGTCTCTCTCTACTCTCTCACATTTGATTATTGCACTTGTCAAAAATCATAGTTTGTGCATGTTTTTTTCAATTCATAATCAAAATTATATTCTATTAGTTATATATAATTAAAGGAATAGTGTTGTAATATCCAATTTTAGGTAAAAATATATATGTATATATGCACATGTATAAAATAATGTAAAATCATGTCAAAAACAATCCATGAAAAAATAAAGGATAATGTTGGATCTCATGTTCAACAAGGAAAATCCATAAATTACAATATTATTCAATAGACCATTGACTTTTACTTGATATATTCCAAAACCGTAGATTTGACACTATATAATGTGTAGAATTTTCTTTTCAAGTTGTACTTATAATTTTTTGTTGTATTATGGTGTTTGATATATTTTTATCAAATTTAGAATGATGATTGTCTATTAATTTAAACTTTTCCAAGTCCACTCTCTATATTTTTACATAGATTTAGTTATATACTTTTTTATAGATTTGGTTAAATATTTTTCATTCTAAAATTATTTGCTAATACTCTAATTTGGAGATAGAAGTTCATTCATGCCCACATAATGGTGGGCACTTTAAAAATTAATTATAATTTGTTACAAATCACTAAATCAACTATACTATAATCATACTTTAAAAAAATCATTAAATAATGAATTTAAGTATATAATGAAAAAATAAGAGGAAAAATTTATGTTATTTACCATTTTCATAGTATTATCTCTTTGTTTTTTACAATTTATTTGAACAAATAATCTCTAGGTTTTATCCATTACCTATTATTCATTTTTGACAATTTAAAATTTTATTAAAGACATAAAATGAAAGGTAAATCAAAACCATGGACATCATCAAATGACCATTTGATAGGTGGCCCTGACTAGGGGTACACATTCAAATTTGTTGAGTGGATTCACCTTTTTTTAAATAATTGATGGTGAAAGAGAGTTAGAGTTCTTATGAGAGGATTCTCACTTAGGTTTCATTTTTAAAATATAAAAACATTATTGAAATATCTAAAAATATTCCATTATAATAATAAATAAGGAAATCCACACAAAAATAAGAGGTTAATATTTGGTTAAGGTAAATGGTATAAAAATTTGAAGGTAATCATAATGGATAATCATTTAAGGGTTCTCAATGTGATGCTCGTTAAAGTTGTGTAGGGGTATGATTTAGTTTTTTAATTAGCCAACCTATAGGGAAAAGTTAAGAGAAGGTGAGGAAAGAATTTATAGATAATTTTTTAGGTGGAGGTAACAGCTTTGAAACAAGTTTAGGAGGAAAACATTGCTTTGTTGAGGATGGTGGTGTGTTAGTTTTATGCATTCGAGGTGTTAAGGTGTTAGGTTGTGGAGCTAAAAGCTTCACTATATGCAGACATGGAAGAGGTTGCTGAGGTGTAAAGCAACCAATGTTGGTCAAGCCAACCAACATTGGTCATATTTAGAGCATAGGGCTGCTGACATCGGTCAGGATCGGTCGACGCCAGTCATCTCCAGACTAACAGGGACCGACATCGGTCACCTATGCGATTCTGGAACTGTCAATTTCATGAACAGTTTGTTAACAAACTGATTGTTTGCATGTTAAGGACTAATTTTAGTCTTGAGCTATGGATCTAATTATTGTAATTAGATGTCTAATTATTATTTTTATGGGATCTATATAATAGACTCATGGGTTGTATTGTAAAGTGTGCTAGTTGAGAGAGCAAGGTTAGCTCCTTCAGAGTGAAGAGAACAAGGTGTGTTCCTCCTAGTGCCACAGTGCCAAGTGTGTATGATCAGGTAGATCTGCAAATTGTTGCAAGATCTGGTAGAGATCCATAGGGGTGTTGGTTTGGAGAATCAGAAGGGTTCTTCATGTGTGTATGATCTCAGTCGGCAGGTGTGCAAGGCCAGGTTGATCTGTGATATAGCAAGATCAGGTGAGATCTACATGGTAAGTAAGATCATTGATTTGCAGGTGTGTGTGTGTGTGCGTGGTCTAGGTTTACAAGTGTTGCAAAACTAAGTTGATCTGCAGGTGGCAGCAAGATCAGGGAGATCAACAACATAATAGATAGCAAGATTAGGGGAGATCTACTTGGAGTACGGTGTATACTCAGACCTTGAGTACGTGGAGTACTTGATTGGACTAGAAGTAGGCAACAATAGTTTTTTTGGTTGTCACTTACTAGTGGTACTGGCAATATTTATACTGATTGGTTGGAGGTGAACACCAACTCTGTGTTTGAGTTGTGTGTTGGGACCATAATTGAGAGAGATAACTCTTGAAGGTGAATTACTGTACACTTGGTGTGGGAAGCGTGAAAGGTGTGGAAGAGTGTGGCATCTCTTCATTGTAATTCTTTTTTGGAAGAGTATTAATATAATTGGGTATTGTCTCTCATATTCTGTGTTATTTTTGAATTCTAGTTACTTGTGCATTCTGGTTAAATTTTGTGTTTAGTTGCTTATACAAAGGTAATCAATTGTGTGCTCCATAATCCTGACAAAGTGGTATCAGAGCTTGGTTAGTGATACCACTGACAAAGTGGTATCAGAGCTAAGGTTGTAGGGAGCAGGTTTTTTGTTTGATTACAGGTCACTCTCAGGGGTTTCTGATTGAGTGGGAGTATAGCAATGGTAGAAGAAAGTACACTAAGAATGGAGGAATTGAAACTCAAGAATGGTCAATTATAGTGTTATGGAAAGAAAGAGCAGGTAAAGAAAAATTGTTGATTGTTAGAAGATCAACATGAAGGAACTAAAGAAGTAGATGTTGTAGGTGTTGTTGCATAGGATGCTTTGGTATGTTCCTTAGATAAAGTAGAATCTTGTTTTATAGATTCTGTTGCCTCTTTCCATGCAGCCCAAAATAGAGTATTTTTCCATGTTAAGGTCCTTGAAGACTTTGGAAATATTTATTTAGGGACTGGTGTGCCTTGTCAAAGTTTTGGCAAAGGGGAAGTGCGGCTGAAATTGCAGACAGCCAACACATGGGTGTTGAAGGAGGTCATGCAAGTCCTAGTCTTGAAGATGTGGCTAATTTCTTCAAGAAAGTTGGGTGATGAGAGATGCACAAAAACTCTCACAGTGGATGCACTTGAATTAGCAGGTGGTAAGAAAGTAGGTATCCTTTATCTATCTACTTATATTACTGATTCTTCTTCTATTGCAAAGATGTGGCTTTGTAGGCTTGGTCACATGAACAAGAAAGAGATGCATGTTCTTAAGAGGAATTCAGATCTGTTTGAAAAACTTAAGAACTAGAAAGCCTTGGTGTTTATGGAGGATATGATGGATAGAGATTAGTGGAGAAGGCTGAGTAACTCTGAGCAGGGCAGTTTAGACAGGGTTTTGATCCAAAGAGAGCTCACGAGTAAAAAGTCATCACTCACAAGAGAACACAGGTACCGATGTCAGTCAGGTGAGAACTGGCATCGATCAAATCAGTGTTAATGTTAGTCATGTGTAGACTAGAGCTGGTGGTGTCGAGCAGGTAGACACCAATGTCAGTTAGGGAACTAGCATCGATAGTCTGGTCAGTCGCAAGGAACCGATGTTGGTCGGGTGCAGACTGGGAGGTGACTGACGACGGTCACTGGAACAAATTTTGGGTGGACAACAATCTGTCAAGGAGTCTCAAATGCCCATATGGAGGACCGAAAGGGTAAGTAAGCCTCAATTTATTATTCCTCTTCTTTGATGCAGGTAGAATCTAAGAAATAGTGGGAGCATGGCATGACTCAAGAATTTGATTCCTTGGAGAACAAAATGATAGTTTTGGTAGGGTTGCTAGTTGAGAAAGCACTAAAAGGCGATTAGATTCCCAAGTTAAAGAATAAAGTGAATGGACACGTGAGATGGAAGGGCAGGTCATATGGTCTTGAGGAAGCTCCAAGATAGTGGTACAAGTTTGACAAGTGGATGACAAAGCATGGCTTTAGTCAATGTCATTGTAATCACTGTGGTTTCTTTACCAGGTTGGATGATGATTGCAACATTATCCTGTTATTGTATGTTGTGTGTTTGCTTGTTGCAAGGTCACACATGCAGGGTTGCTGAGCTAAAGGTAAAGTTAGTTCAGTGGTATGTCATGAAGAATTTAGAGCAATAAAATTCTTTAGCATAAGTGTGTTTTTAGAGACATGGAAGATCACAGGTTGATTTTGTCTTCAGATGATTGTGTGAAACTGGTTAGCACACCGATGGGTTGGACAGTTCTATGAACAGTGTCTTGATTCACATGATGAGGTTAAGTACATGCGTACTAAACCTGAGGTTGCCCACGCAGTGAGAGCTATCAGCAAGTTTGGAGCCAATCCAGGAAAGAAGCATTGGAGGGTAGTTTAGTGGATTCTTAGGTGTCTAAGAGGGACCAACAATAGGTTAACATGCGATGTAGGGTCAAGTTCTTTTCTACATGGGTTTATAGATGTGAATGTGGTAGGTTACTTGGATAACAGGAGGTGCACCACAAGTTTTGTGGTGGTTGGTCTTCAAGGTTGAGCTTGAAGAGGGATACAAGCTAGGAAATATATTAGATGATGTACAGGTATAGGTACATGTGCAGTTGTTTATCTCCAAGTGAGAGATTGTTAGGTTGTGGAGCTAAAAGCTTCACTGTATGCAGACATGGAGGAGGTTGCTGAGGTGCAGAGCAATTGATGTCAGTCAGGCCAACCGACGTCAGTCATATTCAGAGCATAGGGCTACCGACATTGGTCAGGATCAGCCAACATCAGTCATCTCTAGACTAATAGGGACCGATGTTGGTTTCCTATGTGGTTTCAAAACTATCAGTTTCATGATCAGTTTGTTAATGAACCAGTTGTTTGCATGTTAAGGACTAATTTTAGTCTTGAGTTGTGGATCTAATTATTGTAATTAGATGTCTAATTATTGTTTGCATGGGATCTATATAATAGACTCATGGGCTGTATTGTAAAGTGTGCTAGTTGAGAGAGCAAGGTTAGCTCCTTTAGAGTGAAGAGAGCAAGGTGTGTTCCTCCTAGTGCCACAGTGCCAAGTGTGTATGATCAGGTAGATCTACAGGTTATTGCAAGATCTGGCAGAGATCCATAGGGGTGTTAGTTTGGAGAATCAGAAGGGTTCTTCATGTGTGTATGATCTCGGTCATTAGGTGTGCAAGGCTAGGTTGATCTGTGGTATAGCAAGATCAGGTGAGATCTACATGGTAAGTAAGATCATTGATTTGTAGGTGTGTGTGTGTGTGTGTGGTCTAGGTTTACAGGTGTTGCAAAACCAAGTTGATCTGTATGTGGTAGAAAGATTAGGGAGATCAACAACATTATAGGTAGCAAGATCAGGGGAGATCTACTTGGAGTACAGTGTGTACTCAGACTTTGAATACGTAGAGTACTCAATTGGTCTGGAAGTAGGCAACGACGGTTTTTCTGGTTGTCACTTACTAGTAGTACTGGCAGTATTTATACTGACTGGTTGGAGGTGACCACCAACTCTGTGTTTGAGTTGTGTGTTGGGACCGTAATTGAGAGAGATAACTCTTGAAGGTGAATTATTATACACTTGGTGTGGGAAGCCTAAAAGGTGTGGAAGAGTGTGGTGTCTCTTCATTGTAATTCTTTTCTAGAAGAGTATTAATACAATTGGGTATTGTCTCTCATATTCTGTGTTATTTCTGAATTCTAGTTACTTGTGCATTCTAGGTAAATTTCGTGTTTAGTTGCTTATACAAAGGTAATCAATTGTGTGCTCCATAATCCTGACATAAGGAATATATGTCTATCAAGGTTGTCATAATTACAATGAAATAATTGACCAATACCCACTTCTTAAATGAATTTATATTATGTGTTTCAAAACTCCTATTTTGGTAAGACATTGGCAAGGGTGAACTGATAAGGTTGAACACTTGTTTATTGCAAATTGCATGTATGGTTGTGTTGATTGATTTAATAAATAAAAATCTATTCAATTGATTTACTATCAACAAATAATATCTTGTTTTAAATATTTCACTTAATTTTATAAATATTTATAAGTTTTTTTAAATATTAAATGAAATAATCATTCAAATTACCCTTACATGATGAGTTTTTCAAATATTAGCCAATAGAATTATGCATTTCATTTAGTATTCGCAAGGATAATATAGAAAATTTTAGGGGCCCATTCTTAAAATTATATTTGAGTGAACCGTGCAACAAATTTATCCTTGTATATAATATCGCATACCAATTTTCAAAAATGAATATTCTTCAATCCAATTACACATCCATTTTCATTGAATAGTTATTTTCCAATTTATTGCACTCTAATCTACATAGCTTTGCTTTATGTTCTAAATATATAATACTAAACCTTGTTGCCACTATTATCTTGACCATTGTGCCTTTAGGGTGTAATTTCTATTTAACCTTTATAACTCGACCATTTAGGTATAGTCATCCATATGATTAATCCTTGGCAGTGTGGCTATCTGACTGAAGAAAAAATATCGATTCTTAGTTTTTACAAGTTACTTTCATTTACAAGTAAGCATCATTTTTTCCATCAGTTTGAAAAAGAAATTTTTAGTTTTAGTTATTTTTATTCATTTTATTCTTCTGTTTTATATTATTATATCTTTATTTGAATATTACATTTAATTTTCTAGATAATTATAAGTTTTTTTAAATAGCTAGTAGAATATCCAATCAATTTACACCTACGTGTAAATTTTTCCAATGATTAGCCATTGAAATTAAGCCTAAACTATAGGATTCACTAGGACATTATAAAAAAATTTAGGGGTCCATTATTAAAATTATCCCTAACACTAAGTAAATGGACCTCTTGTGTGTGTGTGTGTATGTGTGGATTTTCACTAGATGGAGTATTTTTAATACTCGATTCATCTCATCAATGCCATTATTGATTAGGTGTATCATTTTTTAAATACTATAAAGGAACATATATTAAAAATAATAGTATTAACTTGGTATTTAACAATGAAGGTGGATATAGTCTTAATGGTTATATTTACTATGTTGTCATTATGTCATCATTATTTTTTATTATGTAACCTATATTTGTAAATAGTGCAATGACTATGGTCAATGTACCCCAATATTATGGTCTATGTACACATAGTATTCTAGTTTATGTACATAATATTTAGTGTTATCGGTGTGGTAATATGGATAAGATAATATGTTTTTCTTCATTTAAATAATTTTATGTAGAAATATTATTTAGATGGTTTTGTCAGACAAATAGAAATCAATATGACTAACTTGAAACATAAGAAAACATAGTGTAAACACTCAAAATATTCCCTTGGCATTTATTTCACATTTTTTGACACATGTTATGCACATTTTTATATGTACGAATGAATAGTCCAAATGTGGCATTTCTAAACTATTATGATGACAATTAAGGCCTAAAATCATCTTAACGCATCTATGCACAACCCCTGCATTTGTTGCATGTTTATCATGATATGTGACTAGAACCATCTGTATAGTCTTAACATAAATGCCTATAGAACTTTTTAAATTAGTCTAGTTCATTGGTATTTCTTGATTCTAGTCTTTGAAAGTTGACCATACATGACTATTTTGCTAAAGTTTAATTTTTTTTTAATTTATAAATTAAAAAGTGATTAGGATTATTTGATCACCAAATAATTATCAATAATTTATAAAAATCACTTTTGGAGCACTTTGTTGGCATTGTTATTGTTATGCTTATGTTGGTTGACTTAAATTTTATGTGTAAAAGTTGATTGGTTTCTAAATTATCAAAAGGAAAGAGACTAACTCTATCTACACAAACCCTAAACCAAACCCTTCATATTTTCTCTTATAATATTTTCTCACTTCATAGAATTAAAAGCCAAAGCGCAAGCATTTAGGGTAGAAGGTGATGTATTGGAAATATTAAAACATGATTAGAATTTTATATTGTATATTTTTGGGCCCTAACTAGGACTTTATGTATTGTCCTAACATTGACCATGATTATATATGGGATCATAACATTGTCACACTTTTGACCCAGATCTAGTTGGTAAAAAGTTTAGATATTCACAAATTGATTAAATAGTTCAAATTATGACTAAAGGGTTGTAAATGACTCAAAATTACTTACTCACTAAAGCGATAATTAATTTGAAATCCAAGAGCACCTCATCTTCCTTTATTTTTAATTGTGTAAAATTAATTAAACAATATTTTTTTTAGTTTTTTTTTATTTTTAAAAAATGCATCTTATATTACTCCAAGGAACATATAGTTACATCATTTGAGCATAAATCTAAAAAGAATAACAAATAGTTATATCATCTGAGCATAATACTACAAAATAAATCTCTCCCTACATAGGTAACAAAAGATATCCCCTAGGCTTATGCCTCAATGGGAAAAGAGTTCACATCTCTAAAAAACCAATCAAACTTAGTTTGTATAATCAAAACCAACTTTTTTTTAAAACCCTCAACTTTACCATACTAAGAGAGGAGGTATCCCCTTGAAAGATGGCTTGACATCTTGTCCTCAAAAGAACGCTAATTTTTGCAAACCGAGTTGTATGCCATAAAGCCTTGGAGTTAGCCCTAACCATCCAATAATCCCTTAAAAGAGGAAAAGTTTTATACATAACATATATATCAAATGAGAGAAATCCCTTTTGAATTAGTTAAGGGAAGAATTTGTATAAACTTGCTCTCTAATGGTGATACTTTTTTTTTAGATACATATATAGTTTTAATCTTTTATTTAATATATTATTTTAATTTATTTATTAAAAAAATTAAGTCCTTATAATAATAAAAGGATTAATTGATTATATTATATCAATTTTATTATAACACATTAATATATCCATTATTCATAAAAATTAATAAAGTAAAAAGATGGATATAAAAAATGTGGTTAATTGGTATTTATGGCCCAAGATAGATGCAGTATAAAGCATAAATATTATATTAATTTTATTTAATAATTTAATTAGATTTTAATATGAAAGACATATATGAATTTGATTCTTTTTTTTGTGAAAAAGAGGGATATAGTTCAACTATTTGACATGAGAGAAATTATAGCTCTAACTTTACTCGAGGTGAGGAAATTGTAGCTTACAATACATTGTGGCTTATGGCACATTTAAGAAAAAGCTAAAGACATATATGAAAAATTAGGGGAACAGGTTCTTTCTTACAAATGTACATCAACTAGAAGATAAAATTGAACATAAACAAATATCATAAAACTACAATATAAATCCTTCTAACCAAAAATGTACATCAATTAAAAGATAAAATCAAATGGATGCTGTTAATATTAAATGAGAGTTTTATCCATCAACATAAAATATTCAAACAAATCATGCTCAATAAATATCATGTTCATATCCATAATACTTATGATCTTCCAATATAAATATATTTTATATATTATGTGCTTTAAATATGGGACAACAGTTTCTTATCTATTTGGAAGTAGATAAAATAGCATATTAGATCTGTTGAAAATGAGAACCATTTAAAAGTATGGAAAAATAATAATGTCAAAGTCATTGCAATTGGAAAGATGTATATGTCCTTCCCTATTTTTTATATTAATTTCATTTCATTCCATTTTTATAATTATTTGTGTAATTGTTATGTTGTGTGGCCTATAATATTGTTTTTGATTAATTAAGGTGGAAAAAATAAGGGGCCAAACCCTTAAAAAGTAGTAAAAAGAAACCCCAGAGGCATCAGCACAAAAGAGCCTCAAAACAGTTATAGCATAGCCTACTTAACTAACATAAATATCAAAGACAACGTAACCAGCCTAAAGATAGTATGTATGAAGAAACAAAGAATAAATAACATAAAAGAAAATAGAACTAAGGAGAAAGATTATCCCATATTTTAGCTAGATATTTAATAAATTCATCCAAATTTTTGAAATTCTCATCTTTGTCCTTCGTAGTTGTAGTCTCAAGATCCTACAACACAGAAAGATTAAGTAACATAATACGCCTGAGCATAGTGAAAATTGAGTGTTCTAGTTTTTTTACATGACCCCTTAGGGCAGTAATGTCATTCTTGTAATCAACACCTTCCTCCATCTCATTATCAGCTTCCTCCACAAACATCCTTCCCCCTTCTTTAGCATTATCCTCAAAATCACCAACAACACTACTAGAAACATCAGTCTATTTGTTCCCATTCTTACCCTCTACATCTTCAAAAATCTCCTGGACTTCAATAACCTTGGCCTTATCCCCCTGGGTGGATTATTTAGAAGCACTCTCTGAATAATCAATAAGTTTAGCTTTTGGTGCAGGTTTTCCAGCAATCCTCCCTGACCTCCTAACCCTAAAGGACAATCCCTCCTGCTTATCCTATAATATTGTTATGTTATATAACCTATTATTTTTTATTTATTCTATTTTATGTTGTGTTTGTCAATAGAATTGAATTGAGGTGATGACATCTCATTATAACTTTAAAGAGTGCCATTGCATTCTAATCCTTTGCACAAATCCCATGTAAACTATAACCATCCTTTAATGGGTATTTTTACACAATATAATAAAAAATCCATCTTTTCATTCATATATTCATGTCATCATATAAAAAATATACAATATAATTCCATCACAAATTAATTAACTACCCACTAATTGAGATGTTTAAAATCAAAACACAAAGGTTATACAATCAAACCCTAACACAATGCTTTTTCATTAAAAAAATAACTCTACAATGCAAAATGTCCAATGTGAAACATGTCAAAGAAAAACATATTGAAAAGTCTTTCTTGTATGTACATGTGTGTGTGTAGGAGACATGTCTTACTTATTTTGAATCACCAGTTATACTTGTGTGTGTGCATATATATATATATATATATATATATATATATATATATATATATATATATATATATATATATATATATATATATATATATATATATATTTATATACATGCATGTGTGTACATGCACACGCACACACATACGACTATAAATGAAAATTCAAAATAACTAAGACATGTCTCCTATAATTTTAGGGTGAATGAGACCCACACATGTGTAGTAATTATGGTGAAACTAGTCCCAAAATAGGATATAATGTATTATAAAATGATTAGAGCATAAATATATTAAATTATATAAAATTTTGGATAATATACCAATGTATATTTTCACATAATTAGCTATTTTTAAGATGATCAAAATCTACTTATAGCCAAATGGATATAAATAGTTGAGTAAAATTACCCCTGGTACATTTAACATATCTTTTGAGATGGGTGATAATAGCACAAGTCTTCATCCTTCACCTCAAAATGGGGGCATATATCAAAGTAATTTTTTTTTTAAAAAAGAGAAAACTTGAACAAAATTGATCAAACTTGAACAAACTTTATCTACTTTCTTGATCTATAAGTGGATTGGGCCCTAGGGACTCCCAAATAAGTATTGGATATGTTTCAACACCTATCAAACATCTAGTTTCAGTAGTAGTTTTTTATATAATTCAAAGAAAATGTTAGCCAGGTATATCCATTCCCATGCTTTCTTTTCAAAATTCAAAAATTCATCGCAAACATTAACTACTTTTGGTAATTAGAAATTGTTTCAATGTTTAAGGGCAGGGGACACATTGGGCCACCATGTGTCATTTTTCTATGTTCATGTATCCTTTCTAGAGAGACTATATAGTAATAGGGCCCCTTTTACATTCAATAGAGGCAATACTTATTGATTTAGGGATAGGGGACACATTAAATACCACCATACAAGTCATTTTTAGAGTGAATTCATAGTAATAGGTCCAATGTCATTTATAATAAAGGAAACATTTTCTAATTTAGGGATAGGGGGAAACATTAGACTACCATGTTTCATTTTTATGTGTTCATGTTTCCTTTCTTGTGAGAATTTGACTAAAAATAGCCCTTTTCACATGAATCGACACAAAACAGGAATATTTATGGTTATGGTGAGAAAATATACCACCATGTGTCATTGTTTTGAGTTCATATTTCAATTATAGAGATAAATTGATTAAATAATCCCCCCTCTCACATGTAGTCAACATAGCAAATAAAAAATTACGTACAAGGGACACATTATACCACCATGTGTCATTTTTTTGTGTTCATGTGTTCTTTTTAGAGTGAATTCATAGAAATGGGTTCCATTTCACATGAAATGGAGGCAACATTTATCAATTTATGGATAGGGGATACTTTATACCACCATATTTTATTTTATTTATTTTTCCATGATGGGTGCTGATAAATATCATAAAGATTGGAATAAAACCTATAAGGTTGTTTCAACCAAAAAATGTCTCTTTTTTAGGAATATTTCATAATTTTACCATAACATTTTACCCTAACCTCTATTTTTGGCACTCTTTAAGCCATTGTAAATATATTAAAGAGACCTAAAGCTTTCCTATTATATGTTCTTGATGATTCTTTACATATTTGTATTAAAATTCAAAAGACTAAAAAAAATGAATCTTTTGACATAAGGGAATCTTTCATAATTTTAACATATATTTTGCTCCAACCTATTTTTTAAGATATTTTTGAACCGTTATAAAAATATTCAAGGGACCTAAAACTTTTATTCTATACACTTTTGTTGATTCCCTATGGATTGTTTCATATTTACAAAAATAATAAAATAGAATCTTTTGACGTATTAGTAACCCTTAAAAGTGTATAACATAAAATTAGTATGTATATTCAACATATTTCAAAAGGTTAAAAGAGAACTCAAATTGAAGGTCAAATCAAAAATTTATGCCAAAAATACAAAAGACTATTTTTAGCAAGAAAAAATTCATGTATTCTTCTTTTAAAAACTATTATAAATATACATAGAATCACCAAAACATTATAATAGTAAAATGATTGGTCTCTTTAATATACATTCAATGGTTTAAAGAGTATAAAAACTAGAGGCTAGGTTAAACCATATTATAAATTACCTCAAATTTTAAATCTAAAATATGATTTATATAATACCTCAGTCTTGTATATTTGGCAAATACCTACCATGACTATACCTTTCAATTCTAGACCTTCCCAGTACTAAAAGGCTTGTGTTCACTATCTCTTTGTACCAAATTGATTATATATTAGTCTAATTATTTTTATTTTTATTACTAAGCCTTCTATATTGTACAAAAATCTTTAAACTTGATTATTATCCATCACTATCAACTTTGGATATGTACCTATTTTCTAGCTCCCTAACACTTGTGTCCTAGATAGGCACATGTCAACTCAAGTATCTATTTTCCCACAAAGTGTCAAGTTCCCAAAAGTCATCAAATTTTCAAAATAAATGTATCCAAAAGGTTAGCCTAAGTGATTTAATGTGAGATATTTCCAAAAGAGATTGGTATATATACAAGATCAACCCTTATTCATTCTTCATAAAAAATCACATACAACTCGCAAGGAAATATAAAAATAAGCATTCAATCACACATTAATGTGAGAAAACCTACCCTATTTATCACTATTTCCATATTAATCATAGGATCAACATTGCCATAGTTTTGAAGTATTCAAAGATCAGCCCATGAACCATATTTGCCAAGTTACAAGCTAGGTAATTTCATATATTTATTTATTGTACATTACACCCTTGTGCACAGATAATCCAACATGTTAACTACATCGGTCTGAGGCCCTCTTTGGATTACCAACTATGTATTCATCACCCATTAGTAGAGGAGTATTTTGGGTTCGCTCGACACTATAATCCCACTAACCCATTGAGTCACTCCAAGGGTGAAGAGCTAGGGTTTGACCATTTGAAAAATAATGGCAATATATTCATGAAATCTAAATATAACAAAATAAAGGTGACAAAAAACCCTTAAGTATCTAGTCAATTGCATTCATATCTAGTTGGTTGCATCCATATCCATTCATTATTCTATATTGGACACTTGTAGTAGGGTTAGATATATGCATCAACATAAATGTCCAAATCCGACGTTAGCATTCAAGGCTACAAAAAGGATATTTCAAGAACCTAATGACTATTTTAGGATCATCTTCTAATTTACTTCCATTTTGTTCTTGACCAAACTTGAATTATGCCTAGTAAACCAATTTAGTATCATTTATGTCCGATTTATTGTAATATCGATCAATAGTTGTACTTTCATATTTTTATCAATCTTAGTTGTATAAATTCAAAATATTATTAATATTATTTTTATATTAATTGGCATGCTTATTAGGTTAGTTTACCAACCTTGTGTAAAAATTTAATATAACCCCATTAACCCTAGATACCTCCTACATATATAAATTTAGGGTTAAACACAAATATAACACATTTTGGCTATGAAATAACCTTATTAAAAACACACAACATGCCTAAGAAACAAGAAGAAAAAAATAGAAAAAGGCAATAAAATCATATAATTCATAGTAAAAATACTCAAAATTGGCACTAAAAATGAAATATAAACACAATAAAATAGCACATGGTGGTATAGTGTGTCCCAAACCCTTAAATCAACAAATGTTGCCTTTATTGCATGTGAAACAAACCTTGTTACTATGAATTCACTATATTAAAAAAAAAAAAAAAAAAAACATAATAAATAACACATGTTGGTTTTTCATATGTCCCCTAAACCTAAATTGATAATTTTTTCCTCCATTGCATGTTAAAGTTCCCTATTAATACGAATTCACTCTAAAAAGCATACATGAACACATAAAAATGACACACATTATTCTAATGTGTTGCTTGACCTTGAATATTCCTTCATTTCCTTGATTACATGTAAGAGGGGATCTATTTAGTCAATTTTAATCTATAAATTAATATTGAATACAAAAAAAATGACACGTGGTATATTTTATCCCCATGAATATAAAAATTTCGTTATTACATAAATTACATGTGAAAGGGGATCCTTTTAGTTAAATTCACTCTATAAAGGAAATATGAAAACACAAAAAATGACACATGGTGGTTTGATGTGTCCACTATCCATAAATCATAAATTGCTACCTCTATTGCATGTGAAATAGGATCCATTACTATGAATTCACTCTAAAAACATTAAATCAACATAGGCAAAAACATATGGTGGTCTTTACTGTGTCCCCTTGCCTTAAATTGACAAATGTTTCCTCCATTGCATGTGAAATGTGTCTCATTACTAATAACTCACTCTAAAAATGATACATGAACACACAGAAAAGAGACATGATGGTGTAATGTGTCCCCTCCCCATAAATCATCCTATGTTGCATAGATTACAAGAAAGAGGGGGCCCATTTAGTTGATTTCACTCTACAAAGGAAAGATGAACTTACAAAAATAACACATTGTGTTCTATTTTCTCCCCATATTTATTATTATTCCTTTGTTACAACATTTTTATGTGAAAGGATCCCCTTTTAGTCAAATTATTTTTAGACATGAAACATAAACACACACAAATGACACATGGTAGTCTAATGTATCTCCTACCCTTAAATCCAAAAATGTTGCCTATATTTAATTTGAAATGGATTGCATTACTATGAATTCACTTTATAAATGAAACATCAACATACACACAAAATATGTGGTGGTATTTAATATGTCTCATATCCCTGAATTGAAAAATACTTCCTCTATGCATGTGAAAGGGGGAAAGGGGCCCTGTTACTATGAATTCACTCTAAAGAGGATACATGAACACCAAAAATCACACATGATGGTCTAAGGTGTCCCTACCCCTAAATATTCCTTCATTGCCTCGATTGAATGTGATATGGGCCATGTTTAATCAATTTTTCTCTACAAAAAAAACATGAACATGCAAAAATGACACATTATGGTCTATTTTCTTTCCATATCCCTAAGTATTCCTTTATTGCATTGATTTTCTATGAAAGGGGCTATCTAATATTGTCTCTAGAAAGTAAACTTGAACATAAAAAATGACACATAGTGGTTTAATATCCCCTATACCCAAATTTTCAAACATTGCCTCTATTACATGTGAAATGGACCTCTTAACTGTGAAATCATTCTATGAATGAAAGATAGACACACAAAAAATAAACATGTCATGGTATTTAATATGCCCCCTAGACCTAAACTAAAAGACATTTATTTCTCATGTGAAATGGGCCTATTAATATGAATTTTATCTTAAAAGGGTACATGGACACACAAAAATAACATATGGTGGTTTAATATGTCCCCTACCCCTAAATGTTCCTTTTATTGCATTAATTGCATGTGAGAGGGGCTATGTTTAGTCAATTTATCTCTATAATGGAAACCAATACACACCAAAATGACACATTATGGTCTATTATGTGCCCATAGCCTTAAGTCCTCCTCCATTTTGTTGAATTCATGTGACATGGGCCTTTTTTAGTCAAATTTTCTCTAGAAAGGAAAATGAGCACATAAAAACAAAACATGGTGGTACAATGTGTCCCCTACCCATAAAGAGGAAAATTTTGCCTCTATTTCATATGAAATACACCCCATTACTATGAATTCACTATAAAAATGAAGCACCAACATGAAAATATGATACATGTGGTGGTATTTAATGTCTCCTAACCCTAAATTGATAAATGTTGCCTCCATTGAATGTGAAACAGAACCTGTTACTACATGTTCTTTCTAAAAAGGGTACATTAACACAATAAAATGGAATATGGTGGTCTAATGTGTCCCATGCCCATAAAAATTCATGTGTTTCCTTGATTTATTGAAAGAGGGGCCATGTTTAGTGGATTTTTATCTACAAATGAAACATGAACACACATAAAAGACATGTGTGGTCTATTTTATCTCCATAGCCCTAAATATTCCTCTATTGTATTGATATCATTGAGTGGGGCCCATTTTAGTCAAATTTTATTTATAAACATGATATAAAATGCATTAACCCCTTTCTTCTAGTTGGGAATCCTTGTCTCACTAGGCTCAAAAGGATGAAAGTGTTGTATCACAGTCAATAACTAATTTAATAGATGGATGGATGCATTCATGTATATGATATAATATATTGTATATAAATTTTTTGCTCCAAATATTATATTTGTTATAAAAATATAAAAAATGTGATTTTTCTTGATGATGGATCACATAATGTAATCTAAAACATTGATCAATAAAAAAATTATACAGTTTTAATCTAAATTCCTATTTTTAAAATTTATCATGAGATTCTAAAGCATAAAATATTTTATTATTTTTATATTTTGATAAATGTGTATACATAATAACATATGAATCATTTAGGCTCAATAATTACCAAGCCTAAGCATGTACACATTGAATCCAAATGCATATGCATTATGTGATTTTGTGGTTTTCACAAGTGAATTGTCATTTTTTTGGCCTCCCATCTTGGTATACTTACCCAAGTACTAATGTTAATATATAAATATTTTTATAAATTGGAAGAAGAGTATTTTTGGAACACCATTTGGGACATTTTTGGAACACATTATTTGTAAAGAGGGATTGATGATGAATCCCCTAAAAATCATAATAATAATTAACTTGCCACCAACCAAGATACAAAATGATGTATGAATTGTGTTAGGGTATACATATTAGTATGGGAAATCCATAAGTAACTATGTTATAATTAATACACTTATAAAGGAGTTTATAAATAAAAATAACAATAAATAACTCAATTGGACACTACAATGCTATAATGATTTTGATACATTAAAAAAAAGTTAGCAAAGGAAATAATTTTGGTTTTTTTTGTGTAAGATACCCTTCCACATAAATGTCAATATATTAGGCATAAAATTAGGGATAGTATCAGATAAACCTTGTGGGACTATGTTTCATCCAATTTCCTTTCCCAATATGAAATGGTCCAAGCATAAAATAAACTACACAACTATGGAGAGAAAGGCCTTAGTAATGGTGTACACTTTATAGAATTTTAAACACTAATTATTAGTGACACCATTTATGTTTTGTTCCAACCATGAACAATTAAATTATGTAACTAATATACCTATAATACAAGGGTGGATATGTACATAGTTCATGTTATACCAAGAATTTGAATTTAAAATCATGATAAAGCCTAGGAGGGATAACCGCATATCTAACTATTTATATATAACTGGAAAAAAAGATAAGGGAGTGATATATGATAATTTCCCAAGAGCACATATGCTTAGGATTGAGGTATTTCCCCAATAAATTGAGGCTATTTCAAAAAAATAAGGGAGTACCCCATAAAATACACCAAGCAAAAATATAAAAAGTTACTTAGGCAGGGCCTTCCATTTACACTCATAAATAATATAATGTATAAAATAGTTTGGGATGAAGTATTGAAAAGGGTTGTGTTTTGGCATGAAAGAGAGACCATTTTAAAGTAGGCACATGATGGAGGAACAAGAGGTCAAATTTTATATGATTTCATAGGGAATAAAATACTCCTATATGGATTTTTATGGCCTACTATTTCTAATAACACCCATAGATATACATGAGCATGTGATATATTATAATATTAAATTATGTTGAGGCCCATATTTAAATTGGTTCTATTCAAGAATGGTAAATTGACTTTATAGGGTCAATCAAGACCATGACAAGAAAATATTAAGTGTGGTTCATAATGGGAATTAATTATCTAACAAGGTGGATGAAAATGATCCCAAAAAAGGATTATACCAATAAGACCATAGTAATACTTTTATATGAAAATATTATATTGTAGTTTGGTTTTCCTATTAGTATCATTAGTGACCAAGTGAAATCCCTTCAAAAATCATACTATGTAGGAGTTTTTGAAACACTTCATGATAAATAACAATAGGAACACACCTTACCACCCTCATGTAAACAATTTCATAGATGCATCTAATAAATTATTAGAGAGAGTGTTAACAAAAATAGGTAACATGAAGATGATAGATTTAGACACAAATATCCCTACAGTATTGTGGGAATACTACACAACATATAAGAGATTGATCTAGTATTTCCTATTTTAATTAGTGTATGGGTTTGAAGGTATAGTCCTAATGGATTAATTTATACCAGGTTTAATACTAGTGGTATGTTTTATAATGAAAAAAGAGGATTTAGTTAAATGATGATTAATGGCACTAAAAAAATTAGTTGATAAATTTTTTATTGTGTGTTACAACCATACACATGATAAAAGGCAGAAAAATGGCATGGCCAAAAATTTAATAATAAAGAATTTGGCCAAGGAAATAAGGTGATTTTATATGATATCAATCAAAAACAATCAAGGGAATTGAAAATAAGATGTCTAGGCTTTTACTTTATAGATAATATATCACCTTTTGGGAAAGTTAAGTTATCAAGAGTCTTGAGGAATGGATATGTAAATGGTATTACGCTTAAATCCTGTGTAACAAACTCAAAAATATGATAACATAAAAATATTGAAAAAAAAAATGAAAAATGAAACTAAAAATAAAAATAAATAAAAATTTAAACTAATTTTGGAAAAAAAAAGACACAATTTTGGAAATAAACTAGAAAAAGAAAAGGATAAAAAAGACTAGCTACCATTATGAAAACTAGAATTGGTAGTTTAATAAGGAAGATGAGTGAAACCTTGCAATAGAGTTCCTCTAAAATTGTATTTGATATTTGTTACTACGATAAAATCTGATTGGAAACTTAGTTAAACCAAAAATTTAATTGATGAAAATAAGAGGGCAGATGGTAGGCAACTACACATATAAACTAAAGTTAATATTAAAAATTTAAGTTATAAATAAATGGCATGGAGAGAAAAAGATTGGAAAGTGGATTAAATCATATTTAGAGGGAAATTAGATAAAAATAATTTAATGTATAATCAAATATATATAAATTAAATGTAATTATAAAATATATTTAAAAATATAATAAGTAATAAAAGATAAAAATAGGAAGAGAAGTAAAAATTGAAAAAGGGATGTAAATCACTAAAAGAGTTGTGAGTGAATAGGATAATTGTGAACTATAGTCTGAGGGAAAAAATGAATGAGGTAATCATTGGGATGGAGACTATATAAATAATTCTATAAGAGAAGATAAAACAACCAAAGGATAAGAAAATTTTGGTGAAATTACATATTTTGGATCCTTGTGGAGCTTTTTCTAGCATTCCAATCTAATTTTTCCACTATGAAGATGTTTAGAAATATATCCATTTAAACTTAGTGGGAATTATCTACATACTTATGGATATACTTGGGTTATCTATTAATACACCAATGGGGTTGGATAGGAAATGCCTAAGTTATACACAAGATGAAGATATATGTGTGGGAAAACCCCTTATTCAAGATGCACAAAAGGGTTGTGAAATTTTTTTGAATTTGGGTGCATGGGGGTACAATTTATCTAGATATATTATATAATATTATGCCAAAATCAATACATAAGGTCACTATAATTATGAATGAGGGTCAAGACATGAATAAATGGAATAATAGTGGGGTGTGACAGAAAAGGATATGGTGCAACTAAGAGATACCTCCATAAATATGATATCTCTCTTCATGAGTAATACTATGGGTGTGTGGATAAGTTAAATGAACAAGGTGGTGACATGTAAGGTCTAATACACAAATAAATAGGACTCCACTATTTCCAAGTGCATAAGAGTGTCATGGGATATGGTAATGACTAAATATAAATATAATATGTGTGCCACCCTATAGGAAAAACTCATGGGAACTTGGAGAAGATAAAAATGGTAAGCATGATTTTTGTTATGGATACATCTTGATAGTTTTTTTTGTGTATTTTATAAATACATTACTTAGTAAGGAGGAAGTGGTGGTCTAGGTCTAGGCTAAAATCATAGGGGAAAAAGTGGCTAATCATTCAAACACTTTTTTGTGGGGTAAAATGATCAACGTAAAAAATGGGGGGGAACAATAATATAGTAACAAGACAATACCACATTATATATGTTATTGTTGATAGGTACAAGGATGAATTTTTGTTCATGGTGGAATATATAACATTCATTTCCACCCCTACCAATAATGGGAAGTAGTAATATCCCTTTCATATGAGGCTTAAAATGAATAAGTGGATCCACTTGTATTGGCCATTCATACAACCCCCTTGACACCAAGGCCCAAATTACTCCCAAATGGGATAATGAAGCACCAACATATATGTCAAAGTATAATTTGATGATGATACTACAAGCATTAAGATACCTTGTTTGAAGTAACAACAAGAAGACATGAGTGGTCAACCTTAAAAAAGAATGGATTTAATAAGGATGAATTTTTTGGTAAAAATAAAATGGAAAGGGGAAGCCCTAAAAGGACCATGGATGTTAGAGTGAATAAGGACTAAATGTGCAGGGATGACCACCATTTACATTAATATAGAATAGACATAAACTTTTGAGATGTAGGTCTTCAAATTAAGATGAGTGTTGTAAATGTAAAATATGATGGAAAACATTACCCCTCATTTCTCCCTTAGAAAAACATAATGGAAACATGGAATCAATAGCCCCTATAAGGCATTTTACAAGATAATTACACAAGAAGATCCTAATATATCCACATCTTCCATGAAGGATATAGGAGAAATAATGGTACACATGATAGAGGGAAAAAATAAAATAACCCTCAATCAATCAAAAATAATAATATAAAAACAAAATTATTAAAAATATATATGAAAGGGTGTAGTCATCACCAATCTCAAAATAAGTATTGGTCACATATTTAGAAATTGAAGATTTTATAGATAAATAAGAAAGGGGAGAACAATGTGATATGTAAGTGGGTTTCACATCTAAGTAGGAGGATTTAGTACATTCCATTGAGGATATATAATCCTTATAGCTACAATTTCATAACCGAAGACTATTTGTAAGGATCGTAAAGTGATATGACACCATAACCAAGGTAAGTAAAAGAAATATTATTCACTCTGCCTATGATTATATAGAAACTATAAATTTCATATGCATGTATATCTTTTATTTTATTATAACATAGGTACAAGTTCACATTATTGAAATAATAGAGGAAAGAAGGAAATCACATGATGCTACTAGGTTCTTCTAGGAGGAAGCACTCAAAAAGGTGGAAAAATAAAAATAATTGACGTCCAAGGAGGTTGAATCCATATGTAAAAAGTAAGAGAAAAATTTAAGAAGAAAAATTTAGATTGAGTCCTTTATAATAACATCTAAGTAAGAAAAAAAATTAGATTAAATGAAGAAAAAATAGTTGGAGGCACCACAACACATAATATAGCTAGAAAATAGATTACATGCTTAGAAGGAGAAGTTCAAATGAGACACAAAATTAGCCACTTTATTAAGCCATAAAATTTATATAAAAAACCTTTCAAAATGGAAAATATATTTAAAAAAATGATTAAAGTAACAAGGGGAGGAAAAAAGGACTAGTAGGAGGAGGAACACATCAAACTAGCTAAGGGGAGTGTCAATAGAAAGAAATAGAGAATAAATTTACAAAGGAGAAGTAAGTGAAGGATTGTAACTTGAAGATAATTTTAAGGGTATCGTAGGATTGGTTCCACCTAATTTTCATTCACCATGGAACCTGTTATTAAAAATAAAGTCTCTCATAGAAAATAAAATACAAAAAGTGACTAGTGTATACATCACCCTAGCAGTATTAAAGCAAATCAATCAAGGATATGGTTTGGATTTAAATAAGCTCATTATGATATAAAATCAACAACCAAGTTTTTTGCTACATTAGAGTGCATGTACTAGATTTATAGAGGGATGTATCTAAATGAAGGAATGAATCACATATACCATCTAAAAATTTACCAAAATGTGCCCTCAATACGATCTAAATTCTTAGATACTCAATGAAATTTTTTGTAGGAAATGGTGAAAATTTTATTACATAATGAGGATGCTATAAGGGAAAATAAAAGGTATATAAGGGCATATGAAATTTATAAATATGAGAATGAGAATTTGGCACTCGCTTTATTTTATCTTGTAGATAAGAAAGGGAAGCTAGGGGAAACAATTGAGAAACTTTGTAAGGAAATGTTGGATTCTTCAACTTTTTTTCACTCTTTTTGAGTGTGCCAAATATTATGGATGTTAATAAGGAGGAGTTTTATACACTTGAGAAACAACTAGTTGACCCATCCAAGAAGTATTAAGTCAAGGCTAATCCAACTAGTGTGGAGTAAAACATATTTTTGGATTTAGATAAGAATACATGAGTAAAAAAGTGGAAATATTTGGGTTTATCAATGAGATATATGAATATGGGACATTTATCAGTTGACAACTAAAGAAGATGGAAATCATATGGCAGAGAAATTTAATTATAAAAAATATAAGGGATGGATAAGAATTTCATTATGCCATTACAAACATAATTTTATATGTTATTTAACTAAATGACCATCTCCAATAATGAGTGGATTATTTTTTAAATAACCAAGAGACCATTTAGAAAATGTTGGCAGTTAAAAACAAAATTATTTTCCTATAAAGTGAATTTTACTAACTACATTTGATATTTTAGCATTGGATTTTATTAAGTTGGTTATAGTTGGTGAGTTTTTTAGATAACTATCAGGATTCTTAGCATTGAACTTATATTGAGGATGAGATAATATTATAACTTTGAAGATAAGGTTTTTTTGGCATTATATATGATGGTAGATAGACAAAAAAAGTAGTTTTCCCATTGGACCTGTGTGACATCATATGGTGCTTCATAATATATGTCATGTACCTAGATAGTGAATGGGCATATCTAATTAACATGTCCCTTAATAGTAATGTATTTATGTTGTATATATTATATTATAATATATTTTTTAATATTACCATATAAGAGAAGAAAGCAAAGAGTAAGTAGCAAAAACAGAAATAAAGTGGGTCATTTTACCCATTGTCGTTGACTTTGTGTGTTTTAACTTTAATTGTTATCATTTTAAAAATATTTTTATATGCACAACTTGTACTAGATTACCATATCTATAAAATTAAACTTAAACTATTAAAAAGGGGTGGGGGATCATAAAAAATAAGATGAAATCATACTATTAAATATAATGACTAGATCCAAACAACAATTTTCATTATTCCTCCTACTTCAAGTTGAGATATATTAAGTCATATCTTAAAAACTTGTGATGGAGTTGTTTACCTTGTTATCTGATCATAATCTTGTATTAAATGAGGGTTTTAGCTTGCATGTAGCTACATCATCACATATAGGGAATAGGAGGTTCAAAACCCTTTCTCTATCTATTTCATTTAAAATCACTCAAAACTGCATGGAGATTTGATTCCAACTTGTGGGATACGTAGCTTTAAATGTGGCTTTGGTGGCTACCTAACTCCATTATTGGATTTTTTTAGTGCTAAGTGAGGTCAAATAAATGAATCAACAATTTTGCACATTTTTCCTAGAAAATCAAGGAAGTAAATGTAAAATAAGATTAGAAAATAGGAGGTAAACCAATGAAAAAAAATCAAGTTTCACAACCCTATACAGGATAGACTCAATAGAATAGAGATAGATGTGATGACACAAATATATCAAGATTGAATCTAACCAGGGAAAAGTCACACACAGTGTGATTCTATCGAAGATAATATATAGGTCAAATCAAAGTTTAACACCACTACACACTCATCCTTCAGAGTCATATTCCAAATCCAAACTCATATTTTTGCTACAACAACAAGGTGTGCTCATTTATTATCCTTTCAAAATCCTTGGCTTATCTTAGTTGATTTATCATTTTGTCTTCTTTTTATTATTAAAAAATTAGGTAGATCAAAATTGTGTACTTTCATAGCTATATTATTAGATCTATTGATTGTCATCATTTATTTATTATTTTTTATAAAACCAAAATTAAATTAAACATAAATGGTGAACATTGACTTATTTGAAAATTCAAAATAAGGTTTTTATTCTCATCCCTATATAGTTTATTCATTTTTTAAATTTTTATCCTATGGATTATTCACTCTTCCTAACCATAGGGTTCATATACAATTGTGTGTTCATTTTTTAGTTCTCATCATGGTTTATATTAGCAAAATTGATGAGTGTAATATCTTTATTGGATATAAAATAATGAAATATCAATTTTTCAAAGGATAAGAACATTAATTAATGTATTTATAAATATTTCAAATAATTTTTTCTTGCAAAACTTAATTTCATTTCTTAAATGTTACATAAAGCTAAAGAGGTTATGTGAGAAAATGTTTCTCATGAAGACACTCTTAGGGTTTATACTTGTGCTCTAGCATCTTCTATGATTTTTTATGAGTGTTTGAACCATAATCTATACAACACAATTTATATGTGGCCCACATCACTGCTAATACTCAATCTTTGAATGAAGCTATTTATTTTTCACTTTAAATGTACAACATTGTCACAGTTGAAAAACTTGATGTACACATTTGCATATGTCAAATATCTAGAGATTTAAACAAAGTGTTTCCTATAGATGATTTATTTTATAATGAGACATATTGGAGGGATACTAAAAACCCCTATTACATGAGTTAATGCCTTAAAATACATAACATGGGAATCAACACATACATCTTATGACATTTTCCTTGTAATATACTTGTGTTTGCATTTTTTTAATTTAGTACAGTTTCAATGCACTTAGTCATATGCTTGAGAGTGTTACTATATATTCAAATCCTCACTATATATAACATATATATGACTCCAACTCTTACTTTTTTAAAGTAAACATTAGTTTTAAACCTCATGATTCATGATCATTCTCTTATTCATTATCTAGGGTTTCTTTATTTATCACATGTCGATTTCAACACTTAGTCTATCTCATATATACATCTTATGGACATTGAATATCAAAATTTTGAAATAACAAAAAATAATGCAAAATATTAAAAAAAATTGTCTTTATCTTAATCTTATGATTGTTATCATGTATGTTTGCCTATACATGTGTGCTTCTCACATTATACTTTGAGTGGATGATATTCAAGGTATTCAGGTTATATGTGGTTATGGACTCATTCATGTCTCCATATAGGTGGAATTTTTATGCACAAGTGATTATTGCATGGTAACATTTTTCTATATTTTTATCTAGTTCCTATATAAAGCCACTTTATATAGATCATATATCTTACATTTTTTTACTTGCATGGAGGATACATATCTTGATTTTGTACTTGGATATCTACGTGTGTTTATTACATATTATGGAATCATTCGTGCCTCCATATGGGTGTATTTTTTATACACAAGTGATTGTTACATGGTAACATTTTTCTATATTTTTCTCTAGTTACTATATAAAGCCACTTTACGTAGATCATATATCTTACATTTTTTCCTTACATAGAGGATACATATCTTGATTGTGTACTTGGATATATACGTGCATTTATTACATATTATTATTACACAAATGAGTAAAATTCTATCATTTTCCTTGTGATCAATAATTTTATATATATTTCACATTGGTATCATACCATACATATTTCTATGACTAATCTTTTTTCCTCGTCGATGCATATTTATTGTACTATAGTCTTTTACATTGAATTATTATTCTATATGTCATGCCTTACATGTGCTTTTCTCGTATATATTTTTTTCATTCTTCATTCTTCCTCATTTGATACATTGGCACTTATCTTCTATTTTCATCAATATTTTTGTAGACACTTGTTTCATTTTGTTTTCTATGTTTCATTGGCTTTTTCATTTGATTTTTGATCCCATTATAATTACTTGCATTGGTTAACTTCTTGATGATGACAACACATTTATTAGGACCTTTAGTCATAACATGTATTTATTTCTAAGGGAATCCATATGTTTATTAGAATTCATCCTCACCTTATCCCTATAGATTTTGAACCTTTCTCCTTTATTTTCATGTGACCCCTGCCTTCTTATTTTAGTTCTTTGTCTTCTTCTACATATTTGACTAAAAAATGATTCATACATGATCATGTATATAAATATACCTTCTTATTGGGTTATTTTACCCACACTTATTCTTTAGTGATCACATATATACACATTTTCCCATGGGGGCATGGTAGCTTGGGTGTTTTTCATATTAATTTTATTGATCAAATCTGCTCACATATTTACCTATGGAGGAATTATACCCATACATGTTCCTTATTTACATATCCTATATATCTATATTTCTTATTTGGATTCTTATCCTAAACATAAATTTTTACTTGTGCTTGGTTATCACTCATGGTAAATTGATTTCCATATCTTTCTACTATTTAGATCTCATAAATTATGGGGTATGTTTTTTTCCATGTGTACATATTCATCCTCACATTGTAGGATTACATTGATATTATATTATAATTTTAGACCACATCACATAAATGTGTTTTGCAAGTGTTATTACATGAATTGACCATGATGCCTTGCACAATCATTTACACCTTAGCACATTATGTTCATCATAAATGATATACATGATTCATACAATCACCCATCAAGGGGAAATATATTATTACATAACACCCAAAAAAAATTAAAATTAAAAAAATATTGCTCTATACATGGTAACATATTCACCTATGCTAGAGGTTTTCATATCCATGATTTATATGTGTTTGTCACAATATTTATTGAGTGGGTGTTATGCAAATATCTAGGTTACATGATATTGGACTGCATAGTATTTTTTCACATCTTCGAGAGGACATTTTCATAGACAACATGTCTTATCTTGGGGGAATTTAAATCTAGTAGATTTTATAAGGTGATATATTCCTTACTTTTAATTTATCATATTGTTTTAGATTACATCAGTTGCTACATCTATTTCTAGTACCTACATCTTATATATCTCATGGATATCTTTATTGTTATTTTTACATAGTTAAATTCATTATTGTGTGAAAATATTTTATTGCATGTACATGTGTTTGATTTTTTTTGTGTCATTATCCATAGAGGATCCTCTTATTTTCATGTTTTGTGATTTTTGCTCTTGTGTGTTGTGTCACCAAATTTTCTAATCACTAATTTGGGTGTGGTCACTAACTTCTATGGTCCTAATTTGAACATGTTTTATTACTATATTTGATATTTATATTCATGATGTCTATCATGAATAGTATTATACTTTTTTGATGCTTATGTTTCCATGGTCTCTACCATGCATTTATGGGTTCATGTTACTTGTGTTTTTTGGGGCACAATAGTTGTTCCCATATGAATTTACATTTAGGGGAATCATACCCTTTTGAATTTTTCTCTATATAATATTGTCTTTCCTACATTGTATGACACTTATGCATGATATTATGGACCATGACTATATGTAAATTAATTTATTTTAAAAATAATAGATCAGTGATGTCTATTTTAAAATCCATTACATATGTTTCAGGATATTATCACTTCAACTATATTATTCTCTTGACATATGGGAAATTTAGCATTATCTTTTGATATGAGTGATTGCAACACAAGTCTTCATCCCTCGGCTCAAAAGGGAGGTATATATCAAGGAATATTTTCAAAAAAATAAAATTGAGAAAACTTGAGTAAATCTTATTGAACTTAAACAAAATTTATCTAATTTCTTGATCAAGAAGTGGATTGGACCGTAATGACTGCCAAATAAGTGGTAGATAAGTGTCAACACCTATCAAAAGCCTAATTTTATAATTAATTTGTTACAAAATATAGGGAAAATAATAGCCATGTGTATTCATTCTTGTGCTCTATTTTCAAATTTTAAAATTCAAAATATCTATCATGAGCATTAACTACTTATAGTAATTAACAATTATTTTAGGTACATGGAAAACTCATG
The DNA here is from genome assembly GCA_037957365.1 of Torreya grandis. Lineage (NCBI taxonomy): Eukaryota > Viridiplantae > Streptophyta > Pinopsida > Cupressales > Taxaceae > Torreya > Torreya grandis. The sequence continues at coordinate 2,645,201 of JARHVA010000424.1, read as the reverse complement.
TAAGTGAAATCTTAGCTCTAGCATGCATTAAAAAATCCTTCACTCTTCCCTAAAATAAGGTATTTTTTAAACGTTATTTATATTTATACATTAATGCATGAATGAATTCACTCACACTCACCTACCCACATAAATGTGGGGGCATTATATAGACACCTAAATTTGATGCAAGACCATTTTCTATAGTATCGTATCCCTAATTTATCATATTTTACATACTTATGTATAATTTCATATTTTTTGGACTTATCAAACCCAACATCAGTCTCTATTTGGCCCTTGATCCTTAAAATAACATATAACACCTACCAAAATCTATTCATTTACATCCTTACACTAAATTTCATTTGTTATCATGTTCCTTATCAAGATTGAAGCCTCTATTCATTTTAAATCAAAGTTGCACACTACATGAGTCTGACGTGGGAAAACACACACCTTGTGTGAGTCTTATCATTTTTACCTTTGTGGGTCATTTTCCCTATTATCACTGATATTGCACCTTTAACTTAACTCCTTGTCATTTTTAAAATCATCATACGTGCACAACTTGTCTTAGAGTATCCTATATATAAAAGTCATCTAAAACCATTTAAAATAAAAGTGGAAATCATCAAAAAGAAGATAAAGTTTGATTATGAAAGAATGAGACCTATAACCAAACACCAAACTTCATTATTCCTCCTACTTCAAGTTGAGCTTTTTTAAGTCATATCTTACACAGTTGTGATATAGTTTTTTATCTTGGTCTCTCATCACCCTCTTATATCAAATTAAAGTTTTATATTTTATTTAAATAGGTTAAACTTATATGGAATATGAGGCTCAAAACCCTATCTCAAGATATTACATGTATATTCACTCAGAAGTGTGTGGGGGTCTAATTGTAGTGTGTGGGATACATAGTTTTCAATGTCACTTTGGCAATTACTTGAATACATAACCCATTGTTTATTTTGAGTGAAAATATAGGTCAAATAAGAGAATTTTAAATTTAAAAAATATTATTTAGGAAATTAAGAAACCAAATGTACAAGAAGATCATAAAATAAGAGGTTAACCAATCATATAAAAATCAGACTTCACAACCGTGCATAGGATAAACTCAGTGGAATAGAGATAGCCCCAATGGTGGATATTTATTCAACATAAATTTAACAAGGATTAACTTGTGTATAGTGTATTTTTTTCCAAGAGGATCCATATGTCAAATCAAAGTTGATGAGGAGTACATAATCAGCCTGCACAATCATAATCTAGATCTAAACTCCCAAATTTTTATTATAGCAACAAGGTTTGATCTTTATTTATCCTTTATACTTACTTTGCATAAATTAATTTATTTATCACTTTATCTTATTTCAAGTTCATTAACACCTCAGGAGTATTAAATCAAAACAATTGAAGACATATTGTATACTTGAATAAGCTCACACTAATACAAAACTAATAACTAGGGGATTATATACATCAGGATGCATGGACTAGATGTATGTTAGGATGTCTCTAAATAAAGGAATGAATCAAATATACCATATAATAAATTACCATAATGTGCCCTCAATAAAATCTAAAGTCTTAGCTCCTCATTAAATTCTTTTGGAATAAAAATTTAAAAATGTATCATATCATGTGGATGTTATAAGGTAAAATAAAAGATACATAAGGTCATAGGAAATTTCTAAATACAATAATGATAATTTGGCACCCACTTTTTTGATATTACAAATAAGAGAGGGAAACTAAGGGAAGCAATTGAGAAACTTCATAAGTAAATGTGGGATTCTATAACATTTTTCTTGTACTATTTGAGTGTGCCAATTACAATGGATGTTAATAAGGAGGATTTTGATGCACTTGATAAATAACTAGTTGACCCATCCAAGAAGTATGATGTCAAAGCTAACTTAACTAGTGTTGAGAAAAAGATATTATAGGGTTTTAGAGAAGAATACATAAGTAAAAAATGGAAATAGTTGGGTCTATCAATGAGATATATGAATATAGGACATTTATTAGTTGAAAACTAGATAAGATGGAAATCATTATCGCAAAGCAATATAATTATAAAAAATACAAGGGAGGGATAAGAGTGTTTGATTATGTTATTATGGACATTGCTTTAGATGTTATTGCACTGAACCACTACCTTCAATTAGTGGATTATTTTCTAAAGAATTGGGAGACCATTTAGAAAAGGTTGATGATTAAATACCAAAGCTTTTTACATAAATTAAAGTTTAATAATTATTTTATATGTGTTTTAGTTATATTTTTTTAGTTTGTGTATGGTTGGTGATTTTTTTAGACAACTGATAGGGTTCTCAACATTGAACTTATCTTGAGGATGAAATAATATTTTAAGTTTGAGGGTCATGTTTTTTAGGATTCTTCATCAAGTTTATATAAGTGTTCTCTTACATCATGGAGGTCCCAAACTTGTTGTGGCATTATAAATGATGGTAGATAGACAAAACAGAGTAGTTTTCCAATTGGGCCTATGTGACATCATATTGTGTTTCATAATACATGCCATGTACCTAGATAGTGAATGTACATATCTAACTAGCATATCCCTTAATATTTTAATGTATTAATGTTGTATTTATTCCATTGTAATATATTTTTTATTTCTATAGAAGAGAATAAATTAAATAGTAAATAGTAAATAGATAAATATAGTGGCTCATTTTACCCATCATCACTAATATTGCACCTTTAACTTCACTTATTATCATTTCTAAAATCAGTTTGTACCCGATCTATAAAATTAAACTTAAACCATTTGAAAAATGTGAGGGATCATTGAAAAAAATATAAAATGTTATTGTTAAATATCATGACCTAGATCCAAACAATAATCTTCATTATTCTTCCTACTGCAAGTTGAGATTTATTGAGTCATATCTTACACACTTTTAATGGAGTGGTTTACCTTGGTCTCTCATCATAATATTATTTCAAATGAGGGTATTTAATTACATGTAGTTGAATTATCACATCTAGGTAAGAGGAGGTTTAGAACCCTTGTTCTATCTATTTCATTTACACTCACTCAAAACTACATGGAGATTTGATTCCAACGTGTGCAATACAAAGCTTAAAATGTGGATTCAGTAGTTGATTGACTCTATTATCCATTGTTTTTTAGTTCCACTCTAGGTCAAGTAGGAGAATCAATGATCTATCACATTCTTCCTAGATAATCATTAAATCAGAAGTACAAGAATATCAAAAAAATAGGAGGCAAACTAATGATAGAAAAAATAGGTTCACAACATCGTATAGGATAGAATCCATAAAATAGAGATAGACATGGAGGCACAAATATATCAAGAGTGAATTTGGTGAGGACTAATGTGTGCACATTTTGATTTTATCAAGGATAATCCATAGGTCAAATCAAATTTTAATAGTCATCATGTGCAGTCATATTCCAAATCCAAACTTGGATTTTTATTACAATAATAAGGATTCATAGCCTAGTTCATTTATCATTTTGTATTTTTGTTATTATTAACCAATCATATAGATCAAAATTATGTACTTTCAGAGTTATAGTGTTATATATAATCATTGTAATCATTTATTCCTTTTTTTTTATAAAACTAGAATTAAAGTAAACATAAATGGTGAACCTTGACTCACTTGAACACTCAACATAAGAATTTTATCCCCATCCCCATATGGTTTATTTATTTTTTAAACTTTGATCCTAAGGTTTATTCACTCTTCCTAACCATAAGTTCATATAACATTGTGCTTTCATTTTATAGTTATCATCATGGTTTACATTGGTAAAAATGATGAGAGTACTATCTTTATTGGATGGAATATTATGAAATATAAAATTTTCAAAGGATAAAAACATTAATGAATGCATTTATAAATATTTTAAATAATGTTTTCTTGAAATCCCTAATTTCATTTTTGAAATGATGCACAAAGCTAAAGAGGTTATGTGAGCAAAACTTTATCATGTAGACACCTATAGGGTTTGTACATGTGTTCCACATCCTCTATACTTTATGGTGAGTGCCTGACCCCTACTCCAATACAAAACATTGTACATGTGGCCCACATCAATGGTAACACTCAAATTTTTAACTAATCTATTTATTTTTCACCTTAGATGTCCAACATTATCACAACTACAAAACCTGATGGATGCATTTACATATGCCATATATTTAGAGATTTAAACAATTTTTTCTTAAAGATAATAGATATTATAATGGTACATATTGGAGGGATACCAATGTAGGAACATCACTACCACATTATGTATATAAGTCAAATTGTCATGTTTTGAGTCTTTTATAAGCTATTTTGGCCATCTTAGGTATGTAGAGGTTAGTAGTAGTTGCTAGATCCTTGGTGGAATTGAATGAGGCTCATATAAGCCTTTTCCTACCAAAATCCTTTATTTGAATTTTCAAATTTACATGTAAGGTTTAGAGACTACAACCTTGTTTTAATCATTCTAACTGTTATTGTTGTGGGTTAAGGGTCAAAAGTGTCTAAATACTCACATGACTCATATAATAAGTCATTTTGGTGAATAGGTTAGTAGTTAGGAAACATACTAGAAGGAATTACATAGGTAGTTAAGAGTTGGTTATAAGATTTTGAAGCCTTTTTGAGTAGATGGTTATTAGGTTTTCAGATCATTAATAAAAAAGTAATAATGCAAGATGGGATGAATTTGAATACAAAAAAATGTAACCCAAAATAAAATGAATAGATAAGCATTTCAGTTTTTTAAATAAGTTCTACCTATTCTGTGTGTACCTTTACATTTTATGTTTAGTGGTAAAGAGATTGTATATTCATTATATGACTCAATAGAAATTGTAGAATGTAACCTGACTACAAATTAATAAAAATAAATCTAATGAAATGACTAAGGTGGGATACTTAGCTCAAGAGTTTCTAATGAGAATTCACTCAAGGAAGATTGGTGTTGTAAGACTCTGTATGTTCACACCTTGCCAAGAGAAAAGACTAAGAAAGCACATGCCCAGGAAAGGATGTTGAGAAAATATATTGAAATAATTTGATAAGGTATTAATCTATTACTATCAAGACATTTATTATGTTTTTTTGTTATAACACAGACTTCTAGGGAGTTTCCAAACAGAGCCTATATGTTCTAGTTTTCTCTATCAAACAATGTTACACAGGAGTCCTTTAAGGTAAATATTGTTGAAATGTTGATAGATTAACCTTATATACATTGAGAAGGATTTAATTATAATTATAATTAGGTTAATGAATGTGGTTTTATTTGTTTTCAATACCCTTGAATGAAAGGAATTAATACACAGTCTGTAGGAAATGTATTGAGCACATAGTCATATATAAAATGGTGTCAATTATGTGAACATAGGTGATGAGGGATGGTTTTAATGGTGGAAAAAGGTTTATAATTTTATTAAAATTAATTTTCCATAATAAAATTATATTTTAACCCTTTAAATTTTTCAAAACCTAAATTATATTCCTCTTGGGTCCTATTAATCCTGTACAAACCCTGTCTAGGGTTTTTGGAGATAAAGGCTATATTAATAGTTTCCACTAGTATAATTTCATAAAAATTGGTATTTTAGTGGGAATTAATGTTTTTTAATATATTTTAAGGTTTTTTTTATCAAATCCATACTGTAAAATACATTTATATAGGTCTATGTTTGATATAGAGCCCTAACAGACTTAATGGACCTAACAAGGACCTAGAAAGGTCTAGAAATTTATATTAAGAGGGGAGTTAGGTAATGAATTATTGTATATTGATATATTAATATAAAGGGTATTTTAATCAATGGATATTTTTATAAATGGCATCTGTACTAATTTGTACTAGAGGAATTAACCTAAAAAAAGGTTACTAGATTGGATTATGTGAAGGGAGAAGGTTACAAAGGTTTAGAGATATGTGTTGAAGAATGTTTCCAAGTGGATGAGAGGTATAAAATGACTCTAAATAACATGATAAATACATTATAATCCACCAAATAGTGAGATTAATCTTAGAATATTGCATGAAGAATTAATCCATTGAGCCTTTGCTAAAGGGATGGAATAAAGAACAAAGACAAATTTTGAATGAAGTTATTGACCATATCTACATCATTTGGTATTAGAGTGAGAAAAATTATGTGGAGAAGGTTTCCATACAAAGGTACATATTTTTTTAGTTTGTATATGTGATCAATTTATGAAAGAATGTTATAGGTTGCTTGAAATTTTCTAAACAAGATTGTAGGTAATTAGTCAAGGTAGGTTAAAAAGCCAAAAGAGGCTTAAAAAGAGATAAGGATCTCAAAAATCTCAAGAAGATAAGAGATAAAATTGAATGCTCAAATAATTAGATCCAAGGAGAGATCTTGGATAAAGTATGGAGCAAGATGCAAGAGACTAACTTGAGAGAATACAGATGGTGAAGAGAATGATAAGAGGACTGTCTAACATAAAGGACCAACTGAGAAAGCAAATAAAAAAAGAGTTGAGAAGGAAGCAATAATAATAATACTTATAAAGAGAGATGAATGAGATAAAGCAATAAATATCCTTGATGAACCTCATGATATATCAGGTGAGAGAGATTGAAATCCCACACTTTAAATGGGTGATGAAGAAAAATCCAATTAAATGGCCAATAAGACAATAGGTGAGGAGACGGAGAAAGAAAGCCATGAGAGAAGAGAGAGAGAAGAAGAGGTTTGTATGCAAGCAACTAAAGAGATAAATGCATAATCTTTAGTTGAATGAGTATCCAAGTGAACAAGATGAAAGTTATAGCTAGCCATGTGAAGGACATGAACAAGAAGAAGAAGATCACTTTGAGGGCCTCATTAAAGGCTTGAAAGGAAAAGATAAATATGTTTGTTAGTTTACATATGAGAGTGTTGAGCAGCTAAAGAGGGAGATATCAGCCTTGGAGAATGCTTCATATGGTAGCAATGGGAAGAATGAAGAGAAGGTGGTTGTATCAGATGAGAGACACATGATGGAGGCCAACGAGAGTGAAGAGGAGACTTTAGTTACAACAGTACTCCCATAAGTAGTAAAAGTAAGAAAAGAGAAAATAAGCAAGCATGAGCAAGCATGTGATTTATAAGATGACAAGCAATAGGTTGTTTTCATTGACTTGTGTGTTCTATGTGTAGGTTGGTTGTAGGATAAAATTAAGAAGCTAAATATGATTAAGTGGGAGGTCAAAGCACAAGAAGATAACCTCAAAGGAAGAAGAAAGAGAGAAGTGAAGTAAATAGGAGCAATCATAAAGATAAGAAAGCATCACAAAGGCCCAGGCATATCAAAAATGCCTTAGGATTCAAGTGGATGTGAACTTGGATAAGAATTTTTCAAATGACCTCAAAGTCAACATCAATTATAACTTTCATGGGAAATTTTTCTAGCTCCTCAGTAGTATGATGTAGGAGCGTCACTACCACATTGTGTATATAAGTTAAATTGTCATGTTTTGAGTATTTTACAAGTTATTTTGGTCATATTAGGTATGTAGGGGTCATTAGTATTCTCTATATCCTTGGTGGATTTTAATTAGGCTCATATAAGACTTTTCCTTCCAAAATCCTTTGTTTGAATTTTTAAATTCACAAGTGAGGTTTAGAGACTACAACCTTATTTTAAGAATTATAAATATTGTTGTTGTGGGTTAGGGGTAAAAGGTGTCTAAATACTCACATGACTCACATAATAGGTCATTTTGGTGAATAGGTTAGTAGTTAGGCAACATACTAGAAGGAGTTACATAGGTAGTTAGGAGTTGGTTATAGGATTTTGAAGCCTTTTCGAGTAGATGGTTGTTAGGTTTTTCAGATAATTCAAAAAAAAAATTAAGAGTGAAATATTGGGATGAATTTATATAAAAATAAATTTAACCCCATATAAAATTAATATATAATCATCTCAATTTTTTAAATAAGTTTTGCCTATTCTATGTGTGCCTTTACATTCTATCTTTAGTGTTAAAGAGACTATTTATTCATTATATGACTCAAGAGACATTATATAATGTAACATAATTATAAATTAATAAAAATAAATCTAATTAAATGACTAATTTTGGATACTAAGTTCAATATTTTCCAATGAGAAGTTACTCAAGGAAGACTGGTATTGCAAGACTGTGTATGTCCACACCTTGCCAAGAGAAAGGACTAAGAGAGCACATGCCCAGGAAAGGATGTTGAGAAAATATATTGAACTACATTGATAAGGTATTAATATATTATTATAAATAACTTAAGGTTTATTTATTGTCTTTTGTTGTTATAACATAGACTTTTAAGGAGTTTCTAATCAGAGCTTGTATGTTCTAGTGTTCTCTGCCAAACAATGTTGCACAGGAATCCTGTAAGGTAAAGATTGTTGAAATGTTGATATATTACCCTTGTATACATTAATAAGTATTTAATTATAATTCTAAGTACATTAATTAACTTTTTTTTATTTTCTTTCAATACCCTTGAGTGGAAGGAACTAATACACAGTCTATAGGATATGTATTGAGCACATAGTCAAATATAAAATGGTGTCAAGAATGTGAATAAAGGTGGTGAGGGATGGTTTTAATCATGTAAAAAGGTATATAATTTTATAATAGGTACTTTCCCATAATAAAATTATATTTAAACCCTTTATAAAGTCTAAAACCTAAATTATAGTCCTCTCAGGTCTTGTCAATCTTGTCCAAACCATGTCTAGGGTTTTTGGAGATAAAAGGCTATTTAAATAGTTTCCACTAGTATAATTTCATAAAAATAGATAATTTAGTGTTATTTAATGTTTTTAACATTTAAGGTTTTTTTTAAAATCCATATCTTAAAGTACATTTGTATAGGTATGTGTTTGATACAGAGCCCTAACAGACCTATTAAGGACTTAAGAAAGGTCTAGAAAGTTGTCTTAAGAGGGGATTTGGGTAATGAAATATTTTATATTTAAAGAGTAAGATAAAGGGTATTTTAATAAATGATTATTTTTCCAAATGGAATTCATACAAATCCATACTAGAGGAATTAGCCTAAAAAAAGGCTACTAGATAGGATTGTGTGAAGGGAGAAGGTTACAAAGGTTTAGAGATACATGTTGAAGAATGTTGCCAAGTGGATGAGAGGTATAAATGGACCATAAATAACATGATAAAGACATTATATTAGACCAAATAGTGATATGAATCTCAAAATCTTGCATGAAGGATTGATCCACTAAGCCTTTACCAAAGGAAGGGGATAAAGAACAAAGACAAAGTTTGAATGAAGTTGTTGACCAAAGTGGATGAGCAGCATATTGAAGAGAAGGTGATGAAGTTGAGTGAGAAGAAGGAAGATACTTACCACCAGCCAAGTGATATATAATATAAATAAGAAAAATATCACTTTGAAATCCTCATAGAAGGCTAGGAAAATGAAATGCAGTTGATGGGCAAAGGTATGGAATTTTATTGCAAGTTTGTATATGATAGTAGTGAGCAATTAGAGGCAGAATTGATAGCCTTGGAGGAATATTTACATGGTGAAATTGTGTAACATGAAGAAAATTTATATATTACAATATATGAGATCCTTGTGGATGTAGATAAAGAACATGAAGAGAGAGAAATGTTGGTAATAATGAAGCATGTTGAAGTAGGAAGGCAAGACATTGTTTTTGTTTGTATTACAAGCATGAATACAATGTCAAAGTAGGAGAATGTATAGTTACATTAGCAGTATATTTTGGCCTACACAACCCTTATTATAGAGGGAAATTTGAAAGAATGAGTTCACATGAAGTGCAAGTTGGTGGTGTAAGCAAATGTTGCAAGCAAAGAGGTAGGTTAGTTTATAAAGAGGCAAGTAAGCATGAAAATATGAGTAGATGAAGCATGAAAGAGCAAGAGCGGCAAGAGATAATACCAAAAGAATGAATTGGAAGAAAAGGAAGAAAACATAGTAGTTAAATTTGAGTCCATTTCCTTTCTCCCCTAGGAGTATGATGCAGGGGCATCAAACACATTATATAAAGTTGATCATGCATATTTAATTTTAGTGTCTTAGCATGATTTAGAAGGATTTGGATTCATTAGGTAGGTTTTTAGTGGATGTTTTTGGTGTTGGGAAATTTTATTTCCAAAACTTCCCTTTTTGAATATTTGAATTTGTTTAGAGAGTTAGAGGTCTTTTGGAGGAGTAATGAAAGAGTGTCATGTTAGAAAGTATGTGTAAGAGGTCTTAAGGGGTCTAGGTAAGTTAGAGAAAGTGTTTTCCATACATATCATTAATAAGGTGTCATAAACCCAATTATGTTGAATGTAAATCCTTTGGAGGTAGTTTCCAAAGGTGGTTATTCAATTGTGAAAGAGATATGAATGAGTTTTGTTATGTTATAGGGGATAGTCTCGTAGGAGAAGTTGAGAGTAAGAAGTAGGAAGTTTGTTTGAAGGTGTTAGAGAAGAAAGATTTAATGGAAAGTAAAAGGGGGGCACACATATAATTAGTTAATTCCTATTTATGTTGGTGTTGACACTACTTTAAATATCCTATATCTTCTTTGGTTGTTTCCATATGTGTTGGAAGAAAGTTGATATTAAACTTATAGACCACTGAGAATAAACACACAGTTAGAGATAAAGATTTTATAATGGTGATGTCAGAGAAGTATTGAATGGTAGTATTAGCAGCATAAGGTGTGTCAAGTATGAATAGGGAACCTTAAACCTTCACCAAGACTTGTAACACCTTAAAAAGTTTAAAGCCCTTAAATATCTCCTTAGAATATACAGACCGATGTCTGAGTACATAATCAATTTAAAACTTCAATAAATCCATCAACTGGATCCTCAAAATGGGAATCTAATATTGGATAAAGTTAACTAATAAAGGTATAGACATTAAACCATAAATATAGTTGCTTGAAATTACTTCAACAGATGAATGCCTCAAATTGAAGCCTCTTGGGTTATAGACAGGCAGCCATAACCTTGTCTAGGGTTTCAAACAAGAAGTTGGAGTTATAAGATTTGCCACTAGTATAAATTTGTAAAAATTTTACATTAGTTGTGTCTTATCATGGACTAATATATTTTGGAAGTTGTAAATCATTTTATTGCATATGGTATAGAATAAGGAGGACTGTGTGTTAAATGATCTACCAGTCACCTAATAGACCTTAACAGAGAGCAAAAGGAGTGTAATAAAGTAGTTAAATGAAAGAATCAAGTCATAAAACTTTGTGAACTAATAGCAAAGGATAAAGGATAATTGTAATTATGGTTTTTTTTTTTAATATGGGCTTGTACTTGACCATACAATCAAGATAGATATAAAAAAGGCTACTAAGGAGCTTATTACAAAGAGAAAAGGTAGAGTAAGTTTCCAAGTTTTATAAAAGAAAACATGGGTATGGTATAGAGGGTTTGAAATTGGTCTAGATAGAGTGATGTCATAGTTAACAAAGATAAAAGGTTTGTATTATGTATGAAGCCAGTTGACTAAGGAACTTGCATCAAGCAATGAATATGTTGAAAGGAGACCATTTTGAGGTTTTTCTAGATAATGATAAGTGTGAATAGATTAGATTAAACAAGTGAAGTGTATGGATGTATGTAATATGTTTGAAGAGCATAAGATAGAGAGAGAAATTAAAAGGATCCAAGGAAACTAAATCCAAATCCCTTAAAGAGATTGATACCAACTAAACAAGAGATATTTGTCAAAAAGGGAAATTATGTGGATTTATGATACTTAAAATGGATCATTTGTAGGGGTAATTTATATATAAAAAACAAAGATAGAGTTAGGCTCTAAATCATTTGGTATCAGAGCAGGCTAGACACCTAGAGAGAGAGTTACATTGGGATTCTATGAGAAAAGGAGAGAATTAGTCTTTTCTTGGTTGGACAAGATAAGTGTAATAAGATGCCACCTAGGAGAAATAGAGGAGATGCAAGGAATCAAGGGAATAAATATATTGTATTGTTATAATTGAGGGACCTTAGATTTATCTTGGATTCTAGGTTGATTTTAGTAGAACAAAATCAAAGGAGAGGAGTCCTAACAGGGGACTTAAGTGATAGAGAATATGAACCACAAGCTCATGAGGAAGAATAAGGAGAAGAAACAGTTGAAGGACATGAAAAATAAGGTATATAGAAACTCCTAAAGGTAATCATAGGTTAGGGATATAAAATAAATATTAAATTTCCCACCTATGTAGGATGTCTTGATGGAGAAGAACTCATGGATTAGGTGAATGAACTAAACAAGTACTTTGAGTATGAGGAGGTACCTAGTGAAAAGAAGTTTAAGTTTACAAGCACCAAATTGAAATAGAATGCTTCATTATGGTGGGATTTCACTCAAGATGAGAGAATAAATAAGGGAAATAACAAGATAACTTCTTGGGACATGATGGTTGCCAAGCTCAAGGGCAAATTCTTACTAGGTGACTATGAAATAAACTTGAAAAACTTGAAGCAAAAAATAAATGTATGTGAAAGAATATAAAGAAGAGTTATATAAGCTTACCATAAGGTTAATACATGTTGAATGAGACAAATAAAATATTTCAATTTATTTTAATGGTCTAAGGTATAATCCACAAGATGAACTAACACTTGTTTTCCCAAGAACACTAGAGGAGTGTTACCAATTTACACTCAAGGCTGAAGGAAAATTGAATAAGAAACAAAATCATCAAAATAGAGGAAGGGGAATACATTTTAGAGGTAGATGATAGCAAGGGGGTAGAGGATACTCATAAATAAATAATCATAGAGAGTCAAATTATTCACAAGAGTAGCCCTCTAGTTCAAGAGGTGGTTTTAGAGGCAGGAAACCTTGCAATAGAGGTGGTTATGCATCAAGGGGTAGAGGATCAAGTGTATTTGTAGGAAGATGTTCAAGTGAAATAATTTTTTTGGTCATAAATCTTAGGAGTGCCTAGAGGACCAACCAATAGGAATCCCAAGTACTGAAGGGAGAAATTAGATTGCACAAAGAAGTGAGGAAGAGAGTATTTAATCTCCATCACTTATGGAATAAAATGAAGTTAGAGAATCATTACTCATGATGAGGGTGTTGATCAAGCCACCCAAGGAGAAGGAGCCACCATAAAGGAAAACTCTTTTTATGACTTCTACTAAATGCCAAGGTAAATGTTGTAAAATGGACATAGATTCAAGAAGCATGGATAATCTTGTTTCAGTGGAAACGGTTAACAAGCTTGGATTGAATAAACTACCTCACTCCACACCATACAAGGTCTCATGGTTGAATAAGGGTCAGAAATTCTTGGTGAGTAAACAAAGATGGGTAGATTTCCAAGTTGAAAGGTATAAGGATAAGGTTCTTTGTGATGTCATCCCAATAGATGTGTGCCATGTGCTTCTTAGGAGACCTTGGAAATATGATAAGAAAACCACTCATGATAGAAGAAGGAACATGTACACCTTGATCAAGGATGGATTCAGTCATACCTTGTTGCCCATGAAGGATGAGGAAAGTGATCAACAAGTTGGCTCACACATGATGTTGGTTAGTGGTAAGGAATTTTTGAATGCCACACATGAAGAAAGTTAGGATTTACTTTGGTAGTCAAGCCTATGATTATTATGACAGCCATAAATATCAATGATCTTCCCTAAGAGATTCAAGATATGTTGGAGAAATATGTAGATATAGTTGTTGATGAGCTACCTAACACATTACCACCTATGAGGAACATAACACATCATATGGACTTTGTACCTAGATCAAGTCTACCTAACAAGGCAGCCTATGAGATGACCCCTAAATATAATGTTGAGATCAAAAGACAAGTGCAAGAGTTACTTGAAAAAGGGATGATCAAAGAAAGCTTGAGTCCTTGTGTAGTGCAAATAGTGTTGGAGCCAAAGAAGGAAGGTGAGTGGAGGATGTGTACTAATTCTAGGGCCATAAATAAGATCACCATAAGATATAGATTTCCACTTTCTAGGATGGAGTATTTTATGGATTACTTGAGTGGAGCAAGCTACTTTTCCAAGATTGATCTTAAGAGTGGGTCTACTAGACTAGAATCAGGCAAGGTGATGAGTGAAAGATTGCTTTTCAGATAAATGATGGTTTGTATGAGTGGATGGTCATGCCATTTGGTTTAACCAATTCACCAAGTAATTTTATGAGATTAATGAATGAAGTACTAAAATATTTCATAATAAAGTTTTTATTGGTGTAATTTGATGGCATACTAATCTATAGCCATACCAAGGAGGAGCATATTCACCATTTGGATTTGGTCATGAGGAGGTTACAAGAAGAAAGGTTGTTGATCAACCTCAAGAAGTGTGATTTCATGAAATTAGATATTTTATACCTTGGATTTATCATATCATTAGGCATACTAAAAATGGATAAGAACAAGGTGAAGGAAATCATGGAGTGGCCAACACTTAGGACAGTAGGAGAGGTGAGATTTTTTCATGGTCTTGTAAGTTTTTATAGTAAATTCAATCAATGTGATATGTGCTCCTATAATAGACATGATCAAGGGAGATAAGAAAATGTTTGTGTGGAATGAAAAAGTACAAAATAGCTTCCAATACTTGAATCAAAAAATCATGGAGCATCTAGCACTAGCATTTCCAGACTTCAAAAAGGTGTTTCAAATTGAATGTGATGCAAGTGGGGTGGAAATAGGGGTTGTACTAAGTCAAGAGATCAAACCTATAGCCTATTTCAATGAGAATTTAAATGATTCTAAGAAGAAGTACTCATCTTATGACTTGGAGTTCTATGCAATGGTACAAGCATTAAAGAAATGGAGGCACTCTTTCATGCCAAAGGATTTTATTGTGTACATGGATAATCATGCACTTTAGTTCATCTCTAATCAGCCCAAATTGAACTAAATACACATGAAATGGGTGAAGTACATGAAAAATTTGACCTTCACCATCAATCATGAATAATAACAAAGTAATAAGGTTGCAGATGCATTGAGTAGGAGGGTCTTATTGGTACATGAGATTTAGTTATAAAGTGTTGGGATTGATTCACTCAAAGACATGTATAAGGATGATGAAGACTTCAAGGAAGCATACCATGCATGCAAGCACCCAAGCACACTTAACAAGGAGACATGGTTGGATTTTTTTCTTCAAGATGGACTGTTGTTCAAAGGAGTACAATTTTGTGTGCTAAAAAGTTCTATAAGAGGAAATATTATCCAAGATAAGTATAGTGGAAGCAAGGCAGGCCACATTAGGCTTGACAAGACATTAGAGTTGTTCACTAAGCACTATTATTGGCCTAGAATTCAAGCAAAAGTAAGGAAGTATGTAGAAAGGTGCAAGATTTTTCAATTTCTAAAAGGTAAGAATACTAATGCAGGTTTGTATCAACCCTTACCAGTCCCAAATAGGCCTTGGTAATCCATAAGTATGGACTTTATGATGGGATTGCCTAGGACACAAAGGGGTTTTTATTAGATTTATCTAATTGTTGATAGATTCTTCAAAATGTCACACTTCATACCAGGTAAAGCCACTAATGATGCCACGCATGTGGAAAACTTATTTTTCAAAGAGGTAGTAAGACTTCATGGACTACCCATGAACGTTATTTTTGATAGGGACACCAAGTTTCTTGGTCATTTATGGAGAACATTGTGGAGGAATCTAGGCACAAACTTAATTTTTAGTTCAGCTTACCACCCTCAGATAAATGGTTAAACTAAGGTGGTTAATATAATCTTAGGGAACTTATTGAGCTACCTATCCAAGAACCATCCCAAGCAGTGTGATCTTGCATTGCCTCAAGTAGAGTTTGCTTATAATGACTCCACCAATAGGAGCATTAGTATAAGTCCATTCCAAGTAATATATGGTATGTAGCTAAGAGGAGTATTTTAGGTTAGAAACATCAGCCATATGGAAAAGAGAAGTGCTAAAGGTGAAGATTTGTAATGGTAATGAAGGAGGTACATGAATAAATAAAGAAGCACCTAGAGTCTAGTGTTGAAAAATATAAGAAATAAGCAGATGTGAGTAGAAGGGAAGTGAATTTCTAGATTGGATACTTATTAATGGCTCATCTCAGGAAGGAAAGGTACCCAAGGGGTGAATACAACAATTTAAAGATGAAAAATATTGGTCCTTGCAAGATTCTCAAAAAATTTGCAAACAATGCATATGAGTTGGAGTTACCTAGTGGGGTAAGTATCTCACCTGTATTCATAGTTGAAAACTTATACCCTTAAAAAGAAGGGATATAAGGAGTAAACATAGTATAAGACACACCTACAACAAGCCTAGATTGGGCAACACATTTTCCTAAGTCCAAGATAGAAGAGTTAGAATACATATTGGACAAGTAGGTGATCAAGAGGAGTGGAGACAAGTAGTACTTGAAGTACCTAGTCAAGTGGAAGGATCAACCAGTAGAATATGCCATGTGGATGACTGAACATGACATAATAAAACATGGTAGTACTCTATAATCACTCATGGACAATAATCCATGAGTTCTTTTCTCTTTCCCTAGGAGTATGATGTAGGTGCATCACTCTTCGAATGAATTTTGTCTTGAATTTTGGTTTGATTGCATTAGTTTTTGTTTTTTTATGTTTTTAAAGGATTTAAAATTCCCTAATCATCCTTAGTTATCAAATTTGTAGCTTAGAATTGTATCTAGGTGATTTGAAATTCAAATTTCCTATTTTCCCACCAAAACACAACATTAAAAAATTTAAATATGTTTGTATATGTTTAGTTTTGAAGGGTTAAATTAATGATTTGGTTTAGGATATGAAAATGTTTTTAAAACATATATATGCCCCTTGAACCCATGTTAAGGGTCAACATATTCAAATGTACATAAATCTCATGTTAGACTAAACTCTATGATTGTAACTTACCCTTGTGACTGTTAGAAGTCACCCTAGGTGGTTATAGTAGTTGATTTTCATATAAAATATGATATTTTAGAATGGTGGATGCTTATTTAATGTTTTGAGAAAATAATACTTTAAAGTAATCAAGAAAAAGGACCCTTGTTAAAGATTTGTAAACATATACCCCTATTCCTATGTTATTTTGCTTTATTTGCAGACTATAAACTTCATGTTTGATGAATAAATAGTAGTGGAAATTTATTTAAAATGTGCCTAAAGGATTTTGGATTTTTTTTTATAATATATTTTCCAATAACTTTTTGGTTCTAAGTAATTTGTGTAGACATACCATGTTTCCTGTAGCATGCCATTTTTGGACAGACTATGTGTTTTGTGTTATCAATGAATGGATCATCAAATAAACTTGTAATTACATCAAAAAATTGTGGTAAGTTCCTATTGATATTATAAATTTTTTTTTTTTTCATTCCTTGTAATAATGTACTTTTTTATCTACATAAGTATAGACATGTAGATTGCTTGGAAACCTGCACAGTAGAAGAGAAACTTGATTAGAAATCTTGAACAGAGAACTAGTTGAATTTTTCCAATGATTTTAAAGTGTGCCTAGGGGATAAATAGGTCTTATCCATCTTTTACATTTCATTAAAATATTATAAAACTTTCTCAAATGAACTATTTGAGGTCTTGGGTTTGAATAGGGGCATGTAAGCCCTAAACTAGGGTTTAGCTAGTATAAAGAGATTGAACCATCCAAAAAAGTTAAAAATTGGTATTTTTACTAAATTTAATGTGATTGAAGTGAATAATATTATTTTAGAGTTTGTATGGACCTATTTTTATGGTTTATAGAAGATTGAGTGGTCAAGGCCTAGAAGAGGTCTAATTGAGAAGGCCTAGTGAGAGAAAGTAGGTCTAGGAAGAGAACAAGGGCATGGATATGTATGGCCTAAGTGGATTAAACAATTAAGTATTGATAATGAAGAGTTAAACCTGAAACAGTAGGTCAAAAAATATAATATCATGGGTGGAAATTAAGCACAAGTGTGGAATCAAAGCACAAAAGGCAAAGTACATCAAGTTGGCATGGTAGATAACCAAGGCATGAGAGATGAAGGAGATGAAAAGAGAAGAAAGTGAAAACCCAAGAAGGTACAAGGAATAAATTGGGTTGAAAATAAAATTAAAATATCACAAGAGGATCATATTTCAATTGAATTCCAAGGAATCATGAAGATTGAGGAAGATAACAAGCCTACAGAGCAAATAAGAGAGGTAGAGAAAGCAAACCAAGCCAATGAGATGAAGGTACAACCATGTGAATAAAAAATGAATGTATAAAAGAAGATAATAATTTAAAATATTTGTTTTCTAATTTTTTATACGATGATAAATGTTAAATTGACCCCAATGATGAAGATCTTGTATATGGATATAATGGCATTGAGGAATGAGTGTGTAGCAAGGTAAGATGAGGATGAAACACCTCAAAGAGTGCTTGAGAAGTGTGGAATTCATCATGAGGAGGTTGATATAAGTCTCATAAATTATAATTACAAGGAAAAAATAATTAACAATTTACCCAAGAGGATGAAGAGCAATGTGAACAAAGGTTTGATGAGGATTTTGAAGAACTGGATGCACTCAAGTTACAAGAAGAGTTGGATATGTTAGAAGATATGCTCAGTCTATTCAATGGGATGAAATTAGGTGACTTGAATAAATAAAATTACAAGTATGAAATCCAAGAAACATAAAGAGAGTATCAGCAAATAGAATCACAAGGAGTTGTGCAAACAAGCCCACAAGCAAGCAAGCTAGTTAGCAAGCAAATGAAGTATGAGGAAGCAAAAAAGGTGAGCTATTAAATTGGGAAAGATAAATTTGTTTTTAAATTTTATAATAATGGACATTTAAATTCAAAATGGTTCCAAATAACATTGTAATATTTTGAGAATAAATGGAACAAGAAGTTGTTCTTGCACAATGAGCAAGGTCATAAAAAAAGGCATCAAATTGTGAAGAAGTTTGAAAAAGATGAATAAAAAGAGAGTATAGATGAGAAAAGGACATAGGTTGACATGCCAAATAATCCATTATATCCTAAGGAATAATATGCTAACATGATTGACGATAAAACATCACTCAAAAGAAAATAATCAAGTGAAAACCATGAAGAAGCAAGCTATCACACAAGCAAGAGAAATAAGAATAAGAGATATTTGATTTCAGCTGAGTGTGATGAGGTAAAAAGTGACTTATAATATGTGGAACATGAATAAAATATAGAGTTACATCAGTTGTAACACCTCATAGAGGTAAAAGATGCATGGACAAGAAGGCTAGATAAGACCAAGAAGATTATAAGCAAGAGTTTAACAAGGAAAAGAGAGAAAGAAAGGAAGCATAACATGAAATTAAATGTGAAGAAACCTCAAAGAACCAATTATAATTAAATAAATAGAGTTAGTGACCTAATTTTTCTCCCTCCTAGGGAGTATGATGTAGCAACATCAAGTTAGAAGATGTCATTTTTGTGATTTTATCAATAAGAGGTCAAGTTAGTCAAGTTTTGGATGTTAGTGTGTGTAAATAGGCCTCTCAAGGTCCATTTATATATTTGAGGTCATTTGGAGTCCTTAAGAGTCCTAGGAGAAAATTTTGAGGGTGTTTGGGGTTTCCCCTCCAAAACCAATAATTTGAAAATTCAAATATTGCCCTTAAGCCAAGAATGACCAAAGTGTGGTAAAGGTGGTTAAGTGAGAACATGTTGGTGTGGAAGGTCTAAGAAGAATTTCAAAAGGTGTTTTTAAATAACATAATTCTAGGACATCAACTAGAAGTCATATTATGATCATGTACTCCTAAACCTCATGTTGAGGTAGTTAAAGAAAAGAGGTTGATGTAACCACTCAAGAAACCAACATTTAAGTTGATGAAAATGAGAATTGGTACGTGAGTATTAGAGGAGGAGAAGGAGAGAGAGGAGAGAATAGTGAGAGAGAGAAACATCTTCAAGAAGGAGGATAATTTGAAAGTGTGTGTATGTACATACTCCTCATAAAAGATGATAAGTATAGGTTTTAAGTTTCAATGTAATGTTGTTTGTCTCCAATGAATAAAAAAACATGTTTTTGTAGTATTTCACTCTCCTTGGATAGTTATATAATTTTTTAAATGATGGATGGCCATATTAATCCTTTGAGATTATATACAACTCTGTATGTATGTGTGTATCTATAGGATTAGAATGAGTAGTAATTAAGAAGAGGATTGAGTAATTATTTTAGATAAATGAAATCAAAGAATTTATTATGTCATGTTGTCTAAATGTGTTAGATTTTATGCAGACCCCCTTTGTGGATAAGCAATCACTTCATAGTGAAATAAACTTAGAAGGAAACCCCTATTTATATCTATGCTAGGGTAAGGTATATAAGTTATTTTAATGTTTTTAAAGACAATAAATTGGATATGTATGAGAAGGTGTTTCCTATTTTTTGGTTACACAAGTTGATGCTAAGCATATAGTGCCTAGATTAAGATGATTAAACCCTTTTGAGTAGAGTAAACCCTTGTTGATGTAGGCAGACCCCTATTGCACACACAAGAAACCTTGTGTATTAATGTAACCCTATCTTTAGGATTCTCCAAAAGCAAGGTGAGTTGAGTAATTGTGGATAATCCTTATGTTGATGGAGTATGGTTGTATTATAAGGTTTTAAATCCATATCATTGTTATGTTATTAACCTTAATACTTATATACAAACTCAAAAATTATAGCATAGTCAGGAACAGTTACACCCCTATTTACACAGTCAAAGCATAAACAAAGTACAAATAAAAAATGGAGATGAATGGATATAAATTTAGGTGATTTTTAGGAAATATAAAGGTTATTGAATCTTATGTAATAACCTATATAGGGTTTAGTATATATTTGATGGAGAATAAAATGTGAAAACCCTACACAGTCAATGGAAAGCAAACACAATCCACTATAGTTGGTTGTTTCTATATATTTAGTGGATTAAATAAGATTTATAACCTATTTTATAAGGTAAATTACACAAAAATAGAATTAGTGGTGGAATTTGGGCCATTTGAAACACCACCCAACTCAAGAAAATGATTTATGAAGGCTTTCAGGCTTGTGTAGGAGTATAAAAACCCTAGATTAGGGTTTTGCTTATAAAAAGAGTTTCCACCATCAACACTTGAGGAAAATTTGTAATTTTGTCAAATTCAAGTTTCCATAAGAGATTATCTTGGTTTCATAACTATGAAAACCTCTTAGGTATGTATTTAAGTAGTTGTGTTGCAATTAGGGATAATTAGGCCTAAAAGAGGGGTAATTTATAAAGGAAGTGTTATCTAAAAAAGGATTCAAGTCATGAAACTTTAAACACACCTCAAGGGGAATAGATGTGTCTAAAAAAGTTATTAATTATTGAAAATAGTACCTAGATTTGGTAAACCAAGTGAAAACCTCAAAAAAAAACTACAAGCCTCATAAGGCCAATTTGGAAGGTGGGAATGAGTGCTAAATTGTTTTTGAATGTTTGAAAGGGTCCATACTAAGTGTGATATGGAATTATAATACTATCCATTCTAAAATATTGAGTTTTTGAAACCTAAATCAAATATTGGTCCCTTAGACCTAAGAGGTGTGCCTAGTGAGAATGAAAGGAAGAGTTGATTGCAAAGGGAGACCATTGTTAAGATATGAGGTAAGATTGAATGTGATTGGTATTCATAATGATATAAAGACACAAAAAAAAATTCTCTAAAGTGTATAAGACACATGCACAATTGTAAGAGGCTATTAATCTCAAAGTCCAAGTGAAAGATTAGACTAGATATGGAACCTTGAAGACCATTCAAGCAAGTGAATGTGACCAGTTAAGTTGTGGACTAGATAATCATGTTTTGTAAACTTATCCCCAATATCTCTATATTAACCCCAAGAATATGAAATAAAAGTCCTTGGTTTGAATAATAATTCTATTTTCAAATCCTACACTGATTGAATATAAATGGTGATGATGATCAAATGGAGTATGTGTTTAACCCTTGATAAAGATATAATTTAAAATTTTGTAGTGTTGGTAAGTGAATCTCTCATGTATTTAAAATTTATTAAGTTATACAATGTTGATTTCTAATATATAGATGAAATTTCAAAACAAAACATGTATACCCTATTTTTGTTTGGTATGCATTAAGCCACAAGGATTGAACAGGTTTCTTGTATGGAAAGGATTGAGTGAAAACTAAGTGGATATTAAAGAGTATGTTTTGTAAAATTATTTATAATATTATGATATGTTTTAAAAGACTCGTATATTTATAATTGTGTTGAGTTCATTAACATTGCACTAAACTGAGGTCATTGTGTTTTCATGTAAATAAGATAACTAAATTTGTGTTTTTGTGAAGAGATTATTTGCTCCTTAAGATGATCATGAATGTGGATTTTTAAATGGTAATCTATTATATCTTATAAATGGTATTTATAGACCACAAGTGTTTGAAAACATATAAAGTTTCATTGATAGTGAATTAGTTCGATAGACACTATGATTAACCCACAGTCAAGTATGAGATGATGTAGAAAGGGTAAATAAAATAATAGGTAGGAGTTTACAAGAGTTATATAAGGATGAATATATTGTTATAAACCTTAAACAACCTTTATATTGAATTTAAATCTCACTAAGAGCTTGTAATCTCAAAATGATGCCTTTTTGGGCTAGTACAAACTTGAAACTATTGATAGAGTTCATTATATAACGTGAGAATAACAATCTATGGGTAACCCTAAGTGAAAACCATTATTATAAAAGTGTCATGTGATTTTAAAGCTCCTATAAATCATTCATATTCTTTTTAAATCTAATGAAATGTTTTTAAACCAATTGATTGTCTTCTCGGCCAGTTACAGACCTTGGTAACCTTATTTCTAGGGTTTTGAGACAAGAATTGAAATAGTAGAAGATTCCACTGTAGGAAAACCTTAAAATTTGGTGGAATCATGGGAATTTATATGTTTCCAAATATTTTAAATGTTTAAGGTTGATTAAGTTGGTAAAGTACGATTTTAGAAGGTATGCGCATAAAAAGAGCCCTAATAGACCTAAAGACCTTAAATAGTCACCTTAAAGTGGCTAAAATAATGGGCTAATGAATGAATTGAGGCATGAAAATTTGTATAAGGAAATAATATGGTATAGGGTGTCTAAAATTGGTGATATTTTTTCATTTTATGATGTACATTTTTGTACTAAGCATTTAAGCCCAAAAAAGGGCTACTAGAGACCCTATCACACTGAAAAAAGTTATAAATGATATGAGAGATGCAATGAGGAACCTTGTGGAATGAAGGGGGAGGATAAATAGGTTTTGTTTAAGCATAGTACTAATGAGGATAGATCTCCTAGGGTCATAGGAATCCTAAGTAAATTTTATGTTAAAGGAACAAAGAGTTATTACCAAGTAATAAACAAAGAAGACTAAGACTAGAATTGGAAGATAGAAATAAAGTGACAAGTGTGATCATTATGACAGGTTGAATATTACTAATAGATAACGAGTGTTTGAAAATAGAGACAAAAGGATTCTTTTGAAAACCAATGGACAAACAATAAAGTCACTTGATGAATAGATAACATTATATCAAACGAAGGAAACTTATAAAGTAATTACCTAAATAGAGTTAGGTAGCAGAGGTTGGTATGAATGAGTTTCATGTTTCCTTTCCATAATGAATAGTCTATGTGATGACCTCTACATAATTTAGTATAAAATCCTAAAATGGCCTTTGCAAGGTATGTTTGAGTTTAGTTTTCAAGTATTGATTTAGTTTGTATATTGTGTTGAGATAGTTTGAGATATTATGTTAAAGGGTTACATTGAGATTGAAATGAGATGACTAATGAAGAGTTGTAGGAATGAAGTAAGAGGTTGTAGGTATGTATGAAAGGATAGGTAGAGATATTTAAAATAAATAAATTGATAGGTGGTATAGACCTTATCCAAGAAGGCTTAGAGAAGAAAGAGAGCCAGTGAGAGCTCCAAGAGAGAAGCTCAAAAGTGAGCTTGAGATAGAGAGTCCTATAGAAAGGACAAGAGAAGAGATGTCCCAGATGAGGACAAGAAAGAGACTCCAAGAGAGAGCTAAGTGAGATAGACCAAGTGAATGGTCAAGATGAATATATAGAAGGCTTGTCAAGAGAAGAAATAGTAAGAATGATGAAGGGCTTGATGTGTGAATAATGCCACAAGAAGAAGATAGATAAGAAGAGGATGGAAGTAAAGCAAAGATGGTTAGAGAGAGAACAAAATAGAAGAGATGAATAAGTAATGCTAAAGCAAGAGAAAATCTTGGAAGAGTTGAGACCAAAATTTAGTGTGTGCATAAAGAAGGTGAGATGGCCTCTCAAATAGTTGATGTAAATGAGGAGAAGATAAAGAATAAAGTAATCAACAACTAGAAGGAGAAACAAGGAGGTAAAATAGCCTTTGATGTTTAAAACTAATGAATTTTTGACATGTGTATATATAGGTAAAAATTTATATGAAGTATTGAAGCATGAGAAATATGCTAAAAAGGATGAACAAGTGTATTGAATAGTAGATTATGGTGACACAATCTTGTGTTATCCTGAAGAAGGGGATCCATTAAATGAAGATGAAGAAGAAAGAGAAGTTGTAGTAGTGCCATACCTCATGACAGGCAAGAAAGAGGAAGATTGCAATCAATAAAGAGTGGAGGAGAGCCCAAAATTACAAGGTATTCATTTCAATGTCATTTGTGATGAGTATGTTGATATAGATGTTGTTGAGGATGATTTTTTTGAGATTAATTTAGAACTAATGAATGTGCTAGTTGAAAAAAATAAGTTACAATAATAATAAATGAAGTGTTGGACATGAATGAAGAGAACTATAAGGTGGTAGCAAGATGATATAAAGAAGAAGCACAAGTTGGAGTTCTTAACAAGATTGAGTTGCAGTAGGTTAAAGTGTTTTATTTTTCACCAATGGGAGAGGAAGGTGATGCAAATGAATAAACAATAGAGGAGTAGTAGTCATATAAAATTATAATGAAAGGATTAGATGATTTGAGTCTCATAGGAGACAAGAATAGCATCATGGCAGTTGAGATTGCATTGGAGACAATTTTGAGGCAAGGAGAAAAAGAGATGGCAGCCAAAGAATAAGCAAGAGTTGAAGAGGAACAAGGATAACTCCAAGGGAGAAAGAAAGAAGTGGATTTGATTGACATGTTTGTTCCATGTGCAGATTATTAGAGGTAAAGAAATGAGTAGTAGTTGTCCATGATTAGATTACAAATTCAAAGCAAGAATGAGAGCAACTAAGGAGGAGCCATACTGATTTTGATCAAGCATCAAAAAGGCTTATATATTTTAAATAGACCTTGGGATCCATGTGGATATGAGATTGGAAGCAAGATTCTACAAAGAACATCAAAGTTAAATCATTTATAACTTTCATAGGAAATTTTTTCATGCTCCTCGGTAGTATGATGTTGGAGTATCACCTACCACTTATACATATTGGTCAAATATCTTATTTTGAGTCCTCGTATGTTGTTTTAATCATCTTAAGTTTTTATGAGCCCATATTAGGTGATAAGTGCTTGTGAAATTTGAATTAGATGAGTATTGGAATTTTCCTACCAAAACTTAGATTTGAATTTTCAAATGTTCATGTTGAGTTTGGAGGCTTCCATCTTGTCTAAGGAAGTTTCAAATTTTGTAATTTTTATAGTTATGCTATAGAAAGTGGTAAAGAGTATCTCAACACACAAATTAATTACAAGATTAGTCATTTTATAAGACTTTTAGTAGTTAGGTAGTTAGGTTCCTACCTACATACACATAGGAGTTAAAAAAGTAGTTACATTAGTTTTGGTCATAAAAAAAACTTGTATTGAAAGTTGTATTCAGACTCAAAAGAGAGGAAAAGGGGGTATATTTGAATGTGTAAATGTAAATAACCCTAAAAATATGAAATAAAAGTTCTTGGTTTGAAGAATAATTCTATTTGCAGACCTTACATTGATTGAATATGCATGGTGATGATGATATAAATAGAGTATGTGTTTAACCCTTGTCAAAGAAATGCTTTAACATTTTTTAGTGTGGGTAAGTGAATCTCTCATGTGTTTTATATTAGCATATTATTGTGTAATGTTAGGCTATTTTCTTAGGTATATTCCCTATGCTTATGGTTATAGTGGTTTTAACCACTTAGGTAGGTAGGTTTCACAGGCCTAGCTTTTTTACGCTATCTGATGCTTTTGGTTACACCCACATCCTTATTTTTTAGGTGTTCCTTTTTTTCCTATATAATAGGATTTCTATGTATTACTTCATATGTTGGTTAATTCATTTTCATCTTTTTATTGAATCTAATATGGTATCAGAGCTTGTAGTGTAGGAAGCTTAGGAGGGAGCTTGTGGAGCAAGATAGGAGATTCTTGTTAGGGAGGAGTGTGAAGTGCTTGGTGGAAATCCATGAGAGGAAGAAAATAATTTTTTTTCTCTTGTGACCAATGAGAAATCCAATAATCAGGAGAGAAGCATCAGGAGACCTGTCTTAGCTAAGGAAAAGTGGTAGGAGGTAAAAAACAAGAGGCTCACAGGTCTATTTTTATTTTTCTTATGTTTTTTGGGTGGCCATTTCCATTCATTTTTAAAAGTGACCAAATTTTCAATCGGGCACTATTTTTAGTGAGTTAGGGGTCTAAAAATTTCTATTTTTTGAGAGATGATAGGAATTGATAGAATTTAATTTCGCTGTGTATTTCTCCCAGAATCTATATCTAAAGTTTTGCAGGTAGCCAATTTATGAAAAACTTAATCTAAAGTTTTATTATTTTTATTTATTTTATTTTTTTAATTTAAATAATTCAAAACTTTAGCTTATAAGGATTATTGAGGACCTACTAGTGACTAATTATCTCAAAAAAGTTATGGAAGGTGAAAATTTTACCATTTTTTGGGTTTTTAATCTGGATGTTGGTGGAAAAGGAATTTTTCAAATTATAATTGTATATCTCTAGATAAAATTATTTTTGTCAATTTTTTGATATTTTTAAAGATGAAAAGTGTAAAATTTTTGAAACGACGTGGAGTTTTTTATTGAAAATTGGAGGTATTGACCAATTTATGATTTAAATTAGTGGGTAGGGGGGAATTTATGTAAATTCATTATATTTTTTTTTTATTTGCATTTTTTGAAAAAATTAGGTCAAAATGGCTAGTTTACAACACTTCTTGTTGTTAGATTCACAAAAATTGACAAGCAAAAATTTTAGTTTGTGGAGTCACAAGATTTTGACAATATGTGAATATCAAAATCTTGATCAAATAGTGATCAATAAATAGTAAAGGCCTACCATAGGATTGATGACTATGATAAATGTCATTGTGAGGCTCTTATGTAGTTAAAACTATTAGTATCAAATTATATAATCTTAGAGGTCAAAAATATGACCATTGTTTAGCTTTGTGGACTAATCTTACTTCTAAATATCAGACTTCTAAAGTTGATAGGGTATTGTACTTTAAGAAATTATTATTTTCTACTAAGATGTAGGAAGGTGGCTTTATTTTTGAGTTTTTGTTGTAGATCAAAGACATCAATGATCAATTGAAAGTGTATATAAACCTATTGATGAGCAAGATTTGATTGCTCTAGATATGAAAAATATTTCACCTTCATTTGAGTCATTTATAGAGTCTTTGCACATGATTGCTAAGACACAGACTTTAGATCTTGAAAATTTATCCACGTTACTATTGTAGAAGGAGAGATAACAGGAGCAAACAGTGTTGTCTACATCTAATTCTATAGAGAGTGCATTCTTCATCAAGGGAAAGGGTAAGCAGTTTGGTAAAACTACTATTTCTCCAATAGAAACTTCACAAGCGGTTCTAATAAGAGATCTAAGTAGAAATGTTTTTACTATTATTAATGTGGTCATCTTAAGAAAGATTGTAGGAAAATACAACACGATATGGCTAACCCCAAAAAGAAAGCTCATCATGTGAATATAGATGAAGGTGAAGGTGAGGAAAAATCTCTTGATTTTTATTTCATGGTTTCCAATGGTACTTTTGTGGTACATCGAGCTTGGTACTTTGATTTAGGGGCATCTCACCATTATACATGTCATAAGGACTGGTATGTGGATTTTGTTGAAAATGACAATAGTAATGAATATGTATCTTTGGGAGATGGTAGAACTCATTTTATAAAGGGATATGGTAATGTTCAAATCAATTGTAATGGTACAATTTGGTATACATTTAAGAATGTTAAGTATGTGCCTGATATGAATAAAAATTTGCTTTCAATTAGTGAGATCACTTCAAAATCTAATTTTATTGTAAAATTTCAAAGATAATAATGTTTAGTCACTATCAGAGATAATAAGATTATTGTTGTTGGGATTGGTGAGAAAGTCTTGTATAAGCTTACAGATCCATAAAGAGCAAATAAAAGTGCACTTGCATCAGTTGATAGCATAAGTTCACTATGGCATGAAAGGTATGGGCATTTGAATTTATACTATTTGACTACATTGAGCAAGATTAATTTGGTTAAGGGGATTCCTTCTATCAGGGATAGTCATCATGCATATACTAGATGTCAATTGGGGAAGCAAGGTATACATTCATTAATGTTGGTAAAGATTCAAGAGCTAAGGGAGTATTATATCTAGTAAATGTAGACTTGCATGGTCCAATACAGACACACCCCTTTTGGAGCCCATTATTTTTTGTTTTTGGACGATGATTTATCTAGGAAAAAGTGGGTATACTTTCTACTAAATAAATATGATTTTTTTTCTAACTTCCTTACTTGGAAAGCTATGGTTGAAAAATAGGTAGGACAATCTATGAAATATCTTAGAATGGATAATGGGGGTGAGTTCATCTCAAAATAGTTCAAGGAGTTTTGTGCCACTAAAGGCTTACACAGACAGTACACTACCCCTTACACTCTGTAACAAAATAGAGTTGTGTAAAGGTGAAATAAGACAGTGATGGACATGGCTTGCTATATGGTCCAAAGCAAAAATGTCCCATATAGATATTGGGTAGAAGCAGTGAATACGGTAGTGTACATCCTTAACAAAAGTCCTACAAAAGCATTGAATAATATGACTCTAAAGGAGGCTTGGTCAAGTCAAACTCTAGATGTAAGTTGATCAAGTCCTTGTATGGGCTTAATCAAGCTCCTTGAGCCTAGTATATGAAAATAGATTCATATCTTAGGGAGTTTGGTTTCAAAAGGTGTAATTCTGAACCAACTCTCTATGTAAAGGTGTCTAGTGATTATATCTTGATTCTCATTATATATGTTGATGATATAGCCATCAATGGGAGTAGTGATAGTATCATTTAGTAAATTAAGGTTGATATTTGTTGTAATTTTGACATGATAGACTTAGGACTACTAAAAAATGGTTTAGGTGTTGAGTTTTGGTAAAGTGATTTTGTTGTATTCATGTCACAGAATAAGTATGCCAAATCATTGCTAGAAAGGTTTACAATTATAGATTTTATGTTAGGATAAAATAAAACATAGATTTATCCCCAAATTGCATACAAGAGAAACTATGAAATGAATCAATCAAACATATATAAAATAATCATAAATATGCACAAAATAGAAGACACTAGATTTAACGTGGTTCACCTAAGATGGGCTACATCCACCAAACTTATCCAGAATATTATTTCTAGCAATACAAGGGAAAAATAAAACTTGTTACACCTCTCTACCTTCTCTACCTCCTCTATGTGTACAACCCCTATGTTTCCTCTTTCATCTCAGCCATGTAATAATACATTTTAGGGAAAAAACACCTAAACATAACCTCAACCATCAAATCTGGAAACCTTTAATCATTAAACCAGATTGACTATGAAATTACAATTTTATAAGGCAATTTTAATAAAAATTTTACTTCAACCCCCTTTGTAACCCCCTATGCCATCGTGGATACAAATAATGGGATCCAAAACTTGACTAAAATAACATCATATTTGTAACCTCTGATTCTGGAAGACAATTAGGCTCCACACCTAACATTTGAATCCAACTCACACACCTATGGAAGTTAGAGCTAAAATTTCAACTAGCATTGCTTCACCTTTGGTCAATGAAATAGTGTATCGGTAGCTAGTGGGTGGTCTCATTTACCTCACTACCACTAGATCAGATATTTGTTTTGAAGTGAGTTTTCTATATCGCTTCATGTCTAAACCACAGGAAGTACATTAGTTAGCTATAAAATGGGTATTAAGTTATGTCAAAGCTACTCTTGACTTAGGCATATTATATAATAAATCTATAGATTTTGAGCTTTTAGGATAATCTAACTTTGAATTAGGCAGGATCAGTAGATTTAAGGAAATATACAATAGGTTATGTATTCACTCTTGGTTCAGGAGTTTTCTCATGGTAGAGCAAACTATAAACTACAGTGGCATTATCTTCAATAGAAGTAGAGTATAAAGTTGTGTTCAGTACAAGTTGTGAAACTATATGGATAAAGAAAATCTTGGGGGATCTTTAGTTTGAGTCATCAAAACCTACTCTAATTTTCTATGACAACCAGAGTGTTATGAATATGGTGAAGAATCCAGTATTACATGATAGGACCAAACACATTAAGGTTCACCATCATTACATATGACAGTTGGTTACAAATGAAGACATCAGTCTCTTCTAGTACCCCATTGCAAAGTAACCAGTTGATATAATGACCAAACTACTTGGTTTAAACAAGTTTATAAAATGCAAGGACAAACTTGGTCTTTTTTATGGTTTAGTCATTAATGTCAGGAATCTAGAACAACAAACATGCTCTGATGCCACTAGTTGGGATCTTGCTCCTCAGAAAAAGCACAGTATGATTACCAAATATAAGCAATTGAATATGCGGAAATAACCAAAAACACAAGTAACTAGAATTCACCAATAGCACAGAATATGAGAGACAATACACTATCTTGTATTAACACTAACAGAAAAGAATACAACAAAGAGCCGCCACACTCTTTCACCTTACAGAGATTCGCCACACCTCAAGTGTTCAGTAATTCTTCTCACACACACTCTCCTACACAAAAACGGTCCCAACAACCAACTCACACACAGAATTGGTGTTCACCTCACCAACCAGTCAGTAATAACCCTGCCGGTACATCAAGCACTCTATAGCACTTCAAGGTGATCTCTCATGAACCGGCAACCTGCAATTCAAAGACCAAACTTACATGTAGATCCCCAATGAGCTTGCAACAACCTGCAACTCACAGATCTTACAACTAGAAGGAACTCTTCCTTTCTATCTCATGCATTATACAATACATGCCAATGGGTCTATAAATAGATCCCTAACTCAAACAATAACTTAGACTCTTAATTTAGACAATTGTCCTCGCAGCACAAGACTCTAACTGGTCTCAACATGCAAACTCTTTGTTCACTTAACTAACTATCCGTGAAACGAGCAGTTCTGGAACACACAGGCGACCGACGTCGGTCCCTGCTTGTATGGTTCTGCCGACGTCGGCCGACTTACTACCGTCGCCGGTGGTCTTTTGCACTGGTCTCTGCCGACATCGGTCCTACTGCCGACGCCGGTTCTTGTAGAACTCAGCAACCATCTGTTCTTCAGTTTGCAAAGGTTGAAGCTTTTAGCTCCACAACCTAACAATCTCCCACTTGGAGATAAACAGCTGCAACCTGTACATGTACCTGTACACCGTCTAGTTTGTTACCTTGGCTATGTATCCATTTTCAAAATCACCCTTGAAGACCAACCACCACAAAATCCGTGGTGCAAAACCTGTCATCCAAATTACCTACCACATCCACATCTACAACCATGTAGAAATAAACCTGAACTTGCATAGCATGTGCACCTGCTACTAGTCCCTGTAAGAATCCACTGAACTGACCTCCAATGGTTCTCTCCCGGATTGGCTCCTAACTTGTGACAACTCCCACTGCTTGGGAAAACTCAGGTTTAGTACATACCATGCACTCAACCTCATTATGTGAATCAAGACACCTGTTCATAGAACTGTCCAACCATCGGCGTGCTAACCGGTTTCACACAATCATCCTGAAACAAAGTCAACACATGACCTTCCATGTCTCTAGAACACACTCTTGCCAAAGAATCTTGCTGCTCCCAGATTCTCCATGACAAACACCTGAACTAGCTTTACCTTTAGTTCAGCAATACCTGTATATGTAACCCTGCAACAAGCACATCATACAGAAAATAGGATAGTGTAGCTAATACTATCCAACCTGGTAAAGAGAAACACAATGAACAAACCTCCATTGCTCTGCAGCTAATACAAGATCAAATACCCTGATCTTCCATCTCACGTATCCATTTCCGCTCTTCTTCATCCTTAACATCCATTCGTCTCTCAGTGCTTACTTCCAGCTGGCAACACTACCCAAAACACCTGTTTGGTTCTCCTCCAAGGAATCACATCCTCATCCATGCCTAGCTCCCACTGTTTCCTGGATCTACCTGTTCTGCTTCTTCAATAACTTCCTGGTCCTATGCCATAAGTGAGCAACAAGTAGTGTAAAGAAGGGAAATGACGAATTTGAGAACTTACTTACTCCTTCAGTCCTCCATATGGGCGCTTGAGACTCCATGACAGCTTGCTGTCCACCCAAAATTCGTCTCAGTGACCGATGCCGGTCACATCTCAGTCTACAGCCGACCGATGTCGGTTCCCTGCGACTGCCTCCCTGCCGACGTCGGTTTCCCCTGGCCGACGCCGGTCACTGTCTGCCCCGAGTCACCGACGTTGGGCTGCACATAGCCGACATCGGTCCCTGTTTGGACATCGACGCCAGTTTTCCTGCCGACGTCGGTCTCTGTGTTTTTCTTGTGAGACCTGACTTTTTCCCGCGAGCTCCTTTTGGATCAAACCCTTGTCCAAAACACCTTTGCTCTGCTCAAAATTCCTCTGCACCTTGTGCTGAACTCTGTCCGTCACTTTCTCCTTGAAAACCAAGGCTTTCCTGTTCTTGTCACTAACATCGGATTCCTCAAGAAACCTCACCTTCTTCTTTTGCATACAGAAACCATGATCCATACCTTTCAAATCTGAAAGCATATCCTTTGACTCAAGAACCAGCATCTCCTTCTTATCTATGTGACCAAGCCTATCAGGCCACATCTCTGAATCTACAGCTGAAGTAGATAACCCAGAAGAAGAATCAGTAAAACAAGTAGATAGATAAAGCGTACCTACTTTCTTACCTCTAGCTATAACAAGTGTACCCTTGGTAACCTTCCAAGAGTCCGCTGTGAGAGTTACTGTGCAACCCTCTTCACCCAAACTTCTAACAGAAATCAGATTCCGCTTCAGAACTGGGACGTGCATGACCTCCTTTAACACCCATGTGTTACCTATCTGCAGTTTTAGCTTCACTTTGCCTTTGCCAACAATCTGACAAGGCTTACCATCCCCTACACAAATTTCTCCAAAATCTCCCTGGACATACTCATGAAAAAATTCTCTATGTGGGGATGCATGAAAAGAGGCACCAGAATCTAATACCCAAGATTCTAATTTATCCAAAGAACATACCAGAGCATCCTGTGCAATGTAACCCGCAACATCTGCTTCTTCTTCATGTTCTTCATGCTGATCTGTACCCGATCTGCAATCTCTCTTTAAGTGCCCTTGCTTTCCACATTTCCAGCAGGTTATTCTGCCATACCTGGACTTGGATCTCTTGCCCGTCTTCGACCTTGATCTCCCACGCTCTATCTTCTCTCTTGGCCTTCCTCTTCCTTCAACACTCAAAGCATCTCCAGATGATTCACCTGTGCTTTTCTTGCGTATCTCTTCGTTCAAGATTACACTCACAATATCATCCACTTTTAGGACTTTTGAAGGAGACACAGTATTAGAAACTGCCATTACCAAACCTTCCCAACTTTCAGGTAATGAACACAAGATTAAGAGAGCTCTTATTTCATCATCAAATACAATATTGACTGAACTTAACTGGTTTACTAAACCATGGAAATCACTAAGATGGCTATGAACAGATCCACCTTCCAACATTTGCAAATTAAATAAACGCTTCATAAGAAATACCTTATTCGAAGCCGAGGGTTTTTCATATAAATTTGCCAAAGATTCCATCAACTCCACCGTTGTCTTACACTGTGATAAGCTGGAAATCACAGATGATGCAAGACTCAATCTAACAGATCCCAGAGCCTTCCGATCAAGAACCTCCCATTCTTCATCTTTCATATCCAAGGGTTTGCTAGCAACCCCACCCAACGGTAAGTACAAATCTTTCTGATACAGATAGTCCTCAATCTGCATCCTCCATAATTGGTAGTTCTTGCCATTGAACTTCTCCATTCGTAGTTGACTACTTTCTGTCATTGCTCAACTCCCACTCAAACAGAAACCCTGTGAGTAACTTGTAATCAAAACACACTAACCAGATCTACACCAATCTGTTAGTATCCCAACCTAAAGCTCTGATACCAATTGTTGGTATCAAGCTTAAGAACCTACAACCAAGGCTCTGATACCAGTTGTCAGGAATCTAGAACAACAAACATGCTCTGATGCCACTAGTTGGGATCTTGCTCCTCAGAAAAAGCACAGTATGATTACCAAATATAAGCAATTGAATATGCAGAAATAACCAGAAACACAAGTAACTAGAATTCACCAATAGCACAGAATATGAGAGACAATACACTATCTTGTATTAACACTAACAGAAAAGAATACAACAAAGAGCCGCCACACTCTTTCACCTTACAGAGATTCGCCACACCTCAAGTGTTCAGTAATTCTTCTCACACACACTCTCCTACACAAAAACGGTCCCAACAACCAACTCACACACAGAATTGGTGTTCACCTCACCAACCAGTCAGTAATAACCCTGCCGATACATCAAGCACTCTATAGCACTTCAAGCTGATCTCTCATGAACCTGCAACCTGCAATTCAAAGACCAAACTTACATGTAGATCCCCAATGAGCTTGCAACAACCTGCAACTCACAGATCTTACAACTAGAAGGAACTCTTCCTTTCTATCTCATGCATTATACAATACATGCCAATGGGTCTATAAATAGATCCCTAACTCAAACAATAACTTAGACTCTTAATTTAGACAATTGTCCTCGCAACACAAGACTCTAACTGGTCTCAACATGCAAACTCTTTGTTCACTTAACTAACTGTCCGTGAAACAAGCAGTTCTGGAACACACAGGCGACCGACGTCGGTTCCTGCTTGTCTGGTTCTGCCGACGTCGGCCGACTTACTGCCGTCGCCGGTGGTCTTCTGCACTGGTCTCTGCCGACGTCGGTCCTACTGCCGACGCCGGTTCCTGTAGAACTCAGCAACCATCTTTTCCTCAGTTTGCAAAGGTTGAAGCTTTTAGCTCCACAACCTAACAATTAAGGGAGGTTATTAGCATATTATTGTGTTACCTTCGGTTATTTGCTAAGGTATATTCCCTATGCTTATGGTTATAATGGTTTTTACCACTTAGGTAGGTAGGTTTCATGGGCCTATCTTTTTTACGCTACCCGATGCTTTTGGTTGCACCCACCTCCTTATTTTTTGGGTGTTCCTTTTGTGCCTATATAATAGGTTTTCTATGTATTGTTTCATACATTGGTTAATTCATTTTCATCTCTTTGTTGAATCTAATATTTAAAAGTTATTAAGTTTTATAACGTTGCTTTTTGATATATAGATGAAATTTCAAAACAAAACTTGTACACCCTATTTTTATTTGATTTGTATTAAGCCACAAGGATTGATCAGGTTTCTTGTATGGAAAGGATTGAGTGAAAACTAAGAGTAAATTAAAGAGTATGGTTTGTAAACTTATTTCTAATATTTTAAGATGTTTACAGAGACTCATGTATTTATAATTGTGTTGAGTTCATTAGCATTGCACTAAACTGAGGTCCTCTACATCAAATACTAACCACCCCCACTACATGAATTAATGCATTAAAATACATACATGGGATTCAACACATACATCTTATGAAATTTTTTTTGTACTATACTTGTGCTTGCATTGTTTTAATTTAATAGGGTTTCAATGCACTTAGTCATCTACTTAAGAGTGTTTCTACATATTCATAGTATCACTATATAAAACATATCTGGGTCCAACACTTATTATTTTCAAGTAAACATCATTTTTAAGCCTCATGATTCATGGAGATTTTCTTATTTAGGGTCTCAATTTTATTCATTTATTGCATGCCACTATTGACACTTAGTTTTTTGCATATATTCATCCTATGGACATCGATTATAATTTTTTTTTTAAAATAAAAACAATTCAAAATCTCACCCAAAAAAAACTTAAAACACAAAATATTAAAAAAATAATTTAAGTGATTACATCTATACACAAATGTTTCCCATAGGAAGATGGTACTTTTGGTCTTTATCCTATCAGTTTTAAGTATAAAATCTATTCACGCATTTACCTATGGTGGCATTATACCCACACATGTTCTTTATTGACATATCCTATAGGCCTACATTCCTTATTTGGTATCTAGATTTTAAACATACAATTTTACTTATGTTTGGTTATCACTCATATTACATTGATTTCGACATCTTTCTACTATTGAGTTCTCATAAATTTTGGGGGGGCATATTTTTTTCCACATGTACATATTCATTATCATTGTAGGATATACATCAATATTATCTTATAATTTGAGACCACTTGCACTATTACATGAATGGGCCATGACGCCCTATACCATCATCTACACCTTGGCACATTATGTTCATCGTAGTTGTTAAATATATATATTTCATAGATGGATGAGAATATCTTATTACATAACACCAAAAACATTACAACATACATAAATTTTAAAAAAATTGTTTTATACATGATTACATATTCACCTATCAAAGGGGGCATATATCAAAGTATATTTTTAAAATAAAACAAATTTTTGAAAACTTCAGCAAACTTGAGTAAACCTGGTCTAACTTGAATAAAATTTATCTACTTTGTTGATGAAGAAATGGATTTGACCATAGTGACTCCTAGAGAAGTATTGGATATGTTTCAACAGCAATCAAAAGTCTAGTTTTAGAAGTAGTTTGTTACAACATTTAGGGAAAATACTAGCCATGTGTATCCATTCTTGTGGTTTCTTTTCAAAATTCAAAATATCTATCATGAGCATTAACAACCTGTATTAATTAGCAATTGTTTAAGGTACATCAAAAACTCATGTAAGTAGAACCTTAGGTTGAATATACATAAAAAAATCCTCCACTCTTCTCTAAATTAAGGTATGCATTTCAAATTATTTATATTTATGTATTATCACAGTCATGCATTCACTCACATACCCACTTAAAAGTGGGAGCATTATGTAGACACATGAATTTGGTGCAAGACCATTTTCCATAGTGTCTTAGCCTTGATTAATCATATTTGACATACTTGTGTATATTTGTGTATTTTTAGGACTTATCCAACCTAACATCAGTCCCCATTTGGCCCTTGATCTTTAAAATAACATTTAACACTTATCAGAATCTATCCATTGGCATATTTAAACTAAATCTCATCTATTATCATGTACCTTATCAATAATTGTGCCTTTTTTCATTCGAGATCAAAGTTACACACAATGCGAGTCTAGCCTAGGCAAACACATTATTTTGTTGCCAATGCATGTGGGATGACTTTAGGTCATCCAAAGGTTTTCAGATTCTAAAGAAGATTGGCGATATGAAATGTATCATAAATCACATACTCTCCTAGTCTATTATCTAAAATGGTGAGATGATTAGAAGCTTCAAGAGGCAACATGTGGGAAAGGGAATCCAAGATATTAGGATCTACGCAGTTATCTAGTGAAGGATCAATAAGTATAGCCTTTACTTTATCCTACGTAGAACTTGGATTCATGCATTACTAATAATTATGGATTTGAAACTCAGCCTCAATATGCTTGTAGTGTTCATATGGGTGTAAATCTCTTAAAATATTCACCTCTATCCCTGAGTGGAAAAACTTGACACATTGGTGCAGTGTTGATGAGACTGCATGAATCTCATGTAACCAAGGCCTGCCTAGAAGTATGTTATATGATAACTCAAGATCCAACACATGGAAAATTGAATCATGGGTTAGAGTCCCAATGATAAATGGAAAACTAATGGTGCCTTGGGATTCTCTTTCTTGATTATCATAGGCTTTGATTGTTATTGTTTCTAGTTGGATATCTATCATTATGTACTCAAGAAGCTCGATGAGCTTGAGAGACACTATGTTGAGGCTGGATCCATTATCTATAAGGACACATTTTACTTTATGTCATTTTATATTAACTTATATTTATAATGGATTTTTATGGAGCAGACCAAGGGAAGACATATTGCTTTAGTTGAATATGACTTGTTGGGCTAGAGCTAGGTGTCCAACCAAAGCTTGAAATTTATCACGGGATATGTCACTAGCAACATTGGATTGGGTCAAGAAATCATTAAAGATGCTCTTTTGGATTATTGATTTTCATAACAAATCTAAGATATAAATTAGTGCTAGTGTCTTCTACAATTGTTCCACAATATCAAACTTTTTATCTTGGTCAGTAGTGAATGGTTTATTCTGAGGCTGAATAGTTGGTTGGATGATAGGCAAAGTGGCAGATGGTTATGGGTTTGGGATAGTAATCTTTGACCTCTAAGTTGTGATTACACAATCAGAGTTAAATACTAGACCATTATTACTAATTACTATTGTAAATGGTGTGGGACCAGACATGACAAATCTTGGTTGATGGTGCACTTACATGTGGTCACGTGGCAAGAATGAGTTGTCACTATAAGATCCAAAAGTGGAAGTCATAGTTTATTAGTTTGCCTGTATGCACTCCCAGTTCAAAGAAGGATTATCCATGTAATTTAGATGAATACTTCTATTTAGAAATTGTCTAGGTTGATTAGTGCTTGGTCTAGGATTAACGGAGATGGTATTAATGCTACCCCCTGTAATATGACATACAAACCTATTGTAGTCATGTGCAATTTCATGGTAGGTTGGTTGGTTGTTACCATTCTAACCTTGGTTTTATCCATTATTCTATCATTGTGGATTCTATTACTAATTTTGATACTATTGATTTTTCTACTACACTGATTGTTGTTGATTGTTTTATTGTTGCTGATTGTTATGTTGGGGAAAGGGGTTTTGATAGATCCCAAGAGTTTGATTAGAAGTGAAAGCACATTATCTAATTTTATTTCCCCATTCTCCAACATATTCTCAATTAAATTCTTGATTTGGACACATCTTCATAGATTATGCATGTTGACCTGATGGTAGTCACAAAATTCATTTTCATGATACCAATCAGGATAAGGAATGCCTTGTAGATAATGCTTTGGTATAGGCCAACTAATCAGATTAATGATAGAAAGATTTTGAAATACAAATTTATTAGGTTATCCTAGGTCACGAAAGACATGATGTGAAGTCACGGTTCTCTTAGGAAGAGGGGTTTGCAATGGTAAAGGTTATTGTATTTGTTGTGTAGGTTTTAGTTATTGTGCTTATGGCATGGTTGGAGAGGTTGTTGGGTAGGAGTAAGCTGAAAAGGTAGTGTGGATGAGGTTTTCATAGTTTTCACATGATGGGATTTGGTTACTCCATTTCCCAAAACATTCTTATTTTAGTTGAATTGCTTCAGTCTTTCTTGATTATTAGCCTATGTTGATTGTGATGCTTGCATTTGATTGGGGTGTTGGTTATTTCCTTGCTTGGTACCTTGATTTTGATTAGTTGAATTCAGGTTGATGACTCCCTTATTGATGATTTCCCTCTCGATCAACAAACCTTTATCAATGATCTCTTTGAACATATGTGCACATTACAAGTCCAGATGATAAGCTATCTCACTATGAAAATTTTTAGTAAACACAATGGCTAATTGTTTATCTGGTAAACTATGGGTGAAATAGCTTGCAAGGGCTCTCCATCACTATAAATAACTTACAAAACTCTCCCCAACTTTCTACTTTGCTTGTGTCAAGTCTACTAATGAAATCTCATGCTCGAGATTATAGGAAAAGTGCTGCAAACATTTATCAAAAAGATCATCAATGTCTGTTACTAAATTCTTGGGAAACTTCAAAAACCACTCTAGGTCTTGTCCAGCCAAGCTCCTTGGAAACAATAGGAAAAGGTATATGTTATTGTATGCCACTGGTTGACATGTGATAAAGAATTCGGTCAAATGAGCCTTAGGATCACCTTTCCCTTTGTATTTATCAAATTTTGATGGTTCATATCCTAGAGGAAATAGTATCTACAAATACTCCATGTTGAATGGATAGGAACATACGTCATCCAATTTGAACTTTTTAGTTTGATTCCCCACTTGATTAGCAATAATTACATCCTTCATTTGTTGCAATTCTTGGGAGAGAAAATTAGAAGGGATATTGGTTTGAGGGAGAATGTTGGTTTGGGTAAATAGCTGAGAGATCACAAGTGGGATACTTTGACTAGGGTATGATGGACATACCTATTGAGGTATATTGGATTGGTTGGGGAATGGACCAAGAATACGCATACATGGATTAGGATGTATTGGAAATTGCACATTTAGTTACATAATATTCTGGTTTGAGTTGGTGATGAAGGTTTGAGTTGGAAAATTTTGTGGTTGGGATGGGGGGATATAACTATACTATGCCTATTGTGCTTGAAAAAGGACATGTTTCCAACTAATCAAACCTTAATGTTGAGTGGGAACTTGTAAACTAAGACCTTGTCTCTAGATTTATGGCACACTTTGAACCAATGTTGTCTAGTAGGTACCTGAGAAACATTGGGACCTCCTTGTTACATGAATCCTCATGAGGAAGTGAAAGTAGGTTATAGATTTGGCATCTATCATTGACCAGTATTCACACATTATTGACTAGTCATTGCTTGGTTTTGAATTGGCATATTAGTCTATGACTGAAGAGGTATGTTTGTCATTACCTAGCAAGGTGGAATATTAGTTACCCTTGATTGAGGTGGAAATGTATTCATCCTTTGTTTCATTGATACACTAAACTATGTCTTCTATTGTGGAATAATACTCACTAATTATTGAGGAGGATTAGGATTCATCACATTCTGTCATTGAGGCATGACATTGGCCACTATTTAATTACCTAATCCTGTACGGTTTACACTTGAGGAAGTTGTTGGTTGAATCTAGGGTGTAGAAACTCCTGTTCTTTGGTATGATGATCTATTCATGGGATTAACTATAGGCACATGTTGTTGGCTAGTTGTTTGTGCATTAATACCACTTTGATCAAGATTGGACACTATTTGCACATTGTCCACTATGTTTGGCTCACTATTTAGTGTAGAAGCTGAAGAAACTTCAATAACTGGCATATGCATCAAGTTATCTATCGAAGTAGTTTATACAAATGGGTCAGAACTCAAATTTTCTTGTCCAGTTAATTCCACCAACACTCTTATTGAAGGTACTACGTTAATGAGGGGCTTACTCACCATGTTCATCTAATTGAAATCACGTGCTAAATTCATGTAGGTTTGGTATACTATTTGAATTTGGTTAAAGTGATCTTCCATAATATTTTTACCTTGATTGGATACATTGGGGTCTTGATACATTGTTTGGACTATAGCCATAGGATTGCTAGAAGAACCCTGTTGATTGTAAATGATATTTTGGGGCACTCTTACTAGATTTGGTAAATTTTCATGGGGGAAGTCTACCATAAACTTGGCCCCTACCTCTATGGATCTAAACAAAATCTCATCTTTGTTCTCTAACAAATGTTGCTCAAACAAAAATGGATCATATTATTTTGGGTAGTGTAACAATGCTATACTACCCAAAAGGTGTGACAAAAATTTTGTTTCAAAAATTCTCTAAGGAAAAAATGCTTTCCTACAATTTTGACAGCATAACGGTACCTTTCTTAACTCAAAATGTTGTGGTGTATAGACTTAAAGTGTAAGTGTTTAGCATAAAATGGCTTAAGTATATTAAGTGATGATAATGATTATGAGTCTTAAATAGCCTTCAATCCAAATTGGAAATTAAACCTAAGTTCCCTCAAGTTTAGTGTCAATGGCGAACCCACTTAACACATCAACCCTATGAACTTGTAAAGGTGTAATTCCAAAATTTGGATTATAAGTGAAGGACTTAAACAATGTTGGTAAAGGTCTAGACTCAATTAGGTAGAATAACTATGCCAAAGTGGATTATATGAGTCTCAATCTTTTTTGATGCACTTTTGAACAAGGCAAATTGATGGCCTCACATGAACAATAGAATGCCTCTTTGTTCAAATAAAAATTTGGACTATATGTTTTGGTTTTGAATTATTTGTTTACACCAAGTTTTGACTCCACACAAGACTTTAAACTAGGACAAGACCAACTAATTAATTACCCTTAAATCCTAAATTGACAAGGTTGCTTGGTATTGTTGAAATCCATCAATATACATCATTTGAGAGGATTTTAAGTGTTCATCCAAAAGTAAATGCACATTATATAGTAGAGTTTTTACACCCCCCTTCTCTCAAATGATAGTACTATGACATGGACCTTGAGGTGCACCTTACACCAACAATACTTCCACGACAAGCAGGGATTTGTCTAAAATCTAACAAGTTTTTGAACAATCTAGGGGAATCAATTAAATAATGAATTTCATGCTAAATAATGCAAAATAAAATCATAGATTTTGGGTTTGTATCACTTGGCTTGTTGCAAAAAGGTCTAGTCCTTTTTCCAACCACTACATCATGTTGTTCACTCATTATAATGTGATGTCCAAAGTGCCACTACGTCCTATGTGTAACTCCAAAGGAGCCAAATGAAGTCAATGATAAGAGATGAAACCATGGGTCAAAGCTTCCCTAAATAACTTATGAGAGGTGATGAATTCCTCTTCGTAAGCGAAGATGCATAAATAAATAAAGCATGAAAGTAAAAAGACTTTAGGGTCATTTTCGAGATCACCCAAACTTTGATGATTTTTTTGGAGAGTGCTTTAGATGACTTTCTTTCTAAGCCTTGGACTAGGCTACTTGCAATAGGAATGGTGCTTTTGATTCTAAGAGTTCCCTATAGGGAAAAAATGTAAGAGCATACATGAAACATACCTCTTTTTGTCAAACAAGATTTTATTAAACAACTATTTCAAACAAGAATTGACAAGTGTGTTCAATTTTAAAACCCAAATGAAATGTTTGGTGGTGTTCATTTGACCCCTTGGTCTTAGTTGTAAACTTTGAAAAAACATTCACCAAAAACATCTAAAAATTCTTTGTTAAACACCAAAACAAGGTTCCAATCAATTATTAAGCATGTAAAGGTGATTTAAACATGTTTTGAGAAAATTTTAAACTTGGTCTTGTAGCAAAATTGTTAGCATGTCCTTTAGCTTTG
Organism: Torreya grandis; assembly: GCA_037957365.1. Taxonomy (NCBI): domain Eukaryota; kingdom Viridiplantae; phylum Streptophyta; class Pinopsida; order Cupressales; family Taxaceae; genus Torreya; species Torreya grandis. The sequence continues at coordinate 2,601,728 of JARHVA010000424.1, read as the reverse complement.
AAGCTATTTTTCTTTTGAAATAATGAACTTTCAAAAAGTAGGTCTCAAGTCTATGTTTTTGGAAAAACATAATGATCAATGTTCATTATTACCACCCACATCGGTTATGGCTAACCAAAATCTAACTGATGCAGTTCTGCTAACTGACATTGGTTAAGTCAAGAAACTAATGTCAATATTTCTGCTGACAGAAGTTATTGTGTAAAAATTGTGGCAACAAAAAATGGCAAAATAAAGTTAGAAAATCAATTTGCAAGAGTTTTAAGAGCTCAAATAAATATTTTAAAGTTATAAAAGGATCTCCTTCATGTGTAGGATGCATCAAGTCCCACTAAACATGCCATTATGTGATCTAGGAATTTGACTCAAGAGAGGATGGTTAGTATGGTGTTCGTTCTAAAATAAAAACAAAGTGAAATAAACACACTAATAGCATAACATCTCTAGGCCTAAACACTAGGAAGAGCTTAGTTAATAAAAGAAAATGACAAACACTGTTAGGTTGTGGAGCTAAAAGCTTCAACTATTGCAGACATGGAGGAGGTTGCTGAGTTCCAGGGATACCGGCGTCAGCAGTGGGACCGACGTTGGTCATCTACAGTGCAGAAGGGCAACTGACATCGGTAGGAGGTTGATCGATGTTGGTCACTTCTAGGCAGACAGGGACCGACGTCGGTCGCCTGTGGCGGTTCCAGAACTATTCATTGAACTAAGTGTTTACATGTAAAGGCTATTTTGAGTCTTGAGTTACATTTCTAATTATTGTAAATTAGAAGTCTAAGTTATTGTTTAGTATGGGAGCTATATATAGACCCATTGGCATGTATTGTAATCAAGGATCTAAGGATTCAAGGAAAAGAAGAGATCCTTCCAAGTAAGATCATTTGAGTTGCAGGTTGTTGTAAGCTTATGGGAGATCTGCTTGAAGTACTTTGAGTACTTGTGTACTGGTAGTGTTATTGCTGACTAGTTGAAGAGGTGAACACCAAATTTGTGTTTGAGTTGTGTGTTGGGACCTTTTTTGGTAGGAGAGTGAACTCTTGATTGAGAATTACTGTATACACTTGAAGTATGGGAAGCTTCTAAGAGGTGTGGAGAAGAGGTGGCATCTTCTTTATTGTATTTTCTTTCTAGATGAGTATTAATACAAGATTGTGTATTGTCTCTCATATTCTATGTTATTTGTGAATTCTAGTTACTTGTTCATTCTGGTATAATTCCATGTTTAGTTGCTAATACAAGGTAGTCATATATACTCTTATTGGTGGAGTAGGATCCTAACAGTTGGTATCAGAGCTTTTGGTTGGGTTACTAACAGGTTGTATTAGATCTAGTTAGTGTTTGCTGATTACAGGTTACTCACAGGGGTTTTTGTTTGAGTGGGAGTATAGCAATGGCAGAAGACAGTAGGCTACGAATGGAGAAGTTTAATGGCAAGAACTACCAATTATGGAGGATGCAGATAGAAGTTATTTGTATCAGAAAGATTTGTACTTACTGTTGGGTGGAGTTGCATGCAAGCCCATGGATATGAAGGATGAAGAATGGGAGGTTCTTGATCGGAAGGCTCTGGGATCTATAAGGTTGATCCTTGCATCGTCTGTGATTTCCAACTTATCATAGGCCAAGACAATGGTACAGTTGATAGAATCTTTGGCAAATTTATACGAAAAACTCTCGGCTTCAAATAAGGTATTTCTTATGAAGTAATTATTTAATTTGCAAATGTTGGATGGTGGATCTGTACATAGTCATCTTAGTGATTTCCATGGTTTGGTAAACCAATTAAGTTCAATCAATATTGTTTTTGATGATGAAATTAAGGCTCTCTTAATCTTGTGCTCATTACCTGAAAGCTGGGAGAGTTTGGTAATGGCAGTTAGCAATACTACGTCTACTTCAAAAATCTTAAAAGTGGATGATGTTGTGAGTGTAATCTTGAATGAAGAGATTCACAAGAAAAGCACAGGTGAATCATCCAGGAATGCTTTGAGTGTTGAAGGCAGAGGAAGGCAAAGAGAGAAGATCGAGCATGGGAGATCAAAGTCCAAGATAGGCAAGAGATCCAAATCCAAGAATGGCAAAATAACCTACTAGAAATGTGGAAAGCAAGGGAACTTAAAGAGAGATTGTTGGGTGAATGAAGATCAGCATGAAGGACATGAAGAAGTAGATGTTGTAGATTATGTTGCACAGGATGCTCTGGTATGTTCCTTAGATAAAGTAGAATCTTAGGTTTTAGATTTTGGTGCCTCTTTCCATGCATCCCCAAATAGGGAATTTTTTCATGAATATGTCCAGGGAGACTTTGGAGAAATTTATTTGGGAGATGGAAAGCCTTTTCAAATGGTTGGCAAAGGGAAAGTGAAGCTAAAATTGTAGATGGGCAACACATGGGTGTTGAAGGAGGTCATGCATATCCCAATCCTAAAGCAAAATCTAATTTCTATTGGAAAGTTGGGTGATGAGGGTTGCACAGTAACTCTTATAACAGACTCTTGGAAAGTTTCCAAGGGTGCACTTGTTGTAGCAAGAGGTAAGACAGTCGGTACACTTTATCTACCTACTTGTATTACTAATTCTCCTTTTAGTTTATCTACTTCAGTTGTAGATTTGAAGATGTGGCTTAATAGGCTTGGTCATATGAATAAGAAGGAGATGCATGTTCTTGAGTCAAAGGGTATGCTTTCAATTTTGAAAAGCATAGATTAAGATTTTTTTAAGCAAAAGAAGAAAGTGACGTTTCTTAAAACTGGGTCAAAGAAGGTGGTAGCTTCTGGTGGAGGATCACAGTATTGTAGAAGGAAGAAATCCGATGTTTGTGATAAGAATAGAAAAGCCTTGGTTTTCAAGGAGAAGGTGACAGACAGAGTTCAGCACAAGGTGTAGACACCACAAATGTGTCTGCACCTTGGTTCTCTCCCCTTGTCCATCTCAAACCCCTATCCTAACCCGTGGCCTTAGTCCCCTCCATTCATTTGATTAAAATAACTCAAATATTTTAATTAAGTGGCCCCCTTTCCACCTCACCCTTGCCACCTTGGATCCTCCCTTGAATCCCTCCACCTTCCCCCTAGCATTTATTATGCCAAATATCCTCATTATCTTCCCCCCACGCCCATTTAAGCACCCTCATGACCGTTCTTCCCATAATCCCTCCCCCGGTGGCGTGCAAGAATGCGCAGAGGCTATTTTTAGCCTCTGTCCCCATTCTACCACCACCGACGTCGGTGACCCTTCGGCCGACGTCGGTGAAACTGTCGGTGTTGACAGCCTTCAATACCCCTTTCTGCATCCATTGCAGCCCCTGGACCTTGGAGCTCGCAAAACTGAATTCTCTTCGCTTCTCTGCGTTTCTTCCTGGCATCCCGACTCTTGAACCTTCGTATCAGACCCTTGCATCCATCCTTCCACTTGACCTCTCTGCCAATCAATCTGACTCTCTCCCTTAGGTACACAGCAAGCTTCTGCAAGTGAACAATAGGGATTCTTCATCAGCAACAAGATCAACACCTTCTTCAGCAGGGCACAGGTAAGTAGTCTGTTTGTTTTCTTTATGCTTTCTAGTCCTCTATTTTAAACTAGATTCAGTTCTTTTTTTCCCCAACCCATACTGCTAACCAAACCAAGCAGACCCAGATTCCTATCTCCCTCATTGGCCTCCTTTACCTCTCTGCCCCTTTTTGACATTTTGTCCATTATCCTAAGACCTCTGCACAGACCTTCAACTAAAACCAGACTCTCCCAGACCATTTTGTACGTCCACAGACCAAGCTCAGACCAGACTCTGTCCAGACTCGACCAGAACTTACCTAAACCCCGTCCAAGCCTATTGTCCTGACCGACGCCGGTCATTACCCCGACCGACGTCGGCAACATAACCGACATTGGCACCTTTGACAATCGACGTCGGCGACTGTGACTAAGCCGATAGCTTCTTCCAGGTAAGCCTTTGCTTCCTTTTCTCTTTCAATTTGCTATCATTTCAGTCTATTTTAGCATTCTGTCATTTATTAGTCATTTATCTTTATCAAATAGTGGGTTGACCTCCCTTAAGGAAGTTCTCATACTTCTGGGAACAAGCTTTCGCTTGGCAACCCACCGCCTATCCATCTAACATTTTCTTGTCCAAGTTCTTTTTCTTTGCAGGTGTCATTCCTCCACAGCCAAAGAGGGGTGCTCACAAACGTCTGGATTACGGTGCAAAATCTTCATCCAGGTACTTCACATGCCTTGTCCATTATCTCTTTAGTTTCTTCTCTCTCTTGAATCTGAAAAAGCAAAATTTGAATAGAAACATTCTGGCACGCCCGGTGGGACCCTAGGTTCCTCTTGGGTTCCTTTTCTTCTTCATTCATTTAGGAGCATTAGGTTCTTACCTTTTTTCCTCCTTTTCTTCTCAATGACACTATAAGCAGGAATTAAAAAGAATCCTTCTTTTCTTTCTTGCACTTTCTAGACTAGTCTAAACATCATACTCTCAACCCTTTCTCAAACTTGTCTTCATAACAAACATCACATTTCGACTTGGGCATTAAAACACTTTGCATTCATTTTTGCTTGTGCTTGTATCTTCTTAGTCCACATCTAGTAACTTAGACGCATATTGAATAAATCGTAGACACTTGATGTTACACTACCAAACCACATGCACTAAAACGAACATAAAACTTACTTGAGACAAAGCCCGACTGGGATTTCATCCCCCAGCGGACACCTTACCCGTCCCGGTGACCCTACTTGGATTTCATCACCAATGGGGAAGCCCACTCCGTTCTCTGGCGGAGGATAAACTCTAGGCGAGGTATATCTTGGCTAAGCGAGACCAGCTAACCACTAGAATCGTGAAGTGAGGGGAGCTTGCTCCTTAGCACCAGACCACGTACCAGACCCTAACACAGATTTTTGAGCACCTAAAACAAGACCCAAAACCAGCTCTAGACTGCTTCTTCTAGGACCTTCTTGACAGCCAATCTCCCCAAACATTCATATAAAGCATAAGCCATAAGATTCTAAAGTTAATTCCTAGGATTTATCGCTTAGGCTTGTCTGTCTCTCTCTGTTCTTCTCTTCTCATCTGTTTGTTTGAGTGAGTGAGGGCGCTTTCTTCATTGTTTTTCCAAAGAATCTTAAAATCTTTTGGTTCTCTGGAAAACACAGTCACCGGCATCGGTCCTGTCACCGACGTCGGCTTTCATCTCTTACCGGCATCAGTTATCTGACTGACGTCGGCTATCTCCATTACCGACATCGGTTTTTAAACCGACGTCGGTCTCTGTCACTGTCCTTTTTTAAAAAAACTAGCAACCTAAAACCTATCCCTTCTCTGTCAAAAACTCCATTCTAAGTTTTTGGAACTGCAAAAACATAGTTTCTAGAATCTGACCCTCCTTTTTGACCACGCTCCCTCATCCCTAACCAGTCCTATCATGGAGTTCCTCTCAGAGACTGAAAGAACTCCTACAGGACCGACCCCGACCCCGACCCTGACTCAAATTCCCATCATCCCTGAAGGGGACCCAGATTTCGAGAGATTCTTGGACCTCAATACCACAGCCCTCCAAAACTATCTCGCGAGAAACCCAATGCGAGACCTTTCGGGTGACGTGGCGATGACATCCACACCATTCACCACCCAACCCTTTATGACTCAGCCTTTTGCCTCAACTATTAACCCAATCATGGCCAATACGCAAAGTTTGGCCTCCCCGTCTATTTTTAGACCGACCTCCATCGGGGTTCCATTACCCCCTCAACCACCTGCAATTCAACCAAGTTCTACATCATATCAAAACTTGATTGTCTCGACCCCTCACACTCTTGCACCCATAAATGTAGGAGTGCCAACCTCTCTTTTTACCAGTGCTGCCATTCAACCACCTTTGGCGGTGCCCAGTCAACTTATACCTTCAACCTTCATAACGCAACCACCTTTAGCCTCCACTTCTGCCCCTGCGACTAGTCATCCGTACATTGTACAACCGACTATGTCGCACGCTTCCTCTAGCCTATTCCAAGCACCTTACAACCTAGGGGGCGCTCAACCCACCAATCCATCAGCAGACATCATTAAGATGCTGATGGATAAAATGTCCAGTCTCGAAGCCGCCATTTCTGGCTCAAGCAATGTCCTGTCTTATGACCAGATTTGCAACGAACCCATCCATCCTTCCGTCCCTATTCGACCATATCCTAACCATTGGGAGCTTCCTAAATTCACTCACTTTCAGAGTAAGGAAGACCCACAACAACATCTACGGGCATTTAGACATGCCTGTTATCTTATTGCCCATGACGATGTGTTACTTTTACGCACGTTCCCTATGTCGCTTTCTGGCCCAGCCCTTGACTGGTATAGTTCTCTTGCCAGACACTCTATCTTTTCATTCATCCAACTCGCCCAACTATTTCTTGACCATTTCTCAATCAACATCACCAAACAAGTCTCAATCACAGACCTTTACTCCATCAGGCAATTTGACGATGAATCTGTAGTCAATTTTGTCGCTCGTTGGAGGGGCCTGATTAGCCAGCTCTCCTTCTCTTTGCCTCAACCTGAGCTCATCGAGCTCTTCTCTCGAGCATGTGCCAGAAACATCTCTTCTACTTTACGGATTCAGACATTCCACACTTTTGACGAAGCTTTCATCATGGCCCGAAAGCTCAAACTCTGCACCCTTGAAGAAGATAAGGTCAAATTGCGTAATACCAATGCAAAATCCACTGGCCATTCTTCTTCCAGACCTTCTTCTTCTGCCAATTCTGAATCCAAAGGAGTGGCCAACACTGTGGTCATTAGATCACCATCCTCAACAACAACGAATTACTCTCAACCTTTGACATCTTCCAGCATCACCAAACAATTCCAACAATGGTACATTCAACATTCTTACACTCCACTTGGAGAACCATACGCTTCCATTTTGGAAAAACTTCTCAAGCAGGGGGTCCTCAATCTCCCTACAATCCAACCACCTCAATTTGACCCCTCTAAAGCCCTCCCTACATGGTATAGAGAGGCTGACTTCTGCCACTTTCACCGCATCCAAGGCCATGACATTGACAACTGCCAAACTTTCAAAAACATCATCCAAGACATGATCGACAAGGGGGATCTTGTTTTAGATAACCCGAACGCCCCACCCAATCAACATATCGACATCTTCAAACACCCTTTTCCAAATCATCCACCTACTCAGAGCAACGTCCAAACCATAACCAAAGATTCTCATGACCATGACATTCACATGATTAACACTATCTTACCTCTTGTCTCTGACCAATCTCTTTCACAGGTAGAAGAGTCTTCTTCTCCTATTCGTCTATCACAAGATGAAGAACCCTCTTCTCCTATTAGTCCTCCATCTATTTCTCCTATATTGGAGGACGCCTTGACCACACCTACACCATTAAGCCCACCTCCATCTGAAGACCCTACCTTGCCTACTCCTCAACTACAAGTAGAAGGCACGATCATCCCTACCTCCTGCCATCTGGAGGAGCCACACTCTCCTATTTCTTCTCCACCAAGAGAAGGACCAGTCTCTTTACCCATTTCAATCGAGGAAGACCCAGTCACGGTTTCCTCTTGCCCTTTGCCTAAGATTATTACATCTCACTCACCTTCATCCACATCCAAACCCAAACCCACATCTAACCTTGCCTCACACAATAGTGACCCTCGACCCAAACTAACGAAAGTCACTAGACCACATCGGAGAACTCCTCCACCTTCGTCATTACCTTCAATCTTGGGCCCGCATCCGTCCACTTTAATAGCAGTACTGCCTACTCCCATCCTTCACAGAGACACGTCGCCTCCATTACTCCCTCAACCCATCAAACATATATCTCCCTCAAACCATCGACCAACGCCTCTTATGCCTCTTAAACCAAAGTCATCAACCCCTACTGCAATAAGACATCTAGACCCATTAGCAGGTTCTTATACCTTGTTTTTACAGCAACTATTGCAGTCATCTCGTATCGACCTCCCGCCTCTCAGACCATATCAATCTCTCAGACCAAAACCACCCTGGTTCGACAACACTTGCATTTGTGTGTATCATCGCACACCTGGACATGACACAGAGCATTGTTGTGCCCTCAAGGTTGCCATTCACCAATGTCTGGCGAATGACACCTCTCTTCTCGACCACGTTATCAATAAACCCTCAACACCGCCTCTCTCATCGACTCTCGGATCAAGACCCTCTTGGTTCGACAAATCTAAATTTTGCAACTATCATCACACTCTGGGACATGACACTGAGCATTGTTGTGCTCTCAAAGCTGTCATTCGTCAACAATGGAGAAATGATTTCCTTCTCACCAAGGACCCTCTTGACCACCTCTTCGATAAAACATCAACCCCGACTCATGCCTCTCCAACCTCATCACCTAAATCAAGATCCCCATGCCAGACTGTGGTCCCTTTGCCGCCTTTGACCCCCTTATTCGACATTAATACCATCCATCTAACCACTAAACCTCAACCGACCTTAACCAATCTTTCAAACATTCTCCCTACCCACTGGGGGAATTCATCCTTCGTCCAAACCTCGACCAAATTTTCAACCCAGTCTCTACCACATATCAATCACTCATTTAATCTTAAATCTCGACCAAGTATCCATCAACCCAACCCCCAACTAATTATTCGACCAGTCTCAACCAAACTTCAACCAAATATCAATCAACCAGACCTCTCAACCAAACATTCAACCTTTTTCAACCAACCAACGACAATGTCAACCAACTTCACATCCATTAATCAACACCTGACCAATCTCGAAAGAGGCAAATTGGGGCAAGTCCGCTCCTAATTGACTCAGACCTTAACGCACTAGCATGGCCCAGGGACTTATCAGACCTTGAGCCCCCCTTTCTGTCTTGCATCTTCGACCATTTCTACTGTTAGTCGAGTGTTCGATCACTTGACATTTTACTTGAGCTCATCCCTTGAGCAACCCCTTGTCATTGTCATTCCTTTTCCTATCAACCCTGCTTCCTAACACTTGTCAACCCTTTTATGATGCATGGATGCTTTGTCTTAATAAAAGGGGAGTCCTTGAACTTCTACAGCCTTGTCCGTGACTCTAATCAAAAAAATCATAAAAATATATCAAGATGTCAAAATATAAACAAGGTCACAAAATCAAATCAAAAAGACAGACTGCTCCCTCGAAGGACAGCTGTACTATCATTACTGTAGCTAATAGATTGATCCCTCGAAGGACAGCTATTCAAACATTATAAAGCAAAAATATAGACCACTCCCTCGAAGGACAGCTATTCAAACATTATAAAGCAAAAATATAGACCACTCCCTCGAAGGATGGCTATCAAACAGCAACCTTTCTTAGAAGCTTCCCGCATTGATCAGCTTTGCAACATGACCACTCAATTAAAAGACATCTCTATGTAGGCTTCCCGCATCGATCAGCCTGCACCAAAAAAAAACGGGTCATGGACTTGGCTTGTAGTTGTCTCAGGGTTTCCTATAAAAAGGGGCAAGGTTATTCTTGCTCTTAAACTGGGTTACCCTATCCTCCTCCTATCACCTGCTCAGGGGACTTCGAGCGCACTTAACGTCAAGTGATTCGACCATTTCTCTAGCACAACACTGGTCCACGACGCAACGCATACACGGGGCTTTTGTTCTAACAACCCCTATCCATGCTATCCTTTTTGGTCTTTGTCAATGAAAGAGCAATTCGCCTTTCACTTATCTTTTGCTTTGGTCACATTAAACCAAACCAACTTCAATCTTTTCAAACCAACCTCAACATTTTCAACATGGCATCAGGCATCATCCTCGTCCATTTCACATAGCTTCCATGGACACCAATACACATAGAAACTATCGACCAGACCCAATTTATGTTAAGCATAAACCAATACTTGCTGAAGCATAAATAGACTTCCATTCATTTTTAGCATACATCCATCACGACTATGGAAACTTGCTAGGGATGAAAGCCTCTCGACCAATATGACATCTGTAGCATCATCTTGCCCTCATCATTTTGACACTTGACCACATCCAATCATCGATCAATATTTTCACTTCGTCTGAACTACATTGGTCTGAGGCCCTATGACCAGGGCTATGTAGGCAGCACTCAGATACCACATCTTCTGAGGTTAGCTCGACCACCCCCGTTTGTTCGTCTCTTTGATGGACAAACCTTCTCTTCTGCGACCTTGACCTTGACCAAGACCAGTCTATCGACAACTTTGACCAAGACCAATCAGTCTCTTTGACCCTTCCTCCCTTTTAGGGAGAACTACATAGGCCTGAGGCCCCTAACGACAGGGGCTATGTAGGCAGCACTCAGATCACATGACGTTTTCTGAGGTTAGCTCGGCCACATCCTTTCATCCATCCATCCCCTTGACCAATGACCATTGGAGATCATGCGTATCTCCTTCAACCGCGACCACTTCCAAGACAGTGTTTGCCTTGGTTGTTTTTTGCCTTTATGCTACCTCACGGCTGGTTAGCAGAATTATTCGCAGACCCTATTTTTGACCCTTCGCAAGTATAGGATTGCAAGCCAGTTGATCCCTACTACCTGTGACTTTTTCATGTCTCTGGGAGCACTTCCTGAGCCTGGGATACCTGGAACACGATGACCATTTAGAGCTTCAGCTTAGATTGAGTGACCCGATCAGCAGACGACTAAATGCTGGGGCTCAGTTACTTCAATTTTGGCACTCCTTGACCCTCGACATGCGACAATTTGACCCGACCCTCCTGTGAAGTGGACTACGCGCAATCACAACTACTACAGCATTTTCACTCACTCTCTTCTATCCATTTCTCTATCAAATTGACACTCGATCTTCGGTTCCCTTCTCTCGACTATCGCTTTGAGGGGGGAACACCTCATCCTTTTCCTAGGGCAACCAACTCCTGTTTTTGTCTTGCAGTTCGTCAAGAATGACCAACAAGACAAAAAGGGGCAAATGTAGACACCACAAATGTGTCTGCACCTTGGTTCTCTCCCCTTGTCCATCTCAAACCCCTATCCTAACCCGTGGCCTTAATCCCCTCCATTCATTTGATTAAAATAACTTAAATATTTTAATTAAGTGGCCCCCTTTCCACCTCACCCTTGCCACCTTGGATCCTCCCTTGAATCCCTCCCCCTTCCCCCTAGCATTTATTATGCCAAATATCCTCATTATCTTCCCCCCACGCCCATTTAAGCACCCTCATGACCGTTCTTCCCACAATCCCTCCCTTGGCGGCGTGCAAGAATGCGCAGAGGCTATTTTTAGCCTCTGTCCCCATTCTGCCACCGCTGACGTCGGCGACCCTTCGGCCGACATCGGCGAAACTGCTAGCATCGACAGCCTTCAATACCCCTTTCTGCATCCGTTACAGCCCCTGGACCTTGGAGCTCGCAAAACTGAATTCTCTTCGCTTCTCTGCGTTTCTTCCTGGCATCCCGACTCTTGAACCTTTGTATCAGACCCTTGCATCCGTCCTTCCACTTGACCTCTCTGCCAATCAATCTGACTCTCTCCAATCAATATGGTCTTGATTTAGCTGCAGGACAATGGAAGTTTGACCATTGTGTTTCTCTTTACCAAGTTGGATAATATTAGCTACATTATCCTATTACTATATTGTGTGCTTGTTGTAAGGCTAAACATAACAAGGAGTTACTGAACTAAAGGTAAATTTAGTTCAAAAATATGTCATGAGGAATCTGGGAGCAGCAAGATTCTTTGGCATGAGTGTGTTTTAGGGACATGGAAGGTCACAGGTTGACTTTGTTTCAGGATGATTGTGTGAGACCGGTTAGCACGCCGATGGTTGGACAGTTCTATAAATAGTGTCTTGATTCACATAATGAGGTTGAGTACATGTGTACTAAACCTGAGTTTTCCCAAGCAGTGAGAGCCGTCAGAAATTTTGGAGCCAATTTGGGAAAGAAGCAATGAAGGGTAGTTCAGTGGATTCTCAGGTATCTGAGTGGGACCAGCAGCAGGTGCACATGCTATTTAAGGTCAAGTTCTTTTCTACATGGTTTGTAGATGCAGATGTGGTAGGTGATTTGGATGACAAGAGGTGCACCACAGGATTTGTGGTGGTTGGTCTTCAAGATTGATCTTGAAGAGGGATACAAAGCCAAGGGAACAAACTAGATGATGTATAGGTATAGGTATAGTTGCAGCTATTTATCTCCAAGAGGGAGATTATTAGGTTGTGGAGCTAAAAGATTTAATTGTTGTAGACATGGAGGAGGTTGCTGAGTTCCAAGGATATCGACATCGATAGTGGGACCGATGTCAGTCATCTACAGTGCAGAAGGGAAATCGACATCGATAGGAGGTTGGCCAATGTCGATCACTTCTAGGCAGACAGGGACCGATGTCGGTCACCTATGGTAGTTCCAGAACTATTCATTGCATGAATAGTTAGTTTGTTAAACCGAGTGTTTACATGTAAAGGCTATTTCGAGTCTTGAGTTGTGTTTCTAATTATTGTAAATTAGAAGTCTAAGTTATTGTTTAGTATGGGAGATATTTATAGACCCATTGGCATGTATTGTAATCAAGGATCTAAGGATTCAAGGAAAGGAAGAGATCATTCCAAGTAAGATCATTTGAGTTGCAAGTTGTTGCAAGCTTATGGGAGATCTACTTGAAGTACTTTGAGTACTTGTGTATTGGCAGTGTTATTACTGACTAGTTGAAGAGGTGAACACCAACTTTGTGTTTGAGTTGTGTGTTGGGACCATTTTTGGTAGGAGAGTGAACTCTTGATTGAGAATTACTATATACACTTGAAGTGTGGGAAGCTTTTGAGAGGTGTGGAGAAGAGGTGGCATCTTCTTTATTGTATTTTATTTTTGAATGAGTATTAATACAAGATTGTGTATTGTCTCTCATATTCTATGCTATTTGTGAATTCTAGTTATTTGTTCATTCTGGTATAATTCCGTGTTTAGTTTCTAATACAAGGTAATCATATATACTCTTATTGGTGGAGTAAGATCCTAACAAACACAACAAAAAATCAATGAATCAAATACAAGAGTTCCTTCACCTTCTTTGGATGATCCAAATGCCTTTGTAGAAGTGGCTTGCTCGGCTTGTGCTCATGAAGTCTTCATCAAAGGAGGCTTGGATATCTCCTCTTCTCCTTGGCACCTTTGGCTTGTGGCTTGCCTTGGCTTGGAATCAATTTGACATTATAACACTATTTTCTTGAAGATTCTGGAACCAATCATGCATTATAATTTTTCACTAATTAAGCTTTAAAAATGATGTTTTGAGGCCTCCTATTTATAGATTTTTGTAAATGTCTAAAATCAACCTAAACTATCCATCTTGAGATTGAGATGTGTGGTTGAGGATTAATTCAATTTTTAGAATTAAGTTTGTAATTATCCTCATCATGACATTAGAAGAAGGGGAAATTAAGAGGCATGGAGGGCATCATAGAAGGCATTGATGAGGCATGGAGGACATGAATCCTGATATTTATGGCATTTATGGCCTAGGGATGTCTTCCCAAGAAATGAGGTCACTTGATGATGCAGATATTAAATATTCATTTCCAATATTGAGATATTCAAATAGATCTATGGAATTCTTGATTAGGCTCTAATTTAGATTAATTAGCTCTTAAGCATGATTAAGCACTTTGTGCACAAATTACTCAAATTAATCATAATGCCTTATTATTGGTCCAAAATTTGACTGAATAGAATTAGAAGGCATTGTCAGATGCATTGGAACCATATTCCCATTTAGGATGTTCCCAATAATAAATAACAAAGGCACATGTCTTATACAAAAGATTTGATAGGAAAGAATAATCTAGAGCACTTAGGTGCAAATTGGCACTTTGATTCAGAATGAACTGATCAAAGTTAGCTAGCCCATAAATTACATTGCCCCATTTAAGGATACCCTGGCCAAAATTGGCACTTGAATATGTCAGTTTCACATTATTTTCTATGTTTTCGTGTTTTTAGGTTAAATTATGCATTTTAGGTGAAAATTGGCCAAAAGCCTGGTTGGAGATTATCAATGGCCAGTTTTAGGTGTCTATAGGCTTTAGGTTTTCTAAATGACTTTGGGTTTTGTGGAATGTTTGAAATTTGAAATTTATCATGGGTCAAATACACTCTTGGGCCATTAGGTGAGATGGTATAATGATTGGATATCTTAGGAGGCAATATGTAGAAAAGGGAATCAAGGGTATTAGGATCAATGCAGTTGTTCTCTAAAAAATTGAGTATTGTCTTTCCCTTATCCTGCTTGGACACTAGATTCATGTTGAAATGATAGGTATAGCTCTTGAACTCAACCTCTAGGTGTTTTTGGTGCTTATACGGATGAAAATCTCCCATTATACAAACTTCCATCCCTGAATGGGAGAACTTGATATATTTGTGCAATGATGATGGGATTGCATGAATTTCATATAATCAAGGTCTATGTAAAAACATATGATAAATCAAGATCTAACACATAGAAAAGTGTATCATGAGTTAAGGGTTCAAGGACAACTATCAAATAGATGGTGCCTTATGATTCTTGCCCTTCATTATCGTATGCATTAATGGTTATCATTTCTACTTGAAGATCTACCATGGTGTACCCAAGAAGCTTAATGAGCTTTAGAGACATTATTTTTATACCTGATCCATTGTCTATAAGGACATGTTTCACTTTGTGCCAATTTATGAAAACTTAAAGTACAAGGAGTTGTTATGCAGTAGGCCAAGGGATGACATATTGCTTTGGTTGAAAGTGACTTGTTGGGATGTAACTAGGTGTCCAACCAATGTTTGGAATCTATAAGGAGATATGTCACTTGAAAGAGTGGATTGGATAAGGAAATCATTTAGAATGTTTTTGTGGATTGTTGACATATGCAATAAATCTAATATGGAGATCTTTGCAGGTGTCTTTTGAAAAAAATTCCACAATGTCAAACTTCTTTTTTGGTCAGTGTTAAATGGCTTATTTCAAGGTATAATGGCTAGTTGGGTGATGGGTGAAGTGGTATATGGTTGTGTGCCTATGATGGTAATATTTGAACTTTGATATATGATTGCACAATCAAGATTAAACATAGGACCATGACTGCTAATAAATTATAGTGATGGTGGGCGACCAGATAGGATAAGTCTCAGTTATTAGTCCACTTGTGTGTGGTCATGAGACAATGATGAGTTATCGATAAAGGGTCCAAAATTAGTAATCCTTAATTTTTGGTATGCCTTTATGAGTTCCTAGGTCAAGGAAGGATTATCAATGTGAGTTGGTGGATTGAATTTGTTAAGCAAAGGTCTTGATTGATGTGTATTTAGTTTTGGATTAATAGATATGGTGTTAATGCAACCTCTTGCAATATGACCTATGACCCTATTGTAGTCATGTGCAACTACATGGAAGGTCTATTGGTTGTTGCCATTCTAACCTTGGTTTTATCCATTGTTTGGACACTAGTGTACTATTGTTGGTGATTTTTTTGGTTTGGACTTGGTTGTCAAAATTGTTATTGGTGGTGTTTCATTGGTCTTTGTTACTATTGTTGTTGTTATTGCTACTATGGTTGGCTATTATGCTATGGAAAAGGGTTTTGAAAGATTATAAAGTTTTGATTGGAAGTGAAATCACCACTATCTAATGTTATTTCCCCATTCTCTAACATATTTTGAATTAAATGTTTGATTTTTACACAAGGGTGTGAATTATGCCCCTTAACCCAATGATATTCATAGAATTCATTTTGGCGGTACCAATCAGAATAAGTAATGTCCTCAGGATAGTGTTTGGGTATAGACTAACTAATCAGATTAGCAATGGTGATATTTCAAAACACAAATTCAATACGTTTTCCAAGGTCACTAAAAACATGATGCTTAGGTACCATTCTCCTTGGATGATGGGATTTTAATGGCAAAGGTTGTTGAATTTGTTGTGCGGGCTTGGGCGATTGCACTTACTATATTTGTTGAAAAGGTTATGTTAGGCATAATTTGTATATGCTACATGGGATGAGCAAATGGTGTTTTTACCATTTAGACATGTCTTGACTCTATTACTCCATTTTCAATAACTTTTTTGTTGTAGTTGAATTATTTTGGTCTATCATTATTATTGGCATGTGCCAGTTGTGATGCTTGTTCTTGGAATTGATGTTGGTTTTGGCCATTTAGTTGATTAGTACCTTGATTCTAATTTGAAAAATTAATATTAATGATCCATTTGTTAATAAGGTCTCATTTGGTTAAAAAACCTTTCTCAATGATATATTTAAAGGTATGCACACACTATAGTTATAGATGATAAGATACCTCACTGTGATTTATTTTGTAAACATAGTGGCTAATTGTTTGTCTAGTAAGCTATGAGTAAATTAGTTTGTAGGGGATCTCCATCATTGTAGATAACTTACAAAACTTTCACCATCCTTTTGTTTTGCTTACATCAAGTCAACTAGTGAAATATCATGCTCAATATTATATGAAAAGTGCTACACATACTTGTCTGAAAGATAATCAAAATACGACAATAAATGTTTAGGTAACTTAAAAACCCACTCCAAGGCTTGTCTTACTAGACTCT
Organism: Torreya grandis; assembly: GCA_037957365.1. Classification (NCBI taxonomy): domain Eukaryota; kingdom Viridiplantae; phylum Streptophyta; class Pinopsida; order Cupressales; family Taxaceae; genus Torreya; species Torreya grandis. The sequence continues at coordinate 2,585,126 of JARHVA010000424.1, read as the reverse complement.
TCAGGAATAACAATAAAAGGTATATGTTGTTATATGCCACTGGCTGACATGCAACAAAGAACTTGATTAAATGAGTCTTGGGGTCACCTTTCTCCTTGTATTTGTCAAATTTTAGTGGTTTATAGCCTAGAGGAAATGGTATCTACAAGTATTCCATGTTAAATGGATAAGAAAACACGTCATATAACTTAAACTTTTTGGTTTATTTCCTTTATTGGATGATAACAATCACATTATTCATCTATTGTAATTCTTGGGCTAGGAAACTAGAGGGAACATTGGTTTGAGGTGGAATATTGGCCTCAGTAGATGCAGTCACAAGTGCATCACTTTGACTAGGGTATGATGGAGGTATTTTTGTAGGGTATGTTGGTTTGGTTAGGGAATGGACCAATAATATGCATGCATGGATTAGGATTAGATTATTGAGATTACACATACCATAATGTTATATTCTAGTTTGGATTGGGTATATAGGCTTTATTTTGAGTATTTTGAGGTTGGGATGGAGGAATATGAGTTTATTATCCCTGATAGGGTTGAATAGGGACCTATTGTTGACTAATCAAACCTTGTTATTGAGGGGGGACTTGTGAACCAAGACTCTATTTTGAACTAATGACACATTTTACACAAAAGGTAAAGGTTATCTAATTGGTACTTCAGGAACATTGGAACATCTTTGTTGCATGAATCCTAGTTGGGATGTGGAAACATGTTGGAGATTTAGAATTTGTTGTCGACCAATAGTCGTACATTGTTGATTAGATAATGTTTGGTTCTGAATTGGTATATTGGTCTATAAGGAAATATATATGTTTGTTACTACCTGACAAGGTGGAACATTAGTTTGCCCCTATTGAGGTGTAAATATGTCATGCCTCTATTGCATTGGTATGTTTGTTTGTGCCTATTGTTATGAAACACTACCCATTACATATTAGGGAGGAGTAGGATTAGTCACATTTTTTTCTATGCATGACATTAGTTGTTGGTTGGCTACCTAACCCTATTGGTTGAGTACTTGAAGAAGTAGCTAGTTGAGGATTAGTGTTAGTAGTTGGTTGAGGTTGGGATGCAAAAACTCCTACTCCCTTATTTTTAGAGCCACTCATGGCATTAACTAAAGGTACACTTATTTTTGGACTAGTTATTTGTGTACTTACACCACTTTGGTTTGGATTGGATATTGATTGTACATTATCCACTACATTTTGATCAGTACTCTATGTATAATCAAAAAACACTTTCTTGATAGTGGGCATATAAAACAAGTTGTCAAGTAAAGTGTTTTGCATGAATGGGTCCACACCCTAATTATCCTGACTAGTCAATTCTATTAGCACTCCTATTAAAGGAATTAAATCTATGAGAGGCCTATTTAACATGGTCATCTAATTAAAACTATGCACTAGGTTCAATTAAGTCTGGTATACTATTTGCATCTATGCAAAGTGATCCTCCATGGGGTCCTTTCCATTGACAAACATACTAGGGTCCTGATATACTATTGGGGATAGAGCTAAAGGATTTCTAGAAGAAACCTATTGAACATATAGTATGTTGTGAGGCATTCTTACTAGACTTGGAAAATTCTCATGGGGGAAGTCTACTAGAAACTTAGCCCCTACTTCTATAGCTCTAACCAAAATCTCATCCTTGTTTTCTAATAAGTGATGCTCAAAAAGATAACGATCATATATGGATGGTGTAGTAACATAGTATATTTGTTGAAGAAATGGTTCCTCAGCTGTAGGTACCATAGCTAAGTATTGCTTTATTATCTCATGATCTTGCTCTAAGTATGGAGGTGTGTTAACTAAATAATGAGCCAATGGGTCATGGTTTTGTGTCCCTAGTTGAGTTTTATAAGATGGATAAGGATATGTCTCATAAGTAACATTGTCTACATAGGGGTCATGAATCATTTCTTCTTGTGAGACTACATTACTAATACTTAGATTGTACATGAGGCCACTACGAGTGTAAGAAGACATGTTGGGATCTATAGTAAATGCTTCATGACCAAAAGGAGTAGAGTTTTACAACTCTAAAAAATCAATGTCTAAAAAGAGGTTTAAACTTGATCTAACCTGGTCAAAAGGATGGATATGTATATCCAAAAATATTGATGTAATGATTTGTGATAAAACAAGATAACATCAAATGTCCAATGTTACACATCTCACACAAAAAGGTCAAGTATATGGATCATAAATAAAAATTCCAAATTTTAGGATCAAACTATTTTAAACAAGTCTAATCTAAGAAAACAAACATTTTGAGGTCTTTTGGCCAAACACAGTGTCAAAATCTAGGCTCAAACAAAGGTACATGCTAGGAATTTTTGCCAAATGTTGTCAAAATCTAGACTTTAAACAAAGATGGGATATTTGATCTAACAAATTTGAAACACTTCTTAAAAAACTAGGCATTTGAATCTTGGACATAAACTTGATCAATAGTTATGAGGTATGAAATAAAAATAACTTTGGAGATAGTTTATTTTTCTCCAAAATAATGGCACAAAACTAGACTCTTTCTACCAATAATCTAGACAAAATTCAATGGCATAACTACACTAGACAAAGTCTCACAAAGAAAACTTGAATTGGTTGGAATTTTGGAAAAATTTGGACTCTATGCAAATAGTCCTATAAAACAAGTTTAAAAATAATTTGAGTAGAGTAATAATGCTAAAATGATCAAAAGGTGTGACAAATGTTTGCTTCAAGACTCTAAGGAAAAATGGTTTAATCTAATTTTGACAATGTAACACTACTCTCCTCAACCCAAATGACACACACACACACACACACACAAAGTCTGACAAATCTCTAAGGCAAAAGTGTTGTATCAAATTAACTCAAGACAAATGGAAAAAAATATGATGGGTAGTAGAAAATGTATCCTAGGACTCAAAGTGTGAGTGATACACAAGATTACTTGAGTCCTACCAAATGATGATATTGATTATGAGTCTAAAAACAACCCTCAATCTAAATTAGAAATTAAACCTAAGTTCTTGCAAGTTTAGTGTAAATGGTGAACGCACTTTACATATCAACATTATGAACTTATAAAAGTACAATTTCAAATCTAAATTATCAATGAAGGACTTAATAAAATTGGGCAAATGGTCTAGGCTCAAATGGGTAGCATAACTACACCAAAATGGAATATATGACGTAAAGTTTATGATAATGTTTTGAACAAGGAAAAAGATGATTTTTTACTTTGGTAGTATAATTCCTCCTTGTTTAATAAATGGTAGACATTGTGTTTGGTTATGTAACCCTTTATTAATAAATATTTTTTACTCAAAACAAGACTAAGTAATCTAAGACAAAGACAAGTCAATTAATTAATCATCTTAATCCTTAAATTGATAAGGTGTGGTAAAGTGGGGTCAACTAAACTAACAATTTTTCAAACATCTAGATGGATCAAATTCATACAAATTTCACATCAGAATACAAAGAAGAGCATATCATTTACATCCACATCATATGGATTGTTATAAAAAAGTCTTGCCCTTTTTACAACCACTGCATCTGTCACTTGCTTAGTGTAGTGTGATGTCCAACATGCTCAAACATCCTAGGCTTAGTCTCTACTAATAGAGATGGTTTAAACACTCAAACCATCATCCTAGTGAGGGGATCCCAATTTATATACCCCCCATGGAGAGGGGTTAAAGACAATGTCGAGAGATGAATTCCCATGTCAAGACTTCCCTATAGAACGTATGGGGTAATAAAGTTCCCCTCACAAGCCAAGATGAAATGAAAATAAAAACTAAGTAAAATATCTTTAAGGTTGTTTCTAGATCACCCAAGCCATGTAGCTTTTGGGAAAACCTTGTAAACACTCAAAAACTACACAGTTTTAGATGTCAAATTGCCTTGAACCCCTACCTGACTCTAAGTATAGTTGACCACCTTATTGACTTAGCCTATTTATCAATTTGTTAACTTTTTAATTCACCCCTTTTTAACCCATTTTCCTCTAGAACCTCAACCATCGATGGTCAGCATAACCATCGATAGTTAGCCTAACTATAAATGGTTAGGTCTTCCAATCATACTTTAAAAGTATTACCATCTATATGAGATAAGCATGGAACATTTAGCAACTTCCATTTTGTGATACAAACTAGCTTTAAATCATTGTAATTAACAACTTTATCCTCTACCCAATTAGTAACTTCCACCTGCACATTTAGTAACTTCATCCTATAAAAGGAGAGAAGGGTAAGGAGAAAAGGAGCCAAAAATCCAACAATCCACATCCAAGCTATCTTGCTTACATGTATTTAGTGTCCCTTCAGTAAGCAAGCAACATCAACAGAGACCCAAACCTTTGTCAAAATCAATTTCAAAGACTAAAGTATTGTCACTCTAGCCAAATTGCTTCAACCTTCCACCATCATGTCTCATGCTTGTTTTCTTTGATGTGTTTCATTTCTAACCTCCCTACCCTATCAAACTCATATATATCTTGTTTTACATACCCTAGATCTATAACAGACCTCTATTTACCCAATTACCCAATCTATAATCCTTTTTTTGATCATTTCAAGAATCACATAGGTAATCACTGATAGTTAGCTCAATTGTTGATGGTCACATCAACCATCAACGGTAACCCAACCATCGATGGTTAGCTCAACCACCAAGGGTTCACCTAACCATCGATAGTCACTATGGTATAAAATAATAGTAAGTTATTCTCAACCCCTTGACCCCAACCAAACCCTATTTTCTATGTTCATGCCTATTCATAGAGATTTTTTTGAGTTTTTGAACCTAGCCCCAACTATCTTAGCATGAGTATTGACCCACTTTTGATATATTTAGTCATTTTGTTTAAAAATCAATTTACTTTCATCTTATATTACATGCATTTAATTTCAAGTTATTGAATATAAGTTCTCTTTCTTTTTATTTACATCAACTTAATTACTATAAATAGTAGATTGATATCCTCCTAGTAAGCAGACACTTCTTGAATCTACCTCATGCTAGGTAGTCCACTCAACCATCCATCTAATAACCCCTTTTTCTAGTATCTTTATAATCTACAAGTTATTCTTTCCAAGCCAAAGAGGATTTCTCACCATCATCTAGATCACATGCGTACTTTCACCAGGTATTCTTATACACACCCTTTTACTAGTTTCATTACTTACTTCCAAATTAAGAAATGAGTAGAAATTAATCTAAAACATTTTGGCATGTCTAATGAGACTTAGTATCCCCTTTTTCTTCCTTTATTCTATGCTCATTGAATGAAATATGAAATTTATTTTGGGCTTAAAATAAATCTTTTGCATACATTGATTGCTTGCTTATCTTAGTTCATTTAGTAACTTAAAGGCAAAGTAACTAATAATAGTTTTCGCTCTTTTTATCAAACACTTAACCAAACCACATAACTAATCAACACATCAAAAATATACTTGAGATAAGGCTCAACTAGGATTTTATCACCTAGCAGTAAACCTTACCCTTTTTTAGCAATCTTACTTGGAGGCCATTACCAAGAGGAGAACCAATTTAGCTCTCTGGTTGAGTATAAACTCTAAAATTTAGTATATTTTAGCTAAGCACTTGACACCCTTATCACTGTAGTGTGTGAAGTGAGGGGGTAGGCCCTAATACCAAGCCACATGCTAAATATCAATACAAATTTTATCTCTTGAGTACCTAAAATCAACCTTAGATTTTCTCTTTAGTACCTAATCTACCAGCCAATTTTTCTCTTCACACTTTCTAAGGCATAATCCAAAATCAATTTAAAAATAAACTTAGGTTGTTATATTCACCTTAGTGTATGTTTGATTTCCTTAAGTTCTTTTATTTTACTTGTTCTTTGTTTGAGGTGTGAGTTTCATCATTTTACCTCCTATTTTCTCTCATGATCTTTACTAGATAACAGCTAAGAAATCAATACAACCAACAACCACCTTCTTCTTTATCCTCCATAGATAATACCTCTAATGCTAAGGGATCCCCTCATTTTTCTCCCCCTCCTACTAGGCCTCCAATTATTACTGATGGTGATCTATATTTTGCCTCCTTCCTCGATAACAACCCCATGGCTCTTCAACATTACCTAACCACCTTATCTAACCGTACCCCTTTTTCTTCGATTCCTCATATGGATCCACCCCATGGCATGCCTTTCCATCTTAGGTGAGTGCTACCTCAACCCAACTCATGCTCACCCAAGCCTCTTCTTCTTCTAATATCCCACCTACTACTACTCCTTAAACTCCATCCAACATCCCAACTAGTTATTAAGCATGAAATATATTGAGAGGTTGGGTGAATCAATATGTTATATATCTTTTTCTTAATCTAATTTATTTTCTTTAACCACTTAATCACACATTTAAGATATGCAATAAAAATGAAACAATAATATGCAGCACACAAGAGAGAGAGAGAGAGACCAAATTTTTACGTGGAAATTGAAAGTGGGAAAAACCATGGAGAACAATCTCAACTATATGAATGAGCACCAACTCAAATTGAAAAAATTTCAAGCACAAACTTTCAAGAGCACCAACCCCTTTACTAAGCACCAAACCATAGGAGCACCAACCCCTATTGTGTATAAAACACAACTATCTCTCAATGTTTCTTATTGAACAAATGATAGAACTCTACAATATATCCTATTTTTCTTTCCTCTAAAGAAAATACAAACCATGCACTCTCTTGCATATTACAAATGGCTTCTCAAGCCTTTATTTATAGTTTTTCAAATGACCTTTGGCATTCCCCCTTTGTGACCCTTCAAGCCACATGGAAAATGGTGCCAAACTTGGATGACCCTTCATATCCTTGCATTTGAAAAGTCACATGGTGACCCTTCATAATCAAATCCATACTTTCCTCTTTTATCTTTATCTTGGTGTCTTTTTGTATTCCTCAAAGTGTCCCTTAATGAAAAAATGTGCCATACCCTCTTTTTTCTTCACATGGTGACTCTTGAAATTCCTTAAGATGAATCTTTATGAAAAAATGCATCCTATTCATCTTTTATCTTTACCCCATGACTCTTTAACTTCTTCATGGGCCCTCTTTTGAATTATACGCAACCAAAAATATATTCATTAATATTAAATAAATATTAACACACATTAGTCTAGATATGAATATTAAAAACACCAATAAATGCAATAGGGACTTTATCACTAATACTAGACCTTTGACATCAATGACAATATTTCCAACAATCTCCCCCTTTGTCATTGATGGCAATCTCAAACTAAAATTGCCACATCTTAAAACTTGCACTGCACATGCCAACCTACACATACTACCATCTAAAAAACATACAATAACTCACCTTTACTGTAGCAACCTATACCTATTCCATGTACCTATTTTTGCACCTGTACCAATTTCTATTCTTCTCCCCCTTTGACATCAATGGAAAAGGGCCTATCCTAGATCTAATACTTAGCTCCCCCTCAACTGATGTTGATACTCAATGGTAGGAAGTAAAATAAATTACTCCCAACTTCTCCCATAGATAGTCAAATATATCTTTTGGTAGTGCCTTTGTGAAAATATCTACAATCTACTCTGTAGTACTGATATATTCCATCTTAACCTATTGATCTACAACCTGATCTCTCAAGAAGTGATATCTGATGGAAATATATTTTATTCTTGAATGCATCACTAGATTCTTCAAAATATTAATAGTACTTGTGTTATCACAAAAAATAAAAATAGGTTCATCATATTTTACCTTGATAACTTTCAAAGTTTGATTCATCTAAATCACTTGAGTATAACATAATACCACTACAATATATTATACTTCAGCTATATAAAGTGATATTAAATTTTTCTTTTTGTTTAGCCATGATACTAAGTTATCACCAAAAAAAAAGCTCCTCCACTTGTACTCTTTCTATCATCTAAGCAACCTACCCAATCTGAATTTGTATAAGCAACCAAAGTGAAATATCTAATTTTGGGATACCAAAATCCATAATCTAATGTCCCCTTGATATATTTGAATATTATCTTCACCAACTGAACATGACTATCATTTAGAGCTGACTGATATCTTGCAACCATACCTACTGCATGCATGATGTTTGACCTTAATGCTGTTAAATATAAAAGACTACCAATCATAGATCTATACAAAGATTGATCTACAATAAGTGAATCTTCATCCTTGCTCACCTTATTTCTTGTACTCATTAGTGTACCAACTAGTGCACAATCTTCAAAACCAAATTTCTTCAACATTTCCTTAGCTTATTTACTTTGAGATATGAAAATTTCTTTATCTGACTGAAATATTTGCAATCCTAAGAAAAATGATAATTCTCCAAGCATAGACATTTCAAATTCTTTTTGCATATTTTTAAAAAATTCTTTTGTCATCTTTTCAATGTTTCCTCCAAAAAATGATGTCATCAATATATACCATAATAATCAATTGATGTTCACCTTCTATTTTGATGTAGAGATTACTATCATCAAATCCTCTCTTGAAACTTTGATCTTGAAAGTGCTTATCAAGTCTTTCATACCAAGCTTTGGGAGCTTTTTTCAATTCATACAATGCTTTCTTCAATTTGCATACATGGCTACTAATATTTGAGAGAATAAATCCCTCAAGATGCTCAATGTAGACCTCTTCTTCTAGATTCACATTTAGGAAGATAGGTTTGACATCCATCTGAAACACTTTGAAATTTTTAAACACTACATATGCAAGAAACATTATAATAGCCTCTATCCTTTACACTGGTGCAAAATTTTCTTCAAAATATATTTCCTCAATCTGAGCATATCCTTTACATACTAATCTTTTTTTATTCTTGGTCACTTCTCCATTTTTATTCAATTTATTTCTGTAAACCCATTTTGTTCTTATCACATTATGATCTTTTGGTCTAGGCACTAGTTCCCAAGTATCAATCTTTTCTATCTGATTTAATTCTTCATCCATTGCCTTAACCCAATGCTTATCATGTCTAGCTTCTGAAAAAATTATAGGCTGAATTCTGGATAACAAAGAGAAATTAACCTGTTCATATTCACTTACCATCATTCTTCTAATGCAAATTCTTTAATTTATGTCACTGATGATGTCACTTTTATTATGATTTCTCTAGACATTTTGGATGGGGTTTTGGTGTTCTTTTTATCCTTCTCATCTTCATCTAATTCTTCAAAATCTTTCTCTTCAATAATTTCAGGAATGTCTACTGGATGACTGATTCTTTGTGTTCCATCTTCTTCTATCTTGACACTTACACTTTCAACTATTTTCTTGGTTTTTTTATTATAAAATTTATAAGCTTTAATTTTTGAAGAATAACCAATAAATTTACCTCCATCTACTATGGATTCAAACTTACCAAGTTTTTCATCGGTTCTCTTTATGAAGCATCTACTACTAAAAACTCTAAAATAATCAACTATTGTTGGTTTATCTTTCCATAGCTCATAAGGAGTCTTGTCACTGTTGACTCTCAATAATTCTCTATTCTGAATAAGAATTGTTATAGCAATTGCCTCTCTCCAATATTTATCTAGTATCTTGGATTCATTTAGCATTATCTTCACCATCTCTTAAATTGTTCTATTTCTCTGTTTAACTACTCCATTTTGCTATGGAGTTCTAGCTGCTAAATAATGTCTCTTTATTCCATGGTCATCATAATACTTAATAAACTGATCTAACATGAATTCTCCTCCTTGATCTAATTTTAGGCACTTAATATTCAAACTAGTTTCATTCTCAACTAATGCTTTGAATTCTTTGAAATGTTTGAAAGCTTCTGAGTTTTTCTTTAAAAATATTACCCAAGTCATACGTGAAAAATCATCAATAAGCAACATGAAATATTTATCACCTTGAGTACTTTGAGTTCTCATAGATCTACATGAATCAGTATGAACAAGCTCTAACATTTGAGTGGTTGAGTGCTTTTTTGTTTTGAACTACCTTCTGGCATGCTTCCCATGCTAACAAGGTTCACAAAGTGTGTTGGGTGGATGTGTAATCTTTGAAATATTTATGACTAATTGATTCTTACTAATGTTGACAAGATTGTCAAAATTGATGTGTCCCATTCTCCTATGCCATAGCCAACTTTCATCAATCTGACTCAAACAACATCTTTGACCTTTGATGTCTGATAACATATACAAATTATTGCCTATTTTATGAGCATCTACAACCAGCACATCTAAATATTTTCTTATAATTTAATAACCTTCTACATAAAACTTTAGTGTGTGCCCCTAATCACACATTTGAATTACACTCAAAAGATTATGCTTAAGACTTTCTACATATAAATTATTTTTAGTTTTACTTCTACCATTATCCAAACTTAGTGTACCTTTTTAAGCAATCTAATAATAGTATTATCTCTAAATTTTATTGTGCCACCATTGATCTTATTCAAGGTTATGAACTTACTATTGTCTCTTATCATTTGCCTTGAACATCCACTATCAATGAACCATGGCTTTTTTTTATTTCTTGCATGCAAAGTTGTCTAGACTAACATAGACTTTTAAGGTTATTTTTTCTACCATGAACCTGTCTGAACTTTCTTCTTGATGAATAGAGTGTTGAAACTCTGGTCCTTCTTGACTGACTCAAACACACTTCTACAATACCAAGCTATGTGTCTAAAGTTAGTTCACTTGTAACATATTATGGCCTCTTCATTAAAGTTTGATAGAGGAGCAAAAGAGTTATGGCTTCTACTTGACTCTATATGAGTTTCCTTCTCCTTATTTCTAAAAATTTTAGCTCTTTTTGGACATTATATTTTCTTATGACCATATCCATTAAAATAAAAATAGTAATCATAAAAATAAGACATGTTTGTGTATCTCTAACCTAATTGCCTTTTGTAGCTCTGTTCCTTCTAGCCTTCTTTATTTGATATGTCCTCTATATTATTAACTTCTTCCCCTTTTATTTCCTCTTTTGTAAAAGCTTCAACATAGCTCTTTCCTTTTTCTGTGTTAACTTTGTCTGTGGCCTCCCCTTTCTCTTTTTCAAATTTGATACCTATCTTATCTGACATTGATCTTTAACTTTCTAATATCTTATTCAACATATTAGTGTTATTCTCAAATTTTGAATCATCAATTTCTCTATCATTGATTAATTTATTTATTTTCTCAAGATTTGATTTTAAAGAAGCAATTTTAATAACACACCTTTCATATTCTTCACTTACTTTTGTAACTGTGCCGTTAGATCTTTTTCATTCTTTTTGTCTTCTTCAAAATGTGCTTATAGATCTTTAATTATTTCATTTGACTCCTTTTCATTTTTCTCGATCTGGAGCTTTAATCTTTGATTCTTCTTCTCAAGAGCTTTTAACTCTTCTAAGGCATAAATGAGTTCTCCTTCCAGATTCACTTCAGCTTCATCCTATTCTTATTCTTGTTCATATATACTTTTAATTATACAAGCATCTTCATGTGTGGCCATGAATAGAATCTCTTTTTCTTCTAAATCATTGACTCCACTATTTTTAGCTGAGCTAGGATCTTTAGAATACAAACTCTTTTTCTCGAATTCCTTCTTGAATTTTTTTTTGAAATCTTCTTGTATGTAAACTTTCCTTCTTCATTGTCACCATTGCCCTATCTGGGCAATTATCTGTAAAATGTCCAATCTTTTCTATAATTTAAACATTTAAAAGGTAATTTTTCTTGATATTTATCTATGTCTTTTTTTGGCTTGTGAATGAATAGAGCTCCATTGTCATCTTTATCATCACTAGAACTATCACTTGATTCTTAAATCTTAGCCTTCTCTTTCTTTGATGTCTTGAAAGTAGTTTCTCTCTTTTAGGGTTTCTCTTATTCGGTATGCATCTCATATCTCATAAGAATACCATGTAGCTCATCCATCTTTAGCTTGGTGAAATTCTTATTCTCTTCTATTTTTGAAACTTTTGCATCATATCTCAATGGTAGAGATCTCAAAACTTTTTGTATCATAATTGATTATTCTAACTTTTCTCCAAGAACTTGAATCTGATTAACTAGTTGATCAACCCACAAAAGATAACTTGCTATATTTTCTTCCTCTTCCATATTCAAACTCTCAAACTATCTTATGAATGTCTAAAGCTTAGCTTGCTAAACCTTTCCATCACCTTTGTAAATATTTTCAATTTTTACCCAAGTTTTATGAAAAAAATTACATTGCATAACTTTAACAAATTCATATTCACATAAACTACATAAAATATAATTTAAAGCTTTAACATTATTTTCACTTTCCTTCTTTTCTACTAGAGTATTTACAAGTGTTTGTGGCTCTTCATATTCCTCTACCACTACTTTCCAAATTTTGAATCCAAGGGCCATCAAATAAGTCCTCATCCTTATGCTCCAAAAAGCATAATTTTTTCTATCAAAAAAATGTGCCTTATTTGTAAAAAAACCTTCATGTGATCCAGCCATCGTGCTTTCCCCAATCTACCTTCAAGCTGTAAAACTTTTTCAAAAGAAACCTACTCTAATACCAATTATTAAACATGAAATACATTGAGAGGGGGGAGATGAATCAGTATATTATATATCTTTTACTTAATCTGATTTCTTTTCTTTAACCACTTAATCACATGTTCAAGATATGAAATAAAACTAAAACAATAATATTCACCACATAAAAGAGAGAGAGAGAGAGAGAGAGAGAGAGAGAGAGAGAGAGAGAGAGAGAGAGAGTGACACTAGATTTTTACGTGGAAACCCAAAGTGGGAAAAACCATGGAGAACAATCTCAAGTATATGAATGAGCACCAATTCAAATTACAAAGTTTGTAAACACCAACTTACAGGAGCACCATCCCCTTTACAGATCACCAACACAACAACTGTTTTTGAGTATCAACCCATAAGAGCACCAACCCCTTGCAAATATTTGTGAGCACCAATTCACAGGAGTACCAACCCCTCTTGTGTATAAAACACAACTATATCTCAATGTTGCCTACTCAACAAATGATAAAACTCTACAATATCTACTACTTTTCTCTCCTCTAAAACAAATACAAACCATGCACACTCTTGCATATTACAAATGGCTTCTCAAGCCTTTATTTATAGCTTTCCAAATGACCTTTGGAAATCACCCTTTGTGACCCTTCAATCCTCATGGAAAATTATGCCAAACTTGCATGACCCTTTGTATCCTTGCATTTGGAAAGTCACATGTTGACCTTTCATAAGCAAATGCATACTTTCCTCTTTTATCTTTATCTTGGTGATTTTTCATATTCTTCAAAGTATCCCTTCATGAAAAAATGTGCTATACCCTCTTTTGTCTTCACATGGTGACTCTTAGAATTCCTCAAGATGACTCTTTATGAGAAAATGCATCCCATTCCTCTTTTGTCTTTACCTCATGACTCTTTGACTTCTCCATGGGCCCTCTTTTGACTAATATGCAACCAAAAATATATTAATTAATATTAAATAAATATTAACACACATTAGCAAAGATATGAATATTAAAAACACCACTAAATTCAATGGGGCCTTTATCACCAATACTAGACCTTTGACATCAATGATAATATTTCTAACACTAGTAACCAAACACCTACTACGCCTACCAATACCTCCAACATTGGATCAACTTTACCTCTTGTTACCGATACTCCTATTGTGGGAGTGTATTCTAACCCTACTTCTACCATTCCCCTTAGTTTTACCAACCCACCAACTTCTACCCCACTTCAGATTTTGGTACTTTCCATACCTCAAACCCTACCACCTATTAACACTAGAGTTACCACCTACCAACAACCAACTAGAACATTCATACCCCCAACCCAATCTATGTCTATTTTTCCATCCACCAGCCTAAACATACCTCTAACCAAACCCATATGAACCCCCCAACAATTACCCATTATATCTTACCCATATCTTTCTAACCCACAAGGATACATTGCACCTCTGCCCAATCGTTTGTTCCAATCAAATCTTATGGGGCATTATCCCAACCACCTATGACTATAAACCAATATGGGGCTTCTTTAACACCCTCTATCACTTATCCATACATTATTACCACCTAAAATCAACAAAGCTTACCACCTAATTATGTAGCTTCCCAAATTCAAACAAATTTGGTCCAAATGTTAATGGATAAAATGACCAACCTAGAATCATCTATCTCCGGGTCTCATAAACTTTTTTCTTATGATCAAATCTATAATGAACCCATCCATCCATCCATTCCCATCCATGTTTATCCTCACCAATGATAATTACCTAAGTTTTATAAATTCTAAGGTAAGGAGGACCCCCAACAACATTTGAGAGCATTTTATCATTCTTGTTATTTGATCACTTATGATGATGCTCTCCTCCTTCGTACCTTCCCCATGTATTTATCTAGACCAACCCTTGATTGGTATAGTTATCTCACCAATCACTCCATCTTTTCATTCACCCAACTGGCCCAAATCATTTTAGATCACTTCTCAGTAAATATATCTAAAAATGGTTCTATTATTGACCTGTATTCTATTAAGTAATTTGATGATGAATCAATTGTCAATTTTGTAGCTAGATGAAGAGGTCTTATCAACCAATTTTATTTCTCCTTACCCTAACCTAAGTTGATTGAGATTTTCTCTTGGGGTTGTGATAAATATATTTCCCCTACTCTTCAAGTTCAAACTTTTAGAACTTTTGATGAGTCATATACCATGGCATGTAAATTTGAAAAGCGATCCATTGACAAAGGTAAATTGAATTTGTGGAACAAGATTTATATCTTTAAATCCAATAATCCTCCCTACACCAAAACTATTAACCAATCCAACCATCCCAATACCAAAGAAAAAACATTCACAAACTCAATAGTCCTAAAAACTGCTTCACCACCAACCATTAACCAAGCTCATTAAACTAATTCTTCCAACCCTACCTACCAGCAAAACTAAAACCAAAATAGAGCTCATCGAAAATAATACACTCCTATATTGAAGTATTATGCTTTAGTTTTGGATAAATTTCTTGAAGATAACCTCATCCAACTTCCACCTATCAAACCACCCCAACAATATGATGTTTCTCACCCCATGCCTAAATGGTACAATGAGAATGACCATTGCACCTTTCATCGAGTTATTGGATATGACATCAATAGATGCAATACCTTCAAAAGTCTTGTTGAAAGTTTAATTAACAATGAATAACTTGCATTTGATAATCCCAATACACCTCCTAATCATTTCTTTGACATCTTCCATAAACCTTTTCCCAATCATGCTCCTTCTACCCATCACCATGACAACATTGACCGTCACTCAAAAAGTCTCGAGATGGTTTGGGTCCTCTTCCAGACCCCTATATGGCCAGTCACCAAAGGATAGTCAAGGCAATTCCCTGGCAGACATGGTGTCGTTGACTCTTTTAAATTGATCAACCAGGGGATCACCCCCAACCGCTAGGGTATCATCTAGTGGGGCCCAACATCAGATCATTACAACCCACCATGCTCTATGGGTCATGACCTCAAGACCTTGGCTCTGATGCCACTAAAGATTGGCTATCACTCCAAAAGTCTCGAGATGATTTGGGTCCTCTTCTAGACCCCTATATGGCCAGTCACCGAAGGACCATCGAGGTAATTCCCTGGAAGACATGGTGCCATTAACTCTTTTAAACTGACTGACTAGGGGATCACCCCCAACCACTGGGGTATCATCTAGCTGGGCCCAACATCGAATCATCACAAATTAGAATCATCTCACTTTCATGAGGCACATACAATCATAATTATTATTAGTCAGCCCATTGTTAAGGAAACCACTACCTCAACCACTTCTTCTTCCATTTCACTTATGGAAGTAGTGGACTCACTTTACATTCCTTTGGATACTCAAATATAAGAATCAACCACTTCTTTCTTTTCACTTGATGAGACTTTATATTTATCTACCTCTCCCTTAATGGAAATGCCAAAAGAGACAACCTTTGCTTTAACTATTTCTTCTTCTTATAATCTACCCATTGAAGTGGTATAAATGCCCACCATTCCTTTGAAAACCCAAACAAAGGAAGCTACCATGTCTGTTTCTTCACTTTAGGATACCTCCCCCATCATAGAACCATCCATTCCCTCTTTGGAAACCATCCCATAAGAAAATGTTACCTCATCCACCCAACAACCAATTTTGGAACCTCCCATCAAGAATAAGGATGGAGTAACCATTCCTTATTCTTCACCTAAAGGCTTAATTTTTGAAACCAATGACCAAGGACCCAAACCCATCTATAAGCACTTTTCTAGAATAATTCAAAGTCTAGAGTTCACTTCTCAACCCAACTTTGATAGAGCCATATTTTGGCATCATCTTGGGCTCCCTTAACAAAATAAGTCTAAATCTTAAACCTCACTTTAATCCACCCTTAAACCCATTATTACCTCCTCATCCAATACCTCTTCCACCAAAATCATAAGAGAACAATCCCAACTACCTCCAAATAACATTGCCAAATCACCTTATGCCTTTTTCACCAAACCTATTAAGAACCTAAGAATTCTTCTCACACCTAATCAAATTCACCCCTCTTTGAAGTTAGACTTAACTCCATCTTGTATACTAAATAAACCCCCAACCAAATTAACTAAGAAGGTAGAATTTCCCAAACCTCAACCTTGTACTAAACCCATAACACCTCCTTCCAACTTGCCTTATATTTTAGGAACCCATCTTTCTACCATCCCAATTACCTATTCTTCCTCTAGTAATCCATTCCCCTTTTCTTTACCTAAACCTACACCCACTAAATCATCTAGTTCCCGATTGATCTTAACCAAATTATCTACCTCTACATTTTCACCTATATGCAACCCCTCATCATCTAGATCTTGAACCTTTGAATCATTTACCTTGAAATCAATCATGATTAAGAAATCCTCACCACCAACCAAAACCATCCCACCGCCTATAAATTCTATGGTGAAACCTACTTTTAAGAAGGATCCCATCCCTAAAACTATAAACCCATCACCTCCAACACCTTTGAATGAATTTTATTCAACCATCCTATAAAGGTTATTGAAAACTTATTCCATTAGCTTACCACCTAACAAACCATTCTACCCTTCCAATAATAAACCCTCTTGGTTCAATGATAACTTTATTTGTACATACCATAGGGCACCAAGACATGACATGGAGAACTGTAAAGCTCTCTAAGCACTTGTTCATAGCCTATATGATGAGGATGATCTATTATTTGATGAGCCTCTCTTACCCCCATTACCAATCCAACCATAAACTCAACTTATCCAACATTTGCCTACTCTACTTCTCTCACCCAAAAGTGAAGAGGAGGAACTGAACCAACCATCAAAGCTGGTAAATCCCCCCATCCACACTATTCATATGGTTACCCAATCTAAAGCCTAATAGAAGGATAAGGCAAAATCCAAAGTCTCCATTACTTGGACATACCCTTCAATCCCTCATCCTTCTAACCAAACCTACACCTTTACCCTCACCTTCACAACTACCAAAACCTAAAGTATCTATTATAAGACCCTCTCCCTCCAACCCTTCTAAAACTATCTAATGTATCATGTTTAAATAACTTCACCAAACACCAGTGAAGATGAGCCTTTATGAACTAATCAATACCTCACCTCACCATCATCAAGCATTGATAGAGGCTCTACAATCTATAAAGGTTTAACCAGATGATCCTCAACCTCTTTTACCCTGTGGGAACCCTCTAACTTTCTACCTTCATTACCTTTAAGGATTCATAAATACCTCCTATTTATTTTATGGATCTCAATCCTCTCCTCTTAATCATTGTGTACATTAATCAAACCTGGATCAAAAGGTTAATGATTTATGGAGGAGATAGCATCAACATTATCTCCTCCCATGCTTATGGCTAGCATTAACTACCCAAGAACATCATGTCAGATAGCATAGTGGTTCTTTGCTCTTTTAATGATACCATAGCCATTACCTTGGGGATAGTGGTCCTCCATATCCACTTGGAACCTTACACCATTCTTAAATTATTTTTTATAGAGGGAAAGTTCTAATACAATGTGTTACTTGGATGCCCTTGGATCCATGTTATGATTTGTGTCCCTTCTACCTTACATCAATGTGTCAAATTTGAACATGAGGGTCAAGTTGTTACCATCAAAGTTGATCCTAGTTTGTTTGCCTCTTGTAATATGACATATCAGCCTAACAATGTTTTTATTCGTCTCTCATCCATTTCATAATCAACTACTAACAACACAACCTCACCACTAGCTAAAACCCATATCATTCCCACCAAAAATAGTGATGAAGCCTCAACTAGTTCATTTATTCCTTCTTCCCAAATTCCCATAAAGGACCCCTTGGAACCCACGTTCCAACGTATCTCACTTGGGAAGTATCATATTTTAGCCTTGGATGTTTTTCCTACTCCATAAGAGTATGGGAACCTAAATCATGACCCTTCCTATGATCCCAACATTAAAACCATCATCCATTTTGGTCTCCCCAAAAATTAAAACAAAAATCATCTATGGGGGACTTGATCAACCACTTCTCACTCCCACTACTACCTTGTCCATCTGACCATTCACCTCCAACTTCTCTTATCTCAAAAAACTAGCCTTTGCTAAATCTTACCTTTACATGTGAGCTTGGAAGGGGTTTGGTCTCAACCTTTATGAATAGGGACTTCATGAGATACCCATAATCAAAACCCAAAAACCTCATGAGTTATTCAACCTTGGGTTCATACTACCAAAAGAACACACCTCACCAAAACCCATCACCACCATTAAAGAGGATGTTACCCCTTCACCAATCCCATCTCCCTCAAAATCTAAAGACTTTTATATCATCCCATCTATCCTTTTTTATCAATAGTACTAGTTTGGGCCCCTTGACTTATCAAAAGGATGGCCAAACTAAGACCCTCTCATCCATCCTAAAATGATAGAGTGAGACTCTCTTACCATCAATACCACAAAACATCATGATGATGATTCTATTCTCACCTATCTCAGTGTGGGGATTATTTTATCCATAAATTCCTTAATTTTAAGAACCAAACCATGTTGAATTAATCTACCATCAATGTCAATTTGGGTACTCAAGATAGCCCCCATATTGTTAAGATCGACCAATCCTTGAATTCCATGGAGAAATAAGATTACCCTTCTTTCCTTTGTGACTATAACATAGTGTTTGCTTGGTACTATTAGGATATGCCTAGAATTTACCCTTCTATTTCCATCCACAACATTATCACCCATCCTGAGGTTGATCTAGTGTGGTAAAAGCTTCATAGGATACATCCTCGCATTGCATTTCTAGTCAAAGAAGAACTTTAATGTCTCTTGTCTATTGACTTCATCCAACCTATTAATTATCCACAATGGGTTTCTGAAATCATTCCCATTACCAAACCCATAGGGGGAATTCACCTCTACATCAAATTTCATGACATCAACCTTGCTTACCCAAAGGATGACTTTCCTTTGCTGAACATTGACCAATTTGTTGATCTTATAGCTGGCCATGAGATGCTATATTTCATGGAATATTTTTCAAGATATAATCAAATCTTTATTTCCCTAAAATATCAAAAAAAACTTCCTTTATTACCCCATGGGGGACCTTCTGCTTCAGGGTCATACCATTTGGTCTAAAAAATGTTGGAGCAACCTATTAGTGTGCCATGATGTACATTTTTCATGATCTCATCCATAAAATTGTAAAGGACTATGTGGACAATCTCCTTGGGAAATCTAAACATTAAAAAGATCACTTATCAATTCTCTCAATCATCTTCAACTGACTAATCCATTATCATGTCAGGTTCAACCCTAGGAAATGAATTTTTTGGGTCTTATCAGGAAAATTTCTATGTTTTATCATCTCTCTTCAAGGAATCAAAATAAACCCCACTAAAGTCAGATCAATCTTGGAGATGCCTCCTCCTACTAACCTATAAGGGAAGCTCTAATCCATCCATCATTTCATCTCCCAGCTATCAGATAGATGTCAACCCTTTCACCATCTCCTCAAAAAAGACACCTCTTTTAAATGGACCAAGGATTGTTAACAAGCCTTTGACTCAATCAAGGAGTACCTTCTCTCTCTACCTATCCTCATCCCTCTTCAAGAATACCAACCCTTCTACCTTTATATATCTACCATGAACTATTCCTTAGGGGCAATGCTCACTCATCATGATGAACAAAATAAAGAACAAGCTATCTATTACATTATCTACATACTTATAGAGTATGAAAATCAATATTGTCATCCTATGAAACTTTTCCTTGACTTAGTATTTTTGGCCTCCAAACTCCATCATTACCTTCTTAATCATAAAACCTATGTCATCATTAACACTAACTCACTCAAATACATGAACTCTAAACCATACCAAAACTAGCATATGGCTACATGGCTCATACTCCTAGCTGAATTTGATATTGAGTTCCTTTATAAAAAATCCATTAAAGGGAAAGTGATTGTTGATCAATTAGACAAAGATCCTCTATTGGATAATCAACTGCTTCCTCTTGCTTTTCTTGATAATTCCATTATAACTCTTTCTCAAGAATAACACACTTACCAAATGCCAACATGATGGGGGTGTTGGAGTTATTTTCATTCCCCTTAATAGTGAACCTCTTCCCCTTTCCTTTTAACTCAATTTTGAAGGCACCAACGATGTGGTCGAGTACAAATCCCTAGTCATAGGTTTCCAAACAACCCTAGCTTTGTGAGTCAAAACAATCAATATCTTTGGTGATTCCCAACTTGTGATCAACTAGGTCAATGGATCTTATCAATGTAAAAATGATTTCCTATTTAATTACAAATATATCATAGACATACTCTTAGCATCATTTGATTATTACCTTATCCAACTAGTTCCTCGATCTACCAATAAATTCATGGACATGATGGCTTCCCTTACTTCCCAAATCCCATCTCAAGCTACCAAATCTATATTATTTGTCACCATCCATCAATTTATCACACCCTCATATATTAGTTTTGCCCTTACCACCATTTTTATTGTGAAAGCATCTTATTCCAACATTTGGTATGACCAAACTTTTAACTACCTTAACCTCAACATTGTTCCTCCCAAGCTTTCAAGGAATGCCCAAAGCGATTTTATTCAAAGTACCTCTTGTTACACCATAATAAGGGGAGTCCTTTACAAACATGGCTTTGATAGCCTCCTTATCTATTGCCTTCATATTCATGAAGCTTCTCATGCTATTGAGGAAACACATGATAAAATTTATGGGGGACATTTTAGTGGCCTACCCATTGATAAACGTATCCTTCATCTTGGCTATTATTAGCCTACCCTCAATCAAGATTGTTGTGATTATGTAAAGAAGTGTGTCAAATGTTAACAACACACTAATCTACATCATGCACCTACCTATGGCCTTCAAGTATACAAAGACCATTGACCCTTCTCATAATGGGGTCTCAATCTAATTGGGGAAATCAACCCTCATTCTTCACAATAACATCAATCTATCATTACCACTACTGAATATTTCACCAAATGGGTGGAATCCATCCCTCTTATCTCAACCAAATTTGAAAATATTATTGATTTCATCAATCACTATATCATTTGCCACTTTGATGTCCCACATAAGATCATCACTGATAATGATAAAGCTTTTAAAAACACAAAAGTCCAATCTCTCTATGATGCTTTTGGCATCAAATTAAACTTTTGCTCACCTTATCATCCACAAAGAAATGGATAGGTAAAAGCCTCTAATAAAATTCTCAACAAAATGTTGACCAAAGTAGTAAGTGTTTTAGGTTAGGATTGGTACTTGCATATCCCATTCACTTTATGTGGCTATCACACTAGCATTTGAACCTCTATGGGTGCTTTTCCTTTCTCTATCATCTTTGGAGCAGAGGTAATATTGAATTTTTAAGTCAAAATTATTTCTCTATGTATATCTTTACATGACATCCTTTATGAGAGTGATTATCATCAAGAACATCTTTCATGACTTGAACTCCTTGATGAACATCTCCTAGCAGCACTTCATCATCTTCGTGTCTATCCAGAATGAATCAAGCACACTTACAACAAAAATTTGAGAGAGAGAGAGAGATAATTTAATATTATATACCTCATTCTTAAAGAAAAACATGTAATTGATATGGAAAAAAGCAAAAAAGGCAAGTTTGCTTTCAATTGGCTTGGACCCTACATCATAACCCATAAGTATGGATCAGGGGATTATCATTTATCTACTCTCAAAGGCAAAGTAGAACCTAATCCTCTCAATGCTTCACATATACATCCTTTCTATTGTTAAAATAAGGATCAAACTTACCTTTAAGTCTAACTTAATCTCATCCCTTTGTTTATGATATTTTCACTCCCCTTCACCTACCTATCCTTGTTCCTTATGAGGACAATTGATTACAACATAAGACCATTTGATTATCTATCATATTTATAGCTTAATCCTAGGCATGTCTATCATGGCTCTACCCATGTGATGGTTCTCTTAGATACTTTTCATCTCTAATTAGATGGAATCCCATGATTAATTATCTCTCAAACCACTTTCCCTCCTCTACCATCATTGGCCTTTTGTGCTAAAAATATTGCTTCCATAAAGGTAGACCTCTAATCCTAAATATACTTTTCCATGTCTAATAATAGCACTCAAAATCAAATTGGGATACTAAAATATCACTTGGTTCCATATCTCTATCATTGCAAACTGCTCTCTTGAAGGACAGTTGCCCAAGAACTACATTGCATAAAGATAGACTGCTCCCTTGAAGGACAACTATACAAATCCAAATTTAGACCACTCCTTTAAAGGATGTTAAGACAAATTTGTCAAATTAATCATTTGAAGCTTCCCACATCAATCAAATTCATCCCTTTTATCCAAAATAACAAAAGTTGAAAAAGTGGGGCCCTATATCAAAATCAAAGGAAGTTATCCCAAAAGGGCCATAATTGGCTCTTATATATAGCATTATTAGACTTTCTGCATCGATCATCTACACATTATATGAGGTGTGGACTTATCTATTAGGGTTCTTCAGTCATCTAGAGAAGGGGTAAGATAACCCACATTAGGTTCCCATATTACCTATTTCCCATTCAACCATCTACCTATCACCTACTCTCCCTTCTTAAACTTTCTAGAATGAAGGGGCTATGAGCTTACTTGACACAAGGTGATCCCGATACCTTCTTTTTCGATAAAAACATGCTCATGTGAAGCATTCAAAAGGCTTATTTTCATTAAGCCAATGTGACTTTAGTTTTGTTATATCCTTACCAATGAACACATCATGCCTTTCTTACCTTCTTATTTTTAGTTCATGAAGACATGTGGCTCATGATTATGTTATCTTTTTATAAACATTTAGTTTTTTACCTATATAAGATTCATATGTCTTCATCCAAATAACATATATCATATCCAAACTTTCAAAACATCATTTTCATCACAACACTAATCCATATGCCTCACAACATTATATGTTATATCCCATCTATGCACCCAAACATCAAGCATATCATTAACCAAATCATCACAATAAATAATCAAAACCATTATATTTATCATCATGCACAATCACATCATCCCTCATATCTACACAAAACATCACCTAAAACTATCAACACATCAAATTCAAATATCTAATCATAAAAATATATTTTAATTCATCCATAATCTATACCTTTCATGACATCCTACCTATCAAAACACAAATAAAAACATATTTTCCATTTCACATATACCTCCTAAACCATTATCATTAAGCCACATCATAACTAAACAATGTCATAACCATGTCATATCTATAAATAATGTCATCATTATCTTTATTATAAACATGTATCCATCGAATAATCTATCTAAAACATAAATCCACCATACTCATATATACATAAAATCATCTATCTCATATCCATCATCACATCATGAATAACATCATTCTATGACAAAACTCAAAATCAACCTTTGATCATACAAATATCATATCCATCCCATTAATAAAACATCTACATCTATGGGTAGAATTATTCATACCATAATCAAATCAATCATCACATATATAAAATCACACATACCTAAGCTCATGTCATCAATTATAAAGAAACATCATCACCTCATCATACTCATAAGTCTATCTACCCTATCCATCATCATAATACATCATATCCATCAAATGAACAAAACATGAATAACAACAATCAAAATACATAACCTCTCATGATAAAGAGTCCTCATATCATCATCATAATACAATAATACATCATAATCACTAACATCATAAACATCTATAAACATCAAAACATAATCATCATGTCATCCATATAATTAAATGTCATTAATATCATTGACATAATCATCCATGTCATACATGTCAGTGAACTATACATCATAATACAAGAAATACATGACATAATGTGTCTTTCTTGCTCATATACATCTCACATCATCGAAACATAGGTTGAAATCAAAAAAATACACATCAATATCAATAAACCTAAACAAATCAATCCCTTGGGGCACTAGAACCACTTGCACCTACACCTACACCTGCACTACCATTTGGTAGTGGCCCCCCTAATATCCTTACCTACCCTACTATTGAGGCCCACTATCTTGGGGTAGTTATAGATGGACCCCCTACCAAGCTAACCCTGTACTCTCAATATCTCATCTCTAATGGCAGCTATGATAGTACTATCACCTCGTAATATCTCAGCTCCTCCATGGTGGCTAACTACTATGTCCTCAAAACTATGTCAGGTGGTCCTCTTACTACTGCTATAGTCACTCCTACCCTCTATCTTAGTGAATCTCTCTCTTATGTCACTAACCCAAGAGAGATCCTTTCTTGATCTTGATTTCTAGTCAGGGTGGCTATCTAACCCTATAAAGTGGCCACCTATCTTAGTAATTTGGTAATCTAGGCCTACACCACTACCATTGCCATTGTCACCTATCCATCTTATGTTGGTACCCTAATAGTATCCACATCCATGGGTTGCTAACCTACATCACCCCATCTAAAATTGCCCATTACATATCAGGCCTAGTACCACTTTATTTACCCATCTACAATACCTGTATCATCAATGGTAGCTCTCATTGGTAGCTCCTCATAGTCTAAAATGACATCCTATAGTTATGGCTCTAGGAGTTAGAACTTAGTGCCCTTCCTCCTATATCTCAATACATCTAGTGGGATCCCTTATATAAATACAAACTGTCTCCACACTCACTCAAATAGGATAAGCTCCATCTCCCCATCTTATCTCCCAAAAATTTAGTGCTAGCTCTATAAGGATAATGTGTGGTAGTTATACCTAGGCCACCTAAACCAACCTACATATGGCCTCTATACTATATCACCTACCACCAACCCTTCCAAGGCATTCTTGAACCACTTAATGTTTTGACCACCACCACTAGCACTTGTCAACACATAGTTACCTCTCCATTTCATAAAACTAAATAGAAATGGATCCTAGCTAAATCAATCATAGGGCATCCTAATACCCAGTTTGAAACCCTACCTAAATCTTTCACCACTAACTATAATGCACCTTAAACAAACATTAATTACACTATGCTATCAATTTAAAGATAACTCCTAACTCATTCTATGATCTCTGGCATGGTTTTAGCCCTCTTACCACAACTCAGTTACATCCTAATCCATCCTCCAAATCACCACTCAATCAACCCCACACATGCAATCACCTAATTGATCAACTCCACCTAAGCATGCTAACATAAGATGATAAAACACACAAACCACTTAGACCACAACAAACTAAAATTCAAATGGTAAAAATGAAGTTATGTTTTACTTTTAACCTTTTGAATTTAGTGTTTCTTCTTAATCATCGATAGTTAAAGGTGATTGTTGATGGTCAACCTAGGGGAAAACCTTAATCATCAATGGTTAGGATCCCCTACCTTCTTTTTCAAAAATTAAGTGCACCCTGCCTAATGCTAACCTTTTAGGAGATCACCTAATCTTCACCAAAAAAGAATTAGACCTCTCAAAAATTATCATTCTCCAACCAACCCATCTGACCACATCCACCTTGATGTTGGCCATTTTGACCTAAACATTCACATATTTTACAATAACCCTGCCTTGATCATTTTGACCACACTGACCAACCTTGCCATGTTGAACATTTTAACTTTGCACAACCTCATGCATACCATACCATTTATGTTGTTTCATGGGAGCACTTTCCTCTCCTAGATACATATGAATAACATCAAACCTATCTAGATGCCTTGATAGGCATGACTTGATCAACTATGACCAATGTTATGGACCGATTACCCTATCATATGTCTCCCTACAACCTGACCTTATTTTTATTAATATTGGAAGCTTTAGTCTCTACATGATCTTGATTATCATACTTAATCACATTTTTTTGCATGTTTATATTTTAAATGCCCAACCCATTTTGTGTCACCCACCTTGTGACTACCCATTTACCATTTATCAAACCTTAACCTAATTTTTTTTCACTCCATCAACTCATGATTTGAGGGGGAACACCTCCTCCCATACCTGGGGTAATTGGACCTTGACCAACAATTTATTTTTATTTTGCATCTTTTTAATCTAAAGCCACATAACAAAAAGGGGGAAAATGTAGACACTCAAAAATTGCATAGTTTTAGATGTCAAAGTACCTTGAACCCCTACCCAACTCTGAGGCTAGTTAACCACCTAGTTGACTTAGCCCATTGATCAATTTGATAAATTCAATTTTTAATTCACCCATTTTTAACTCATTTTCCTCTAGAACCTCAATCATTGATGATCAACCTAACTATCAATGGTTATCCTGACCGTCAATGGTTAGGTCTTCTAAACCTGCTTTAAAAGCATTACCATCTATACAAGATAAGCATGACACATTTATCAACTTCTATTTTGTGATGAAAACTATTTTTAAAGCATCATAATTAGCAAATTTCTCCTATACCCAATTAGTAACTTCCTCCTACACATTTGGTAACTTCATCATATAAAAAGAGAGAAGCATAAGGAGAAAAAGAGCTAGAAATCTAGCAACCCACATCCAAGCTATCTTGCATATAGGGATCTAGTGTCCCTTCAACAAGAAAAAAGCATCAATGAAGACCCCAACCTATATCAAAATCACTTTTGAAGGCCAAAGTACTATCACTCTAGCCAAATTGCTTTAGCCTTCCACCATCAAGTTATAGGTATCTCATGCTTTTTTTCTTTGATTTATTTCATTTCTAACCTCCCTACCCTATCAAACTCATCAATATCTTATTTTTTATCCTCCAAATCCATAATAGACCATTGTTTTCCTAATTACCCAATCTGTAGTCCCTTTTTTATCATTTCTAGAATCACATAGGCAACCATTGATGGTTATCTCAACTACTCATGGTCACCTCAACTTTCAATAGTCACCCAACCACTGATGGTTAGCTCAACCACTAACAGTTCACCCAACCATTGATGATCACTATGACAAAAAATAAAAACAATTTATTTTCACCCCCTTAACCCCAACTAGACCATGTTTCCTATGTTCTTGCCTATTCATAAAGGCTTTTTTGACTTTTTGAACCTAACCCAAACTATCATAGCATGAGTATTGACCCAATTTTACTATATTTAGTCATTTTATTTAATAAGAAATTTTCTTCCATATTGTATCACATGCATTTATTTTTTGGTTATTGAATGCAAGTTCTCTTTCTTTTCATCTACATCAAATTAATTGTTATAAACAATGGATTGACAACTTTCTAGGAAGTAGATGCTTCTTGGATCTAGCTCACTCTAGGAAGTCCACTCAACCATCCATCTAACAACCCCTTTTTCTAGTGTCTTTCTAATTTTTAGGTTATTCCTTCTGAGCCAAAGAGGATTTCTCACCATCATTTGGATCATTCACAAACTTTCACTAGGTATTCTTCCACAGAACCTTTTACTAGTTTCATTACTTGCTTCCAAATTAATAAATGAGCAAAAATTAATTTGAAGTAGAGCCTTCATAACATACCTTTTATGTATTTGGAATAAGAAAATTTTCAATGAAGATGGCACTTTTGATCCCACAAGTTCCCTATAGGGGATGAGGGGAGAGCATACACACACAACTTCCTCTTTGCTCAATTAAATTAACTAATCAAACAATGATTAA
The DNA here is from genome assembly GCA_037957365.1 of Torreya grandis. Classification (NCBI taxonomy): domain Eukaryota; kingdom Viridiplantae; phylum Streptophyta; class Pinopsida; order Cupressales; family Taxaceae; genus Torreya; species Torreya grandis. Next base: position 2,556,846 of record JARHVA010000424.1, on the reverse strand, counting down.
CTTACATAAAACAAAAAAAATTAGAAGTGAGTTCAATTTTAGAGAACTAAAATGAATTATTTGGTGGTGTTATTTGGCCCCTTGGCCTTAAGTTACAAAAATTTAGAATAAAAAGCACAAAAACATTCAAATAAACATCTAATTGTTTCCTTAATCACTAAATGAAAGTTCCTCATCCCTTTTAAGCACCCAAAAAGAGGTTAAAAAGACTAGATCAAGCTTGTTTTGATCACTTTTTAAGTAGTCTCTACAAGGAAAAATTTAAAGTGTTATTTACCTTTGAAGAAATTTTTCAAATGAAACAAGTAACTTTGAAAATTGAACTCTCAGGTTCACATAGTGAAATCCCACAAATCCACAATCCAATATCGCAACTATGCAAAACCATGATTGGTTAACATAATATCACAAATCACAAGTTCATCAACATAAATTGATAATATCTCTACTCTAATAGATAATATCCCAATTGATAGAGCAAACCCACAACTTAGAGAGTTACAGTATTGTCGCTTAACCCTAACGATCTAAGCTAACCACTAGTAGTTTAACTACAACACCATCACTCAAACTAATAATATTGCAACTACTGAAATTGCAATATTACAATATCATGATTTTCAAGTCTTAGTTTTTCATAATCTCAACTTGCAAAATCATGGTATTACAATATCACTACTATCAAGTAGTGATATTGTAATATTGTGACTTAACCTACAAACAAAGAAAATGTTAGTCCAAAAACATAGTTAAGATGCAATATCATGACTGAATGACAAAACCATGATTATCACAATTGTGAGATTATGGTCCAAAGGAGAAAATTACAACTCCATAGTGACAAAACCATGACTTCTAGGAAAACATGTTTTTACTTAAAAAATTTACTCCTTTTGCTCCCATACTCCAAGTTTTTGCATAAAAATGATTAATAGGTTGCTTGTATGAGCTATTTGGTCAAATTTGTGGGGCTAGGCTCCATGGGGCATGCCTTTATGTGAACTAATATTTTGAATAAAGAGAGAGGGTTAGATCAAGTGTTAGTTTAAAATAAAATCAAAATGAAAATAACACACTAACAATCATGACATCTTTAGGCCTAGACACTAGGGGGAGCTTAGTAACAAACATACATGTGAAAGTGACATCTAAAACATGAAATAAACCTTCCTTCACCCTCCTTGGAGTTTCCAAATGGTTCATAGAGTAGCTTTCTTGGTTATGCATCAAAGAGTCTTCATCAACAGAGTTGTTTGGCTCCTTCTCTACTTGGCACCTTTGGCTTGTGATGGCTTTGGCTTGGTTTAACAATTTGGCATAATAATACTAGTTATATATGAGGCTTTGGAATCATTTATTCATGGTAAATTTACACTATCCAAGATTTTGGACTTATTTGTGCATGATCACTTTGGCTTGAAAGAGCTTCAAATTATGAGTGTAAGGCCTCTTATTTATAGATTTTTGCAAATGGTCAGAATGACCTTGAACCATCCATCTCAAGATGAAGATGTGTGGCTAAGAATCCATTAAATTTTAGAGGCTAAAATTAATAAATTACCTCATAAATACTTGGGATAGAGAGGTATTAAAGAGGCATGGGAGGGATTAATTAGATATTTATTGTATTTATGGCCTAGGGATGCCTTCCCAAATAAATGATGTCTCTTGGTGATGTAAAAACTCATAATCAATTTCCAAAATTAAATATTCAAAAAGCTACATGGAATTCTTAATTAGGCTCATGATTCAAATTAATTAACCTTAAACATGATTTATCAATTTTGGTGTGAATCTTGGTAATTGGTGCACAAATACTCAAACTGGTCAAAATGTTATATTATTGGCTCAAATTTTGACTAGATTGGAAATATGATGTGATGTTAGATGCATTGGAACCATTATCCCATTTAGGATGTTGCAAACACAAAACAACAATGGCATGTGTCTTATGTAATAAATTTGGTAGAAAAGAGAAATTTAGAGCACCCAAGTGAGAAATCATCATTTTGACTCGAAATGATCTGATCAAAGTTAGTTGTCTCATAAAATGTATTACCCCATTTAGAGATACATTGGCCAAAATCAGCACTTGTATATGACAAGTTCAAAGATTTTAGCACATTTTAGTGTTTATAGGATAAATTATGCATTTTGGTAGAAATTAGTCAAAATCCTAGTTGGAGGCCATTGGTGGATAGTTTTAGGTGTCTAAAAACTATACCTAAGTGATTGAGACCCCATACATCTTGTTCATACAAATGTGAGTGAGAGAAGTTACCTCTCAGGTAGTTGTTTTGGATTCTGAATACCCCTAAGGCTAATTAAGGTAAAAATGACCAATCTACATTGTCCTTTGCAAACTAATGAGTCTCATCAAATATTCACTCTCACATTAAATCTCTTACATTACATGGGAAAAACACATGGTCATCAAGATGACATTAGAAGCCTGGGTTCATGTCCAGTTCTAAGACTCACAAGCATAGACTAGGTTTTATGAGTATGTGACCACCTATCAATGGTCATAATGGATGTAAGACTTCTTAAAAACTAGTTTACCTACAATTAAATCATACACATCATACCATAGTTCCTTAATACTCTACCATTCATCCTTTCATTATCAATAAACTAGGTTTGTAAGTTACATTATTTATAGAGTGTCTTAGGTCTGAGACAAAGTAGTGAACACTTCCCCTATTAGTATGACCTAAAGGAGACCATAAAATAATTTTTAAACCCATGTTGACAATTTTACCAATTTTAAATGATTGATAACACTTATAGAGGCCTTAAACCTTCAAATTCTCAAAACTAGCTATAGGCATATCTATAAGTTGCATTGCTAGATTCAATAGGGCTTAAGAACATTGCCCAGCGTTACTCTATTAATTTTTACCTCTGAGGATCACATGTAATTGTGATATTATCACTCTAAGATTGATTTCAACATGTTCATATTCAAATTACACCTCAACATACCAACCAAACCTACATCTTTCATTAGCCTTGGCTAGTCCATCTCTTGAGTCAAACTGTAGGTGCTCATTTGGGAAACCAAGGGATTATTATAGGTGATGATACATATTTAACCATTTTAATTCACACTTTTTATTCTTCCTAAGGTCACTAGGGCCATCTCACACTTGAATGGATTCATTTATTCCCAGAGATCATGCAATCATTCCTTTACCATCAATGTACTAGGGTGTTAGTTGTATTGCTCTAAGTTCATTTTAGCCTAATGACATTATAGTTCTCTAAGTATTTCCATTATGACCTTGACTGAGTTTAAATCCTATTCAAACATCATTCTCACTCAACCTATAAATTTTCTTTTGTGTTAAAATGTTACCTCTAAGCCTAGGCTACAAGAATAAAGCTACTAGGTTGACACAAACCTCATAAACTTTCACCATGAGATGACACTGTGTGTAGTAGGATCCCTTTTCATATAAATTAAGTTAAAAATTCCCCTTATGTAGCTTTATTAAACATTTTACTGTAAACCTTTCTTCTAACCATGAACATTGATCTCATGTGTTTTATCCTTCTAAGGAGGTTTCACCATTTCAACAAGTAGTTATGAAATCTAACTTGTGGTTAGACCTAAAATTTTCATTTATTGAATCTCTTCCACTTTCTCAATATTTCAAGCCTCTAAGGTATTATCATTCTTGTACCTCTCCATCTAGGTTTGATTGTAGGTAATGGTATCATAGTTTTGAATACTTAGCCCTCTTCTTGAATTGGCAGAATATGTTATAGGCCTTGAAGGTGATGGATACCTATTTTAGAGATTATAAAATACAACTTTTCTCCACCATAAATAATTGACACCTCCAACCTATGAAACATACATTCTCAATATGCATTTTGCCTATAGATGATAATGAGGATACAAATCTATTATGACCTCAAACTAGATTTGCCTATATGATCAATTGAGAATAAAAATCACATTGCATGATAAGGGCATTCATTTCAAGTTGTTTTGCAAACTTTCACCTCACACCTTCACCTGTAACTATCAAAACACTATTATACATACCATTGGTATTTACTTCTAGCACAAGGATATGGTTCTACCTATCCTTATATAATCACACATGCAAAACTAGGTTGAGGCCAACATGAAATGGGTGGATATATTCTACAAGTCTATTTGCATCACTTGGTTCACATAGATCAATCTCCATAGTACAATTAGATGACAAAAAACTGAGACATTGGGGTTGCATAGATAGTTTGGATGTATTAAAAATATTAATGATTTTTCATACAACATAGACCATCAATATTTAAATTATGACCATGAAATGGAATCCCATAAGGACCTATAACCTCCTCCAAGTCTACTTACTCCAAATCCCCTTCTCTAGTCCATACCAGATGAAAATTGTTGACCCTTTTTGAGTTTTCTAAGAGAGTGATAAGATAGATGAAATAATTTGCATCCATTAGTGATCTATTGAAGATACCTGAGCCTAAAAATGATCTTTGGGGATGCCATGACACCTTCTTGAAGCACTTACACCTGAAGATAAGTTACCTCAATTTGTACAAATATATGAAACTAACTTTTTAGAGGTTATCTTCTTGTATTTTACATTGGACCTACAATATTTTAGTTTAAAATCCTTTTTCTAACATTTTATGACATGAAATGCATTAGCTTACTTCTTGACATTTGTCCTTTTGATGAGATTCATGTACAAATCCTTAAAATGACCAAAAAGGTGGCGTAAAAAGACATTAAGGAAATGGACAAATGTGACAAAGGTTAAAACATATGTATGACCCTCAAAATATGAATTAACCTCATTTATGACCATGTTGACTATTTTCAAACCTAGAGGACCTTATGGAGAAGTTTGAACATGCAGGGAGTTGATCCAATTTGACCCAAGGTAAAATTTTGGTCAATATTTTGGTGATTTCATGGGGGTAACATGCTTGCTATGTTAAAGACCAGTTGCCTTGACCTTCTATTGGGTAATAGAGTCACCCATATGATGTAATTGACACTGATATGCCTCTCAAAATACTCAAACTCACACTAAACACAATAATAAAAAACACATAGAATAAGAGACATACACACAAAATCACATAAAGGAAGAGACACACATGTGCTAACTAGGCACTCAGGGAAAAAACACTAAGAACTCACACCAAACAATGTACCCAATACTTATGGAAAACACACACCTTTCCTTATATATACAAGACCTTAAATCACTTGAGGTGAAGGACAACTTCTTCATTGCTTCAATTAGGGTCAAAGATAGTGCTTCTAAAATCACTAGTGCTACATGAAAACAAACCATCATAAAATGAATGTTTTCTAATGGAAACTTGATTATGGAGGTAATCAATTGTCTTGCCATTTTTGGAGCTTCTACTAATTGCAAGTGTATCAATTAGAAATAACATGAACATTCCATTTAATTTTCCTAGGTGTTTGTTTGACTTTGAATCTTGCTTGACCTTTATCATGTCCATGTGGCACTCCTCAATCTAATAATTAGGAGCCATGAAACCCTTCCCAACTTCAAATGTGTTTGAATCATGATATGTTCATTGTTGGGAGACCTCAAGGCTATCTTTTAGTTTACCAAAAAATTAATGGTCTACTAAAGTTGTTTCCTGCTTAGTAAAGACTTCATGCTCTTATTTTCACTCATTAGGTACCTAACTAGCATCATCATTAGGTCTACATTCTTTTTAAATAGGTGCAAACCTATTTACCTCTTCAAACTTATGCACTATGGCATTGAATTATTGCCACATATCATCTACCTTTTATTGAGTTTCATGTTCATGCATATTCCCCTCTTTGACAAGTAAATTTAATGCTCACTAGGACTCATACTTTGTTGCAAATAGAATATGAACATCATCCTCTATGTGCAAAAGGTAGTTACCCCATGCAGAATATCTTAGTGTCATTATAATTTGCCTCAAAAGTAAAATCACATTCTTCATGAAGGATATATGTACTAAGGCTAGTTTCTTTGATATGCTCAAATGGATCAAATCTATACTACTCAAATCCCCATTCATTAAGGTACAAATCAACTATGCCATCAAGACGTGTTAGAGGTTCTTGATCACTAGGACGATCTTCTTCATCACTAATATTGCAGTTCATATTTGATGTATAAGGCACATATATCTCTACATGGAATTGAGATATAAGTTTAAATTTGATTGATACTTTAGCATCATACCTAGTCCTAAATTCTATATAGGACCAATTTGAAGTCAAGTATCCTCCAATCTAAGCAGTAAAATCTCTTGATAAATAAAGGGCAAAGTGAGGTGGCACATCCACAACAACAAAATCTTGAGGAATGGTCAAATTAGTACAAACATGAAGAATGACTGTCAAACCTTTTATTATGCCAATTGTCTTAGTAGCTGACCCATCTAGTTGTAACACTCCCCTGTAATGAGGCTCATACTTCAAATTCAATTTATCAACTACTTGTTTAGGCATGACATAATTACTTTATCTATTATCAATCAAAAAATTGTGAACCAAATCATCTCCAATGATGATAGAGAGATATAGAGAATGAGTTTTATCTACTTTATCACTTTTGTTTGGTTGTACCTCACTATGATTTAATGTTTTTATCAAGGCTACCTCTTTCCCACTAGGTTGTTTGTTTGTCATCGTGTGAATATGTCCCTTTTACCTCTGTGGGTCATTTTACCTATTTCCATTGATCTTGTGCCTTTAACTTAACTCATCATTTTTAAAATAATCCTATGTGCACAACATGTCTTAGAGTATCATATATATGATACTCTAAGACATGTTGTGCACATAGGATTATTTTAAAAATGATAAGGAGTTAAGTTAAAGGCACAAGATCAATGGAAATAGGTAAATATGATACTCTAAGACATGTTGTGCACATAGGATTATTTTTAAAATGATAAGGAGTTAAGTTAAAGGCACAAGATCAATGGAAATAGGTAAAATGACCCACAAAGGTAAAAGGGACATATTCACACCATGACAAACAAACAACCTAGTGGGAAAGAGGTAGCCTTGATAAACACATTAAATCATAGTGAGGTACAACCAAACAAAAGTGATAAAGTAGATAAACCTCATTCTCTATATCTCTCTATCATCATTGGAGATGATTTGGTTCACAATTTTTTGATTGATAATAGATAAAGTAATTATGTCATGCCTAAACAAGTAGTTGATAAATTGAATTTGAAGTATGAGCCTCATTACAGGGGAGTGCTACAACTAGATGGGTCAGCTACTAAGACAATTGGCATAATAAAAGGTTTGACAGTCACTCTTTTATTTTAAATAATTTTAGAAGAATTATATATATATATATATATATATATATATTTATAATTCTTCTAAAATTATTTAAAATAAAAGAGTGGACCATCAAAAATAATATAATATTTGATTACCAAAGAGCAAGAACTAAAGCCAAGCACCAAACTTCATCATTCCTTCTACTTCAATTTAAGCTTCATTAAGTCATATCTTACGCACTTGTGACAAAGTTGTTTATCTTGGACTCTCATCACCACTTAAATCATATGAAAGTTTTAACTTGCAAGTAGCTAGATTAACACTTCTATGGAAAATAAGGTTCAATACCTTGTTTAAACTATTCTATTTATACTTACTAAAGTATGTGAAAGTCTAATTCTAATGTGTGAGATGCATAGTTTATAATGTCACTTTGCCAGTTACCTAAATTCATAACCCATTATTTATTTTGAGTACTAAGCTAGGTCAAATAGGATAATCAAAAATTTAAGCAATTTTGTTTATTGAATTAGGAAACAAAAAGAACAAAAATATCATAAAAAGGAGGTGAACCAATCATAGAAAAATCAAGTTTCACAACCCTGCATAGGACAAACTCGATGAAACAAAGATAGTCTTGATGGTAGATATTTGTCCAACATAAATTTTACCATAAAAAACATGTGCACAATGTAATTTGTTCCAAGAGGATATAGAGGTCAAATTAGAGTTTAGGAGGAGTATACAATCAACCTACACAATCATATTCTACATCCAAACTCTCAAATTTTTGTTATAGCAATAAGGTGTGATAGTTTCTTATCCTTTGTACTTACTTTTCATATCTTAGTTCATTTATTGCTTTAACTCATTGCTATTATTATCTAATTGGATAGATTTGAAATATGCACTTTCATAGATATATTATTATATCTATTCATTACAATCATTTATTCTTTATTTTGTATAAGCCTAAATTAGAGGAAATAGTGTATAACATGTTATACAACAATGATATCATCCTCAAAACCAAAAAAAATAAGGATGAACCAAAATGAGCTTGTGTGAAGGTGATGAGTTCCTCAAAATATATCCATTAACATGAGAGCATGAGGGGGCAATGATTGCCTCAATATACTCACTAGGTCTAAATTTAAAATATTTTACATGATTGGGTAGGATCATGGATTCTTGGAAATCAATATAAGGGATGAGTGAATTAGTTGTATCTTTTGATCTTCTTTTATCACAATCCCAAGGGCCAAGATCTATTAGAATGACCTAGACCTTCCCTTTGTAATCAAATTGAACATTATAGATAGTAGTGAAAGAAAATAATTTCAAAGTAGTCATCTAGGGACTGCTTAGGCTGAGATAGTATGAAAGATCTTGATCCAACACAAGGAACTCATCCTTGATGGGTTTAGATATGAATTATAATTCTTTAGTAAATTGATAGTCGAAGAGTTGAGCATGTGTCAAAAAAAAATTGAAGTCATGTCTCGCTACTCTCTATTGGTGGATCCTTAGTATGACTCGAACCAATAGCGATGTTAATATCAAAGTTTTTAGCATGATTTGAACCAATAATATTAACATCCCTATGGATGAACTAATCATCAGGGAATTCAGAAGAGGAATCATAATATTAGGATGATGATGATGGTGATTAATATTGCCAATTATTTTTGTAAATTTTCATGATCAAGGTAAGTTTTTGTGAAGAAATCCAATTTGCAGTTAGGTGGGGAAATAGGATAATATTATGAGGATTTAAATTCCTTTTCTATGGAGTGGCATTTGAAATAAGATTAGGATCCATGTCAAAGATATAATCTCAATTACAAGTGTGGATTTCAAATTCTTCTAATTTAAGTAATTCATGTAAGGATTCCTTATGATAAACAGGCTAATGTTTGAATAAATCCCTTTATGGAATTCAAATCTCATGCAGGAGTAAACATTTTAAAGAGTTGGGTGTCATTAAATCATCTTGTAAAAGTGGACATCTAAACACCAACAATGAGCAAACTCAGAGTTAGACTCATTCTTATCTTGTTTCATGGTGGTTGTGAAGGAATGGATGATTGGATCGAATGTCCTAGCAACATCAAGACTGAAAATTTTCAATGAAAATTTTGTAACTATCCAAATAATCAATATGAATATGTTATAACCATTGAAGGGATTTTACTTGCAATGTTTGGGGAGAAATCTTAAGCAAGAGTTCATCATCATTCCCTCAATCCATTTTTGTCATTATAAATGTAATAATATGTTTTAAATATTTTTGTTTGGTGTCTCATTGAACTTAGGAAGTTAGTGAGAAGATTAAGCATGGGAAGGAATCTAATCTTAGGAGAATGAAAACATATTCTAAGGGTTAACCCATGGTGTATTAATGTCTAACCATAGCATGAGAAGATACCCATCCTCATTCCCTTGAAGATATTTGTTTCTTCATTGAACCTTTAATTTGAGTGGAAATACACTCAACAAGTTTATCTTCATGAGGAAGGTTCCTACTGAATAAAAACCTTATGCTCAAAATAAGGATGCTCATCCAAATACACTATATGATGCATAGATTAGTTTATTTAAAGTCTCTATGAGGTGGTATCATATGATCCCTAAACTCTTAAAAAGGAGGATAACATAGACAATAAGGCTTTTTGTAATTTCTATGCTTATAATGATAATCATCTTTTTATTCAGAGGTAGAGACTTTTATAAAAATAGTAGGAGGGGTAATGACAATCATGACATTTATTAAGATGCTCTCTATTTTCATGAACCATATAATGTTCTCTTTGAGGTGAGAGTCTCCTTCAATTCTAAGGAGGGGAAGAAGGTTCTCAATGCATATTAGGAGGAAAGTCCATGTCATCGCCACCCCCTCCCCATGATACATTACACAATGGTCAAGAGTTGGGAAATCCATACTTTGACTTAAATGGATGCTATAATTCTCACTAATATGGAAAGTTCTTTTCTACCACAATTAGAAAATTGACAATTGAGTTGAAGTATAAATTCTTGAATACACTACTACATTTAGACCAGAAAAATATATTAATTGATATTTTTTTTGACATTATTGTAACTTTTGAAAGTCACAACACCTTGCACTTATATTTTTAATAACATCACTAATTTGGATTTTTTATTTAAGACTTTCTCATATGTCATTGTGTGCCACTTTTATTCATATCCCTAAATTTTTCTATTGTCTATGTTGTTGCTAATTATGAATTTGTTGTTGCAAATAATTCATAGTAGTAATGTTTGATTATCTTTTTATGTTACAAAATTTATAATAATAATTAGAAAATACTTATGTCATAATTAGTGATATATGTAGGCAAAATGGTTTTAAGCCTTTATTTTAATTTTAGTGTGTGTGTGTATAATACATATGATGAAAAACCACACTTAAGACTTAAAAAATATTCAATCCCAATTTATATATATTTATTATGATTATAGTATTTATGTGATTAGAGTACCTTGTAATGTCATTTTCAAAAACACCAAAGTGAAACAGAGAGAGACAACCATGCCAAATGACTCATTTTATAGAGAGTGATAACATGTATGGAGCCATCCACATTAGCATTAATTGGTTATAATTTTAAATTCCATTTATATTTATGTTATTACCCTATCATCTTGTGTGAGCATCCTCTTAGTTTGTGCTAAAAAATGAGAAAAATGTTATGACAAACATATACGAAAATGTTGAGGAATACAAAAGATACCTTAATTATTTGACCAAATTTATACATGGGTTGTGAGGAGTACAAGATGAAATAGTCTTGTAGACACCTAAAATCAAACACTTAATGTCGATATTAACTATCTTAATAATCCATACTAACATCATCCTAAATCATCTAATCAATATTCTATTCGCACTAACATCCCTATCCATCATTATTCCTCCCCTTGATCAATTAATTATTTCTTCTGTAATCACATACATTCCAATAAAATCTATATCACTTCTTATTAGTTAATTAATTAGGTAATCTTATTCTAATGAAAAATTTCATGGATTTTGGAATATCCCTATTTTCATAAATCAATAAATTATATTTTCCTCACATTTTCCCACAAATGAATTTTTAATTTATTTATAATCTTCATACAATCTCTTTTTCAAAAAGGCATGTCATAAGCTCATGCCTCATCCATTCCTCTTACACTCCATCTCTTGTCTTACACACTCCACCCCCACATTTATGGGAGGGAGTACTAATCCCCATCCATTGATCTCCCATCTCATCCAACGGTCCACATCAGTTCAAAAAATCTATAAATAAAGGGCTCCCCCTCCATTCTTAGCAAGTCCTAATAACACAACAAAGTGTTTCCCTTTTAGAGAGTCATTCATATATCAAACCCATCATTGATCAATATAATTATGCATTTATTAATGGAAGATGTTGTTTGTTGATAATGCACATCCACCAAGAAGCTTGCAACTACATCCAAGCACATCATGAATTTGGCAAGAGAATTATAAGAAGGTATAAAAATTGTGTTTCTTTTTCTTTTTTTAATTGTATTCTTATTAGTCTTGCTCAATCCAAGGACATGTTCTTAGGTTAGTGGTAGTATTTCAATTTGAGTTTTAATTTCTACTAACAAAGCTTACATTTATCTCATGATGTTACATTTAACACACCTGGTGGGACTACAACCCACAATCAGCATCAACATCCATTTATTCTCTTTTTAGTCTAAAATTAAACACTAATTTGTACCAAAATTCTTCACTTTTATTCAAAAATATTCTATGTTTTTATCTGATTTTCTTGGTAGAAATGTTCTACATAATGGTAAAATCATAAATGAAAGTGGTAGAATAATCAAATTTGTGTCAAAATCACCCAAATGATGAAATCACAACAATATTGGATAAATAGCCAAATGGGTGATGAAATCACCTAAATGGAAGAAACATGGCCCATTTCACTAGAAAGGTGGTTTATGATAGCAAAAACATGGTTTTTTTTGTTTGTGTTTGTAGGGATCAATGGAATCACTCTATGTTTTGGCAAAACTATGGTGTAAGATGGCAACATCATTTATATTTTTACTAAATTTTTATTTTACACATTCAACAAAAAAATAGGGTTCCTATTAGTGAAAACACTCTACACAATAGCGAAAATAAGATTAGTATTGGAAAAAACATTTTTTTTTACTTTTTGTTTGTTGATTTTCTAAAATAGTGAAAATTTTATTGGTAATAGCAAAATGTTATTAATAGTAGTGAAAAAGTTATTGGTAGTAACAAAAAGTGGTTAGTATTAGTATAATTACTAACTTATCAATGAAAACGTGATTTCTATTTTTTATTTCTCTATATTTTCTACAGACTGGTGAAATCACTCTATGTAGCAATGGAATCAACCTAAACAATGATGGAATCATAGACAAAGAGTTAACCAAATCAATGCAAGACCTACATGCTTGTCAAATATCAAACCTAAGGCTTCTTATTTGTTTACTTTTAGGTTCTAAACCGTCAAAGTCAAAATCAATCAAACAAAAATTTATAACATTTCATTTTAGTGTTGTAAAAATGAATATACATTTTGGATTTGGTGCTTAAAATGAAATTTTTCATTGTTTTACTTGAGTGTATGTGTTTTTATGTGATAGTCTAAGTGTGCATGCTCTCTCCTTGCCCATTTTTTATATCCTGGGTGATCAAAATCATTTTGGTTGTCTTCCTCATCCTGAAGTGAAAGCTATGTATGCTCTCTTCTTACCTTTTGTGGGACCTTAAGGATCACAAATAGTTGAACTCATATTTTTTATTTTTTGCTATGTGACTTAGACCTTGATCCCCAAGCTTAAGTCCTTAATTTTTTATGACTGGGACTTCATCCCCTAATGTACAAACTAACCCCATGTTTTGAAAGGATATAAAAATTGATGGAGGAGTTATCGTTCCTTACTAAGCAGTTACTTGTTTTAAGTGCATCATGAAATGAGGGTCTTTCATGCTCAAATATAGAGGTCCTTGACAACACCCCTCAAGGATAAAATTTTATTATCATCCACTAAAATATTATGGATGGAGTGGTCATGAAGGGATTAGACCTTCTCATGAATCATGTTATCACCCTCTTCCATGGACTTGGGCCCCATCGTACTGCAAAGTGTATAGGGGACACCCCTAATTGAGCTTGTTTTGCCTAGTTTAAGACTATTTGGCTACAAACAAATATCATAATAGGGAAAAAAATATTCTTAAAGATTACTTACCACATATAGATGTTTGGTAAAGGTTGGAAGACAAACCTAGTCGCCACTTTGTGTGAGTAGATTGGTGAGTTATTAGTTGTGGTGTACACCCTTATTTACTAAACATAGGGCTTGTCACTTGTGTGTTTATTGTTTGATTTATATTGAGACTTGTATTGGTTGTAAACCTTAAACATTTAAAACAAAATCAAAATCAAATCAAAACATCAAGTCAAAAAAGGTCAATTTTGACCAAAATTAAGTCAAACATTTAAAAGTCTAATAATCTAATCAACTTTGACCAAACATCTAAAGTCAAACATCAAGCTAAATTTCACCAAATCCCATTCAAATAGTCAAATATGGTCAACTTTGACCAAAATCTAATCAAAAGTCAAACATCAAATCTAGTCAACTTTGACTAAAGTCAAATCATGTTTACTTTAGCCAACTTCAAATGTCAACATTTAAAGTCAAATTTGACCAATTCCAACATCAAAAGAAAATTTGGTCAACTTTGACTAAGTCCAACCAAAGTCAATATATGGTTAACTTTGACCAAGTCAACTTTCCAAGGTTGACTAATCAAATCAAAAGTCAAACCAAAATCAAAGCATCAAGTCAAATGCAAAAATTCAACATCATGTCAACTTTAACAAAATCCAATCTAAAGTTAAAATCTCATCAATTTTGATCAAATCAAATGTCAACAATCAAATCAAGTCAACTTTGACCATGTTAAATATAATTCAAAATTCAAACATCAAGTCAAATTTGACCCAAGTAAATAAATCAATTCAAATTAGGTTTATTTTGACTAAGCCCAATTAGTGCAAATCAAATAGCATCCCAATTCAAATCATATCCTCATCTTTCTATTCAATTTCTCACCCTTGTCAATTGGGAATGATAAAATCAAAACATCCATCTTTTCTCTCAACTTAATCAAATCTAACATGACCAATCAATATCCAATTTGAGCTTAATCATATCAAACATCAAATCAAATTTGAAATCAATTTTAATAAAATCAACATCAAACATCAAACATCAACCATCAAATCAATCCAAAACCTACACATCCTGAGTCATTGTAACATCCCCATTGGGATTTACTTAGAATAACATGAATTTTTTTAATTTAATCAATGTATCCCTTCATATAAAACACTCTAAGTATGTTAATTATAAAATAAGCATGTAACATCTATCTGTCACGAATCACTATGATTAGCTGAAATAAAACATAACTGAATATAGAAAGTAATTATATATTTTCCAAGCATGACTAATACAATAATATAGCCACTACTATCAATGTACAAATAATTAAATAATTACAATTCATCAGGGATAATGTTTCAATAGTCATAAATATAATACAAGATACAAGATGCAAGGCTCCATGGAGCATGAGTTTTTCAAACTCCAGTATCTATGGCAATCTCAAGTGTTGTCTCCAAATAAGTACTATTATGGGGAGGGAGAGCATCATTCAAGTGGTTTTACACACCAACCATAGACCATCTATACCCCACACAATCCCCTAATCATGGAATGGCCCTCCCTTCAAGAATGGATAGATAGTGATAGTGCAAGAATCTAGAGAGATAAGTTAGTACTCATGTGTTGTAATATTACTAATACATGATGTGTACCATAAATAAAATATGTTATAAATGTAAATCATACATATAAAATGACAATGTCTAACTAATATTGCTTTGACTAAAGTTTTCAATAGTTATTGATCTTTAGGATCAGTCAATTTCATACACACCACTTGATCAGATTACCTTCATCTAGTATTGGTGATGCTTATAAGCTAATGAAATCCATCTCACTACTTAGTACCATCAATATGAGATTTGGTTAACATGAATATAACCAATAGATTCATATATATTACTTCCTACTAGCAAGCACAAAATATACTAAACAAAAAAAAAATTCAAATACACACATTTAGTCTGTCAAACATATTAATGAATATCTATTATATAATTTATCACATAAATAATAAGCACAAAAGGTACAGTTTATACCAATTGGGTATAGTATATAATTAGATTGTATATTCAAATTTATGTAAGTAGATTAAAACATAGTGCATTCTATGATGAACAACAATATCATAGTCTATCATTTTTTGGTACACACAACTCAATTTCAAATAGTCAATCATAATAAAGAAAGTCATAATTTTCATGACAACATAATCTTTCATTTAAACAACTTATTATATTTTTAGGAGGTGATATAGATAGTGTCATATACTTTAAGAATCTATGGCTTAGTTTTTTAAAATCAATATCACTATAAACACAGGCACTCATTACAATGCACTAATATATTCTAGTGTATATACATATTAATATACTCATAATAGGTATCGCACACAAATTTTCAAACAATATATAAAAATTGTATGTAAATGCCAATAGTCATTTGCAAATCTAGTCAAGGACTTCATAAGATTTCAATAATCATCATACTTTTCTTATTCATAATTACATTCATGAATCATCGAGATATTAATATAAAGTGAGTATTATAGTCAATAGACCTTTTATATCAATATTTTTATCTCATCATTTAGTGTTAGTTCTCAAAATAAATCAAATTAACATTTAATTCATAAGACATTTGCATGGTTTCTTTATGTGTTTGGACCCTACAAGATTTATTGCATATTATCATATATATTGCTACAGGTTCAACTTTGTCAACTTGTTTTAAATTTTATGCTTCAAAATACATTACTATCATCTATAAAAAGTTCAACCCAAACTTAACTAAAATATAGACTTGGCTACTATAATTATAAATACTATAAGTATATAAATAAAACATATATATTTCATCATTATTCTATTCATGTCAACATATAAACCATTCATATATATTCGCATTGTTCAAATAACTAATCAAACACAATCCACTCCCATATATATCTTCTCATGGTTTTGCAAAACAAATGAAATTGGTTCATATATAAATACCCCTCAGTTTTGATAAAATAAATGTACCCAATCATACATTAAAACACCACGGTTTTCTATCTCATTATAAAACATAATAGATAACATAGATTACCATTTTGATGAACATTAAACACATAGTCCATACTCCTTTAGCTATGTAGTTTTATAAAACAAATTTATATTTATGTATACATATATAGTCTCATAGTTTGGAAACAACCAATATATACTCAGCCTTATATATTCATTACCATGGCCTATAGAATAAAGGTGCATCGTATGCATAGGTATGTATTTGTAGTTTTTAACTCTTTCAAATTTACACTCACCAAATTAAATATATGGTAAAATGTAAATAACAAATGAAATAACATGTAAATCATACCTTAATAAACATGGCATATGAGTCTCTTACTCATATATTTAGACATTTGAATAATCCATATGTTATAACTTCTCCTCTATCACTCTATTGAGTCTAAAATGTTTTTGTGTGATTTACTTTATCCCACTATGTGGTATTAGAATATCTAATTATGTAATTATTTAACATTTATCTATCGATATCATACCTGGGAATATTTTGAATCTTACTATAATTGTTAAAATGTGATAATAGTGATATGTAATGTAATTATATAATATGTTATGTTTTTATGTGGAATATGTCGTGCACGAGGTAAATAATTAGTTATTAACATGTATCAAAAATCACAATATTATAAATCTAACTATGTAACATCCAACATCTATGGAGAAGATAGCACTATGTGGTATATATATATATATATATATACTTTTAAATGATAAACCCATAGACAATTGGTATATACACTCTTACTATTGGATTATAAACTATACACAGTTTATACGTATATATTCTCAAATTTGGAAATCAAACACACAAAGTTCATTATTTAAATGTAAATCAGACACCAAACAATTACAATTTTTTTCTTATTTTAAAACAAATAACATCACTAACCTTAGCATCTAGATGTTGTCAGAAGCTTCATGCCTTCCTTTCCTCTGTTCTACTTCCTTCCCTTATCTGTTCACTTAGCTTTTATTCTCTTCCACATGTTGCATGTTTCCTTCTCCAACTCGTGCTCACCTCTCACCTTCCCTTATTCCCTTCTTATCCTTCCCTACTTCATGTTCCACTATTTGCTTCCCTTATGTCATTCACCTCCTTATCACTACTCCTTATGCAAGCAAAAGCTCCTTAATTTTCTATTTTTATCCAAGCTTTCATAAGCCGCCAAGCTTTTCTTCTTTCTTTCTTTGCATGACGTTCTTTCCTTTTTCATCCAAAGCAAAATCTCACCACTTTTTCCAAAAAAAATTAATCCTTACTTTGTTAATTTTATTCCATTTTTGTGTTTTTTCTTTGGATTTTCCCTTATATATATATATATATATATATATATATATATATATATATATATATATATATATATATATATATATATATATATATATATATATATATATATATTCTTAATTATAATACAATGTAATGTAATTGCTAATTATAACCCAATTACTAATTATAATACAATTGCTTTTTTTTCTTAATTATAAATATCCATTACAATATAGTTTTTTACAATCATCATGACTTAATGATAATATTATTAATATAAAGTCAACTATATTCATTTTAACAATAATTTGTATTTCACACAATTATTATACCAATCCTAATAGTATTAAAAAAACAAATTTTTTGTGTCATTATGACGTTATCTATATCTTTTGTCATATATATATATAAAGGCCTTAAGCCACATAATGGTATTTCTTTATATAATAAAGATAACAAGCTAATGTTATCAAACATTACTAAGACACGATGGTTAGGTTATATGTGGTCGTAACTAGATACTAATCATGCAAATTTGGGTTTTCATAAGCATTAACAATGATGGATTCAATAACATAACATAATCATACTACAACATTATACATCCAATCTACATATAATATCCACAATTTAATCACACAAGATTAATTCCACATAAGTATTAAACTGAACTAACATGCATAAAAAATTATTTAAGTGCAGAAAACATCAAAAATGAACTAACATTATCAATTCAAACTATGCATAAAATGAGTGTCATCTAACATGGTGTGTGTAGGGGTTCTATCCATTCCTCTATCATCCCCCAACACTTCCATCTATGCCACCCTCTCTGATGATGCTCTCCCTCTATCATACTCTAAGGGATGAATCTCTCCTGCATCAAACTCATGACAAGAAAGTAGTTATCCCATAACATCATGATATATATCATAAAATATTTTTGTGACATTAATAAATATAATCATAATGTAAATATTATACAATATGGTTAACTTATAGTAATGAAATCATAAAATCAAAGCAACATACAATTTTCCTATAATAGCATATGACTTATAGCTTAGTTAAAATTTAATCAAATCAAATTACCAACCATAAAAATATATGGATATCAAGTAAATTTTCTTAATGAGAAATCAAGATGTAACATCCTTTCCCCCTAAAGCTGGTCATCATTATGATGACACTTATTTAAATATAAGTTCTGAATTAAAATATTGTTTAGCAAGAAAATGTCATAGTATGAAGTAATAAATCAAGTAAATAAATGTAGAAATTACATGTATAACTCATCATAGTCCTCCCAAGTAGCACTATCCTTAGAGTATTGGTCCCACAAGACCTTGCACTGTGATGTCTCTCTATTATGCAAACAAAGTTTACATGTGTCAATTACTCTAATTGGTTCTACCATGACCATTCTGGGATACAGAACCTGCAAAACATTCTAATCTAACACATGTGAAGTATTAGTTGTATAATTTTTAAGATAAAATACATAGAATACATTATGTAATAGATCTAGGGTTTGTGGTAATTCAAGCATAGATGCTATAATATTTACCACTTTTAAAACCTCAAAGGGTCCCACATATCTCAGTGAAAATTTCATTGACATCCTAAATTTAATCAAGCTCTTCTACGACTCAACCTGCAAGATTACTTTATCACCTACTAAAAACTACCTATATGTTCTCTTTATATTAACATAACTCTTATACCTATCATTGGCCTTGACCAATCTCTACCTAATTGATCTAACTTGATCTTCCATTTTTGAAAACATCTCAATTCCAAAGACTACTATCTTCCAACATGTTCCAACTGATTGGCGTCCTACACCTTCTTCCATGAAATGCTTCAAATGGTGCCATATTCAAAGTTGATTGGTATGAGTTATTGTAAGTGAACTTAACTAACTTAAGATAATCATCCCACTTATATTGTTGATCCATGCAATACATATGAAGAATATCCTCTAACACCTGATTAACTTGCTTAGTCTAACCATTAGGCTCTGAGTGATATATAGTGTTGAAGTTTAGTTAAGTACCTAAAGTTGAACTCATAGTTAACTAAAACATATAAGTCATCTTTAGATCATGATCTGAAATGACCTTCTCTAGGAATCCATGCAACTGATAAACTTCCTTTATAAACCTCTTCACAAGAGTAGGTACATCATCTATCAAATTTATTGGTATAAAATAAGCTACCTTGATTGGTTTTTCAACTAATACCAAGATCATGTCATGCCTATTTTGTGACAGTGATAAACCTTGGATAAATTCTATACTGATCACCTGCCACTTCCATTTTGGTATATCATGTGGATATAACAATCTAGCTAGTTGTACATGTTTAGATTTCACTTGTTGATATTCTAAACAATGTGACATAAATTATGTTGCATCTTTATTGATTCCCTTCTGGAAATAAAGTAGTAAAAGTTTTGCCATGAGCTTGGTTAATTCTAGATGTCTTGAATATGGATCAATGTGTGGTTCTTTTAGCACTATGATCCTCATATTTTTCCTATCTGGTACATATATACTTCCATTGTATCACAAAATACTATCATTCTCTAATATAAATCCTTTATACCTAGGATTCTAAGCATTCTCAGATAATGTTTTTTGGACTTGATTGTAAAACTCATCTTCTAGTAAAAATTTGATCACTCAATCCCTGAAACTACTCCTAATAGTAGCCATAGATGTTATGTACCTCCTATGACTTAGGGCATCAACTACTCTATTTTCCTTGCCTTTAATACATTTGATATAAAAGTCATAATCAAATAATAACTCTAACAAACATCCTTAATGAGCATTTAGATTTGGCTAGGTGAAGATGTACTTGAGTCGCAAGTTATCCATCTTAAACTCAAATGGTTGTCCCAACAAATAATGCCTCTAAACTTGCAAAGCATGCACTATTGCTTCAACTTCTAGGTTATGAGGGGAATATTTCACCGCATAAGTCTTCATCTTTCTTGATTTATAGGCTACCACTATACCATCTTGCATAAGGATTCCTCCCAATCCATCCCCAAATTCATCTGTGATCATTAAAAATTGACCATTGGGGTCAGGAACTCTTAGCTTTGGTTTTGAAGTAAGCTTTCTTTTCAATTTCTAAAAAGCTACTTCATACTTATCTAACAAGATAAAACTTTAATTATTTCATTACAAAGAGGTAATCAGATTAGCTATATTAGAAAAATTTGGAATGAACTTCCTATAATATCCCACTAATCCCATGAAATTCTTACCTCGTAGACATTCTTTGGTGTTATCCACTCCATAATGGCTCTTATCTTTGTTGGATCATAGAAATAACATTCACAAAGATAATATGTCTTAGATATTGCACTCTCTTTTAGAAAAATACACACTTGGAAAACTTGTCATATAACTTGTGCTTTTGCAACCATTGCAAAACTAGTTCCAAATGTTGAAGATGCTCTTCTTCATTATTAAAGTATATAATAATATCATCAAGAAAGACCAAAATAAAATGATCTAAATAATCTCTTAACACACTATTCATGAGATTCATGAATGTTGTCAAAGTATTTTTTAACCTAAATGGTAACACTGTGAACTCATAGTTCCCATAATGAGTTATAAATGCTATTTTAAGAATATCATCATCCCTTATCTTTAGCTATTGGTGTCCTTATCTAAGATAAATCTTAGAAAAGATCATTTCCCCTCTCATATAATCAAAAATATCTTCTATATGAGGTAGTAGATACCTATTTTTGATAGATGCCTTATTCAACATTCTATAATCTATGCAAAGCCAAAGAGTACCATCTTTCTTCTTGATGAAGATAATGTTAGGTTGTGGAGCTAAAAGCTTCACCAATGCAAACAAGGGAGGAGGTTGCTAAGTGTCACAGTCACCAGCGTCGGTTAGGCCGACTGACATCGACCAGTGGTGGACAGAAAGGCAACCGATGTCAGCAGGAGTCGGCTGACGTCGATCACCTCCAGGCAGACAGGGACCAACGTCAGTCGTCGTTGCGGTTCTAGAACTGCTCGTTACATGGATAGTTAGTTAACAAACTGAGTGTTTGCATGTTAAGGGCTAATTATAGTCTCGAGCTGTGGATCTAATTATTGTAATTAGATGTCTAATTATTGTATGCATGGGATCTATATAATAGACTCATGCGTTGTATTGTAAAGTGTGCTAGAGAGTAAGAGAGCAAAAATTAGCTCCTTCAGAGTGAAGAGAGCAAGGTGTGTTCCTCCTAGTTCCACAGTAGTGCCAAGCATGGGTGCTAGTTTGGAGAATCAGTAGGATTATTCATGTATGTATGATCTTAGTCAGCAGGTGTGCAAAGGCCAAGTTTGGAGATTTGCATGGTAAGTAAGATCATTGATTTGTAGATGATTGTGTATGTTTGATCTAGGTTTGTAGGTGTTGCAAGAACCAAGTTGATTTGCAGGTGGCAGCAAGATCAGTGAGATCACAACACAACAGGTAGCAAGATCATGAGGGATCTACTTGGAGTATGGTGAGTACTCAGGTTGTTCTGTACATGGAGTACATGTGGAAGTAAGATAATTTGAGTTGTAGGTTATTTCAGGTTCATGGGAGATCTACTTAGAGTATGTGGAGTACTTGTGTACTGGCAGTAGTGGATACTAACTAGTGGTACTAGCAGTAGTGGATACTAACTGGTTAGAGGTGAACACCAACTCTATGTTTGAGTTGTGTGTTGGGACCATTTTTGGTGAGAGGGATAACTCTTGAAGTTGAATTATTGAACACTTGGTGTGGGAAGCCTGTAAGGTGGAAGAGTGTGGCGTCTCTTCATTGTAATTCTTTTTTGGAAGAGTATTAATACAAGTTGTGTATTGTCCCTCATATTATGTGTTATTTCTGAATTCTAGTTACTTGTGATTCTAGTTGAATTCCGCATTTAGTTGCTAATACAAAAGTAATCAATTGTGTGCTTCCAGATCCTAACAGATAATTGGTGCACCCTGTGGTGACACACTTGTCCTACTCAACCTTTTTCATAATAATTTTTAGATTTGAACCTTCAATTCAATTAATTTAGTGCTTTTCATTCTGTATGGTGCCTTAGACTATGGTTTTGATTTAGGTATGATATCGATAGAGAAATTAAACTCACATTGAGGAGGCAATCCTTGAAATTCCTTTGAAAACACATCATGAAAATTTTTAAGGAATAGATAATCTTCAAGGGATAGTTCTTTAAATTCCTCCATTTAATTTATATTGATGATAAATGCTTGGCACCCTTTTCCTTGATCCTTCTTGAGTTGCATTGTATAAATTTACCTAAGCCTCAACTTTCTTTTCTCACCTTGAATTTGTGTCTGATTTTTAAAATCGTCTAAACACTCAACCTTCTTCAAATAGAAGTCAATCTTGGATTTATGATTTGAAAACTAATTGAACCCTAAGATCATATCATATGACCCTAGTGATGCTACGTAAAGATCCACTATTGTTATGAATTTGGGTAGCCTAATCTCTGCTTGAACAAAACACTTGTCAACCTTGACCTTGAACTCATTCCCATATTGTACTGACCATGCATTTACTTTTACCCCAATTTTTCTAAATAACTTATTAAGAATTTTAAGAGCTATAAAAAATTATGTAGCCTATGTATCTATCAAAATGTAAACTAGATGTTCCAAAATACCTGATAGATCTATGGATGAAGCTTGGAATTCAACTTGTCGAATATCAACTATCACATGAATGAATTGATAAAAAATTCCCTTCTGAGGAGTAGAACCTTTCTTATTTGACTTATTGGCCTTTTAGGCCAAAATTGGCCACCCATATTCAAAACCCAATCACATGTCTATATGTTTGGTTAGATCTAGTATACATTTTCATTCAGAAGAAGTTTTATATACAAAACCCATAGTAAAAGCATAAGTATTAATTCCTTCAAAAGATTTCTTTTGGGTTTTGTTCAAGTAAGATTTATTTCATGTTTTGTTCAAGTAAGATTTATTTTGGGTTTTGTTTAAGTATTATTTATTTTAGGTTTTGTTCAAGTAACATTTCTTTCAGGTTTTATTCAAGTATTAATTATTTCAGGTTTTTCTCTCAAGTATGAATTACTCCAAGTTTTGTTTAAGTGTCAAATTCTTTTAGATAATTTTTCTGACACAAATTTTTTAAAGGGTAACTTACAACTTTTCTGAAGGAATTGTTTCAGACATTTTGTCCAAAATAACTTTTTTGAAGGAATTATTTCTTTTTTTGAAGGGTATCTTTTGTCGAGAAAAGACAACTTCAATTTTTATGAGGGACACTTTCCTTTTCAAAAGGTGCTTACAAATTTTTTGGTTTTTTTTAAGTTGAAGGACATTTACCTTTTTGAAAGGTAACTTATAACTTCTGAGAGGTTCATTAAAAATTTTTTGAAAGGTCTACTTGCATTCCTAAAAGGTCTACTTGCATTCCTGAAAGGTCTAGTTGCATTTTTGAAAGGTCCACTTGCATTATCAAATGATCATTTTCAATATTTCAAAGGGTATGTGATAAATTTTATGAAGGGTATCTGTAGGAGGCCGAAGAGAAAGAGACAAAAAATCCAAAGGGTTCATCTCCAAAAGCCAAAAGACAATTGTAATTTTTTTTTAAGGTCACTGGCAAAACCAAAGGGACATTTAAATAAAGTCAAAGGGTCATTTTCAAAAAGTCTAAAAGAATTCTTTTGGAAATATTGTCTAAGGAATTCTTTCAAAGAAATTGTCAAAAGATAAAAAACTTGAATGAATTCTTTTGAGAGAATCATCCGTGGACAAAATGTCAAAACAAAAAAGCTCTAAAGAAAAGAATTATCTGTGAGAAGAGATATCTGAGTACATTTCCTTCAATAAAAAAAGTCAAAATAAATACTTGAAAGGTGATGGCTCATAGAACATCAATTTCAAGTTACAAGGAATAGTCATTGTAGTTAAAAATAAAAGTGTGAGAACCTAAAGATAGATGAGAAGATGATAAATGGTGAGATCCTGAGCAATTGTGTATAACAAGAAAAAATAGGTAGGTCAATGGTTTAAGTTGTTACACCATTTCATAGCTTGATGAGCCAACAAAGAGCAGCTAATGTCAAAACAAATTTCTAACAGTTGAGCCCATTTATAGTAAATCATAGTTTGAGACATCTTGATTTTACTGGTATAACTATTGAAATCATCTTATAGAATGTATAAAAACTATTCCTATTCTTAGTTGACACATGTCTGATTGATCTTTCATTTCATTTGTTTGACCTCCCTTCCAAAAATAATATATATATATATATATTCTTTCTACTCTTTTAAAGAGCTTCCACTAGTTATTGGGAAAACTTTGACTAGATTTGTATGTGAAAAACTCTTGAAAAAATAATACAAGTTTTACCACTCACATATTATACTATTGTATATCATTCCAAATCATGTTGTTCTTGTTTAGTGAAAGTTTATCTTTTCTAACCTGTTATCCTCGATTACCTACCCAATGTGAAGAAAGAGTATTGTTACAGGGCCTTGTAAGTATTTTTTCTTAAGTGTATAGACATTTTAGAAGATTTTTAAGACTATATTCTTTCTTGGAATTGTATGTTACTCTCTTGAATGTCGAATGCTTTTTTGAATCTAACACATGAAACACTGATGTGATAATGCATAAAGAGTTGTGAGTCTTGTGTGAGGAAACTTTGTTGGTCTTTAAGTGGTGATTTCAATCAAGTGAGAAGATATCATATATTGGTGCATCATTACTTGCTTTATTAGTGTTTTCTTTCTCCCTTTTCATATACAGTTGATAGATTATAAAGAGCTTTAAAGGTGCATCAAGGGGAGCTAGCCTTTAATCTAGAGATTCATCTCAACAAAATTGACACCCACATCAAGAGAGATGATTCTATTTTTTTGCTTGGATGAGGAGATCTGAGCATTTCTTTAAGGGTGAAAATACAAGCATCAATAATTTTTGGCATGCCTAGTGGGACCTCTAAGTCCTAGAAGATTATTCAAGACGGGTGCTAGTCTTGACATAGTTGTAGATAAAGAAGCATCTACATTTAGTACCTAGTAACTCCATTGAAGAATTTAAGTCTTTAGTTGATTACCAATCCTTCTTTCCATGCCAAAGGTGACCACAAGGTTTGCTACTAAAGGTGTACCCTTCAAGTGTATAGAATTACCTCCATATTCCACCAAAAGGTTCAAGTTTGTCAATACTCATCCTTACAAAAGAGATTTTATGTTCAAAGCTTCCAAGTTTGTGATACATTCCATTCTAAATATCCATAGCGTTCATTCCAAAATGGCTATAAGATTACCTTTTATGCCTTTCATTGGGTCATCTCCCTTGCATCTTGCCCAATATGATCAAATTCTAGGATTTGCTCTCAAAAGTGTTCCATATTTTAGTGGGGATGGTCATGTTACTACCATTGAGCACATTAAGAACATAGAAAAATTTTGTAATATCCAAAACATCACCCAAGAAAATGTAGCTATTAGGTTGTTGGCCTTTTCTTTCAAAGGAAAATTTTTGGATTGGTATGGGACCCTACCTATAAACTCTATTGGCTCATGGAATGAGTTGGGAACTCTATTCACTGATAAGTTTGGAGAAAAGAGTGATCATTTATCTCTAGCTAAAAAATTAACCACAATAAAGGGGGAACCACATGAATTCATGCAAGATTTTAATACTAGGTTCCAAAAAACCTGAGACATAATCCCAATTCTTGTGAGGCCAACCATAAACTATGCATTTTTATATTACTTAAAAGTGTTAAATAGTGAAATTACCATGATTATTCAATCTATGAGTGGAAACACATTTCCTATTACATATTAAATAGCCATAAATTATAATAATTTTCTTTTCCAAGTGGGAAAGATAGCTCCTAGACCTCTAATGCCACTATTCCCTGATTTGCATTCTCCTAGTCAAACTACATTTCCCACATTAGCTCCTTTGCCTGGTCAAAAAAAATATACCATTTCCCCTACCAATGAAATCAATAAATTTAAAATCCTACTCTAAAGTGTTAAAAATGAATTTGTTTCTCTCAAAAGGCAACAAGCCCAAGGGTATAGGCCATATCAATCCTACAATCAGTTTGGACAAACAAACAGACCTCCTTTTCAAGTCAATGCACAAGAACAAGGCCAAATCACCCATGTCAAGCCTTATCTAATGATATAATCCTAATTTTCCTTCATCTTCTAAAGCATTTTTCCCAACTCAAAATAATTTGGTCCAAGAATAGCCCAACTATCCATCTTTTGAACATGGTCAAGAACAAGTTGCTTATGCCAATGAAATGTAAAATCAAGGCATGACTACACAAGGTGATCAAACATCTAAATTTTCAAATTTTGAGATAAAAACATAGTCAATATGGAGATAAAATAGGATCATTCTAATTCCACTCTCATGAATCATTTGGAGGGTGAGTTTTGTGCCATTAATTATGTGGGAAATACAAGCAATCAGAATACTAGTGTTGCCTCCAATACTAGGTCTAAAAAGAAGGATATTTAGGACATTCAAGGAACCAATCAAGGACCTATTTTGACTCCTACATCAGTTAAAATGTGAGGTGGGAATAATTTATCTCCTAAAACACAAGAAAATTAGAGGATTCCAAGCTTTAGAACAGCTACTACAACTCTACTTCCACAAGCTACATCACAAGGTGCAAATGTTTAGAAAGAGAACCCCAAGGTAATTAATCCTTCCATTAATGTTGTGGACCAGATGAATAATATTCATATGAACATCTCATTATGGGATTATCTAACATTACTAGGGTATAAATATATACTACAAAAGGAATTGTATCGGTTGGGTAAACAAGCCAGCCCATCTATAAGTGACAATATGATTTTGGTTAATGGAACTCAATCCATAAATGGAAAAGTGAAGAAAGATGAGAAGACTTCTCCTTTTTGCCTATCTCTAATTATCAATGATTTATTGGTTTATAATTTCATCATATATAGTGGAGTGATCACATCATTTATGCCCAAATGTATAGTAAATAAGTTAGGGCTCAAGTATAAGCCAATGACTAAAGGAGTTTTGTAATTAGATGGATCACCAGCCAAAACTTTGGGGGTAGTGAAAGGTTTGAATCTGATTATTCATGATTGTATTAATTTTTAAATTCTTCATGATGTGGTGGTAGTATATTTGCCTCCCTATTTTTTTATTTACTTATCAAGAGATTTCACATCCAAGATAGATAGATATTTGGTAGCTAATTGGTCCTACAAGGTGTTTAGAACAAAATATGCCACTAAAGTGAAGATTGATTCAAAACCCATCCATATAGATCACTTAGAACCATACTCACCTAAGGTATCAAATGTTAACTATGATATCATTGATGAAGATGAGTTTCACATTGATCAATTCTCATCATCTTCTTTTGAAGGAATGTCTGACTTGTTCCTAGATGAGTGGGGAGATAACAACTATGAGCATGATCCTTACAAGTTTATTGAATAATCTAGTCTTTTGGTCTATTATATGCATTATAATGACTCTTTCATGCCCAATTTGATGAATTCACGTGAAGATGTGAATGGCTTGTGGTAGTTCTTCTTTGATGGGTCCAGAACCAAGATTGGGGTAGGTAGTGGAGCAATGTCAGTTTCACCTTCAAAGGAAAGGTATTTTTCAACTTTCATATTTCAATTCTCTTGTCCTTGTGATTTAGTATAAAATTAAGCCCTCATTCATGGCCTCGAGTGGGTAAATAAAATAGGTGTCAGATAATTGCAAGTGTTTGGTGATAGCGAGCTGGTGATAGCGAGTTGGTTGTGAATCAAGTTAGAGGGCAGAATTTGACCCAGAACTCCTTGATCAAATCTTATAAACATAGAGTTTGGGACCTTGTAGAAGACTTCATGGCATTCAATATTATATCTATTCCAATGGAATATAATAATCATGTTGATAGGTTGGCATCTATTGGTACTCAATTTGATGTTTTAATAGGCATAAGAGAAGACAAGAATCAACCTCATTTAAAGGTGATTGTGAGACATTCTATACCAGATAATGTCACCAATTGGTAGGTCTTTGATAGTGATGAATAGATATCTCTCTTCCTATAATAATAAGTTGAGTTCTCTATAAAGCATTAGTCTAAGGTTCAACAGCAATATGGAGGGCAGATTATCTAGCTGAAGACTAAAAAGATTCCCAAAGGCTTAGTGACTCTTGAAATCATATTAAATGAGGATGACCAGATCAAGAAGGAGAAGGTAAGCATGTCCACAAAGAAATATAACTATGAAAGTTTAGATATTTTCAAAGATAAATTACTTGCACTTGGAAAGGTATGCAGTAGTCAAGAGAAGCATGATTTCATTGAACTATGCAAAGAGTTTAGTGGTATTTTTGCATGGGAATATAGTGATTTGAAGGGTTTTGATCCAATCTTGGCTCAACACACCATAGAGCTAGATGAAAATTCCAAACCCATTAATCAAATACAAAGGCCAATCAATCTCAAGATTGAACCACTCATGAAGAAAGAGCTCACTAAGTTGATTGAGTCTAGAATCATTTTTCCTATCAAGCATACTTGGCCAACTTAGTCCCTATTAGAAAGAAGAATGGGGAGATCAGGTTATGTGTGGAATTTAGGGACTTGAATAGGGTCTCTTTGAGATATCATTACCCCATTCCTTCTATGGAGCAAATTCTACAAGTGGTGGTAGGAGTGAGAGGTTTTCTCTCCTAGATGGTTATTTTGGGTACAATAAAATTTTGGTAAAAGAAAGTGACCAATACAAGATAGCCTTCACTAAAAAATGGGTCACATAAGCCTATAATAATATGCCTTTTGGATTGTTAAATGTTGGATCTACTTTTCAATGTGAAATAGATATGGATTTCCAAAGACTAATTAATGACATTTTACAGGTATATCTTGATGATGTGACAATCTTTTCCAAAGATGCAAATGATCATCTAAATCACCTAAGGCAGATATTTGAGAGATGTAGAGAGTTTAGGATCTATCTAAACCCAAAGAAGTGTGTGTTTCTTGTTCATGAGGTCAAAATATTAGGCCACATTATTTCTAAGAAAGGTTTATTTATTGATCTTGAAAGGGTAAGTGTCATCTTGGCATTATCTTTGCCTAAACATGAGAAGGGTCTACAAAGCTTCTTTGGTAAGATAAATTTCATTAGGAGGTTTATTCTTGATTTTTATAGCCTATTCAAGCCCTTAACCTTCATGCTAATGAAGGATGAGATATTCACTTGGACAAGAAGGAGGAAAGAAATTTTTGAGGGGATCAAGCAAGCCATTGCCCAAGCTCCTACCCTTGAAAGTCCTAATTTCTCTAAAAACTTCAACCTATATACTTTTGGGAATGAAGATGTTATCTCTACCATGCTTACTCAAGCTAATGATGAAAGTCTTGAACAGCCTATTTCCTTCTTTAGTTAAGGTCTAGAAGATTATGAGACAAGATATACATATGTGAAGAAACAAGTGCTTTCAGTTATAAGGAGCTTAAATAAGTTTAGACATATACTAATAATAAGATTCACATTTTTGTGCCTTATTTTGGTGTGAAAATTTTTCTATTGAGCAAAGATTTGAATGAAAAAAGGGAAAGTTACATCACCAAAGTGATGGAATATGATGTGGAGATCAAAATAACCAAGCTAATGAAAAGAAAAATACTATGTGAGAATCTTAATTTAGACTTAAAAGAGAAAAAGAAACTATTTTTTCACTCCATGATGACCCTATAGTAGTTGTACCTTCAACCATGAGGAGTTGGACACAAGACATGATTCATTTCCTACAGATTGGTGAGTGTCCACCAGGTCTTGATAGGGCCAAAAGAAGGTAATTTAGGCTACAATCCATTCCTTATGTACCTATTAATGGAGTACTATTTAGGAAGGATATTTTAGGTGTGTTGTTTAGATATATTGATTTGGACCATATTGACAAAGTGTTGCATGAGTTCTATGATGGACCAGCTGGTGGTCACTTTGCTCCAAGAACCATAGCTGCCAAGATAATGAGTGTTGGTTACTTTTGGCCCAACCTATTCAAAGACACCCAAGCTTAGGTAATAAAATGAAAAAAGTGTTTTCTTTTTTATGGCAAACAAAGCCTAGTTGTCTTACCTCTTCATCCAATCTAGGTTGAACAACCCTTCATGCAATGGGGTTTGGATTTCATAGGTCTAATCAATCCTCCTTCTAGTGCTAGTCCCAAGTGGATGTTGATAGCCACTGATTGCTTTATAAGATGGGTTAAGGTTGTAGCTCTTAAGGAGGAAAATGAAAACTTAGTCTTATATTTCTATGAAGGTATAGTAACCAAGTTTAGAGCTCCTTCATCAATCATTTCAAATAATGCATTAGCCTTCTTAGGAACAAGGACAAGTGAATGGGCTTTGAAATATGGCATCTATTTCAGTACCTCCTCCAACTACTATCCCTAAGGAAACAGACTAGCTAAGTCCAAAAACAAGAACTTGATTAGATCATTAAGAGAAAAATGGAGGAAAATCAATGGACTTGGCATACCAAGTTAAAGATATCCCTTTGGGCTAGTAGGATCACCCTAGAGAGCAATTGGGAACTCACCATACACACTTTAATATGTAAGGGAAGCTAGACTTCCTATCTCACTCAAGTTACTAGCTTTAGACCTCATCTATCAGTTGCAATTGATGGGAAATGATAGCATGGAAGTCAGATTATGTGAGTTGATGGAGCTTGAGGAGACAAGAGATCAAGCTATATAAACTATGACAACTCACCAAGAGCAAACAAAGAAGCATTTTAAAAATAAATCCATTCCAAGGAGTTTCAAATAAGGAGATATTGTCCTAAAATGGGATGAAGATATGGCCAAGCCTAGAAGACACAAAAATTGATGCTTTGTAGAGTGGCCCATATGTAATCACATAGTGCAAAAAACACAATGCTTTCCAATTTTCAAATTTAGATGGAGAGGAGTTGCATATCCTAGTTAATGGGATATATCTGAAGCATTATTACTAAAGTTTTCATTTTCATTTGGACATGGTTTTCTACTTTATTTATGTTCTTTAAGTGTGTATGCACATGTGTGAGTTTGTCCTTGTCTTGTTTTGTGTTGTCTTTGCTTGGTCTTGTTGTTGTTATGTGGTGTATTTCTTTATGTTTTGCTTTGGCATAATCCTTGTTAGCCATCTTTAAGAATTTATTGACTCCATTAGCCATTAATTGGATAAGGCTAATGTTTTGGTCAATATAGAAGGCACACTACCCCTGTGAGTCACCATTTTGTTGACAAAATTTTGGCCTTACATGCCAAAATTGGCCACCTATATTCAAAAACCTAACCACATGTCTATATGTTTTGTTAGATCTAGTAAACATTTTCATTCGAAAGAATTTTTTTATACAAAACCCATGGCAAAAGCATAAGCATTAATTCCTTCAGAATATTTATTTTGAGTTTGTTCAAGTAAGATTTCTTTCAGGTTTTATTCAAGTAAGATTTCTTTTAGGTTTTGTTTAAGTATTATTTCTTTTGGGTTTTGTTCAAGTAAGATTTCCTTTAGGTTTTGTTCAAGTATTAATTCTTTCAGGTTTTATTCAAGTATGAATTCTCTCAAGTTTTGTTTTTGGGTTTTGTTTAAGTGTCAAATTATTTTAGACAATTTGTCTAAGATAGATTTTTTGAAGGGAAACTTATAATTTTTCTGAATGAATTATTTTAGACATTTTGTCCAAAATAACTTTTATGAAGGAATTGTTTCTTTTTTCAAAGGGTATCTTTTGTTGAGAAAAGACAACTTCAATTTCTTTGAGGGACACTTGCCTTTCTGAAAGGTTCTTACAAATTTTTTGAAGGACTTTTTTTTAGGCTGAAGGACATTTTCCTTTTCGAAAGGTACCTTGTAACTTCTAAAAGGTCCATTGTAATTTTTCTGAAAGGTCTACTTGCATTTCCAAAAGGTCTACTTGCATTTTGAAAAGGTCCACTTGCATTTTCAATCTTCCACAGGGTATGTGACAACTTTTTTGAAGGGTATCTACAGGAATGCTGAAGAGAAAGAGACATAAAAGCTTAAAGGTTCATCTCCAAAAGCCAAAAGACACTTTTAATTTTTTGTGAAGGTCACTAAAAAAGCTGAAGGGACATTTGAACAAAGTTGAAGGGCTTTTTACATAAATTCTAAAAGAATTCTTTTGAAAAGATTATCCAAGGAATTCTTTTGGAGAAATTGTCAAAAGATAATAAAACCAAAGAAATGCTTTCAAGAGAATCATTCGCAAATAAAATGTCGAAACAAAAAGCCCAAAAGAAAAAAAAAATTGTAGGAAGAGATATTTGAGTAGATTTCCTTTAGTAAAAAATGATGAAATAAATTACCCAATAGAAAAGTCTAAAGACAAATGGCCACAAATAAATTATCTAAAAGAAATACCCAAAAGGTGATGGCCCACAGAATATCAATTTCAAATTGCAAGGAATAGCCATTGGAGTTAAAAACAAAAGTGTGGGAACCTAAAGATAGATGAGAAGATGACAAATGGAAAGATCCTAAGCATCTATACAGAGCAAGTGGAAATAAGTAGGTCAACCATTCAAGTTGTTACACCATTTCATAGCTCAATGAGCTAGCAAAGAGCAACTAATGTCAAAATAAATTTCCAACAGCTGAGCCCATTTATAGCAAAACATAGTTCAAGACATCTTGATTCTACTGGTATAACTGTCAGAAGCATCTTATAGAATGTATAGTAATTGTTCCTATTCTTAGTTGACACATGTCTGATTGATCTTTATATTTCATTTTCTTGACATCCCTTCCAAAAACTATATATATGTATTCTTTCTACTCT
This sequence comes from Torreya grandis, assembly GCA_037957365.1. Lineage (NCBI taxonomy): Eukaryota > Viridiplantae > Streptophyta > Pinopsida > Cupressales > Taxaceae > Torreya > Torreya grandis. Next base: position 2,523,039 of record JARHVA010000424.1, on the reverse strand, counting down.
TTTAAAGAGCCTTAATTGGTTATTGGGAAAGCTCTGACTAGATTTATACGTGAAAAACTCTTGAAGAAATAATACAAGTTTTGCCACTCACATATTATACTATTATGTATCGATTCAAATCCTATTGTTCTTGTTTAGTGAAAGTTTATCTTTCCTAACTTGTTATCCTCGATTACCTACCAAATGTGCAGAAAGATTATTGTTGTAGGTCCTTATTAGTATTCTTAGACATTTTATAAGTGGTTTAAGACTAGATTATTTCTTGGAATTGTTTGTTACTCTCCTAAATTTTGAATGCCTTCTTAAATCTAACACGTGAAACATTAATGTGATAATGCACTAAGAGTTGTGAGTCTTGTGTGATGAAACTTTGTTGGTCTTTAAGTAGTGATTTCATTCAAGTGAGAGGATATCATATATTGGTGTATCACCACTTATTTTCTTAGTGTTTTCTTTCTCCCTTTTCATACATAGTTGATAGATTAGAAAGATATTTAAAGGTGCATCAAGGGGAGCTAACTCTTAATCTAGAGATTCATCTCAATTAAATTATCACCCACAGTAAGAGATATGATTCCATTTTTCCACTTGGATGAGGATATCTAAGCATTTCCTCAAGGGTGCAAATCCAAGTGTCAACAGTACAATCATGAGCATAATTATCACCTTCACAAATGAAGCAACCTTCAGATGGTCCTTTCCTATTAGAGTATTAGTTTCCCTTGAAATCTCCTTTAAAACCATTTCCCATTTTCTTTTTACCTGAACCATTGTTGAATCTAGCATTTTGATTTTTGAACTAACTCTTGGAGTCTCCACTCTACTTCCAATTCTTCTTTTTAAATTGTAGCTTAGAACTTCTAAACTTTTTATTAAACTTGTCCCTATCCTTAGTAAGATATTTCAAATTTTATTCTTACTTAATTTCATTCTCAAAGACTTGGTCCATGGTATATGGTCCATGAACATCCACCTCTCCACCAATCTAGGGTTTTAATTCCATGATGAACTTTCTAATTCTCAAGCTCTTATTTACCTAGTATTGAGGTACATACTTCAAAATTTTGGTGAATTATTCCAAGGATTAATTTATTGATAGGTCTCCCTACTTGAGATTCAATAAATCTAAAATATTTTGGTCAAAGTATAGTTGTAGAAGTCACTTTGACCTAAACAATGTCATAAATTGCTCCTAAGAAGTGGTGATTGAGTTGAGATTCATTTCTAACTTTTTATTGGCCCACCATGTAGTTGTTTTTCTAGCTAATTGGTAAGCTCCCCAAACTACTTTGGTGACCTTAGATTAGTTTTGAATCTCTAAATACTTCTCCATCTCAGTTAGCCATGCTTTAGCTCCATCACCCAAAATAGTTTCATTAAACTTAGGTGGATTCACCTTTTCATATCTCTAACTAATTCTACAGATGCCTATGATCTTGTATCCTGAGGGTTTTCCTACTTATTGGGATGATATTAAGATACATTCTAATGCACATCCTCTTAATGGTCATGAAAATCCTATTTGATAACTAAAATTTGATCCCTAGTTTCATTCATGGCTGAAAAAATTTGATCTGCCTTTATTACTTGCTCAACGGCAAACCAATTAAGATCAAATGGAGGGTTATTGTCATTGACATTCAAAGGACCCTCTATAGATACTCTATATTTCACTATTATCCTTTCTAGTAAATATAAAGATACAAAAAACATTAATGGACTCATTAAATCATATATTTTGAGCCATAGCTATGATACCACATGTAACATCCCTACTAGGATCTACTGAGAATAATGTAAAAAAAAAATTAAATAATCAATGTATTCCTTTATTATATTTCACCATGAGAATATAATTAGTGATCCAGATAAAACACTCTGAATATGTTAACTATAAAATAAGCATGTAACATCTACCATTAGATAAAATAGAATATAATTGAATATAGAAATTAATTATATATTTTCTATCCACAATTGATACAATAATACATCCATTATTGTCAATGTACAAATGAGTAAATAATTATAATTAATTATGAATAATGTTTTAATTGTAATAAATATAATACAAGATACAAGGCTCCATGGAGCATGAGTTTCTCAAACTCTAGTATCTATGACAATCTCAAGTGTAGTATCTAAATAAGTACTTCTATGGGGAGGGAGAGTATCATCTGAGCAATATTCCACACCAACAATGGACCATTGATTCCCCACACAATCCTAAAAAAGGGAATGGCCCTCCCTTCATAGATGGATAGATAGTGGTGGTGTGACAATCCAGAGAGATAAGATAGTACTCATGTGCTATAAGATTTCTAATACATGATGTGTACCATAAAAAAATACATTCCTACATGATATCACACAAACATGTAAATCATACATATGAAATGATAATGTCTAGCTAACATTAATTTGGTCAAAAAATTTAATATTTATTGATCTCTAGGATCAGTCAATTTCATACGCACCTCTTGATCGAATTGCCTTCATCTAGCATTGGTGATGCTAGTAAGCTAGTGAAGTCCATCTCACTACTTACTTAGTATCATCAATATGATATTTGGTTAATTAAATATAACCAATAGATTCACACATATTACTTCCTACTAATAGTCATAAAACATGTTAAACATAATAAAAATCAAATGCATACATTTAATTTGTCAAATGTATGAATGAATCTCCACTATATTAATTATCACATAAATAATAAGCATAATAAGTACAGTTTATGCCAATTGGGTATAGTATATATTTAGACTGCATATTCTAATTTCTATAAGGAGATTAAAATGTATTTCATTCTATGATGTAGTCCATCATTTTTTTGTACACACTACTCAATTTCAAATAGTCAATCATAATAAAGAAAGTCCTAATTCTCATGACAACATAGTCTTTCATTTAAACAAATTATTATATTTTCATAAGGTGATATAGATAGTGTCATATCTTTCAAGAATCTATGGCTTAGTTTTTCAAAATCAATAGCACTATAAACATAGGCACTCATTACAATGTACTAATATATTCTAGTGTATATACATATTAATATACTCATAGTAGGTACCGCACACAAATTTTCAAACAATATATAAAAACTGTATGTAAATGCCAACAGCCATTTACAAATCTAATCAAGAACTTCATAAGATTTCAATAATCATTATAATTTTCTTATTCATAATTACATTCTTGAATCATCAAGATATTAATATAAACTGAGTATTATAGTCAATAGACCTTTTATATCGATATTTTGCTCTCATTATTTATTGTTGGTTCTCAAAATAAATCAAATCAACATCTAATTCATAAGACATTCTCATAGTTTATTTGTGTGTTTGGACCCTACAGCATTTTATGCATATTATCATATATATTGATACAAGTTCAAATCTGTCAACTTCTTTTATATAAAACTCATGTGCTTCAAATACATTACCAGCCTCTACAAAAAGTTCAACCTCGACATAGCCAAAATACAAACTTAGGTACTATGTTTATAAGTATAAAAACACCACTTATATATTTTGTCATAGTTTTGAATGTCAACATATATACTGTTTGTATATATTCACACTATTTAAATAACTAATCAAACACAATCCACTCCCATATATATCTTCTCATAATTTTGCAAAACAAATGAAACTAGTTCATATAGAAATACCCCTCAGTTTTGATAAAATAAATGTACCCAATCATGCATTAAAACACCATGGTTTTCTATCTCAATATAAAACATAATAGATAATATAGATTACTATTTTGATGAACATTACAAACACAGTCCATTCTCTTTTAGCCGTGTGGTTTTATATAGCAAATTTATGTATTATCTATACATACATAGTCTCATAGTTTTGGCACAACCAATATATACTCATCCTTATATACTCATTACCATAGCCTACAAAATAAAGGTGTGTCATATGCATAGGTATGTATTTTTAATTTTTAATTCTTTCAAATTTTACACTCACCCAATTAAGTATGTGGTTAAATGAAATAACATGTAAATCATACCTTAAGAAACATGGTATACAAATCTCTTTCTCATATACTTAGACATTTGAATAATCCATATGTTATAACTTTTCTTCTATCGCTATATTGAGTCTAAAACATTTTTGTGTAATTTAGTTTATCGTACTATGTGGTATCAGAATATCTAATTATGTAATTATTTAATGTTTATCTATTGATATCATACCTAGGGATATTGTGAATCTTATTATAATTTTTGAAACATGATAATAGTGATATGTAATGTTATTATATAATAAGTTACATTTTTATGTGGAATATGTCATGCACGAGGTAAATAATTAGATATTAACATGTATCAGAAATCGAGATATTATGAATCTAATTATGTAACATCCAACATATATGGAGAAGATAGTGCTGTGTGTGTGTGTGTGTGTGTGTGTGTGTGTGTGTGTGTGTGTGTGTGTGTGTGTGTGTGTGTGTGTGTGTGTGTGTGTGTGTGTGTGTGTGTGTGTGTGTGTGTGTGTGTGTGTGTGTGTGTGTGTGTGTGTGTGTGTGTGTGTGTGTGTGTGTATGTGTATCATTGATTTTAAATGATAAACCCACACATAATTGGTATATACACTCTTATTTCTGGATTATAAAATATGTGTAGTTTATACATATATATTCTTGATTTTGGAAATCAAACACACACACAATTCATTATTTAAATGTAAATCAAAAACCAAATAATTACAGAATTCTTTTGAGTTTAAAACAAATAACATCACTAACTTTAGCATCTAGATGTTTCCAAAAGCTCCATGCCTTCCTTTCATTTGTTCTAATTCCCTCTCTTCTTTGTTTGCTCAGCTCATCTTCTCTTCCATGCACTGCACCTTTCCTTCTCCAACTCATACTCACCTCTCCTCTTCCCTTATTCCCTTCTTATCCTTCAATACTTTTTGATCCACTATTTGTTTCCCTTCTCCCATTCACCTCCTTATCACTACTCCTTATGCAAGCAAAAGTTCCTTAGTTTTTTTATTTTTCTCCAACCTTTCATAAGCTGCCAAGTTTTTCCTTTTTCTTTCTTTGCATGACTTTCTTCCCTTTTTCAACCAAATCAAAAGTTCACCAATTTTTGAAAATTTGTTAATCCTTGCTTTATTCATTTTATTCCATTTTCATGTTTTTTTCTTTCACTTTTCCCATTTATATATATTTTTTCCTAATTATAATACAATATAATCCAATTGCTAATTATAACCCAATTATTAATTATAATACAATATAATAAAATTACTTTATTTGTTTTATTTCTTAATTATAAAAATCTATTACAATATAGTTTTTTTCAATCATCGTGACTTAATGATACTATGATTTATATAAAGTCAATTATATCCCTTTCAATAGTAATTGGTATTTCAAACAATTATTATACCAATCCTAATATTATTAAAACAACAAATTTATTATGCCATTACTATGTTATCTATGTCTTTTTTCATATATATATATATATATATATATATATATATATATATATATATATATATATATATATATATATTTATATATATATATATATTTATATATATATATATATATTAAGGTGTTAATCCACATAATGGTATATTACAATATTGTAAAGATAATCGAATAATGTTCTCAAACATTACTTAGACATGATGGTTAGGCTATATGCGGTAGTAGCCAGATACTAATCATGCAAATTAATGTTCTTGTAAGCATTAACAATCATGGACTCAATAACATGACATAATCATAGTGCAACATTATACATACAATCCACATATAATATCCATAATGCAATCACATGGGATTAATTCTACATAAGCATTAAATTTAACTAAGACACAATTAACATGTATAAAAATTATCTAAGTGTGGACAACATCAAAAATGTACTAATGCTAACAATTCAAACTATGCATAAATTCAGTGTCATATAACATGGTGTGTGTAGGGGTTCTATCCATTCCTCTGTCATCCCCCAACACCTCCATCTATGCCACCATCTTCAATGATGATTTCCCTCTATCAAGCTCTGAGGGATGAATCTCTCCTATGTCAAACTCATGACAAGAAGGTAGTTAGCTGATTACATCAAGATATATATCATAAAATACTATTATAACAACAAACAACATAATCATAATGTAAATATTATACAATACGACTAACTTCTAGTAATAAAATCATGAAATCAAGGCAACATATAACTATCACATAATAACATATGACTTACAACTTAGTTAAATAATAATCAAATCAAATTACCAACCATAAAAATTCATAGATATCAATTAAATTTTCTTAGTAAAAAATAAACATGTAACAGTCATGGCATCTCAAAACCCATTTGGGTAGAACCATAATGACTCCCACAATCTAAACTAGTTCTAGGATTGCCATCCATAACCCAAGAAATGATATACCAAATCCTATAACTTATCCAAAAATTATCCCACGTAGCATTCCTTTGTGTCTTTTCATCTACTATTCAACATCTAATTCCATGAGTCATGACCATCAATAAATCCACTATCCAACACCCATTTGGACTTAGAGTTATAATAAATCCAAAAATCCAACTGTATATTGTCATCACCCCTTCAAGTATATTCATCTATGTAAGAACCAGGTACATCCAAGTCTAAGAATCATCGCTTAGGAATATGCCAATATCCCCTTCTAAATCATAATCAAACTCCACTTCCAAATGAAGACTAATACAATCACTTTATCCTAAGCGATCAATCTTCAATGAATCCATTTCATCAAATCTCCATCTTTGTCCAATCCAAAATCATTGTTTTCCCACCCATATTTGATAAAGGACCCATCTTTGATGAGATTCTCTTTGATGAACCATCACTTCTCTAACCATCCATCCTTGGTCAACCTATCTTTGACCAACCACTCATTTTTTATGAACCACTAGTCTTTGACATACCCATATTTTATGAGACCATCATTGGCCTATGACCAAATCTCCCATCAGCTATCAAACCTCCATCACCCAACACCACATGCCTCAAGTTAAAATGATACTTATAGACAAAAAACATCAAAATGCCTTCCATTCAGGCAGGCCTATCCTAAATAGTAAATCAACATCAACATCAGAATCATACCAACATCAGCATCAACATCTTATTAGTTTGTAAAAACATCATTTATCAAATTTGGCCTCCTAATATATGATAAACTCAATGACATCAATTATTTATGGTTATGTATACATACCCCACGACTTGTTTTCAAAGCAGCAAATATCCTATAGTAAGTAAAAATATTTCAAAACATGAACTACAAATTCAAAATCATTGGGATTCATGAGCAAGGAATAATCAATCCATTCCATACTCATGTACATAATGGTTCTCATGGTATTGACTACAAACCATCAATTTATAAACATAAATGTTTTAATTATACTTCCATGATTTATGAGGAAGTTTCACCCAACATTGACACAAGATCTATTCATAGACCGTATGAGGACCCTGCTACTAATAATAATTTTAACAACATTCTCACCCATAATTTTCCCATCCTAACATTCAATATCCTACACACATCAATGGGGATTGGAAAAATCACTTACCATCAACATTATTCCATAGCAATAAAATAATGGTAGAATTCATGATTAGCATCTAGCCAAAAGAGAATAAATTTGTATCTACACATCCTAGGGAATAGAAAGCATTTCTCAATTAATATCCAAAATTAATCTCCCCTAGTGAAACTTTATTTGAGGCATTATAGGATAATCTAGTGAATCAAAATCCAAAAATAGAATGCCATGGTGAAACCTATTTGAGGCACTATGAGACAATTAAAATCAAAATCCAAAAATTCAAAAATTTAAGTCCCTTAGTGAAAACCTCTTTGAGGTGATATTCAACAAAATTTAAAATAAAAATCAAGAAAATCAAAGAATCAATCTCCCTCTTGTGTCAACAAAGTTGTAAGATGAATCTACATCATTTATTACAAATACCATCAATACAGTAGAAAATATCATAAGCATCTAATTGGTGATACTCTCAGTCTTGTTGAATGTGAAATTTTTGGTCCTTCACAATCACATACCATTTCTAAATCCTTCACATAATCAACACACTCCCTCCATCCAACACAACTTCCAATTCACCCTCATTGGCAGCACCCTCTTTCATAGGGTCAATGATAGCATCCTGATCAATTTGGATGAAGTCAATGTATAAATCAAGGAAATTCATGGAATCTCTAGAGTGTGTACTTGAAATATAAAAGGGTCAGTATTATGCATCTCAAAATCATCCAATAAGTTGAGATGCTAAAAAATTAAAAGATAAATTTAAATAACCATCTAATGCTGAAAACCATGCTTATGGTGCCTTAGGTATGTACCATGATGAAAACTAGGTTTTTGGAATCATGTGTAAATAATTCATTGTTTGAGATGATAAATTTGAGTAATAAGATATAGATATGTAAATTATATCCAAAATACTAAAATCTACAATCTATCATTAAAATTTAGATCCAATTAAAAATAAAATGCAAAGACAAATGAAACATTCATACCTACATTTCATCCTTAAATCTAAAAGCTCCAAATCAATATCCAAATAAGAAAATATTAAATGATTATGGATGTAGGATTGCTTATAGACTCAGATTTTATGATAGCATGATATTGGCTTGATGACTTTGATGAGTAGATTAGTTTGGCATGAGAGAATAATAGATTTCATAGTTCATGTAGTTAGTTTGGAAATAGAGGGGTGGTAGATTTAAATAGAGGATAGAGGGAGAATTAAAAATTCTTTGGAAGCCTCTAGATTTAGAGGCTTCTAGAGAAGATGGAGAGAATAGGAGAAGATATAGAATTGGACAATTCTATAATCCATTAGGATATAAGCAAGATTAGTAAATGATTAAATAAAGTGCTTATATAGGTGATTAAGGACTAGGGATGTAGGAGAACCTAATAATAAGTTAGGGTAGGTGGGATGAGAATTCTAAATTCCAATATAATGGTTAAGTGCGATTAGTTAGTGGATAATATGGAATTAGGTGAATTAATTGGTTGGTAGGGTAAGAATAAGGTTAGTGGATGAAGAATGAAAAAGTGGATGTTAGACAAATGACTAGAAGGGGTGATATTAGGATGTAATTAGAAAGAATAAATGATATTAGATGAGATAAGTAAAATTAGTGTCAACTAATAATAATATTAATGATGATAAATGAAGTGAGCAAATTTATATGTATACAATGTTCCAGTCTTTGAAAGGGCATTACAAGTGGATGAAGTAGGAAGTGATGGTATTTTAAATAAAAATCATTACTTGGATGGATGTAAAAAAAATCATTACATGGAAGGATGTTAGTAAATGATGTTAGTATACATGATTGCCCCTTGAGGGGACATGTGGAGAATAATTAGATGGATGTCCACTTGAAAGAGGAAAATAGGGGTCGTATGAGATGAATAGATAAGGGGATGGGATGTGATATGTAATATTAATGATGAAGAAGATGAACATGATTTGAGCAGTGAATTACAAATTAATGATGCCCCTGGCAAAGATAGATGCGTAAGGAGTATAAATGATTATGTCATAATTATTGACACATCCCATGGTGGAATCAACCATAACATGATGATGTTAAGAAAAAAGGTCACGAGCTTTCAACATATCCAAAGAAAGGATGCATACAAGAAAGGGTTGTAGGCTAGGATAAGACAATGATTAGATGAGATTAATGATGATTTTAGCCCAAAGTTGAAGTCAAGCAATATGATGAAGGAGATGAGATAGAAGAGTCAATATGATTGAGTGACCAAAGATGAAGAGGAATAATTAGACTACAATGCATCTAATCAATGAGCCATAATGTGATTAATAGTGATGATGCCCCTAGAAAGGATGTATGCAAGGGAGTGAGAGATGATAATAAAGTTATAATCTTGATCATGCCCTGATCGAGGAAGGAAATCATAAAATTTAAATGATGAGTCAACCAATTAGTGATAATGGATGATTGATGGGATAAAAAATGGATGTTGTGACTTGTTTGGCCCAATCGATAGGTGCAGGTGATTGAATGAAAAGATTGGGGAGATAATTTTAGGTATGGTGAGTGATCAATAGACTGGTTTATTAATGATTGATATTATAGCTTAAGGATTTGATCGATGCAAGACTTTAGGATAATGATGAGGAAATAGATGAGAATGGTCAACCTGACCTTAGGAACACCATGTGATTGAGCATTGCCTACATAGTCTTAAAAGACCTTAGACCACTATAGTTCATACTAGATGATAGATGATAAGATAGACTAGAAAATGAGGAATGATAATTATTGTTAGACATGTTAGTTTTTAGATAGAGGATGTGACTTAAATGTTAGACATGAAGATGGAAGACTAGGAGAGTTGATTGGATATGATATGTTAGATGTTGATGACTAGAGAGATGTCAAATGATTGAAGAGAGGATATAGACGTGATGATAGAGAACTTGGAGGAACTATTGGATACAAGACAAATAAACTGTGATGATCAACTTGATGATGGGAATAAGATGATTATCAAATTAGGAAAATAAAAGAGGATAAGATAAATGATGAGTGAGTATATTATTAAGCCATCATTGTTATAATAAGGCTCATCATGGTCTAAGAAATTTGATGTAAATATAACATTAGTCAGTATGCCCCATGATATAATTATGACTAACAAGATGTGCCAAAGTGCATAAAAATGGAAAATAATGAACTATGCATCATCAATGGTACCCAAAAGCATCATTATAAATTTTTTGGCTCCATCATAGCATCCTCATTCATTGCACCCTTGATGAAAAAGACATGATGCAAGACCAATCGATAAAATAAAACATAGATTAAAAAATAAATATATGTTGATATATACATGATAAAAGTCATACAAACAAGTTAATTAACATAGAAATGACAAGTAAAACACACAAGTATCTACATACATTGGTATTGTGTCTTGTCTAATTATCCTGATGAGAGTCGATGGGATGATTGATTTGGTGATGAATTGGACTAATTTGGTTATGATTATGTGAATTTGGATTAATTTTATAGACTTAGACAAGGGTATGGACTTGGAGTGGACTAGCGACTTGGATTAGGATAAGGCTAGGGATAAGGACTTGGATGTCAAGAATAGGACATATGACAAGACAAAATGAAAATATGATAAGACCACTAGTACATAAGATAAGGAAAGATGATAAGATGACTAAGACCTTAGATAAGAAAATTGGGATATTTAAGACATAAGTCAAGACAAGTTATATGTTTTTAGATTTTATTTAATTTTATAATTTTTAGGGTTTTTGGAATATTTTAATTTTTAGGGATTTTGAGAATACATGTATACACTATACAGAGGGGGTTACTAGCAAAGGGAATACCAAGCTTAGTAACCAGGATAATGATGGATGGAATAATGTATGGGATGAAGAAAGGATGAGGGTGATGCTATAAAGGTAATTAAGATAAAATAATAATGGATAGGGATCTCCAATGACCACATCGTAAAGGAACAAATATCTAGTTGCCCAAGTGTCTATTGGAGGATATGCCAAGATGATTCTCAAACATTTCCTAAGACATTTTCCACTACTTAAAAAGGTCAAGGTAGGAAGGAATGATAGATTAGATAGGGATAAGGGACATTTATAGACATTATGGACAAGGATGTTTAGACTATGGCATGGATGGGGTTGGCAAAGAACATGGGATATGACTATAGAGATGAAGCAGATTTTGCCCCCAAGTGTTAAGGTGCAATGTAGATAATAGATTATTTTATTATTATGTTGAAAACCAATTTTTATCATGTTACTTTCCCGAGGTGATAGAATACTAGTTTTCACCATTAGATGAATGTTTTTTTTTACTTTTTGAATGTACTAATGGCATCTTGATTTATTATAGGCAATCAAGATGTAGGATATAGACATTTTCATGATATTCAGCCAATATCAATTATTTATATATGTTACTAGGATTAACTTATCAATATTGGATGCATTGATGTCCATGTAACTTTTATTGACTCTTGATTAAGACCCCTCCAAATATTTGGACTAGGTGTATTCATCACCCCTATGAGAGATGATACTACCCAGGAAGGTGATGCAGAGTATGGAGGAATTTGGGGTTTGGATTTGATGGTGATGTATAGGACTTGATGAGATGATAGGATCATGATAGGAAGGTGTGATGGGTGTTTAAGGATTAGTGTAGACATTGTAAATCTACACATCATGATTCTAAATGTTGAAACACCCTTGGACCACCTTAGGACCCCCTTGGGACTAATTTGACCCTTCAACCCCTAACCAAGCCCAACCATGGTCAACTTGACCAACTAACTTAACCTACCCTTTTACCCACTTTTTACCTTGACCCAAAACCATTGATGGTTAGAATGACCACTGATAGTCACCCTGACCTAGAGTTTTGTTTAGCGGTGAATATTCATTAATTCATAAATATTCTAAGTTTTAGATATTGGTTGTGGAGATTTTTAGGGTCAGTAAATGTGACCAAATCACCAAAATTTTAAGGATATATATATTATTTTAGGGATCAAATCTCCAACCCTTTATGGTATTATCTTTGAAAATAGTTCAATTTACCACATATATATACCCCTTGATCCCAATATCAAACAATAAAAAATTTACAAACCTTGATTAATTGAATGACCTCACTGAATGATAGGGTTGAATAACAACATTAAATGACAATGTTGAATGACAAAATAGAATGAAAGTACCAAATGAGAGTGTTGAATGACACTGTCGAACCAAGAAAAGAATAAAGAAACCAAATTTTCAAGCTTTGAAAGACAAGCATTAAATGTACAATCAAAACCTGGCATGTGCACCTTTCAATTAGGAACAAGTGCAGTTATCTCTGGAAACCATGTCATGGATCTATTTGATAGATTTAGAATGCATACAGAAACATATGAACTAGCCAAAAAAATGGTTCATATTAAAAAAATGAAACCTTGGGTGACATAAAAATTGAACCCATGCAACAATTCAATTTTTATGTCAGTAAGGGTTTTATATTTTTAAATGATTGATTATTGTGCAACTACAAAATTATGGACCATTTTTTTGGTGAACCCATATGCTCTGAATGGATTATGGAGTTATAAATCCTAAGGCGCGAGGGTTTAAACCTAGTAGTAGACTAACCATACCTACAACTCATCCAAAAATACCAGTCGCACTTGCACAACACTCATGACAGAAACATAAGAATAGAGATAAATGGTAGAGTCAAATAATACATTTTAATGGAAGAGCGAGATGGTAGAGTCAGATAGCTCAGTCAAATGGAATAGCTTAATCAATGGTAGAGCTAAATGACTTTATGGCTCTATTGGCAAGAGAGTTGAGTGGCTTTACCTATGATAGAGTCAAATATGGCACAGTCATTTAGCTCTATCATTGGTAGAGCCATTTGTCTCTCCTACCACTAGAGTCATTCAGCTCTGCCATAGGTAGAGTCATTTAACTCTCCCATCGATAGAGATGTTTAGCTCTGTCAATGGTATTGCCTAGGTAGAGCCATTCGACTTTATTTTGGGGGTTAAATGGCTCATCTAGAATCAAAATACACTAAATAATACCATCTAAATCTATGTGTTGGAATGGTTTGATATAGAGGGGTACCAAATGTTCAATCTATTTGATAGATTAAAGATTAGTATAGAAGAGAAAATATTATTAAAGATATTTAGGAAAGAATGAAATATTATTAAAGTTATTGGCTTGGAAATACCTTATTTGGATTGGAAATACCTTGTTTGTAAGTGAAAGTGTATATGTCGAAAATAATGTGTAATCTATTTGGCACATGAATCTATGTGGTGGAATGGCAAATTGGAAAAAAAATTAGACATGTTGATTTTCTAAGGTTATGAATCAAATTTGCCTAAATGGATCTAATAGGATTTGGGATATGGCCTCTTAAAATGAACCATATCCTAACTGCTAATGATCAGGGTCCACCATCCCAAAAGCTAGCATGTAATCCATCTACCTTGCTTTTCTAAAAAATAGTTCATCTAAATCTATGTGCAAGCCATTGCATACATGAGTTAAAATTAGAAATCGCAATTAATGTCTTATTGTACCTATTTTTCCTTACCTATAAGAAGAGAGGATTAGGAGGTTTAAGAGGTTGCATCCACAACTATCAAGAGCTTTTGTATCTAGATATTTATTTTTTAGGTGTTTTTCTAGTAATCCATCGATCCAACCATCATGATAGAAAGCCAACTTGCCACTGCCCCTCGCTCAACATCCAAGTATTGTTACTCTATTAGAATCACACCAAATTCTATCAATGAGCCAAATACTGCAACCACTCATCTAATCAACCTTCTAAAAGCTAAGGACTTGTGTTCTAATATTCATTTACTTTATTTGCATTTCATAATTAACCCAACACCAACCCATCTCTCAAAATCCAACTTTGTGATCTTATCAATTGGCCATTTATTACATATAGTGTACACATAGTAATCATTGATGATCAACATGACTATCAACGGTTTATCCAACTACTGACAATTGCCTCAACCACTGATGGTCACCTTAACCACCAATGGTCACATCAACCACTAATAGTCATTATGGTAGAAAATAATAGCAAGTTCTTTTCACCCTCTTACCCTCAACCAAACCCAACTTTTTATGATCCTGCCTATTCACAGACCCCTGTCTAATTTTCTAAACCACACTTGAGTTGTTTAGCATTAGTATTGACTTGTTTATCATTATATTAGTCATTTTTAATCTATTTATTTAGCAAGCATTTATTGTGTTCAATTTTGGTACCTTTTAATTATTGATGCAAGTACCTTATCTTCAACTTTCTAAACTTAATTGTTTAAAATGTGTGGATTGATAGCCCTTGAAGAAGCTCTTGTTTTTGAAATCTAGCTATCACGAAGCAATCCACTCAGCTATCTATCTAACAAATAAATATTATTAGTACTATATTATTTATAGGTCATCCTCCTAAGCCAAAGAAGAGTTCTTCACAAGCATTTGATACAATGCATGCACAATCAAACAGGTTTTTCAACCATACCCATATTTAGTTTTGTCTTCTTCCTTTCTTAAAATATAAGCTAAAATGCACTAAAATATTCTAGCATGTTTGATGGGACCTTGAGTCTCTATTTGGGTTTCTTTTTTATATTTGTTTGCATTCATATGCTCTTCTCCCTATTTTACACTCATAAACAAAACTAGAATTTATTTTGGGCTTAAAATCAACTACATGCATTGATTGCTTGCAAGTTTAGCTCACATAGTTTAAATTAAAGCAAAGTAATCTAATTGTAGCATCACTTTTATTGTACACACTAAACCAAACCACCTTCATAAATTAAACATCAAACAAACTTGAGACAAGACCCGACTAGGATTACATCACCTAGCAGTCATCTTACCCTTTTCGAACGAACTTAATTAGAGGTCATTACTAAGAGGAGAACCAACTCAACTCTTTGGTTGAGTATAAACTCTATAAATTAGTATATATTGGCTAAGCACCTGATAACCTATTCACTGTGGTGTGTGAAGTGGGGGGGTAGACCCCAATACCAAGCCATGTATTCATTTCCAATACATATTCTTTTTGAGAGCCTGAACACACTAAAACCAACCATAGACTTATTTTCTAGCACCCGCTTTACAAGCCAATTCCAGTTACATAATTTCTTGAAAGTTTAAGGCATAAGCCAAAAGAGAGACTAAAAAGAACCTTTAAGACTTCACATACTTTTTAGAGTGTGATTGATTTTCTTAATCATTTCTTATATTCTCTTTGTTTGAGTGGTGAGATTGTTTATGTATTCTCTCCCCTTTACCTTGGATGGTTTTAACTCACCAATAGTGAAAGAATCCAGTAGAATAAAACCCATCACCAAGATGATTAGCCTCTTTTACCTCCTCATCCATGGACTACATCTCTAAACCTAAAAACTCTCATCACCCTTCGATAAGTCATCCTTTCCCTCAAGAAGTTCCCCAAGAAGACATGACTTTGCCACCTTATTATATAATAATCCTATGGCCCAAAAATATTACCTTAACACCATGCCTCACCATAACCCTACTTTGGTTCCACCTATGGGCCCACCTTATGGCATGCCTTCCCACCTTAGGGGAAATACTTCTATTTCCATAGTCACTATGCAACCATTGGCTACCCAAGCCTCTTCATCTACTAACAATCCCTTGGATACTACTATGGAAAACTAACCTACCCAACCTATAAACACTCTTATACCTTCCACCCCCACCAATAACTCCTCCACCTTAAGATTGATCCATCCTATAGCTACCTATACTCCCCTCACCATGGGAATACCTACCACTAGAATTTCCAACCTTCCTTTGGCTATCTCTAATCCACTAACCACTACCCCCTTCAAAATCTTGTGGTGTCTATACTTTCTACCTTACCACCAATCAGCATAAAGGTCACTACCCTTCCCTTTATTACCAATCCAAATATTTCTTCTACCAAATAGGTGCCCACTGCACCAAACCTAGGTTACATCCCTAACCCATAAGGGCATGTACTTCCACCTATCACCCAACCACCTACATCTACCTACCCCTACATGGATTCCACCTAACCACTAGTGGCTATGTACCAATAGGTGATAACTCCTCAACCCCTTACCATTTATCAGTATGTCAACCAACCACCATAATAGTATACCTTACAACCTTTTAGGTGCACAACCCCAAGCAGACCTAATTAAGATGCTAATGGATAAGGTGACAACTCTAGATTCATCTATCTCTATGGCTCACAATGTCCTATCATATGATCAGATCTATAATGGACCCAGTTACCCATTTATTCCTATCAGATCATACCCTCCTCAGTGGGAACTTCTCAAGTTCTCCAAATTTTAGAGTAAGGAGGATCCCCAATAGCACCTCAAGGCATTTAAGCATGCATGTTATTTGATTGCCTATGATGATGACCTCCTTCTTCATACCTTCCCTATGTCTTTGTCTAGTCTAACCTTAGACTAGTATAGTGCCATAACCAAGCACTCTTTGTTTTCCTTCACCCAGTTGGCCTAAACTTTCTTGGATCATTTTTTGATAAACATCTCCAAGAAAGTTTCCATCACTAACCTATACTCTATTTAGAAATTTGATGATGAATCCATTGCTAATTTTGTAGCTCGTTAGAGGAGCCTAATCAACCAAATTTCCTTTTCCTTTCCCCAACCTAAATTGATTGAACTCTTTGCTTAGGCATGTGCCAAGCACATGTCTTCCACATTACATGTTCAAAGTTCATGAACCTTCGATGAGGATTTTACCATGGTACATAAATTAGAGAATAGAGCCATCAATGAAGTTTGAAACTAAAAATAGTAACTCTTCTTACAAAAATAATGAGGCTTCCTCTTCTAAAATGAGTAACCAAATCAATACCAATGCCAAGAGAAAGGTAATTATGAATGCAGTTGTCCTTAAAGCCACTTTTCCATGATCTATCAACCAACTAAATTCCTTTGGTTCCTCAAAGCAAAACATGAGCAGCCAAAACTAGAACAACCAAAAGAAGTTTACTCCACTTGGAGAATATTATGATTTAATTTTAGAGAAGTTACTGAAGGCCAACATCATACAACTTCCTCCAATCAAACCACTTCAGCAACTTGATTCTTCTTATCCTACACCTAGTTGGTACAATGATGACAACCTTTGTGTTTTCCATCGAATAGTTGGGCATGATGTTAGTAGGTGTAATACCTTCAAAAGCATTATCCAATCCCTCATTGACAAAGGGGAGCTTGTGTTGAACAACCCCAATGTACCTTAAAACCAAGCCCTTGACATTTTTAGGTAACCTTTACCTAATCATGTGCCTACAAAAAATGATATCAACAACATTAAGTGTTCTCATGATGCCCATACTATTAACATGGTTCTTGAAGTGCTTATTACTGAAGAACTTACCACCCAATCCACTTGTCCTTCACTCTCTCCACTTATTGAAGTAGTAGAGTTACCTTCTCCTCTTTTGGAGACTAAAATTGAGGAAGCACCCCTTTTTCCTCCTTTATTTATTGATGTAGTGGAGTCACTTACCACCCCTCCTTCAACTAACATACTAGAACAAGCACCCATTTTACCTTCTCCCTCAACTATCAATAAATTTACTGCCACCTTGGAGGTCATTCCCATAGAGGAAGCCACCATGTCTGCACCTCCCACAAAGGAGTTTCCCATCCAAACCTTGCATCCTTTGATTGAGTAAGAGGATGAGGTTACCATTCCCATTTATTAACCTATCAGCTTATCTTTTAAGTCCACTATCTAGGGAACAAAAATAGTCTAAAAACCATTTTTAGATTAGTGTTGAAATCAAAATTTGTCTCTAATCCTGACATGGATTGAGCCACCTTTTGGTAGTAATTGGGAGTCCCATACATCACCAAGTAGGAACATCCAACCACCCCTTTATAAAACCAAACCACCACTCCTATTATCCAAACCCCTAACTTACCAACCAAACTGATAAAAACCAACCCAATAATTTATCAACCATCCAATGTAACTAAACCCCAAACAACCAAATCATCTTCTCTAGCTAAATCGACTGAACCAACCAAAAGCCTTGTCACCTTCACTACACATAGCCTTAATCACCCATCTATGAAAGTGGAGCTTACCTCACCAAACCCAACAACCAAACACAAAGCCAAATCAACCAAGGGAGTAAAGCTAAAAAAATTCCAAAGAGCCAAACTCCCACCTCCCTCAACCTTGCCCTCTATTTTGGGGCCTCATCCCTCCACTTTGATTAGGAAGATAGCTATCCCAACGAAAACCAAATTTCTATTATTGGTTACACCAACACACTTGATTTTCAACACACCTATCTTCATTGATCCATTAATAACCAAACTATCTACCTTAAAACCTCTTACCTCCAACCTATCAACCTATGCCTTACCAAAACCCAAACCATCAACTAAGATCACTACCTTACCCAAACCTTCTAACATCAAACCTACTTCCAAAAAGACTTCCATCTCACTAATCAAGACCAAAACCTCTATGCCCTCTCCACCTTTAGTCGAATCTTACTCGACCATTTTATAAAGGTTATTGCAAGCTTCTTGATTGACCTTACCCCCTATTAGGCTATTCGACCCTCTCAATCCAAAAGCTATCTGGTATAATGACTAATAAGCGTGCTCCTATCATAAGATGTTAGTCCATAACATAGAGAATTAAAAATCTCTCCAAACCATTATCCATCGGCTCTATGATGAAGATGATCTATTAATGGAAGAACTTCCCATGGGCCCATTACCAATCCAACAACCACTAGCCAAAACCTACCCATTCCCCCACTCTCACCTCAGAGTGACAAGGAACCAAGTAACTCACCTACCCTAATTCTTCCCTCTATCCATACCATCCATATGGTTATGAGATCACAACAAAAGGATAAGGGGAAGGCCAAAGTGTCCATCCCATAGACATACCCATCTTTTACCTCCTAACCAAACCCCACCCAAACATCTTTTCCTTCATCCAAACCCAAGGTATCTATCTTAGGTGCCTCCCAATCCAACCCCTTTGAATACATCAAGAGGGTGGTGCTTAAACAACTTCACTAGACCTTGATGAAGATGAGCTTATATGAGTTGATTACTACTTCACCTCATCATTGCCAAGTAATGATAAAGGCATTACAATCGGTAGAGGTCCAACCTAAATACCCTCAACCATTGGTAGCCTTTGTTGGTGCCTTCCAAATTTATAATCTTATCACTTTCAAGGATTCAAAAATTCCTTCTATCCATCCTGATTACCCTCTCCTTATTACTGCTTACATTAACCAACCCTGCATCAAATGGGTCATGATTGATGGGGGAGCTAGTATTAACATCATCTCCTCCCATGCCTATAACCAACTCAACCTGCCAAACAATGTAATGTTTGAAACCTCAATCATCCTCTAATCCTTTAATGACATCATGACCACTACCCTAGGAATTGTCATCCTTCATATCCATGTAGGACCTCGCATGTTACCCAAACTCTTCTATGTAGTGGAAGGCAAATTCCAATCCAACATTTTACTAGGATGACCTTAGATCTGCTCTATGGGTTGTGTTCCCTCTACCCTTCATCATTGCATTAAATTTGAGCATGAAGGCCAGGCCATCACCATTCAAGCTGATCCAAGTCCCTTTTCAACATGCAACATGACTTACTAACCCAATGACATCTTCCTACCTCCATCTAGTACACCCTCATTGACCAAAGATAAGACCTCAACCACAAAAGAGGAAGTCATACCTTCTTTTATGAATGAGGCATCAACTATCTCATCCATACCCTCTGATTAGATCCTTACTTCAAACCACTTGGAATCCACATTCTAACGTCTTTCACTAGGATAATATTTCCTCCTCACCCTTGACACTTTCCCTACTCCCCAAGAGTATGGGAAAATTGACCACCAACCTGGGTATGACCCCAACATTAGGGCCATTATTCCCTTTGGACCTTCACACTGTCCAACCCATTTCATCTATGGGGGACTCAAAAAACCCTTTGCAACTTCTACCACCTCTTTTTCATCTCGCCCATTCACCTCCAGCTTTTCCTAACTATACAAATTGAGTTTTCCAGGACATACCTTCACAGGTGTGCTTGAAATGGATTTGGTCTTAGATGATATGAGCATGGCCCACATGAGTTAATTTCTATTAAGACCTGAAATCCTCATGAAAATCATGGCCTTGGTTTCACTCTACCCACCAAGAAGTAAACCAAACCACCTACCACCACCATTATTGAGGAATACACTCCTTCACCAACCTCACCTCTACCTACGTGTGAGGATGATGACATCATCCCACCTAGCTTTTTTTTGTAAACATGATCAGCCTTAGACCCAGAATTTATCAAAATGAGGGGTAACCATAACCATCCCTTTGATCCATCCTAAGATGATAAGAGATGACTCTCCTACCATTAATATTATTCAATGCCAAGATGATGATTCCATTCTCACCTACCCTGGGCCCCAAATTCTTTAATCCACAAATCCCTTCTTCCCAAGACTTTGACCATATTAAATAAATCCACCATGGATATCAACTTGGGCACTTTGGACAACCCTTGCATTTTTAAAATTGACCAATCATTAAATGTCAAGGAACTTTGGGACTTCCTTTCATTCTTTCAAGACCAAAGCATAGCATTTACTTGGTCTTATAGAAACATGCCTAGAATTGACCCTGTCATTGCCACCCATAACATAGTCACCAACTATGATTCCAAACCCATCAAGAAGAAACTTTAGTGCATGCACCCTCACATAGCCCTTCTCATCAAAGAAGAGCTTTAGTGCCTCCTATCTATCAATTTCATTTAACCCATTGATTACCCATAATGGGTTTTGAATTTTTTACCTATCACCAAATCCACAAGGGGACTATGCATTTATGTGGATTTTCATGACCTCAACCTTATTTGCCCCAAAGATGACTTTCCTCTACCAAACATTAACCAGCTAGTTGATCTTATAACTGGCCATGAGATGTTATCTCTCATGGGTAGATTCTCATGTTATAATCAAATCCTAATTGCCCCTAAATATTAGCACAAGAACACCTTTATCACCCCATGGGGGACCTTCTACAATAGAGTAATGCCTTTTGGACTAAAGAATGATAGTGCAACCTACCAATGTGCCATGACTTATATCTTCCATGATCTCATCCACAAGATTGTAGAGGGCTATGTGGATGACCTTCTTGGGAAATCTAAGCTCTGAAAGGATCATTTAGTTATTCTCAAGATTATCTTTGAGCACCTTATCCACTACCACATCCATCTTAATCACAAGAAGTGCATTTTTGGGGCCTTATCAAGAAATCTCCTTGGCTTTATCATTTCCCTTTGGGGAATCAAAATCGATCCAGCCAAAATCAAATCAATACTCGACATGCTTCCTCTAATTAACCTTAATTAACTCCATAGTTTATAAGGGAAGCTCCAATCTATCCATCACTTTATCTCCCAACATTCAGACCAATGCCAACCCTTTCACCACCTTCTAAATAAGGATGTGTCTTTCAAGTGGAATAGTGACTCCCAAAAGGCCTTTGATTCACTCAAAAAGTACATTTTATCTCTACCTATCCTCACTCCTCCCAAAGATGGCCAACCTTTCTACCTTTATATCTCCACCACTGACCACTCCCTAGGGGTAATGCTCACTCATAGGGATGAATAACCTAGATAACAATTTGTCTACTATATTAGCCACACATTTGTAGAGTATGAGACTCGACATAACCAAACTAAGAAACTTTACTTAGCCTTAGTCTTCTTGGCCACCAAGCTTCACCACTACCTTCTTAACCATAAAACCTATGTCATAAACAATACTGACCCACTCAAGTATATGCACTCCAGGCCATACCAAAACCAATGTACGGCCAAGTGGCTCATGCCTTTAGTAGAGTTTGACCTTGATTTCTTTTAGCAAAATTTAAATAAGGGGAAAGTTATTTTTGATCAATTGGTTGAAGCACCATTAGCAGACAAACAACCTCCCCTTTTTGAATTTCTTGATGAGTACATTGTAACCCTCTCTCAAGTGAACTTCACCTATCAATTCACCATGTTATTTAACAGATCAAAGTGTCAATGTGGTGGGGGAGCTAGTGGCATCCTTATCCCCTTTCATGACAAACCTCTTCCTTTATCCTTTAAGCTTGATTTTGAATGTACTAATAATATGGTTGAGTATGAATTCCTAGTGATAAGCCTTCAAATTTCCTTAGCCTTAGGATTCAAAACAATCAATATCTTTGGTGATTCCCAACTTGTGGTTAATAGAGACAATGACTCTTACCAACATAAGAATTATGTTTTTCAATAGTATAAATAACTAGTTGACAAACTCTTAGCATCCCTTGAACACTACCACATCCAGTCAACCCCATGATCTACCAACAAGTTTGACGATACTATGGATTCCCTCATCTCTCAAATCCCATCTACACCCTTTGACTTTAACCTATCTATCATTATCCAAAAACTTACCCAACCTTCCTATGTTAATCCAGATTCTTCCACCATTTTCAATGTGGAAGAGACCTAACTTGACCTTTGATATTAGTAGACCTTTAACTATCTCAACCTTTCCATCATTCCTTCTAGACTTTCCAGTAATGCTCAAAGAGTGTTTATCCAAAGTACCTCTCATTATACCTTTATGGGGGGAATTATTTATAAGCCTAGCTTTGATGGTCTCCTATTCCATTGCCTATGTAGTCATGAAGCCTCTCATGCTATCAAATAAATGCATGATGGTATTTATGGGGGACACTTCAATGGCCTCACCATAGCTAAGTGTATCATTTACCTTGGATATTACTAGACTAACCTTAACCAAGACTATTGTGATTATGTGAAAAAGTGTGTTAAGTTTCAACAACACACCAATATGCATCATGCACCTAGCCATAGTCTTCATGTGTCCACTAATTTCTAGCCCTTCTCATAATGGGGTTTGGACTTTAATGGTGAAATTAACCCCCATTCTTTATAGTGACACCATTCTATCATCAATTCCATCAAATATTTTACCAAATGGGTAGAGGTTATCCTTTTAGTCTTGACCAAAGCAGAGAATAAAATCAACTTTATCAACCATCACGTCATCTACCACTTTGGTTCTCCTCACAAGATTATCACTAATAATGGTAAATATTTTAAAAATAAAAAAGTCCAAGGTCTATGTGATGCATTTGGCATTAAGTTAATCTTTTCCTTGCCCTATCACCCTCAAGCGAATGGATAGGTTGAGGCCTATAACAAAAATCTTAACAATATGCTAACTAAAATGGTCAATGTGTCTAGTTAGGATTAGCATTTGCACATCTCCTTCACCTTATGGGCATGTTGCACTAGCATTCAAACCCCTATGGGTGTTATCCATTTTTTTCTTGTATTTGGAATGGAGGCTATCTTGCCTCTCAAATTTTAGATTCCTTTTCTTCACATATCTCTATAGGACCTTATTTTTTAGGATGATTATCATCAGTACTATTTAGCCCAGCTTGATCTACTTGATGAGTGCCATATAGCTACCCTTACCCATCTTCATGTCTATCAAGAGCACATCAAACGTGCCTATAAAAAATACCTTAAAGTGAAAGAATTCAACATCAAATACCTCATCCTAAAGGAAAATCAACATGTCTCCAATATAGAGAAAAGTAAGTGGGTCAAGTTTGCTTTTAATTGGCTTAGACCTTATATCATAACCCATAAGTATGGATTAGGATCTTACCAGGTATCCTCTCTTGAGGGAAACCTAGAACTTGAGCCCCCTAATGCTTTGCATCTATGTCCTTTATTTTTTTAATAAGGATTAATATTTACCTTCTATCTAACTTAAGCTCATCCCTTGCTTTCACACCACATTCATCTCCCTATTTTAGGGGCAATCGATTAAAACTAAATCATGTGATTATATGTCACAATCATAGCCTAATATTGAATAATGGGTATCATGAATCTACCCATGGCATGATTCTCGTGGTTCTTTCTATCCCTTTCTAGGATAGATTCCAATTATCATTGTCACCTAAACCCCCTTTACACCTAATCAGCCTTCTTATGCTTTTAGTTTTACCTTCACAAAGGTAAACCCTTTAAGCCTATATAAGCATGTCAATGTCAAGAAAAATAAAACAAAGAGAAAACCAAACCAATAGCAATCATGGTTCATTCCTAAGCATTTGTAAACTCTCCCTTGAAAGAGAGTTGCATAAGCATACTAAAATTGCACAAATATAAGGTAGAATACTCCCTTAAAGGACAACTATCATAAAGCCTTGAACAAATAAAATAAACTTAGACCACTCCCTTGAAGGATGGATGAGTAAAGCATAGAAAATTCATGGAAACTTCTTGCATCATTCAACTTCCCATATACAACAACAAAGTAAAAAACTCAATATCAAAATCATAATAAAAGCAAACTGATCATGAAAGTCATAATTGGCTCTCATAAGAAAAATAACATTAAAATCCACAATCATCTCTCATAAGTAAACTCCCCACATTAATCAGTCTACATGTTTGACATAGACTTGTTTATACTATCCCTTTAGAAACCTACAAAAATGGCATGCTAGTCTCACAAGAAGGTTCCATTTTCATCCATTTACCCTTTATTTATTATAAGCAAGGGATTTTGAGCTCACTTGACATTATGTGATAAAAACACCTTTTTAACCAACTAATAAATGCTAATGTGAAGCATTCAAATGTCTTATGTTCTTTAATCCAATCCAACTTTGATTTATGTTTTAGTCTTTTTCAAATAAGAATCATCATGCCCTCTTCCTATTATATCATGACTAGTTGATATTTTCACTAAAGACGTTTGTCTCTTAATTATATCCTTTGTTATCACATTTAGTTTTGTGTATGCACCTTAAATTGGTTGAGCAAACACACATATTATATCTTTTCATAGTTCTTTCATAGAAGACACCAATTAGAGAATATGATCTTTTATTCACATTTAGCCATGTCTTTTTATCTGACTTGTATTGATCTTATTGTATTCCCTAGACATCATTTTTCTTATCCCTGGTCACTCATAGCCTTCCAAACTTAACCCTTCCAGGCCCAAGTACCTCTTTTAGACATAGACCAATCCCCTAAGGTCCCACACCCCCTATATAATAGTGCCCAAAGAAGACTATAGCATTGAAACCTAGGGTGTTTAGTTTCTAATGCTATTATCCAAGTGTAATTTTGGTCCCAATGGTCAATTTCTTTCATAAGATGAGTCTTATCACTTTTCCTTGCTTCAGTCCTAAGTTTCCCAATGTCAACCAAATGCAAATAAATCTCCCAAATTCAAAAAAAAGAGTCTCATATATAAAAGACTACACAAGGCATTTTATATCTAGCACTTACTATTTTGGCACATTAGACATAATAAAATCAATTAATAGTATAGCTCAGTTTTTCTACATCACACATATATTTTCATGCTTGATCAAGGAAGATCCTAGGAAAAATTCATTCTTGCATCAATCATGTGTGTTGATTATGTGCATTCCCTAAGGGAGAACTGCATTAGATCTGAGACCATTAGCTTGAGGGTTAATGTAGGTAGTAGTCAGAATAGTAGGGGTTCTTGATTGTGTGATCATTCTTTTCCTAACCCAATTTTTCCCCTTCTGCTTTGATTTTATTTTTTGTTTCTATGTATGTAGACTAATATAGGTATTGAAGTTTGAAATAGACCTACAATGAGCTCTAGTGACTTCTAGGACCTAAAATTTGGTAAACAAGGTCATACTGAGTAGACAAATAGAACCCATAAAGATTTTACCCTCACAACCATAGTGTCAGGGAAGGACTATAACACCAGACACTAGGATGTCTTGTTTTTTATGCTCCTATCCAATCAAAAAATTAAAGATAGATTTAGGTTCCAAACAGTGTCTGAGTCCTATGTGCAAGTTCTCAAACCCTGACTCATCTGAATCACCCTATTTTTTTAGATAAGTGTTCCTCTCCTTTATGTAAGTTAATTTTATCAAATTGATATAAACCTATATTTTACTATATTTAATCAAAATTCTCTCCATATTTTAAACCTTTATTACTTAGGAATAAAACATTTGAACTCGACTTATTTTGAATAAAAACCTAGTCACACATAGGGTTTTTCTTCATTTCTTGTGAAAAAATTTAACTGTCAAAATTCTAATTTTTTGTAGCAATTTTCAAAAAATCTAAAACCCTAGTCAAAAACCCTAGATTTTAAAACTAGGTCCTCAAACCTCAAATTTCCCTTTCTTACAATTTTTAGAAAAACAATTTGAATTTATTACAAATTATTTGGGTTATCAAAATTAATTTTTAAAATTCAATGTTAGTAGTTATTTGTGCATTTATTTACTTCATAGTAATTTTCAAAATTCTCTTTGGTGATAAAATGGCCACAAAGGCAATTTCTCCTCATCCCATAGATCAACTTCTAAAATTTTCTTGTAATTATGACAATGATTGGACAAATTTTCAAAATTGCACATTAGTTAAAACTATAGAAAATGATTTCATTTATAATGAAAAAAATGACTATTATTTTAATGAAGGATATGATGATGTACATAATGATGAGGGTGAATCACCAATAGATGAATCTTTCTCTCTTAAACCCATATCTTTTATTCCTTCTAATGAAAATAACTTTGATAAATGGAAAAGATACTTCTCACCTCATTCTCTTAGACACAATGCATTAATTAATCATGAACTCCCAAGTGAACCTCTTATTAGTGATGATTTTCTTCCATGTGAACCCAATCTCTCTTTACCTTTTGCTACTACCATGTTCAAAATACGATAATATAAATACAATAGAATCAAAATACCAAAGCATGGTTCAAATGATGCATTATGTGTTCCTAACTCTACTCTATCAAAATAATTTTCAAATGATAACTCTTCTACTCTTCCTTCTCATGTTGAAAATGAAAAAAAATCATATACTCCATCCATGGATAGCATAGATACACATGATATTCCAAATCCCAATGATAACTTATTGCATATTAGAAATAAATTAACTCTTTCTCTTACACCTCTCCCTAGTAATAATGCAAGTGATAATGAATATGATAGTGAACATGAAAATGAATATGAAAATGATACTTCAAATTCTTCCATTTCAAATGAACAAAATTTACAATATGATAATGCATGGAATAATGATGACTACTATGCATATAGTGAAAAAGAAAATGCATCTCATGCTTATAACCCTTCTCTCACTCCTCTC
Organism: Torreya grandis; assembly: GCA_037957365.1. Taxonomy (NCBI): domain Eukaryota; kingdom Viridiplantae; phylum Streptophyta; class Pinopsida; order Cupressales; family Taxaceae; genus Torreya; species Torreya grandis. Next base: position 2,495,070 of record JARHVA010000424.1, on the reverse strand, counting down.
AAATCTCATGCATGTCTAAATGATGTTTCTACTTCTATTAATGATTCTATGTCAAATGATGCACGTGTTAATGTTAATAGCACATCTTCTACTAAATTAAAAGGTGATTCACTAAAACATAAAGATACCAATGAATCTCCCAAGCTACCCCTCACTAAAGTAGAACCCAGCTCTCACTCCTCACCTAAAGAGAATGTTATCCCACATCCCTCTAATAAGGTCCAAGTGAGAACACCCCCTCTTTATGATCCACTTGATAAATGTAGCATTCCCATGGTTAAAATTAACAATCAAATTCAATGTTTAAATGAACCACTTCAAGATACTAATGTACCATCTTAGGAGATCATCTCTTTGATGCATGAAGTTGGTGAACTACAACACCAAGTACATCTCCTTACATTGGAAAACAAAGATTATAAATCTTGGATGGATGCCAATGATCTACATGGTAACCCTATTCTAAATGCATTCATAAAATTTACGTTGCCTAAGCTTCTCTAGACACCATAATTACCTCACTTTGATAGAAATGGAGATCCATTCGCACATATTCAAGCCTTTTGGAAGGCTTTGCCACCTCATGCAAGCCCTTTGATTGTACTCAAGTTGTTTCAATAGAAATTAGTGGGGGAACATAGAATTGGTTCTTTCATCTACTTCATGTTGATTCATTACACACATATGATGACTTAGAGGAAGCATTTCTTAGGAACTACATTATAAACATGGGCCCTCATGTTACATATGAGAAACTTGTCACACTACATCCAAATTCTTCAGATCCAATTAGTGAGTATGTCTTAAGATTCAAGGCTCATTTGTTAAGATTGATATACAAATCAGTAGATCTAGATATTCAACATGTCTTCATCAAGGGCCTTTACCAACCTCTCCTCGAACATCTACTATATCAGATAGAGCCTTATTTCAGACATTTATGTTACACAATTCTAGCTTTGGAAAAGAAATTAGGATTAATTGACGTATATTCAATTGATTGAATCACTCTAGACTTCATAGTACCATCTTCAAATATATATCCTACCACTCAGCATCCACCATGTCCTAGACTAGATAGAAGACCACAACCAGAAAAGAAACCAATCAAAAAGAAAGAGCAAGTTTTTATAACACAACCTACAGTATGCACTATGAAAAATAATAGTAAAGCACCACTATAGTTTGATTTAGAGTGGGATAGCCCATATATCATATTATTAGCACTACTAGATAGGAGGTTAATCACATTACCTTCTATTCATCGATGAGATCCACATCTCTTATATAAATAGCCACATTAGCCTTTTTGCAACTATCATCATATTCATTGACATAGAGATACTAACTGTTTTGGACTCTGAGATTACATTTCTAGATTTTTTGATAATGGTATTATAGCACTCACATAGGGGGCATAAATATCTCCTCCATTACGGAACCCTAAACCACATTCTTCCATGACTGAGTCACCCTAGGACATTCCTTTATAGGAATCATCAGTCACTCATCATAAGTGTAATGTAGGTTTTAGGACAAAATCTCATAGGAGATCTCCTATTCCAACTATTCAGAAAGTTTGGAAACCAATATAGCACAAGCAGCCCACATATAGTAGTGTAGTTCATGGTATATAAAGTGTAGTTCCATATACATATCCAACAAAGTTACTGGTACCATAGCAGAGTATTGTTCTAGAGAGATATTCATTATAGTCAAGTTTTCAAGGTCCTATCTCACGTATCAATCCACTATGATTAAGACTAGTTTAACCCACATTATAGAGTAATACTTCAAAGAGATATTCATTAGATCCAATTTTTTAGGGTACTATCTTATGTAACAACTCATTATTATTAAGATTAAATGAGCCCTCAACACAAGTTTCAGCTCCATCTTAGCATAGTGCATATTCATATACATCACATTAGAGGGCATAGTGTATTCAATCATAGATAGATGAGCCTTATTCATAGTAGATAGTATCAACTACAGATCACATTCCTATACAAAATGAGCAGTATGGGCATTTCTTTATGTGGTCGACAAGGTTCAGATAGTGATATAGCACAATGTGATACAGCATACATTCATTTCAACATCAGTTCATAGCTTCACTTAGTAGGGCAATGATGGAGATATAGGTCTAGCTATCCTTTGTATTCTTGAGCCACTCTCAAGGATGTAATACACATAGAGTGTTATCTTACTTCCCCCTACTAACAACTAACATTCTTGATTCCAAACAACCATCCCATCCAAAACTAAACTATGTAATCTATATATTACCAAATCAAACTTATCCAAATGCTCTCCCACTCAAACCAAATCAAACATATTCAAATCCTACTTTACCAATCTCAAAAACCAAATCAAATTCATCTAAATTAATTTATTAATTACCACAAACAAACAAATTTTTGGTTATATACGTTTACAATTCAAAATCAATAAGCCTAGCATCACAACTATCAACACATCACATCTAAACATATCTTGAATGATTAAATCGCATCCAAAATACCATCTTACCAAACATATCAAAACATCAAATCCCATATCCCAAGTACCATATACCAAATAAATTCAAAAATCTAAATCAATACTAGATCAACCATTTTTAAAATCAACCATTTACAATCAATATTCTAACATATTCCAAAATATAACACAAATGTAAATGAGTTCAAAATCAAACTATCATATATATATATATATATATATATATATATATATATATATATATATATCACAAAGTTTTCAAAACATATACATCATGTCAAGGTACAATCAATCATGAATAGGGGTCATGCCCTCAATCTTGATCTCACTCTCTCCTCTAGTGTTAGTCCCATTATCCTATCTAACACTCGATGATCCTACACCTCCTTGAGCTCTTGAATGCCTCTTGCATTGACTATCCCACTCCAAAAACTAACCATGATCCTCATGTAAATCTACATATCATCATTTAAGATCCATATAGTCATCTACTATCTTCTTACTTACCATGCCACAATCAAGTGGGGGCGTCCTATGCCTATCCATCTCACCTCTAAGCTCATCCCTCTCTCTCACTACCCTAACATATGCAGTTGTAGCTATAATAGCTCAGTCAAATAAATGAGCATACACACTATTTCTAACTATTACTCTCTCTATCAAACCCTCATCCATGACATCATCAAGAACATGTCATGTCAGGTCACAAAGTGTCAACTCAATGATGGTCTCCTAGAACTCATCATCTTCCCTCCCCACCCCAGTAGGTTCCTCATCTTGTGCACCTCCCACTCCACCTGCACACATAAGAAGTATAACACTAAATTAGATATATACTTTCAAATCAAAACTAAATCACAAACATAAATGTAATTCAAAATAATCATTGATTACCTCCCATCATTTGAATCATCTTTAGATCCTCATACGTAGGAACATCCACTCCATCTATAGGACATAATAGATCCCATCACTGCCTACCCCACCATGTATTTTATCCCTCATTGCATCTCATTTCATCCACATCAAAGACATCTATAATAGCATCTCATGCATCCAAAGGTAAAGGTGCTAACTCAACCTTAGTTAGTGTTACATGAGCCTCAACTCTCATTGGTGCCTGTGCACTCCTAAACCATACCCATGCTACAAGAGGAACATCATATCAAACTCCAAAATACCTAGTCACATGATCATACTAAAAGCACACTTTCACTCTAGTCTAATGATCATGTAACCAACAGCTCACCCTAATATACCATAGTTGCTCTCCATCCTCAGGCTATCTAGGGAACCTTCTATAGGGCCTCCATATGATATTTAGTCTTTATACAAGTGGGCAAGCATATTCATACCCCATGAAAACAAAGTATCATACATCTCAATCTACGAACCACCCTATGTATCTTATAAGCAATAAACACTCCACTGCCATCCACTGTAACAAATGAAGCCAAAAATATAGCTAACCATTTTTGCAAGCATGGAACACTCAACTGCATAATCACTGATAAGAGCACATCACTATCACTACCTCAGTGATGTACTCCTATAGACACCCATACAAAGTATTTATATGCAGATCAATGGTAACTACACCCATGCCATCCTATAAATTCACCCATTTCCCACTAATCAATAAATGTAGAATATAGTATACATCCTCCAGAGTAATATTAATCTCTCTAGTAGGAAGCTAGAATGTATAGGTATCAACAATCCACCTCTCACATAAGGCAATAATCATGTACCTATCCCATTGCACCATACCTAGGTCACAAGCATGACCCAATCTAGCCCTATCCATAATAACATGATCATCAATAGACAATGGTAACATCCTCAATGTCTCCATCACTTGACCTCTATGAAACTCTATCATCTATACATTTCCCTATAAAAACACTAGAAATCAATATATATATATTAGACAAACATGCCAAGTAAATAACCAAGCTATATAAATAACATATAACAAATCAAAATCTTAGAAACTCCTCTATAGTAGACAATAGCACTGCAAAAGGACACTAGCACTAGACAATAGTGCTAGAACATGAACAACAGTGCAACATCTAGGACAACAATGTTAACCCTAAGATAGGAGCACGAGAACTAGTCATACTTCTTTTAGACCACCTAAAATAGTTGAAAAATTCCCAACACTAGATTTTAAATAGACAAAAAACAATTGACCAGCTTACTTACTAGGCTAATCTCCCCATTAGCCTTAATCTAGGCTACCAATTGCTGAAAATAGGTAATAGGAAGTGCTCATCTCCTAGGCATCTTGAATGCCAGAGCTTCAATGTCTTAAAATAGTGACTACAAAAATGAACCCAAAGTCTATCCAAATTCTTATATCAAAATCCAAACACTTCTATTCAAAATCCAAACACTATTCCACTCATAACTCAAGCTCTGTAGCTCTATTTAACAAATAGTTTTTATCATCAAAATCATGATGATGACACCTTTGAAATCAAGTAGGTCTTGCTCTCTTATTATGTCATTTGCATACCATGACACACACATCTATATACCTCTCTTATACCCATACATACAACTTGGTCCTCACTAATCAATATTCGTTCAAAACATCCTAGCAACCTAGCCTATTCAAACAATCAAACAAAGACACCTATAATTCATAGTAATTCAATTTCACCAATTCAACAATAGACTCTCAAGCAATTCAAAATATACCAACCTAGTTCCTATATATTCTGCCACTAGTCATCACTTTTGGCTCAACCTCCTCTATCACAAATTTTGTCCCTCTCCCTAAAAGGGGGGCATCATTCCTACTATTCTTATTTATACACTTATCCATCACACCTATCCACTCTCATATTCACACCTCTAGCATTCAAATTATCAAATTCAGCTCAAATCGATCATAACATACAGTGATTCATGGGTCACTCAGCATGGTTTTCACACCTCTAGTATTCAAATTATCAGCATCACTCAACTCAAATTAGTCAAGATTATACAGTGGTTTAGATTATATGGGTCACGTAGCACTAGTTTTTTCAACTCAGATAAGTTGAGATTATGCAGTGGTTTAGGTTACATTAAGTCACTCAGCATTACTCAAAACATTCAGAGGGATACACCTTCAATTTATAGATATACAAACTATCTAGATACCAGATTCAGGGGCATGTACATTAATATATACCTCACACATACAGCTTCATAAAACATGACATAGTGATAAACCAGATAGCAGATCATAGGCATAGTGTAGAGCACATTATTTTGATCTCCAATTTTGTACATGGGACATGATATGATATATTATATCACATGTGGTTATATAGATTTCTAGATTATCTAGATGCATCACTCACATACCAAATTTGGGGGCATGGCACAGATGTTTATGTCCTTCATCTTTTAGGATTATATAAATTAGGATGGTAAGACATATTTTTTTCTTCTCACACATTTACTATTATTTTTTATTTACACCTAGGCATTACTCTGGTTGTCACCAGGTTGGACAATATGATCGTCTATAGTGATTGGTCCATAGTATTATTCAGACTCAGACCTAGGAGTTTGTATGGGACAAAGGACAGGCTTTGGTTTTGGACCTTTGAGCACTTCTCAAATATAGTTTATATTATTTAGATTTGGTATGGGAGCATTTATTATAGGGGTTCCTTCTTTCTCTAGTCACTATTTAGATTCAGTACATGAGGCATCTATTATAGGGATTCCTTATTTCTCCAAGCACTATTCAGATTCAATATAGGGGGCATCCATTACAAGGACTCCTTTCTCTGAGCACTATTTTAGTTCTTCATCCACTTCCCTGGCCAAGAATTTGGACCCTTTTCTTTAGCACACTTATCTTCACACACATAAGTTTAAGTACGCATCTTCTTTCTTTTTTTTAATCTAGTACTTCATTTTATTGCATCATTAGATCAAAAGGGGGAAAATGTATACACCCTCAATTGGTCAATAAAACACACATATTATTTATTTTCATAGGAGACTCTGACTAGAGAATATGAGCTTTTATTCACATTTAGCCATGTCTTTTTATCTGACTTGTATTGGGTTTATTGTATTCCCTAGACATCATTTTTCTTATCCCTGGTCACCTGTATCTTTTAAAACTTAACCCTTTTAGGCCCAAGCACCTATTTTAGACCTAGGCCCATCCCCCTAGGTCCCACACCCCCTAGACAATAGTACCCAAATAGGATTATAGTGTTAAAACCCAGGGTGTCTAGTTTTTAGTGATATTGTCCAAGTGTAATTTTGGTCCCAACAGTCAGTTTCTTCCATAAGATGAGTTTTACCCCTTTTCTTTGCTTTGTTCTTGAGTTTCCCAATGTCATCCAAATGAAAATAAAGCTCCCAAATTCAAAATAATGATTCTCCTATATAAATGACTACACAAGGCATTTTATACCTAACACTTACTAGTTTGGCACATTAGACATAATAAAATCAATCAATATTATAGCTCATCTTTTTTGCATCACACATAGATTTGCATGCTTGATCAAGGAAGGTCCTAGGTAAAATGCATTCTTGCATCAATCATGTGCTTTTATTATGCATGTTCCCTAAGGGAGAACTACATCAGATCTAAGACCCTTAGTTTGAGGGTTAATGTAGGTAGAAGTTAAAAAGCAGGGGTTCTTGATTATGTGATCATTCTTCCCCTAACCTAATTTTTTTCCCTTATGCTTTGATTTTCTTTGTTGTTTCTACGTATGCAAACCAATATGGGTACTAAAGATTTACATAGACCTACAATGAGCTCTAGTGACTTATAAGACCTAAAATTTGGAATGCAAGGTTATACTGAGCAGATGAATATAACCCATAAAGCTTTTACCCTCAGGACAATAGCATCAAGAAAATACTATAGCACCATACACTAGGGTGTCTTATTTTTGGTTCCCCTATCTAATCAGAAAATGAAAGACAAATTCTAGTTCTAGATAGTGTCTCAATCTTGTGTGTGAGTTCTCAGACCTTGACTCATCCAAATCATCTTATTTTTCTAGATAAGTGTTCCTCTTCCTTATGCAAGTTAATTTGATCAAATTGATATAAACCTATATTTTACTATATTTAATTAAAATTATCCCCATATTATAAACCTTTATTACTTAGGAAATAAATGCCTAATTTCATAAAATAATAAAACCTATTGTTAATCAACTTACTTCAAATGCTTTACCCTAAGCAGAATAACAACCATAATCATCACATCATATCAATGAGTGTCATAAGCAAGCACATAAGCATAATCATAACCATAACAAGCATAATAACATCATAAGTTCCTAGAAAATTGGCAATGGTAAAAAGGTGAAATTTTGGGAAGATATTTGGTTAAAAGGAAAACCTTTGCAAGATGAAATCCAAGATAAAGATGTTATAAATCATTACAAGCAAAGAGTGGGAATAATGGTTAACCAATACTGGCAGAATAACTCCTGGGTGAACCTAACTGACTATGATCAATATTTCAAGGATATTCAAATATCCCTAAATGCAATATCTCTATACCCTAATCTTGAAGATAAGATTGTTTGGCACAATGAGTCGAGCGGACAATTTAAAGTTTCTTCCATTTTCACTTCAAAATGAAATGGCAACAAACCGCTGTGGATGAAGGCCTAGATCAAGGGGCTCATCCCTAAAATCAAAATCTTTTTCTAGACCCTTCTCCAAAACAAAATCTTAACTTTGGACAATTTACAAAAAAGAGGAATATATATTGTGAACAGGTGTATCCTTTGTAAGAAGGGTCTTGAAGATAGAGATCATTTGTTTGTAAACTGTTCTTCTACACAGCTAGTCTGGAAAGAAATTTTCAATATGTGGGGTATTGCATGGATCCATCATAAAAATGTGGAATTATCTCTTAAAAGCTGGTACTACCCCTCCAAGAATTTTGAAGCAATTTTTTTATGGAAACTTACTCTTCCCCATATTTAGTGGGGAATATGGAAGGAAATAAATAACCGAATCTTTAGAAATAGAGAGCTTCCTAGATGGGTGGTAGGACAGAACATCATTAGAGCTATTAAGGAGAATTTTTTATCACAAAAGAATCCAAGCTCAACCTTCCAAGTGGATGAGCCCTTAAGAATGAAAAATTCTAAAGATAAACCTGATAATCCCAGACTAGGAGTTACATGGAATGCTCCTCCTCAAGGGTGGATTAAAGGAAACTTTGATGGAGCTGCTAAAGGGAATCTGGGGAATGCAGGTTGTGGTGGTGTCTTGAGAAACCATATGGGAAAGGTTATTTATGCTGTTGCAATCCCCATTGGTAAATCAAATTGTCACATTGCCGAAGCTACTGCCGCCCTTTAGACTATCAAAATAGCTGTGGATTCAGGATATCCCAATTTGTGGCTTGAAGGGGACTCACTGAACATCATAAATATTCTTAACAATAAAAATATTGTGTCTTGGACTATAGAGGCTATGGTAATGGAGATGAAAAGCTTAATAAAAAAATTTGATAAAGTGACTATAACCCACACCTATCGTGAAGCCAACGGAGTTGCAGATTGGTTAGCAAACTGCGCAGTCCGAACAAGTCAAAAAATGAGGTGGTAGGAAACATTAGAAAAGAAGGTGGAACTGAGGGCACTCATTCTTCATGATACAACTCATGCAAAGGAGGGAATGATTAGATTGTTATAGCAACATAATGAGTTGGAGAAGTGGTTTCATGGGGAAAGGTCTTCAATCATTAAAGAGGAAGGCTCTTGAAAGTGGAAGGCTCTCGAGGATCCTGAACGTGCCCAAACATAGCTGACTCTCTAATCAAACTGGCAGCAGGTGGGATCATTTTAAAGTTCACAGCGACTGGGTTTCCAAGGAAATGAGTATGGCTCACGAAAGGAAGGGAGAACCAAGGAAGCAGGAGCCCAAAAACTGTGACGAATGGAGAGAGAAACAAGATGTCTAGAGAATCCTGTAGAAAGGAAAATCGTGAACTATATGGAAAAGCTCCATGGGTCAAAACCGCATATCACTACAGCCTTTTTCAAAAATTGGATTGATGAAAGGGTCACATTGCATGGTATAACAGTGAACCTTACAGAGGATTTTATAGCAGAGGTTACAGGGTTGCCTACGGATGGACTTAAATTCTCCAAGCAGACAAGCATTTCAAATGAGGCTTTTTGTAAGTTCCCCAAGATAGATGTGGAAGAGCAGAAGCTGGTCAAGAATGGAGACTTCTATGAATTGGAACAGATTAAGGGGATATGGAGGGATGTCTTATGCTGTATAAGGGAGTATTTCACCCTGGACGGAAGGAGCAAGAGAGTGCATAAATTCCACTTTGTCTTCCTTAATCATTTCAGGCATAAGGTAAGACTGTATATTCCCTTTTACTTGCGCTATTCTTTGGTCCAAAGTTTATTTGCTCACAAGAAGAAGGAAATGCGTCCTATCCTGCATGAAGGCCTAATTCTGTTAATCGAAGGCTACTGCAAGAATAAAGCTATGGTTAAGAACCCTAACCAGGGGAAAAATTAGGAGTCTGGGAGCAGAAAGAGTGATATCGTAAAAGGGAAAGACAAAATCAAGTTCCCTAGTGCCAATAATCAGAATGTAGAAGAAGATACAGAGCGGGAGAGAATTGATAAACCCAGGGAGGAAAATTTGGTGGAAGAAGAAGGAACTGAAAGTTGGAATACAAATTCAAATGAGGACGAAGAATGTTAAGAGAAGAATGAGAAAGAAGGAGTCAACAAAGAGGAGGAATCTGAAAATAGTAAAGAAGAAACTGAGGAAAATCAGAAAATGTCGAAGGAAGATATTGTCCAAGATGGCCTGGTTAAGGACCCAGTTTCAAGAAATGAAAAGGAAAATACAGTTCAGGATGACAATCAAGAAATGGACATGGAAATTCAAATTGGAACCAAAGAATAGTATCAAAGGGGCCGTGAGGATCACTTTGAAGAAGGTGGGAGCAGTCCCAATAAGAATTCTGAGGAATGGAGAGAGAAGGGGCAGAACGATGGTATGCACACACCTATGAGTTGGGTTAATTGCAAAGCAGAGGCTTCTCTCCAATTTGACTCTTGGATGTGTAAGGAGATTAAGGATCTCAAAAGGAAAGTGGAAATTATGGAAGATAACCAGAAAGCTGCATGGAACAAAATTAACATCATGGAAAAATAGATAAGAGATATCCCCGTCAAGCTCAAAGATTACGAGAATAATCTTTAGGAACTCATTAAGGAGAACAAAATGAAAATGGAGGAAGTAACGTCCAATATTTGTGCTGCAGCTGTCAATATTGGAAAAAGAGTAAACGAGGAGACCAAATCCTTGGAGGGGCCGAGCAAAAGGATGAGACAAAGCTCTAGAAGGAAGGCTACACAAGAGGGAGCCAAGCTGGCGGCAACTACTACTCAGGACACAACTATTGTGAAAGGTAAAGAAACAGTGAAAATGATTTTGGAACTGGAAGAATAGTCTGGTTCTTCTTGTTGGTTATGTTTACTGGTCCTGTTCTCTGGTTTCTTTTTGTTATCTTTTGTCTATGGTGCAGCCAGATCTTTGTTAAATCTAGGTTTTGACTGGAGGTCTCTCTGGTGGTTTCAGGTCCATTTAAAACTTGTTTTTGCTACTTCTCTGTAGTAGTTTTTAGGTTCTACCTGTGATCGTAGAGGCTTTTTCTTTCTTTCTTTGTTCTTGGGTTTCGGGGTCCCATCAAAACCTGATTTTACCTTAATCTAAAACATCATAACATCCATGAGAAATAAATCAACCAACCATTTTCACCACATGTATAAATCTAAATAATGAAGCATATACTCATTAAAAATTTAGCACACCATAAACATACATGTCATAAACCATAACCATACATAAAATCCATCACATGCCTAGCAAGGTGAGTTTACATCCATAACATAATCATAATCAACATAACATGAGGATAATTAAAATAAACATCGCATCATCTCATAACATCAAAGCAAAGCATAGACCATGAGCAATGAGCAATAAACAAAGCTCATATTTATAAACTATGAGTCCAATAACATCATAATGTATATAACCAATGTACATGTCTCTCTCTCAAAATATACATCTAATTGCATCAATTCATAGGTTGGAATCATAATGATATACAATAATATATGATATGTATGAACTATGTCATAGCTATACCCCTAGGGCACCACTATCTCCCAGTGTACCATTAGGCCCCAATACCTATCCCCCTATAGTACCTATCTGCCCACCTACAGATGTTTCCCACTACCCTGGTGTCACCACACTATCACCACCTATCAAGCTCACTTTGTACTCACCCTAGTGGGACTCATCAAGACATCACCTCAGAACTATAGCCTCATAGTACCATAGTTCCTCCACTATAGATAGGTATTGTACCATGGGGATGGTGCTTGATAGCCCTATAGATGTCATTGTTCCTCCTCCCCTCTATCTTAATGAGTCACTCTCATATGTAACCAAGGCTAGTGAAACTCTAGTCTAGTCCTTATCACCTATAAGAGTAGCAACCAAACCCTGTAAACCATCCACCTAACCCTATAATGTCATGACCTATGCCTATATATCAGATAGTATCACTCCTACCTATGCATCTAGAGAACCTCCCTATACATATACCTTCTGGTCCCCTCTCCTAGTTGGGTCCACATCCATAGGCCTCCCACCACCATCACCAAAATTTATAGCTATATATAAAGCCTAGTACCATGCCATGTACCCATCTACAAAACTAGGATCATATATTTGTGGCCTAGCTAGAAACTCCTCATGATCTAACAGCATCCTCATAGGATGTGGCTCTAGTAGAAGTATCTCGGCCTGTACCTAGGAAATGCACTTGGAATACCCTAAACTAGGTCAAATTGCCTACGAACCTTATCAAAAGGGATAAGCTCTACCTCCCCATCCCTCTTACTAAGGATCCACCTGTAACTCTATAAGGAGAATGCTTTCCTCTTATAGCCATGCCTACTAGAAACTGAACATATGGTATCTAGGAAATATCTCCAATCACTAGTGTATCTAGTGCACCCCTAAACCAATCTACATCATGTGTACCTCCTCGTACACTTAAGATATAAAATTTATCTCTTCACCTCATGTAATTTATTAGAAACTCAATATACATTTATGTCATCTATGGCAATCCCATCGGTCTCAGCACTCAGATATGTACATATGCTTATTAGTGTAGAACTAAATTGACACTAATGTTGTACCTCATATGGGCCCTGAATCCCCATAACTCCCTTTATATCTACACAAAGAGAATAGGTACCCAACTAAATATAGTATACCCCAACAACAACTCAACTAACACCCCTAATAGCAAGTATGGGAACTACCCACTACTAGAGTTAATAAGGGCATAACACAAAATGATAATCATCAACATAGTCATGAGTTTTTCCTCACCTAGCACCCTCTGATATAGCATACTATATCTTAAGCTTCCATCATGCCATTTTAAATGATCACTATCATCTCCATATAATAGCTTTAGATGTTCATCATGCTCCTCCCACTCTATGTGGTAAATTGGGTCACCCCATAGGGTTAGTCATGTAATCTAATGCACAACCTCTATGAATATCATGAGCTCACCAATGGGTAGTAGGAAAGTGTTCATATTTAGATCCCATATTTCAATGAGGGCCATGATCATAGATGCATCATAGGGCACATGCTGGTAGTGTCTTATCACTTTGAGGTTGACCTCCTCCATATGTGCCTAGTCTGTAGGGGTCATCCCTTAGTGAATCTCTGTGAAGATGCATGACACCTAATCATGCATCTATATCTACTCTTGCACCTATAAATAATTAATAGTAAACATGTTTAGTCACCTATACTCTTTTGCCTATGTACTTAACCACTTCACCCTACCTGACCTCACCCATTTGACTGTTTGGTAGAGCTCCTACCAAACTTAACATTTAAAACCCACCAACTTAATACCTTAATTCCTCAACTATCACCCCTCAAACTTCTCATTGATACTATTTTTAGCTTAATCCAACTATTAACCTATTTAAAATCTATCACATCCCTTACACTTACCTTTAACATATCTACCATTTGACTTGATTTCTGACAGTCATGATGACCATCGATAGTTAGGTAGACCTTTTGCTAATGGATGTCGATCATTGGTGATTGGGTTGACTACTGACAGTCACTATGTGTGACCACTAGTGGAAAATTTCCAACCTTGCTCTACCTTAAAACCATTAAAACACCCACCATATCCTCTCTTTTCTTACCTAATACCTAACCCCACACTAGTTACCCTACCCCACCCTGTCAATTTCAAAACTTACCTACAAAATTGACCAACCACACTACAACTACCAATTTAAGAAGATATCCAATTGTTAAAACTCAAGCACACTACAACTACCAATTTAAGAATTTCACCTACTTTATTCCTTGACCATCGTTGAGGAGTAATTTGGGGACCCATCCATCCTTGTCCATGTCTACACTACATCCTACCTCAATCAACCTTAATTACTCAATCCCATTGGTTTGCCCACCTATCACCTCTTGATCAATCACCATTAGTAATATCTTTACCCAAATTGTCAATTTTTTAAGCTTAGCAGTCAAAGGTTACAATTAGTAAAAATGACATTCACTTTTACTTTTAACCTCCATGACTTTAGGGTTTTCACCCTAACCATTGATAGTCAAGGTGACCATCGATAGTCGCTCTTTGGACCCTTGATCATCAATGGTCAGGGTCTTCACTTTTTGAAAATTGCCTCATTAGTTAACCTCTTTAAGTGCACTTTACCCAACAACCCACCCATAGAGACTACCCTCTCTGCCCACCCCAACTACCTCACCACCTTGCCATTGGTCCATTTCAGCCCAACTAGCATATGTTTTGTGATGACTTTTGCTTGGTCCTTTGACCATAGTGACAACATTGCCATGTTGACCACCTTTTGACCTTGTACCACCTTATTCATACTAGACCCACTTGTGTCTTCTCATGAGCACTTCCTACCTTAGATACCCATGACACTTGACCAATTTATGTTTTCACTGGGAGTACTTCCTGCCTTGGATAGCCAATGACACACAAACATTGCCTAGAAGACTTGCATTTACGAGTGTACCAACTACCATGCCTAAATGTGGTCATGTGGTCTACTTGTCACTTGTCCTTCTAAGCATCAACCTTTATTTTTACTAGCTATGGTAACCTAGTCTATGCATTATCTTAGTTATCACACTTTTTGTTACACTTTGTGCATTTGTTTACACTTTAGTGCCCAACTTATCACCCACTTTCATGATGTCCACCTTTTTCATTACCCTCATCCACCTCATCAAACCCACACTCAATTTTTTTTTACCTCATCAACTTCTACTTTAAGGGGGAACATCTCCTCCCATACTCGAGACAACTAGACCTTTGACCAGTAATCAATTTTTGTTTTACAGCTTATTAATTCAAAGCCACATAACAAAAAATGGCAAAATGTAGACACTAAAAATCCACACACCATGATTTTGAATATCTAAACACCCCTAGACTACCTTAGGACCCCCTTGGGACCAATTTGACCCTTTGACCCCTAACCAAGCCCAACCATGGTTAGTTTGACTAACTTAACCTAACCTTTTACCCACTTTTTACCTCAACCATCAACCATCGATGGTCAAGATGACCACTGATGAACACCATGACTATCGTTGGTCAAGGTCCACCATCCCAAAATATATCATGTAAACCATTTTCCTTAATTTTATAAAAATAGCTCATCTAAATCCATGTGCAAGCCATTATATGTGTTAGTTAAAATTAGAAATCCCAATTAACGTCTTGTTACACCTCTCCTTCTTTACCTATAAGAAGAGAGAATCAAATGGTGAAAGGGGACACATCCACAACTATCAAGAGCTTTTACATCCAAATATTTATTTTTAGGTGTTCTTTCAACAATCTAGTGATCCAGCCATCACAATAAAGAGCCAAATTGTTGTCACCCCTTGGTCAACATCTAAGTATTATTACTCTATCAAAATCACACCAGAATCTATCAATAATCCAACACCTCAACCACTCATCTGATCAACCTTCTACAAGCTAAGTACTTATTTTCTAATATTCATTTACTTTATTTATATTTCATAAATAACCTAGCACCACCCATCTCTCAGAATCCAACTTTGTGATCTGATCAATTAGCCATTTATTACTTATAGCCTACACACAATAACCATCGATAGTCAACTTGACCACTGACGGTCACCTCAACTATCGACAGTCACCTTAACCACCAATGATCACATAAACCACTGACAGTCACTATGGAAAAAAATAATAACAAATTATTTTCACCCTCTTACCCTCAACCAAACCTAACTTTCTATGTTCCTACCTATTTATAGGCCCCTACCTAATTTTATGAACCACAGCTGAGTTGTTTAACATTAGTATTGACTTGTTTATCGCTATATTAGTCATTTATATTCTATTTCTTTAGAAAGCATTTCTTGTGTTTAATTTCAATACCTTTTGATTATTGATACAAGTACCTTATCTTCTACTTTCTAAACTTAATTATTTAAAATGTATAGATTGACAGCCCCCAAGGAAGCTCTTACTTCTGGGATCTAACTAGCGTTAGGTAATCCACTCAGCTATCTATCTAACAAACAAATCTTCTTAGTGTTGTCTTATTTATAGGTCATATTCCTAACTTAAAGAGGAGTTCTTCACAATCATCTGATGCAATACACACACAATCAAATAGGTTTTTCAACCATACTCATATTTAGTTTCTTCTTCTTCTTTTCCCAAAATATAAGCTAAAATTCATTAAAAAAATTAGGACTAGCAGTCGCACACATCATTAAAGATGTTAGACATTTAATGTTTGATTGGTGCCAATTTATAAAAGAGTGTAAGAGATCCAAGACTTTTAGACTACATGATTCTTCTTTGATCTGATTATTTGAAGGATTATCAGCCATACTAATAGTGTTGTTGACATTATTTTGATTTTTAGACTTGGTTATATTTTGACTATTTCTTGGTGCCTAATTTTGGGCTTTACCATAGGAGATTTATTTTTTATTTGATAAATGATAATGATTTTGACTTTGATGGTTCCTTAGTGTCTCAAAGAGGGTTTCACTAGGGGAAGATGCTTTTTTATTAGGCTAGAGATTTGAATTTTCTTGATTTTGACTTGTTGGATCAAATATGATTTGATCATTGTGATTAATTTTTTGAATATGGTCTTGGGATTTTGTATTTGCATCACATATTATATTACTCAAGGAAGTGTCCAATGATGTATGCCCCTATTCATCCCTAAGGATGGAGGTGATTAAATGATTGTTTATGGGAAGAAAAGGATCTATGATTGATGAAGGTGGGGGAGATGGTATGATGAGGTCAATAAGTGGTGATGGGGGAGCATGGTCCTCATAAGGGTTATTAAGAGACTTAGTTTCAACATTAGAGAGCATCTCCTCAATATTAGCAAAAGGATCACTAATACTAGTTATAACATATGTATCAGAGGTAGGATTAGATTCAATTTAACTTTCTTTGATAGATAAAGCTTGTAGAAACTCTGTTATGACTTTATCATCCTAATTGGGATCAAAATATATGCATGGTGATTGATTGTCATCTGAATTAGAGGTATCTTTAAAAGAGAAAGTATAGTCATCATCTATTGTAATATCTATGAGGGATAATGTTTCTGATGAGAAATCTAATTCATATATTGGTGTTGAACATGATCTTGATGTAGATAACACTTGTATTGACTATGATGTTGATTTTGATGTAAGACTTATAGTAGAGGATCCATTATCCATAAGTGACCTCTCATCATGGGGCCTTGGATATGATGGGTGAGAGGAAGATGATGAAGGGACAACATATTTTTCAAAGACATGTCCATGGAAGAAAGACTCATTAGATAATGGGGGACTAGGATCATGGGGAATGGAATCATCTTCAATTGAGGATTTGTCAAAGATGGGGGGACCATGATATATGGATGTGGTGTCTTGACCCTAGCTTGTAAATGGAAGGGCTTGATCATGATCAGGAATGAAATCTTGGCATTCTTCTTCTTATTTCCTCAAGGATGTAGACTCATCTGATTCATTCTCGATTTTAATATCACCATGATCAATGAGGTCTTTGACATAGTTTTGGAAATTATGACATCAATTAATGGTATGCCCCTAAGTTTAGTGATATAGATAATAGTGGTTAGATTTATACCAAGAGGGCTTAGGTTTATCAGGATTAAGATGTTGTATGGGTGGATAGACCATCATGCCATTGGCAACAAACTGGTGGAAGAGGGCTTCTAGGGATATATGAAGATGAGTATAGGGCCTCTCTTCACTTTATCACTTAAATGTGGAAGCATTGGACTTTGGATCAAATGGTTATTGATGTGACTAGGTGGGTGGAGTAGCTTACAAAGTAACCAAGATAAGATTCTATTTGTTAGAGTAAGAAGGGGTAAATAACTGGCTATGACTAGTGGATAGAGGATTTGAATGGGATTAGGTTGTGTGAAGACTAAGATTTATCTGATGTGGATTGATATGGATTGGAGGTAATGTTGGGTAAATAAGGTCAAAGTCTGTAGGATGTGGAGTGCTCATCTCAAAGAGGTGAGAGAGGAGGACATCCCTATTAGATATCAGGCATTATTCAATCTGGGTATTAACTAAATTTGTTTTGGATTCCATGGATTAATATGGGAGAAAGTATGGATATTGTGGTTAACTAGACCCAATCGATAGGTGTGATGGATTGAATGGGTGAATTGATGGATGAAGATGGGATGTGTGGAACAAATTTAGATAAAGGATTGTTATAGTCAGATCATAGGTTTAACTAGATTTTTTGATGTGACATGACATTTGATGATGCAAGATAAGATCAAATAGACCAAATTATGATATGCACTAGATGATGTTGATTGGATTCAACTAGGTGAACTATGACAAGCTCTAAGATTTGATAGGGGGATAGACTAGCCCAAAAGACTGATTTCAACTAAGGATTGATTAGACTAAGACTAGATCAAGGCTAATATGATTGACTTAAGTTGATTGGGATGATTTGGTTGATAGGATTGGATGATGTGTATGACTCAAACTTTACTAGACACAAGCAAGTTTAAAATCAAGACCCTAATCAAAATATGTGTTTTTCAACATGGATGAGTACCAAAGTATGACTACAAACATGATGGGATGACTAGCATAGATAGGGGGATGATGAGGTGGACTATGATTGGGCTAAGTTAATAATATGGTGACTATGCAAGATAAGGTCAAGACAAATGACCATTTAAGACTAGGGGATAAGTAAGTCAAGGTGATGCATGATTGTTTATCGATAAGGTGGAATTGGTCTTATGAGGGGACTATGGTCACCAAATGTGAGATGACAAATTTGATCAATAAGATTTAGATATGCAAATTATGTCCAAAATATCCAAATTTATAATCTACCATTATAATTAAAGCCAATTAGAAATAAAATGCAAAGATATATAAAAAATTCATACATGCCTTTCATCCTAAAAGCTAAATGCTCCAAATCAAGTTCCAAACAAGAAAATATTAAATGATTATGGATGTCAAATTGCTTATAGACTCAGATTTTATGATATCATGATATTGGCTTGATGACTTTGATAAGTAGATTGCTTTGGCATGAGAGGATCATATATTTCATAATTCATGTAGTTAGTTTGGCAATAGAGGGGTGGTGGATTTATAGAGAGATAAGTAGAATAAAAAAGCAATTAAAAATTACTTGGAAGCCTCTAGATTTATAGACTTCTAGAGAGGATGGAGAGAATAGAAGAGGATTCTAGAATTGGATAATTATAGAATCCATTAGGGGCTAATCAAGATTAGTAAATGATTAAATGAGGTGACTAGATAGGTGATTAGGGACTAGGGATGTAGGGGAGCCTAGGAATAGGTTAGGGTAGGTGGGATTGGAATTTTAAATTCCAATATAATGGTTAAGTGGGATTAGTTAGTGGATAATAGGGAATTAGGTTAATTAATTGATGTGTGGGGTAGGAATAAGGTTTATGAATGAATAATGAGGAATTTAGATGTTAGATAAATTTCTAGAAGGGATGATATTAGGATGGAATTAGAAGGGATAAATGATATTAAATGAGATAAGTGAAATTAGTGTCGACTAATAATAATATAAGTGACAATAAATGAAGAAAGTAAATTTAGATGTCTACACATTGTCTACAAGTACCTTGATATTTGTGAGTAACCATATCTGCATCCTCACCCATCTCATTCAAGTCATCTTGGCTCATCCAAATCCTCATCCTACAACCATTCTTTTATACATCCCATCATGCCTATTTTTCTTCCCATCTTGACTGTGATAAGGAACTTGAAGATGTTTTGAGCCCTATTTTTGGAAGCATATTGGTATGTCCTCTACATGGTCCTTCGATGACTAGACACTTGGTTCCCACATGACATGGTCCTTAGAGATCACTAATCCATTCTTAGTCATCATCCCCCATAATCATCCATTTTCATCCAACATCATCCTTCCATCCATTCCATCTATTATCATATCCCATCTTGGTGCTAGAACATGTTTTCCATTTGCTAGTAAACCCTTATATATACTTATTGTAAAAATATTAAAAAAATGGATAAACTAAAAAAATCCAAAAAAAATATTAAATCAAAAAATCCCTAAAAATAGAAAGGGGCCACAAATCTCCAAAATAGATATAAAGCCGCCAAATCCAAAAATATTTCTCTTGTCTAAAATCCAATCAAAATCTTTAGTTAACTCATTTCAACTACCATTGGGATGTGTCCTTTCTAATTATGCTCTACTTGGAGTGAGTCAAAACCATCATTTATCCAATCCTAGCTCATAACTTCTACCCTATTTGGATAAAGTCAAGTGTGTAGCTCATCATTAGGATATTTCATTCCCACATACACCTTGGGGTAAATCATCGTTTCAACCTTCATCTAGTATTTTCCTAGGGAAACAATCCAACTATCAATATCATTAGCCTTCACGCATGAATTTTAACTTAATTAAATGATAAGATATTTTTTGTTGCTTTTGTTTTCAATTTTGTGTGTGTTTACTTGCTTTCTTGCTTGTTTGATTTTCCTATTGTGCCTTTGAATCAATCTATATGCACCAACAGTATCATCATGGTTTTTCATATCATGGTGCCTCCTATCACACACTTGTACTTGAGTCAATCCATCAACATGTGGAAATAATTTCATCTTGATTTTTCCATACCATGGTGCATTTGTGTCATTTTTATATTAGATTGAGTCAGTCCTAATGCACATTATGGCTAGGTCATTATAGTGTTTTTTATGATGGTGCATACCATTCTATGCTATATCCAAAATCAAGTTGCAAAATATAAGTAGAGATATGTTAAAGTGTAAGTTTATCCCCTTGGAAAATCATCTCATCCATTTTTGTTCTTAATCTATCATCATTTATTTATCATCATCATTCCTCATCGCATATAACAACCTAGGCATATTTAGACTATATATGCAACACTCATTCACATGGCATTTATGAGGTAAACTTAGGCACTATCATTTCTATTTTCATCATCTCTTCCTCATCACATTCCTCCCTCATGTGGGAGAAATACATTATCTTGAGGTCCATTTGGACTATGTATATGGCATTAAGCCACATGGACTTTTTGAGGTCAGGTCAGCCACCATCACCATTACCATTTTTATCACCATTCTTATTCTTGTTTCCATTATCCATTTCTTATAATTAACTATCCATATCTAATAATAATTCTCTCAGCTCACATTTGTAGACATTACTTTACCACAATCCCTATCCAATTTAGAATTTATCCAATTCTCTCCCAATCTAATCATATCATTCTTCAATCATTGTTTCATCACTTTAGGGCATCCTCATGTCCTAGTTTTTTTTGGTTTCTTCGTCCTTTAAATAGTCGTTATACTATATACATATACTTTTACATCAACATATCAATTTCTCATCATCTTTCCATGTGATCATCTCATCCTTAAACTATACAATAGGTTAAATGTTTGATATTTTCTTACCAATAAATAAATCTATTAATCAATCAATCATCCATCCAATCCAAGCTCGTAACTTTTATCCTAGGTAAAATCAAGTGTGTAGCTCATCATCGAGATTGATTATTCTTATATCCAAGCCTACATATTTTTTAGATATCTTTTCCCAAATCTACCATGTTTGGGGTAAATCAAAGAGTGTAGGTTATCTCAATATGTATCCTTCACAAATCATTGTGCTTGAGGAAAATCAATCAAACATCATCATAAATAAACATGTGCAATAATTAGCTTGAGTGGGTTTAATCTCATCTATAGGTTAATCATCATCTTACATCCCAACCTCTCTTTCTTCATCACCCACCCATGGTCCTTCCATTTTATCTCCATCCTCTCTTTTTTGAGAGCGCATATGTGTCCTTCATCCCTACATGCCCTTTTGAGAGGGCATCGTCTATTATATTCTTTGATCATCATCATCATCATCTAATTTTCATCCACCTTTTTGGCTTCTTATTTCTTTAGAAAGTTATTAGTTCACTCATTGTGTCTCACAACACC
Organism: Torreya grandis; assembly: GCA_037957365.1. NCBI lineage: Eukaryota > Viridiplantae > Streptophyta > Pinopsida > Cupressales > Taxaceae > Torreya > Torreya grandis. Next base: position 2,472,870 of record JARHVA010000424.1, on the reverse strand, counting down.
TTTTTAAATAGGGGAGAAATGTAGACACCTAAAATTGGACACTTCATGTCAATTTTAATTATCTTACAAATCCGTAATAACATCATCATAAATCATCTAATAAATATTCTATTTTTACTAACATCCCTACCCATCATTATTCCTCACTAGATCAATTAATTATTTCTTTCATAATCACATCCATTCCCACAAAATTCACATTACTTCTTATTAGTTAATTAATCTTAGTCAATTAGTTAATCTTCTTCTAATGGGAAAATCCATGGAATTTGGAATATCTTTATTTTCATAAATCAATAAAAAAATTATTTTCCTCACATTCTCTCACAAAAGAATTTTTAATTCATTTCTAATCCCTATATAATCCTTTTTTCACAAGGTATGGCATAAGCCCATGCCTCATCAATTCCTCCTTTTACACACTCCATCCCTTGTCTTACACACTCCACCTCCCATATTTATGGGAGGGGGCACTATTCCTCATCCATTGATCTCCCATATCATCCAACATTCCATATCAGTTCAAAAAATCTATAAATAGAAGTCTCTCCTTCCATTCTTATCAAGTCTTGTTAACACAATGAAGTTCTACCCTTTTGGAGAGCCATTCATACATTAACCCATCACTTATCAATCCAATTATTCATTTAGCAAGGGGAGATTTTGTATGTTTGATCATTCATATCCACAAAGAAGCTTATAATTACATCTAAATACATCACAAATTTAGAAAGAGAATTGTAATAAGGTATAGCAATTATGTTTGTTTCTCTCTTTTGAATTGCATTCTTCTTAGTGTTGTTAAATCGAAGGACACATGTTTAGATTAGTAGTAGCATTTAAATTTGAGTTTTGATTTCTATTAACAAAACTAACATTTGTCTTATGATGTTACAAGTGCAATTACCATATCTTAACAACTTTAGCCATAAACCCATGCCTTAGCCTTAAACCCTGTATATATATTGTAAAAGCTAAATTCAAGGCTTTAAATTTTATAAGCCAATTTATGTATATCTGCTAATACTTGCATTAATGTCATTTCCTTACAAATTATGTATCTTAATGGGGCATAGGCTAATTATGATATGGATATCCATCAAAATATGATCAAATTTTAGACTATTATCATGATAAACATGTGTGCAAAATATGCAAGAAACTTCAAAGGATAAAAACTATTTCATAAAATGCTTCAAATAAATGTGATAGTTAACTACATTTGGTTTCAATGCATGGATATGATAAGTTCACTATCAAACTCTTTGAAATAACAAATTCAACTATATTATGTGTGTTTGTGTGTGCATGCACATGTAGTGTGCATGCATGTGCATGTGTGCATGTATGTGTGTGTGTGTGTGTGTATATTTACATGTGTGTGTGTGTGCATATATGTGTGTGCACGTGCATGTGCATGTGCATGTGTACTTGTGTGTGTGTGTGTGTGTCAAGTCTTGAGTCTCACTTTATAGTCCATATATACATATGTATATATAAAGGAAAAATTTAAAGGTAGTATTTTAAGGTCACCACAAAGCAAGACACCAATTACATAAATGATACCCCTTGTAAAATACCATGTGGGGATTGTCTTTTCACTTAATTTATATATTGATCAATCAGCTGTACAACCCTAGTCCTATTTATATTTAAACATGTGACCTCCATTATGGAGTACACATGGCTTCACCATCAAGCCCACTCATGTTGTAAAGCTATAATCAAGGCTTAAAAGCATTCAAGGATAGTTTATTGTAACTAATATAATCACACCACATAGTGTTATTTATTCAAGAATATTTATTGAAATAAAACCAAAAATTCTTAATATAAATTTATATAAAGCATCGATCATTGCATCTATATCTTATAAAATATTCAAAAAATGTCTCTATTTGAAATTAGTCATGAATGCATATCCATCAATTTATATTAAAATCAAACTTTATGTCATGATAAACATGTATGAGCTTCGAGATAAGATATAGTATAACAAGGACAAATCACATGCACATTATTTGTCTTTATTATACTACACCATGATCTTTCTAACCATAAGAAACTACCCTTAACAACCACATGTACCATTGCATGCCACTATCCTCATTTCTAATTAAACTAACTAGCTATTTTATTCTTTCCAACATTAATGATCACATTAATTATAATCATTAGTAAAATGCATAAACTGAGTTTGTTGATAAATCTTTAAATTTTTCTATAAAAATATAAGTATCAACTTGTGCCAAACACCCAATAGGCATATATGCAAAATGTGAAAGAACACAAAAGGCACCTAAAATGTTTTTAAAAATGCATACAAGGAAATATGCTCTTGATGATGCTTTAAGATAACATATGGAAATGCCACACCAAGGTCCTAAACCGGCATATATATATAATAAAGAGTCTTCAAGTATTAAGAAATGGAAAAACTAATTTTATCATTACATGTGTTTCATAGAAACATAAATACCATAACTACTAAGCATAGACAAGATCCTAAAAAAGATCAACATCCAAATGCTCCAATAATTCAAAATGTTTCAGACTTCATCATTCCTTCCCTCGATTTTTAAACCCCTTCTGATGTCTCTCTAATCAAATTAAAAAGTTGGGCATAGGCTAATAAAGGAAAAATAAAATTTCCCAAGCTCACACCTTTTGTGACTTTTATTTGGCTAATGAGTTTAAAGAGGAATATTTCAAAAAAGTAAAAATGAATAAAATGTTATCCAATTCAATTAAGCCCATGCTTGAACCTTGTGTGCCAAATTTTTTTCTTGATTTCCTTACTAGTGGATCTTGTTTGCCTCCCTGGATGTATTGAACTTTTAAGGCAATGGCTTTTTTTTACAAGTAGTTAGTAATGTATTTTTTGACAACTAGTTTTTTTAACAACTTTGATTTATGATAGAGAGGTGAGGGAATCCACAACCTTCATTTATTTATATAAAAAAATAGAAAAAAAAATTATAAAAATTAAGAAGAAAAACACATATCCTAAATAAAATTCAAAAGATTCATTGTTACTTATACCAAGATTTTGAAAAAAAAAATTCCATAAATTAGAGTTTCAAATAAGGGAGGATGCATCCCAAAAAAATGTTCCTCAACATAACCTCAAAATGACTTGAACCTCCAAAATAAGAGGATAAAATTAAATCAACCATATAGGAAGAATGGCTCAGTGGCTTTTCGATAAATGTGGTTCCTATAGAAAATTTGATATTATGATTATATTTAGAGAATATAATGTTTAATATTTTCAGCTTTGAATGTGTAAAAAGTGAACAAAAAATGGTATCATATGGTTTTCAACAAAATATACATTTATTGTAACTATTAGTAAATATGCATAAATTATGTGTTGAGTCTATAAATTATTGATAATATGACCTATATTGTTATCTCATTAGGACACAACCTCTTAAGTAACATCTACCTAAACATAATACCCTATTTTGTTTTTAATTGAGATAATTAAGTACTTTGTCAAATATGTGGCCTTAAGAAGCACCACTATCATTCAATTCTAGGAAACTAGTAGAATGAATTTCAAATAGCCATATAGTGAAGTGAGAACCTTTTAAGTCATCTACAATTATAAACACAATCATAGATACATCAGGTTGTGGTGTAGTGGTAGGAAGGAATGCATGCAATATAGGCAACCCAAGTTTAAGTCCAACTCCACGATAAAAGGTGGCCCACCTTTCAATGGATTCCCTTTTTCAAAGGGTGACATGATAATGTGATCTTTAAGTCATAGGCACTTAGTGCTTGAATATTGATAATGGTTCCATGCTAGACCTGGGGCCCGATGATGTCCTTAGTTACCATAACCAAAAAATAAACATAGTCATACAATTATAAAATAACCAAAGGATTATGTTATGTTCATACAGAGGTCAATTCTCCATATGCATGTCCTAATAGCTACACATCCTACAATAATTGGAGTATTGTCATAATGAAATAATTGTTGATAAGAGTTACAAATCTTGTCAAGTATTTGGTACGAGTTGAAGAAGTGCATTATCATTAGATTTTAGGAGACTGATGACATGAATATTAAATATCTACATAGTGAAGTTATTATATAAAACTATAAAAACAAAGTTGCTAATTCTTATTTCAAATATTAGTTATTTCATGTGTTATAATGTATATTTTTCGTCTCAAGGGGCATATCAATAACTAATATAGAATACTATGCAATAGTTGCTACAAGTGTTTGAGAAGGCTTAAATTCTAGATTTACAAAATCCTAAAGGATTATGTTATGCTCATACAAAGATTTATTATTTATTTGTATATTCACAACCAACAACATCATTCTAATATATTGTGTTTACAATGTAACAAAATTACCCTAACATTATAATTGAGTATAAAGTGTGGACTAACCGAAGGTATAAGACTCGTAAATAGGTATATCTATTTTAACTAAAAGGATAAACATGAAATTCTACCATTGATGGGAGCATCATCCCATTTTCTACCAATCATTCCACCATTTCAAATATATATATGTATTATTTTGTAAATATAGATAAGCAATCTAGAATTATCATGATTTTTTGTCCTTAATTAAGATATTTTCATATATATTTAAAACAGAAATTGAGTGTAATGAGTTTATGAGAGATGAATTTTTAAGGCATGCATTTCAGTATGGTAGTGAAATCCTTATTCCCATGATTACACAAGTTCATATATAGTATAATAATTTTAGTATTCTTACAATGAAAAGATTGATAGTTAAGAGATCAATCAATAAAAAACACCGAATATGTTATAAATATTTTCCAAGCTATATATATATATATCTCACAATAAAAATTTGAGAAACTCAAAACAAAATATCAATCTAAAACAAAAATTAAAATGGTGAATGTACATTGCTACATGATCTTTATTGAACCACCCCACTAATGTCAAATATTGTAAATGCAAGGGGAATACAAATGTATAGAGATGATATCATGTTGATAATTCTACGTATTTGAATTCCTATATATAAAAAGTCAAATCCTGTCTCCATGAAAATTACTCTTTCCAATTATGACCATTCTAGAAGAAAATGACAACAATCATAATGGATTCTTCTACTTTAACTTCCATAAGCTGAAGAAAATAAAATTTTCAAAACTCATCATACACCTCTATATGTCAGATGTTTGAAACTTTTAGACTATATATACTCTTAATAAAAAGATACAATATTCAAAAAAAATTGATGAGAAGATATAATAAGATGCAATGAACAAACTCATAGAATGAGATATAATCTTATAAAGTGTCATTTGTTTCATATTGGATTCTTAAGGCTAGATGCAATTGATAAATTATCATACAATTTCATCCAATTGGATTACCCCCATCTTAAATAATCCTATATTATCTAATGTGTTATATTTTTTAATATTATATTTTATATTTGAGACATTTTATCAAATAATTAGAGTGATTTGATTTTTAATGCAATTTTTTTCATACATACTTATCTAGACAAAAATTTAAATTTTATAACATTGAGAGGATAATCAATTGATAGAATAATAGAGGGAATTTACAACTAAATTTTATTAATCAATGTATTTTTAAAGTTTAAGGGCATATGTAAGGTTGTTAGCAATCGAAAAATCTTAATAAAACTATAATGAGGGTTTTAATTATATTTCTAAGCCTATTTACAACTTAAATCAATTAATCAATGTAAAATGAAGATTTAATGGTATGTTTAAGATTATATACAATTAAAACCACTTAATAAATGTATAGTGAGAGGTTGAAATGAATTTGCATGGTTATTTACACTTAAAAGTGTCTAATCTTGACTGTATAATGAGCATTTTTTAGGCATTTATAAGGTTATTTACAACTAAAACTACTTAAGCAATGAATAATGATGGTTTTATACTTGGGAAATTTTGGAAAACATTTTCTGAGCTATTTGTGCACCTCCACATTTTGTGTACATGTTTAATATGAAAATTTTAAGTAAGATATGTGATAAAATACTCTGCCTCTCATCAATTCTCTAATCCAAGCTCATACGTTTTAATTAGGATAAAAATCCATTTTTTATTATTCTGTGAGGAATATCATATTTTGACACAAGTTGTGAGGATAATGGCACATGGTGAGAGGATAAGTGAAATGAAATTTGCAACAATAATAAATTACTCATTGTATAATGATGGTTTTTGGGGCATTTAAATGATTTATGGATTTTTACAAGGTGTAGGGAAAAAATGTCAAGGCAAAAGAACTGATAAATAAAAAGATTTTTGATTTACTATGATCCTACTACCAAGGAAACATATTCTAGCTAGGATTTTTGCTCCATCATGTGCCCTCACTCTTTGCATGGATGCATACTAGTGTGGAAGCATACTAGTGTGGATAATTGATGTCGTAGATGGTTTTGGGTGTGGATAGAATATATGGATGGAGGTTGTAAGTGTGGATCACATTGATCATTTTTCTCACCAGGGAAAAGTTTAAAAGAGCTCTCCAAAAAAACATTTTTCACTAATTTCATTAATAGTAACATTTTTTGTATGGTGTTTAAAGGCGTTACTATGTATGTAAGATTGATGCAATTTACAAATTATCTAGTTTATGATTTACAAATAGCAAAATTTATTATTTTATTTTTAGATATTACCTAATGTTTATGGGCCATATTACCATGTGAGTTTAACATGGTATTATAAGATGTTTATTTTATTCTATGCAACAAATGTGAATGAAATTGTGCATGTTTGCACAATACAAGAATATTCCAATTTGGTATGACGCTTCACCACAACCCATGAAATGTTGATGATTGATTGAATGCATGTGAAATGCATATGCACTTGAGATTGGGGATTGGTGATTATAATTATTTACTATTTGTTATGATTTTGTTTCTAATTTAAGTCTTAAAGTGGTTGAAAACATAGCTAGTTATAGCATGCAAGGTCCTATCAAATGTGATAACTTAGAGGAAGCCTATATATTTACCCCTTGAAAATTCAGACTCCAAATTGTCATGGAAGAGTTAGGTCTTTGAGATATTTCAGAGGGTAAATTTACATGCCCTAGAGATCCATAACAACTTGTTGCCTATGACAGGAAGGTTCCTAAGGAAAGGAACATCATTCATAATCTATGAATCACATCATAGGGAAGTATGTTAATAATATGGAACAATTTGTAAAATAAATGTTTAATTTTTTGCCTACTTTATTTCCAAGTGTGAATCTATCTAGAAAGATACTTTTGAAAACTAAACTATCCTAAGTTTTAATGGGTGAATTTGACAAGTTGTAACTTGTTATCTCACAAAGATTAATGAGTTATGAGACCGGTTGTTTGCTATTGGTTCTAATGCTTAAGATGATGAGTTGGTACCCATCACATTGATTGAATTCTCCTTAAATTTTGGAAGCCTTTGTGACCAATTTTTGTGCTCATGGTAAGTTGTCCACTTGCAACCATTTGTGGGACATTTTTATCCAATAATAAACAAAAAGATAATCGAATTCAATAAAGAGAGAAGAATTTGAGGGCATGACTCTCATCGTGAAGATGAATAAATGTTCAAATAAGAAGCCCCTTCAATAATGGAAATAAATTGGGATCCTTTTCCTTTTATTTTGGTGAAAAATAAGGAATGCCATGTAAAATGGTTTAAATGCAACAATAAATTACTATCAATATATAGAGAAGAAGGGTCAATACAAGGGGAAAGGGAAATTTTAGAATAATTATTTTATTGAGAATGCAAACATTTTGGTTGAGTTAAATGAACCTAAATTGATACCTAAAACTAATTTTTCTTATATTTCAACCCTTTCTTCTATTGTTACTTCTAAAAAAAATTGGTATGTGGATAGTGGATAATCGAAACATTCAATTCAATACTCCACTACACCATGGACCCAATTTTATGTCAAGATTGAGCCAAAAAAGGCTTAGAAAACATTTTTAAAAATGATGTATGTTTTCCTTATATGAACTTTATGTTAGACAATTGATGAAATTTATGTTAAACAACTAGCACACTTCATGACAGATAGTTGATACACTTAAGCATGTTTTTTTTTCATCAAACATTTTGGTAAAAAACTAGTAGATTCATGTGACATGCTTTACATGAGAGATTACATTTGCCTCTTTCACATATGAATGTCTAATTTTTGGAGGGAGTGATTTTTTATTTTCTTGGAATTTGATAAGAAGTGGGAAAATATGTGGCCAACTTTGCATCAGAGTTTGAAAAACTGTTGTGTAAAAAGGGGTGGAATGTTATCCATTTAGGCCTAATATATTGTGATATATATTGAAGTTATGGAGATGTTGACATGTAGCATACATGACTAATGGTTTATTACATTGATACATAAAAGTAATGTTTATTGCATGATGTGTGGGTTAAGGGTTTACCTTACCATAGTGTTATGAAATGAGACATTGTAAATAGGGAGTCATATCACTCATTTGGAATCAAACAATCATAGACTATAACATAATGAGTTCGACTCTCATAGCAAACATCTTTTGGAGTGATTCCTTTATAAATAATAGTGTATAGTGTTTCCCTACCTAAAGTATTTTTTTATTATTATATTAGATTGAATATTAGGGAAATTATGCCCAATAAACATCTCTTATACATGTGATTTATGTTATATTTATGCATTATGTATGTATTATGAATATATGTATCTTAACAAATGGAATAAAGCAAAGAAAGAAAATAATCCAAGATTTTGGTTTCCAACTAATGAAGATTCAACCTTATCAAAGAAAATAATGGATGCATTCAAAAAAAGAAGGTTATCAAAGATACAACATTTTCATTGTTCATCTTGATGATTGAAGAGCTTCAAGAAAATAATTGTATAGGTTTTTGATAATAGAATAACTTATAGAAACCCTAGTAGGTATAACTTTATCAGTAGAAACCTGGATAAGGGGTTCCAGGCACATTGTATGCTCCAACAAAAAATATCAAGGAGGCATAGGCACATTAGGAGAAGACTTATGTTTATTAAGATTTGAAGCACAGTATGAATGATTATGTATTGCATTTTGATTTCTATGTTTTAGCTATTGATGGTTAGGATATTTTTATTAGGTATCCTTAGATATAGACTTTGGGAATTATTAATATTGATGAGACAAAGAAGTGTATAAAGTTTTGGTGCGAAAGAAAAAAGACCTTAGTTTGTAAGATATTACATGTATAAATAAACAAATCAAGATAAATGAAGAATATAAAGAACACGAAGCAAAAATTGAAGAAAAAAATAAGAATGAATTTTAAAAGGAGAAAAAGGAAGTAATTTAAGAATATCATAATAAATAAATTTAAGAGGAGCACAAGGAAGCATTGAATGAATAGCATAAGGAAGAGTCTCAAGTAAAGAATGAGGAAGATTTGGAAGGAAAGCATGACATGGAAATGGATAATTGTGAAGGAAGCTCTTTCACTTATTTGATTGCCAAAAACACAAGTGGAATAAAATGTTAAAATAGAAAAGAAGGTCAAGTCTAAAAGTGTTGCAACATATAGATATCCACATCACCATGAGAGGCAACAATCTTGGAGACATCATGTGGAGAATTAGACTTAACAAATGATTATGAACCTAAATGGTATCAAATAACTAATAAATACATGAACACATGAAGAATATAAATGTCATGAAGTAAAAATTAAAAAAGATAATAAGAATGAATTTCAAGAGAACAAGGAAGTAATTGAAGATCATAAGAAAAAAAAATTAAAGAGAAGCATAAGGAAGAAGTCAAAGAAGAGCACAAGGAAGTAATTAAAGAAGAGCATAAGGAATATTTTGAAGGAAAACATGAAATTAAAGTGGGTACTTGTGAAGGAAGTTCAAACCCTTCACCTACTCAATTTTCAAAGGTACAACTGGAATAAAATGTTGAAATAGACAAGGAGGATAGGTCTACAAGGATTTTGAAATATGAACATCTGCATCACCATGAGAGACAACAATGATGGAGACATCACATGAAGCATTATACTTAAAAATTTACAATGGACCTACATAGAATCAAAGTAACACTTATAGCTAAAATAAACATTAGAGGAGAAACGACTATAGACAAGTTTGGAATTAGAGTAGTGTAGTGGAAGCCTAGGATTATCAAGGACCATCACCTATCAAGATTACATATGGATGGATGGGTTATTGAGCTTGATATCAAATGTAAGTAGTTTTATAAGAGTCTTACTACTTGGTATTTTCTCATGGTTTGAGACGAAACATTTTAAGTGTTGGAAATATTGTCATTGATGTCAAAGGTCTAGCATTGGTGATAAAGGCCCCATAGCATTTATCATCTAAAAGTGTTTTTACTGTTCATATTTTGGCAAAAATATGTTGATATTTATTTGATATTAAGAAATATATTTTTGGTTGCATAAAATTCAAAAGAGGGCCCATGGAAAAGTCAAAGAGTCATGGGATAAAGATAAAAAAAGAATGGGATGCATTTTTCTATGAAGAGTCATCTTGAGGAATTTCAAGAGTCACCAAGTGAAGACAAAAGAGGAAAGGCACAATTTCTAATGAAGGGACACTTTGAGGATTATGAAAAGTCACTAAGATAAAGACAAAAAGGAAAAGGATGCATTTGTTCACGAAAAGTCACCATATGACTTTTCAAATGTAAGGTGTCAAAGGGTCATGAAATTTTGGCACTATTTTCGATGTGGAGTGAAGGGTCACAAAGGGTGAATGCCAAAGGTCTTTTGGAAAGCTATAAATAAAAGTTTGATAAGCCATTTATAATATGTGAGAAAATATCATGGTTTGTAATTGTTATATCTAGCTTAGAAGATTAGAGGAGAGAAAATAAAGAGATATAATAATGTGTTATCATTTGTTGAGAAAACAATATTAAGAGATAGTTGTGTGGTATACATAATAGGGGTTGGTGTTCCTATGGGTTGGTGCTCATAAATAGTTATTGTGTTGGTGCTCAGAAAAGGGGTTGGTGCTCCTATGATTTTGTGCTCATGAGTTGTTGTGTTGGTGCTCAGTAAAGGGGTTGGTTCTCCTGCAAGTTGGTGCTTTCAAATATTTTAGTTTGAATTGATGCTCATTCATATACTTGATATTGTTATCCATGGTTTTTCTCACATTAAGTTTTCACGATAAATTTAGTGTCTCTTTATCTTGTGTGGTATTTATTATTTTAGTTTTATTGCATTTCTTGATTGAATGGTTAAGTGGAATTTGATTAAATAAAAGTTTATAAGATATATGATATACTAATTCACCTCTCTCTCAATATATCTTGTGCTTAAAAATTGGTATTAGAGTAGATTCCTTTTGAAAAAGTTTTATAGCTTGAAGGTAGATCAGAGAAAGCACGATGGTTGTATCGCATGAAGGTTTTTCTATAAATAAGGCACATTTGTTTGATGGGACAAATTATGTTTTTTGAAGCATAAAGATGAGGACTTATTTGATGTCTCGTAGATTTGACATTTTGCAAGCAGTTATAGAGGAATACGAAGAGCCATAGACACTTGTCACTACTCTGATAGAAAAGAAGGCAAGTGAAAATAGTATTAAAGCTTTAAATGCTATTTTATATGATTTATGTGAATCAAAATTTATTAAAGTTATGCAAGCAAATCTGCTCATGAGACTTAGGTAAAGCTTGAGAATATATATAAAGGTGATGGAAAAGTTCAACAAGCGAAGCTCTAGACTTTCAAAAGACAGTTTGAGAGTTTGAAAATAGAAGAGAAAGAAAACATAGTGAGTTATCATTTGTGGGTTAATCAAACATTTAATCATATTTAAGGCCTTAGAGAAAAGTTAGAAGAATCAGCGGTGGTATAAAAGGTTTTGAGATCTCTACTAATGAGATATGATGTAAAAGTTTTAGCAATCGAGGAGATGAAGGATCTATCCAAGCTAAACATGGATGAACTACATGGTATTCTTACGGTATATGAGATGCGGACCGAACTAGAGAAACCTTCAAAAAGAAAAGCTACTTTTAAGACATCAAATAAAGAATAGACTAAGATTCAAGAATCAAGTGACAGCTCTAGCGATGATGAAGATGACAATGGAGCTCTATTTATCTATAAGCTGAAAAAGGGCACAAGAAAATATCAAGAAAATTAACCTTTTAAATATTTTAATTTTGAAAAGATTAGATATTTTGTAGCTAAGTGCTCAGATAAGAGTAATGGTGATAACGAATAAGGAAGGTCTACATACAAGAAGAATTTTAAAGGTAAATTCAAGAAGGGTTTCGATAAGAAGAGTTTATACTCTAAATATCCTAACTCAGCCAAAGACATTGGAGTCAGTGATTCAGATAAAGAAAAGATTCTATTTGTGACCATACATGAAGATGCTTCCATAAGAAAAAGTATAGATGATCAAGAATAAAAACAAGATGAATCTGAAGTGAATCTAGAAGGAGAAATCATTTGTGCCTTATAATTACAAGATCTTGAAAAGAAGAATCAAAAATTGAAGCTCCAGATCAAGAAAAAAAAGTCAAAGGAAACAATTGAAAATCTACAAGCACATATTCAAGAAGATCTAACAGCTCAGTTAGAAAAAGTAAGTGAAGAATGTGAAAGGTATGTTATTGAAATTGCTTCTTTAAAAGAAGATCTTGAGAAAATAAATAAATCAGTCAACGATAAAGCATCCAATGATTCAAAAATTGAGAATAGCACTGACATACTGAATAAAATATTAGAAAGTTAAAAATTAATATCAGATAAGACAGGTAGCAGATTTGAAAAGAAAAAGAGATATATTGAAACTCTTACAAAAGAGAAAATAAAAAGGGAAGAAGTTAAGAGTATAGAGGACATCTCAAACAAAGAAGGTTGGAAGGAATAGAGCTACAAAAGGCAATCAAGTCAGAGATATACAAATAGGTTTTATTGTTATGGTTACTATTTTTATTGTAATGGATATGGTCATAACAAAATAGAATGTTAAAAAAGGGCTAACAATTTCAAAAACAAGAAGAATCAAACTCATGCAGAGTCAAGCAGAAGCCACAAATTTTTGGCTCCTCTATCAGGAGTTGATGAAAAGGCCATAATATGTTACAAGTGAAATAACTTTGAACACATATCTCGATATTGTAGAAGCGTGTTTGAGTCAGTTAAGAAGAACCAGAGTTTCAAAGCTCCATTCATTAAGAAGAAAGTTCAGACATGTTCATGGTAGAAGAAACAACATGAAAAGTCTATGTTGGTCCAAATAGTTTTACATGCAAGAAACGAAGAAAAACCATGGTTCATTGACAGTGAATGTTTGAGGCACATGACAGGAGATAAGATCAAATTCATAACTCTAAAGAAGATCAATGGTGGCATAGTAAAATTCAAAGACAATACTACTACCAAAATTGCTCAAAAATGTACACTAAGTTTGGATAATAATAGAACTAAGACTGAAAATGTTCTATATACAAAATGTCTTAAGCATAATCTTTTTAAGTGTAAGTCAAATGTGTGATTAGGGACACACTAAATTTTTATGCATAGTGTTGTGAAATTAGGGGAAAATATTCAGATGTGTTGGTTGTAGATGATCAGAGAACAAAAAATAATTTGTATATATTATCAGATATCAAAAGTCAAAGATGGTGTTTGAGTCAGATTGAATAAAGTTGGTTATGACATAGGAGAATGGGACATATAAATTTTGACAATCTTGTCAACATCAACAAGAAGCAAGTAGTTAGAAATCTTCTAAAGATAAAAAAATCTCTCTAACATGCTTTGTGAACCATGTCAACATGGGAAGCAAGTTAAAAGATGGTTCAAGATAAAAGAAGACTCAACCACTCAGATGTTAAATCTTGTTCACACTGATTTGTGTGGACCTATGAGAACTCAAAGTACTCAAGGTGAGAAATATTTTATGTTTCTCATTGATGATTTTACATGTATGACTTGGACAATGTTTTTAAAGAAAAAATCAAAAAAATTCAATCACTTCAAAGCATTCAAGGCTTTTGTTGAGAATAAAATTGATTTGAAGATTAAGGGCTTAAGATCATCTTGAAGAGAAAAAATTATGACAGATGAGTTTATTAAGTATTGTGAAGATCATGGGATGAAGAGACATTATTTAGCAGCTAAAACTCCACAATAAAATAGAGTAGTTAAGCCAAAAAATAGAACAGTTCAGGAGATGGCACGGACAATGCTAAATGAATCTAAGATACCAGATAAATATTCGATAGAGATAGTAGGTATAGCAGTGCAGTGCATATTTAAAATATAGTGTTGTTGAGAGTCAATAGTGACAAGACTCCCTATGAGCTATGAAAAGAAAAATTAGTTACAATTGATTACTTCAGAGTATTTAGCAGCAAATGCTTCATGAAGAGAACTAATGAAAAATTAAGTAAGTTTAAATCTAGAATAGATGAAGGTATATTGTTTGGATATTCTAGAAAAAGTAAAACTTATAAATTTTATAACAAAATAACTAAGAAGATTGTTGAAAATATAAGTGTCAAAATAGATTAAGATGTAGCACAAAGATCTAATGATCTAGTAGACACTAATGAAATCAATGAAGAAGGAGATTTTGAAGAGTTAGATGTAGATGAGAAGAAGCAAAAGGACACCAAGACCCCATGCAAATATATTTAGAGAAATCATAATAAGAGTGACATCATCGAGAACATAAATGAAGGAGTTCGCACTAGAAGGATTATGGTAAGTGAATTTGAGCAAGTAAATTTTTTTTTGTTATTCAAAATTTAGCTTAGAAACTTTTTAGAAGCTAAACATAATGAGCATTGGGTTAAGGGAATGGATGAAGAATTAAATCAGATAGAAAAGAATGATAGTTGGGAATTAGTATCGAGACCAAAAAATCAAAATGTGATGGGAATAAAATGGGTATACATAAATAAGTTAAATGAAAATGGTGAAGTTATCAAGAATAAAACAAGGTCAGTATGTAAAGAATATGCTCAGATTGAGTATATAGATTTTGAAAAAAAAATTGCACCAGTGGTAAGGCTAGAGGCTATTATAATGTTTCTTGCATATGTAGTGTTTAAAATTTTCGAAGTGTTTCGGATGGATGTCAAGTTTATTTTTCTTAACAAGAATCTAGAAGAGGAAGCCTATATTAAGCAATTTGAGAAATTTATTCTCTCAAATGATAGTAGCCATGTATATAGATTAAAAAAAACATTGTATATATTGAAACAAGCTCCTAGAGCTTGGTATGCAAGACTTGATAAGTACCAACAAGATCAAAGTTTTAAGAGAGGTTTTGCTGACAGTAATCTCTACATCAAAATAAAAAGTGAGTATCAATTGATTGTTGTGGTATATGTTGATGACATAATTTTTGAAAGAAACATTAAAAATATGACAAAATAATTTTTTGATAATATGTTAAAAGAATTTGAGATGTCTATGCTTGGAGAATTGTCATTTTTCTTGAGACTACAAATATTTTAGTCAGATAAAGAAATTTTCATATCTCAAAGTAAATATGTCAAAAAAATATTGAAAAAAAATAGTTTTGAGGATTGTGCACCAGTTGGCACACCAATGGGTACAGGGAACAAGGTGAGTAATGATGAAGATTCACCTATTATAGATCAATCTTTGTATAGATATATGATTGGTAATCTTTTATATTTGACAGCATCAAAGCTAGATATCATGCATGTAGTAGGCATGGTTGTGATATATCAAGGAGCCCTGAAGGAGAGTCATGTTCAGTTGATGAAGAGAATATTCAAATATGTCAAGGGGACATTGGATTATGGATTATGGTGTCTTATAGGTAGAGATTTCACTTTGATTGCTTATATAGATTCAGATTAGGTAGGTTGCTTGGATGACATAAAGAGTACAAGTAGAGCTTTCTTTCTCGGTGATAACTTAGTATCATGGCTAAGCAAAAAGAAAAACTCAGTATCACTTTCTACAGCTAAAGTAGAATATATTATAGTGGTGTTGTGTTATACTCAAGAGCTTTGGATGAAGCAAACTTTAAAAGACATCAAGGTAAAATATGATGAACTTGTTTCTATTTTTTTGTGACAACACAAGTGCTATTAATATTTCTAAGAATCTAGTGATGCATTCAAAAACAAAATATATTCCTATTAGATATCACTTTTTGAGAGAGCAGGTTGTAGATCAAAAGGTTAAAATAGAATATGTCAGTACTATAGAATAGATTACAGATATTTTTATAAAGGCACTATCAAAAAATGCATTCGAGTATCAACGAGAGAAGTTGAGAGTAATTTATTTTACTTCTTGCCATTGAGAATTAGCATCAATTGAGAGAGAGATAAGTGTTAGCTCCAAGATAGGCCCTTTTCCATTGATGTCAAAGGGGGAGAAGAACAAAAACAAGTTCAAAAAATAGGTACAAGAATAGGTACAGGAACATGTATAGAGAATAGGTGTAGAAATAAGTGCAAAAATAGGTACAAGATGCTACAATAAGGGAGAGTTATTGTATATTTTTTATATGGTAATATGTGCAAGTTGGCATGTATAATACAGGGTTTAAGATGTGGTAGTTTCAGTTTGAGGTTGTCATCAATGACAAAGGGGGAGATTGTTGGAAATATTGTCATTGATGTCAAAGGTCTAACATTGGTAATAAAGGCCCCATAGAATTTATTGTCTAAAGGTGTTTTTAATATTCATATTTTGATTCAAATATGTTGATATTTATTTAATATTAATGAATATATTTTTGGTTACATAAAAGGCAAAAGAGGGCCCATGGAGAAGTCACAAAGTCACAGGATAAATACAAAAGAGGAATGGGACGTATTTTCCCATGAAGAGTCATCTTAAGGAATTATAAAAGTCACCAATTGAAGATAGAAGAGGAAGGGCACAATTTATCATGAAAGAACACTTTGAAGAATATGAAAAGTCACCAAGATAAAGACAAAAAGAGAAAGGACATATTTGCTCACGAAGAGTCACCATGTGACTTTTCAAATACAAGGAGTTGAAGGGTCATGCTATTTTGACTTCATTTTCTATGAGGAGTGAAGGGTCATAAAGGGTGAATGCCAAAGGTCTTTTGAAATTTATAAATAAAGGCTTGAGAAGCCATTTTTAATATGTGAGAAAAGATCATGGTTTGTAATTGTTATATCTAGCTTAGAAGAGTAGAGGAGAGAAAATAAAGAGATATACTAATGTGTTATAATTTATTGAGAAACCAACATTGAAAGATAGTTGTGTGGTATACATAATAGGGATTAGTGCTCCTGTGAGTTGGTGTTCACAAATACGTGTTGTGTTGATGCTCAGTAAAGGGGTTGGTGCTCTTGTGGGCTGGTGCTCATGAATAGTTGTATTGGTGTTAAGCAAAGGGGTTGGTACTCCTTCAAGTTTGTGCTTACGAATATTGTAGTTTGAGTTGGTGCTCATTCATATACTTGAGATAGTTCTCCATGGTTTTTTTAATATTGAGTTTTTACATTAAAAGTTGGTGTCTCTCTCTATCTTGTGCGGTATTTATTATTTCAATTTTATTACAATCTTGAATGAATGGTTAAGTGGACTTTGATTAAGTAAAATTTTATAAGATATATGATATACTGATCCACCCCCCTCTCAGTATATCTCGTGCTTAACAATTGGTATCAGAGCAGATTTCTTTTGAAAAAGTTTTACAACTTGAAAGTAGATCCAAAAAAGCATGATGCCTGGATCACATGAAGGTTTTTATACAAATAAGGCACTTTTGTTTGATGAGAAAAATTATGCTTTTTGGAGCATAAAGATAATAAATTATTTTATGTTTCTTGGATTCGACATTTGACAAGTAGTTGTGGAGGAATACGAACATCCACAGACACTTGTGACTATTCTGGTAGAAAAGAAGGCAAGTGAAAATAATGTTAAAGGTTTAAATACTATTTTAGGTGGTTTATATGAATCAAATTTTGTTAAAGTTATGCAATGCAAATCTTCTCATGAGACTTAGGTAAAGCTTGAAAATATTTACAAAGGTGATGTAAAGGTTCAGCAAGCTAAGCTCCAGACTTTCGGAAGACAGTTTGAGAGTTTGAAAATAGAAGAGGAAAAAAATATAGCGAGTTATCTTTTATGGGTTGATCAAATAATTAATCATATTCAAGGCCTTGGAGAAAACTTAAAAGAATCAGTGTTGGTACAAAATATTTTGAGATCTTTACCAATGACATATGATACAAAAGTTTTGGTAATCGAGGAGATGAAGGATCTAGCCAAGCTAAAGATGGATGAACTACATGGTATTCTTACGACATATGAGATACAAATTGAACAAGAGAAATCCTCAAATATGGAAGCTACTTTCAAGACATCAAAAAAAGATAAGGCTAAGATTGAAGAATCAAGTGATAGCTCTAGTGATGATGAAGAGGACAACAGAGTTATATTCATCCACAAGTCAAAAAAGAGCATAAATAAATATCAAGAAAAATTATCTTTTAAATGTTTTAATTGTGAAAAGATTAGACATTTTACAACTAAGTGCCCAAATAAGAGTAATGGTGACAATGAAGAAGGAAGGTCTACATACAAGAATAATTTCAAAGGTAAATTCAATAAGAGATTTGATAAGAAGACTTTATACTCTAAAGATCCTAACTCAATCAAAGATAGTGGAGTCAGTGATTTAAATGAAGAAGAGATTCTACTCATGACCATACATGAAGATGTCTCCGTAAGAAAAAATGCAGATAATCAAAAAGAATAACAAGATGAAGCTAAAGTGAATCTAGAAGAAGAACTCATTTGTACCATAGAAGAATTATAAGCTTTTGAAAAGAAGAATCGAAGACTGAAGCTTCAAATCAAAAAAAATGAAAAGGAGTCAAAGGAAACAATTGAAAATTTACAAGCACACATTGAAGAAGCCAAAAACACTGAAGAAGATCTAACAGCTCAGTTACAAAAAATAAGTGAAGAATGTGAAAGGTATGTTATTGAAATTGCTTCTTTAAAAGCAAATCTTGAGAAAACAAATAAAGCAGTCAATGATAAAGTAGGCAATGATTCAAAATTTGAGAATAACACTGATATATTGAATAAGATATTAGAAAGTCAAAAATTAATATCGGATAAGACAGGTATCAGATTTGAAAAAAAAATTATGTTAAAACTCTTATTAAAAAAATGAAGAAGTTAAAAATACAGAGGACATCTCAAACAAAAAATGTTGGAAAGAATAGAGCTATAAAAAACAATCAGGTCAGAGATATACAAACAAGTTATATTTTTATGGTTACTATTTTTATTGTAATGAATATGGTCATAAGAAAATATAATGACAAAAAAGGGCTAATAATTTTATAAACAAGGAGAAGCAAACTCATTCAGAGTCAAGCAAAAGCCACAACTTCTTTGCTCCTCTATCAGGCTTTGATAAAGAGGCCATAATATGTTACAAGTGTAATAACATCAAACACATAGCTTGGTACTGTAGAAGTGTGTTTGAATCAGTCAAAAAAATTAGAGTTTTAAGGCTTCATTCATTAATAAAAAAGTTCAAACAGATTCATTGCAGAAAAAACAACTTGAAAAGTCTATGTTGGTTCAAATAGTTTTGCATGCAAGAAATAAAGAAAAGCCATGGTTTATTGATAGTGAATGTTCAAAGCACATTACAGGGGATAAGAGCAAGTTTATAACCCTGAAGAAGATCAATGGTGGCAAAGTGAAATTCAAAGACAATATTACTGCCAAAATTACTTGAAAAGGTACACTAAGTTTTGATAATGGTAGAACTAAGACTGAAAATGTTCTATAGGTAAAAAGTCTTAAGAATAATATTTTAAGTGTAAGTTAAATGTGTGATCAAGGACACACTAAAGTTTTATGCAGAAGGTTGTGAAATTAAAAAAAAAGATTCAGATGTGTTGGTTGCAGATGATCAAAGAACAGGGAATAATTTGTATATGTTATCAGATATCAAAGGTCAAAGATGTTGTTTGAGTCAGATTAAAAAAAGTTGGCTATGGCACAGGAGACTGAGACACATAAATTTTGGCAATCTTGTCAACATCAGCAAGAAGCAAATAGTCAAGAATTTTTTATAGATTACAAATCCCTCTAACATGCTTTATGAACCATGGCAACATGAGAATCAGGTCAAAAGATGGTTCAAAAAAAAAATTACTTGACCACTCAAATGTTAGAGCTTGTTCACACTGATTTATGTGGATGTATGAGAACTCAAAGTATTCAAGGTGAGAAATATTTCATATTTCTCATTGATAATTTTACACGTATGACTTGGGTAATATTTTTGAAGAAAAATCAAAAGCTTTCAACCACTTAAAGCATTCAAGGTTTTTGTTGAGAATAAAATTGATTTGAAGATTAAGTGCCTAAAATTAGATCGAGGAGGAGAATTCATGTCAGATGAGTTTATTGAGTATTTTGAAGACCATGGGATAAAGAGACATTATTCAGTACCTAAAACTCCACAGTAAAATAGAGTAGTTGAGCAAAAAAATAGAATAATTCAGGAGATGGCAAGGACAATATTAAATAAATCTAAAATACCAGATAAATATTGGATAGAGATAGTAGGTAAAATAGTGCATATTCATAATAGAGCATTGTTGAGAGTCAATAGTGACAAAACTCTCTATGAGTTATAGAAAGACAAACCAGCTACAATTGATTACTTCAGAGTCTTCAATAGTAGATGCTTCATAAAGAGAATCAATGAAAATTTTGATAAATTTGAATCTAGAATAGATGAAGGTATATTTTTTAGATATTTGAGCGAAAGTAAACCTTATAAATATTATAACAAAAGAACCAAGAAGATTGTTGAAAGTGCAAGTATCAGGATAGATGAAGATGTAGCACAAAGAGTCAGTGATCTAATGGACACTCATGAAATCATTGAAGAAGAAGATTTTGAAGAGTCAGATGAAGAAAAGGAGAAACAAAAGGACACCAAGATCCCATCCAAATATGTTCAAAAAAATCATAATAAGAGTGACATCAAGAACATAAATGAAGGAGTTCACACCAGAAGGATGATGGTAAGTGAATCTACGTAAGTAAATTTTGCTTTGTTATCCAAAATTCAGCCTAAATTTTTTTTAAAAGCTAGACATGATGAGCATTGGATTAAGGCAATGGATGAAGAATTAAATCAAATAGAAAAGAATGATAGTTGAGAATTAGTGCCTAGACCAAAAGATTAAAATTTGATAGAACCAAAATAGGTATACAAAAATAATTTAAATGAAGATAGTGAAGTTATCAAGAATAAAGCAAGGTTAGTATGTAAAGGATATGCTCATATTGAGGGTATAGATTTTGAAGAAATTTTTGCACCAGTGGCAAGGCTAGAGGCTATTATAATGTTTTTTGCATATGCAATGTTTAAAAATTTCAATGTGTTTTAGATGGATGTCAAGTTTGTCTTCTAGAAGAAGAGATCTACACTGAGCAGCTTGAGAGAAATATTCTCTCAAATGATAGTAGTCATGTATGCAGATTGAAGAAAGCACTGTATGGATTAAAACAAGCTCTCGGAGCTTAGTATGTAAGACTTGATAAGTACCTATAAGATCAAGGTTTCAAGAGAGGTTTTACTGATAGTAATCTCTACATCAAAATAGAAGGTCATCAATTGATTGTTGTGGTATATGTTGATGACATAATTTTTAGAGAAAACATTGAAAAGATGGCAAAATAATTTTCTAATAATATACAAAAATAATTTAAGGTGTCTATGCTTGGAGAATTGTTATTTTTCATAAGGTTGCAAATATTTCGGTCAGATAAAGGAATTTTCATATCTTAAAGTAAATATGTCAAGAAAATGTTGAAAAAAATTGGTATTAAAAACTGTGCACCAGTTGGCATACCAATGGGTACAGAGAACAAGGTGAGTAAGGATGAAGATTCACCTATTACAGATCGGTCTTTGGATAGATCTATGATTGGTAGTCTTTTATATTTGACAGCGTCAATGCCAAACATCATACATGCAATAGGCATGGTTATGAGATATCAGGCAGCCTCGAAGGAGAGTCATTCAATTGGTGAAGAGAATATTCAAATATGCCAAGGGGATATTGGATTATGGATTATGGTATCCCACAAATAAATATTTCACTTTAGTTGCTTATACAGATTTAGATTAGGTAGGTTGTTTGGATAACATAAAGAGTACAAGTGAAGGAGAATATTTTCTTCGTGATAGCTTAGTATCATGGCTAAGCAAAAAGAAGAACTCAGTATCACTTTTTATAGCTAAAGCAAAATATATTGCAGCAGTGTTGTGTTGAACTCAAGTGCTTTGGATGAAGCAAACTTTAGAAGACATTAAGGTAAAATATGATGAACCTATTTCTATTTTTTTTTACAACACAAGTGCCATAAATATTTTTAAGAATCTAATGATGCATTCAAGAACAAAACATATTCCTATCAAATATCACTTCTTGATAAAGTAGCTTGTAGATCAGCAGGTTAAGATGGAATATATTAGTACTACATAATAGATTGTAAATATTTTCATAACGACACTACCAAAAGACACATTTGATTATCAACAGAAGAAGTTGGGAATAATTTCTTTTACTTCTTGCCATTGAGGATCAACATCGGTTGAGGGGGAGCTAAGTGTTAGCTCCAAGATAGGCTCTTTTCCATTGATATCAAAGGGAGAGAAGAACAAAAATAGGTTTAAAAAATAGGTACAGGAATATGTATAGAAATAGGTACAAAGAACAAATGCAAAAACAAGTACAAGATGCTATAGTAAGGAGTTACTATATATTTTCCAGATAATAGTATGTGTAGGTTGGCATGTGCAATACATGTTGCAAGATGTGGCAGTTTTAGTTTAAGGTTGTCATCAATGACAAAAGAAGAGATTGTTGAAAATATCATCATTGATGTCAAAGGTCTGGCATTGGTGATAAAGGCCCCATAGCATTTATTGTCTAAAAGTGTTTTTAATGTTCATATTTTAGTTAAAATGTGTTGATATTTATTTAATATTAACGAATATATTTTTGGTTGCATAAAAGTCAAAAGAGGGCCTATAGAGAAGTCAAAGAGTCACAGGATAAAGACAAAAGAGGAATGGGGTGTATTTTCCCATGAAGAGTCATCTTGAAGAATTTCAAGAGTCACCAAGTGAAGACAAAAGAGAAAGGGCGCAATTTCTCATGAAGGGACACTTTGAGGAATACGAAAAGTCACCAAAATAAAGACAAAAAGGGAAAGGACACATTTGCTCACAAAGAGTCACCATGTGACTTTTCAAATGCAAGGAGTCGAAGGGTCGTGCAATTTTGGCACCATTTTCTATGAGGAGTGAAGGGTCACAAAGGGTGAATGCCAAAGGCCTTTTGAAAAGCTATAAATAAAGGCTTGAGAAGCCATTTGTAATATGTGAGAAAAGATAATGGTTTGTAATTGTTTATCTAGCTTAGAAGAGCAGAGAAGAGAAAATAAAGAGATATAGTAATGTGTTATCATTTGTTGAGAAAGCAACATTGAGAGATAGTTGTGTGGTATACACAATAAGGGTTGGTGCTCTTGTGGATTAGTGCTCACGAATAGTTGTCGTGTTGGTGCTCAGCAAAGGGGTTGGTGCTCATGTGGGTTGGTGCTCACGAATAGTTGTTGTGTCGGTGCTTAGCAAAGGGGTTGGTGCTCCTACAAGTTGGTGCTTACGAATATTGTGGTTTGAGTTGGTGCTCATTCATATATTTGAAATTGTTCTTCGTGGTTTTTCTCATATTGGGTTTCTATGTTAAAATATGTTGTCTCTCTATCTTGAGTGGTGTTTATTGTTTCAGTTTTATTGCATATCTTGAATGAATGGTTAAGTGCAATTTGATTAAGTAAAAGTTTATAAGATATATGATATACTTATTCACCCCCCTTTCAGTATATCCCGTGCTTAACATTAAGGGGGATGGAATGATTATCCACCCAGGCCCATTGTATTGTGATATGTGTGGAGGTTATGGAGATGCCAACATGTGGCACACATAACTAATGATTCATTGTATTAGGACGTAAGGTTTTCTTGTGTGGGATAATGTATGGGTTAAGGGTTTAACCTACGATAGTGTTATTAGACAATTATTATAAATAGAAAGTCATATCACTCATTTGAAATCAAGCAATCACAGATTGAGTATGCATTGAGATAGGAGCAAAGTAGCATAACGAGTTCAACTCTCACAGCATAGATCTTGTTGAGTGATTCCTTCCTTAAGGAATATTGTATGGCATTGACATACCTAAAAGGTATTTTTGCTATTTTGAATATATTGAATGTTAGGGAAATTTGGCCCATAAATACCTAATATATTGTTTGTGTTGTGTCTAGTGATGCAAAGTTTTAAAGTTAGTTTGAAATAAATGTTAGTTGTTAGTGTTAGTATGGGGCATGCATCTATTTCTGAGAAACTCTCTCTTCACCCCCCTTAACTAATGTTTTATATTAGATATAAGTGGCAATGTCTTGTTAGTCAGGGTAATAAAGTTAGGTAGTAATTTTAGGTGGTTAGGCCCATTGGGAAGTTGGGTCTAGTAGATACATCATTTTATATGACTCGGGTGGAATAATGAGGGAGGGTCTAGGTGTGTGCATTTACATTGTAATATTTTTTTAATAATAAAATATGTTATTGGGCCATTTCTACCATCTCTACATTTTTTAGATTTCCTATGTGAGATTTGAACGATGGTATCAAAGCACTATAACAATGGGTCATGAGAAGAGTAGTAATGGAAGTTGAAGATGGAAGCCAATGTGTTGATCTATAACCATGAAGATGAAGAAGAATGAGGAAAGAGAGTAAGATTGTTTAATTTGTATTGCATATGTGTGTGTTTTTTTAATGCAAGAACTTTGGAAACATTCTGCATCAACATTTAATTGTTTCCGGTAATAAACAAATGGAAGGCATTTTGCTTATCTTGAGAGAATGACAAAATTGGTTCCCTAAAAGATGTTTTGTTTCTTTGAAAGGCACCTTGCTTTCACCTTAAATTTTGTAAGGATTTAATATATATCATTGTAGAAATGATATATTGAGTTTTAGCAAAGGCATACGGATAGTACAACACTTTTATTATTTTTCTTAGTTGTATAAAATTTGCAATTTTCCAGGGTTGAAAGAGCATTGATACGCAGGAATACCTCAAGATATTAATTTTTTAAGAGTTTCTTACAAAATCATAGTATTTGGTGCTTTGATTTTGTTTGACATGATTTGCGTAAGGATGACTATTGGAGGATGTGAACTGTTTTTTTATTACTATTTGCTGTTGAAAACGGACTTGTAGATATGTCGTATGGCCATACAACCCTGATAGAGGAAGAAAAGTGTGATATTTGCATAAAGGGGGTGTGTGAATCACAAGGAGCTAATAAAAATAAATTGAAGGTTGTGTAGCTAGAGTTCTCCTGCTAAAAACAATTGTGGGACCAAAAGAAATTGATTATTGGATAAAAAATTCATTGTCCCATATTTTTGCATTGACATATATATATATATATATATATATATATATATATATATTTTTCAAATTTTTTTTTTTTTTTTTTTTTTTTTCGGGTAAGGATAAACAAATGATTGGTTAAATAAATATTGTTGGAAATTTGTTTCAAATAGAAATGTAGTTGAGTTAATAGCAATAATTTGTGAAGTCATTCTAGACATAGAGGTCAAGCGTTCAACTCTCATGTATCTCTTAGATTTCTTATTTTGCATTAAGTGTAAACATGAACATGTAAAGTTATGTTATCTACCAATTTTAGCTTTTACATGTCAATTTTTTAAATAAAAGAAGCGGTTGTTGTCAAATACGAAGTTAATGCTCACCGCAACATCAACAAATCCAAACTCATCGAGTGCAGAGCAGAATTTTAAATTCCATCATTTTCAATGTATATACTGTATACGTTTACCATTTTCATTATTCTACAATTTTTCATAAAAGTTGATATGTGACCACTCATTTTGTAGGTTTTTTGTTTATTATGAGTTTACCGGAAGAGTTAATTTTTGGTTTGGAAGTTTTCCATTGTGATTTTGAAAGAGAAAAAAAATGAAAAAACATGTTCAAAATGTATAATGAGTATAATTTCAATGGAACCCAACACCTTGGCATTGCTCGGAATTTGACAATGGGCAATCTTTCTATGAACACCATGAATGTTCCAATGCCATTTCCTATTAGCAATATAGTTGGAGACAACATATTGCATCTTGTGATCTATGCAGCCTTCGGGATCACCCTACTCGACAAAGACCTTCAGAGACCCATCTTGAGTTAACTACTAGCTTAGTAGCAATTTTGATTTTGGTTTTGTTTCATTTTTTTGCTAAATGGTAGTGTTTTTTAATCTTTGATATTATTGATGAAAAGCAAAGCAATTTCTTGGTGTTTTTTTGTTGCATAGACTTCACCTCTTGTCTATTATTAGGGAATAGACTATTTTGATTTTTTATCATTCTATGAGTGATTCTACACTTAAGGTATTGTAAGCACCAATGCTTGCAAAGTGATCAGAGTTGTTGGGTATCACGTAAGATGGTCATACACGAGTCACGAAATTTTCATCAAGATAGAGATCATTGTGGTTGAATATTTCTATGGTGAAGTTTATACTACAATATAAGTGCAGATAATGTCATAGGGCACAAGGCACAGTGCACAAGCAATTGTTGTAGACATATTGACACAAGTTGATCGGTCCCAAATGTACAAGTAGCCAAATGATAGATTGAGATAGGTGTTGTTGGATAGCTTTACATATTGTTCTCGATCATCTTTTGGTCCCCTTTGAATCAAAGGAGCATTTGTTAGGTCTAATGATCTAAGTTCTATAGTTATTTGGTCTGAAATAAATATTTGTTGTCAATCCATCTCCTAGAAAAACACCCCTTTAGTAAATACTCTATATATTAGATATAAAGTGTTAATATCATGTTGTGTGGGTTAATAAAGTTTAGTAGTTTTAGTTGGGTGCATTGGAAAGTCGGGCCTCATATTGTCGTCTTGTTATTTAACCTATTGGGGAATAATGAGAGGGGTTGTGTGTACATTTACAATGCAATATTTTTTGAAAAGTAATAATAAAATATAGTATTGGGTTGTTTCTAATGCATTTTGTAGATTGCATGTGTGAGATCCAAACAGTTTGGTGGGCTGAAATTCCCTAACATTCAAGTTGCTCCAAAATAAAATCTTCTCCATCACCCAACTTTCTTGAAGAAAAATCTATTTTGGAGCAAAGAGATTTCCTTTACTAAAAATTTTGCTATCATCATTCCAAAGATTTATGAAACTTACATGAAACCCAGACGACCCAAATACTTTGACCCAAAGTATGTAAATATACTGCTCTCCAAAAATTTCCCATGCGGTGCACAAGCAAATTGACATCAAAACGTGTTGCATCGTGAGGGACTTAATAAGTGTACTTCGACCATGCCTGCCATCAATATTATATCAAACAAATCTATATAGGTACCAGCTGCATACATGTCATTCGAGAACATATGGAAATTATTTCAACTTTCATGATGCCATTTTACTTCAATATAGTTGTTGTCTAATTGGTTAGCCCCACTTTCAATTTTTGGGGCTTTTCAAATTAAGTTATGCATCAGAAAATCTCTCTTATTGTTTCCATTTATACCAATATGAGGCGTGCAATTGAGGATATACTAATCCAAGTTTGGATATTGATTGTTATCACTATTATGATAAGGTCACCCCATTTATGCAATTATTATGTTAACATATCTACCATTTCAGGATAAGGACACAAACTTTCAGGATGACAAACCCACAAGTGGCACCATTTGCTCCCAATCCCTACCAAGCTTTCCACACGTTTATAAAAAAATAGAATAACAACACAAATCATTAACTTCTCACCTCCCTGAAAATATTCCAGGTGAAATGAATCATACAAACAATAAAAGACGTAAAAATGTGCAACAAAATTCTGTAACAATTGTTGCCTTTTGGTTGGAAACGTGTATAGTATTCTAAACGCTCCCCATACAGCTAACATCCAACCACCCATTGCTGCCCTTCAATTAACACCAGAGTGACAACACTACTACAATGAAGTTCTTCCACAACCTCCAACCAAAACCAAAACTGTGCTTCTAAAAATCTGCTATCACTTGCAGTGACGGAAGCTATTGTTTACAGTTTGGCCACAACTGCAAACCTACATATGCAAAACCTTTGGGGACACCAAAACTAATGCTTAAATGTAAACTGAAAACCAAAAACTAGTCTTATGTTACCAATTTTCATGTGCATTGATGATTCTTCACTCCCAAATTAACACCATTCTTTAGTCACAATATGTGCTACGTTACTTCCAGTAGTTACAAAGCATGCTTCATCATATATCGTATTCTGTAATCTAAACAAACAATTTCTTCTATCTGAGATCAACTCACTGGTGCAGTCGATGCATAATGTTTGAACCCATTTGTTGCAAAATCAACTCCAAAACCAAAGAAGAGCTAGAAGCTGTTTTTTATTCTTTTCCCAAACAATATGGCCCCATTTTTAAAATTAAAAAAATAAAATTAATTATCACATAAGCAAGTACCCTTACATAGTCTCGAGAAAATGCTCGTGCTCTGTAAGTCAGCAGTCTTCAACCAGTGCACCAGTAGAAGACCCCCCAGACCTTCCATAACTCATGTACAACAATCTCCAAAGAAGCCCTTCCAGTTTGAATTGTGAAAAAGACATTGGATCCATAAAAAATTCATCCACAGGCACAAATCTGATACATGCCTCTGATATCATGCTAAAAACTAGAACTTGTTGCGCTGCAATTTACTGCATAAAAGTCACAGTGGCAAAAGGAACGAGAGAGCTAATAGAATTGCATCTTTAAAAGAGAATTGCAATCATCAAATACAATTAATATGCATATAACATGAGAATAGGTATGGAAGAATGGAGTATTTTATTGATAAGACACTCTATCCGGATACATGAAATACAAGCCCACAAGGGACATCGATGCCTGACAATCCCCCATCAGCTTTCATACTCTCAAACTCATTTATACAAAATGGTAGAATAATGGAAATATTTTCCACCTTCCTGAAAATATTCCAAGTAAAATGACCTGTACAACCATCAGAAAACAAAATTTGCAATAAAATGTTAATTGTCACAGCTGCTGCTTTTCGATTGGATTTGCAATTAGGAAACTTTTATCAGGATGTGTCAAGTAATGCAAAATCAAACATATCAGAGAACCACCGAAATTTTAGGAAATTACGCTAAGCATATTGATGAAATTCATGTAGACCACGCCTTCAAGGAGAAACACTAAATTGACGGTTAGATGTGCAAGCAATCTCAATAGGACACAATAAAAGCAACCAGAACTTATTTGAAACCAACAATACAAGGTATTCTAGACTACATTATGGAAGAGATAGAAGACGATTTCGAAATTCTATAATTTAAGTGCAGTGTCAAGCAAACAAGGAATAGATGATGAAAGAATGTCTGCTATGTACTTTATTATCATTCTGCTAAAATAACGTATATGTATAAAATTTCTCTAAACAGAGGCAATTTTCTGTATATGGTTTTTGAGAATAAAATAGGATTGATTATCCATGGAAAAAATTATATGTTACATAGTTCATCTCTACAGATTCCAGCAACTTACAACAGTAAGGCAAGCACTTGGAATTGATCCTCTCAACCTTTATATGTTATAACAGAAAAGATGTTTTGTGGAAGATGTTTCACAATTTGTCTAACCTTAAATACCCATTTCTTAGATCACAATTGTAAAATAAGAAATGCAGGAGTCACGTCTGTATAAAGAGTTGGTTTCCTGAGAAGAAAAAATTCCAGTGGTGGTTTAACCATCTACGTGAAATTAGCACAAAAAGTGGACCCGCTAGTATATAGATGCATTTTTTATTTTCTCTGTGCTCAGGTACATGCTTGTATCCTTTTGCTCATTAAATAGCATATGTATCAGTATAATATAATAATTATGAAAGTTTACTGGGAGAACCATAAGATTAAAACCCACTAGCTTGAAATGGAAAAATAAAAAGATTTCTAGCCAAACCTTGTGGTATTGGGCATATGACCCCAACAACTTGGTCACATTACATGTGTTTTTGTTTGTACCAAATTTATATCATCCAAGGGCAGAAAACCATGGTTACTAACTTCCTCTTTGATAAGAAAAATACATCCCTCCAAGGAAATTATATTTGGCATTGAACTAAATGTCATTATCAAACAGTAAATTACAAAATCTTAACCCACCAAGTAATCCTCATTCATAAGTGGACAAAGGATGGTTTGTTGACTATACAAGATAAACAAAAACAATATCAACGCTTGGACTATGGTACAATTTGAGCTCGACTAATCCTCTTGAATGCTTAAACCTCAAGGTACACAACAATTTACGCCAAAGTCAAACATGACTGCCACAAATAATGTGGAAACACAAGTTCAAAAGCATGCAAATGGAACCCTTTCGCAATCTTCCCACCAAAAGGAAAAGCATAAGTGAGTAGTTTGCTTTATCTCACCTTCGAAAACTTGAAGCTGGTGGTGATTCCATCACAGTATGAATAACATTCCAAAGCCTTTTCTCAGCAAAACTCAGAACAAGATAGTAGAACAGATCAAAACTGTATTGATGATTGTCTGTCTGGAGGAGCCACACACTGCCATAGCGAGGTATAGGCAGGGATCTCAGCTGCAGTAACTCCAATGGATGAAAGGCGACGCCCATACTCCTGAAGTCATAAATAATAGAAATAAAATACAATGCAAAAAACTTTTAACGAACAACATGAAATAGAGAAAGTGTAAAACTGTAAGCATGCATGTTGTGAAATACTGCATATAAATCCATGGTTTCTACCAAAACCAGTGATAGGAACAGAATACGATAGTTGAAAGCATTATCCAATATAATCTCTAGGTTCAATGGTAGCACGTGTTAATTTAAATTTAAAAAAAAAACGGATGGAGGTCCAATTCTCTAAAAAATAATTTATCTGAGAAAATAAAATAGAAGTGGAACATAAACAACCTTCATGGTGCATCATGCAATAGTGTGGAACCCCCATAAAAACTTGCAACCATGCTTGTTCAAGTTGTCATCATTATCCGTAGTAAGAACAATGACAAAAAGAAAACCTCAATAGGAGTTGGAACATATCATTAAATCCCATAGCCAAAGTGTGATAAAAGATGAGGATGCACTATGAAATCATGCACTTAGCACAACTTACAGAAAAACATGCACCACATTGACACCACAACTAGTCCATGCACATCAAACAGCAAGGAATTGCCGGCTAAAACAAATTAAGCGTCTAAAAAGAGCAATGGCAGATGCAATAATTTGATGGCAGTTTTCAATGAAGATGGTTCGATCAAAAGTCAGGCTAGAAGAAAAAGAAACCACGGACACTTCCCATCAAAATGATGGTTCAACAAACATTTTAGAGAAGGATTTAAATCAAGTTCCACAGCAAAAACTAATGCATTGAAACTGCCAACCATAAAGAGCATCTGAAGAAAAGAGAGACAAAGAGATGCCCTGAGAAAAAATCAAAACTACATACAGAAAACGAATCCAAAGATTTTTAGATGGAGTTGCATAAAAAATGTTGTGAAAATGAAAGCAGTATCACAATTGACAAAAGAGATAAATATGCAAGCAAATTGATTATATGAGACCATAAATAAAAAAGGAAGCTCCAATGCTCCAAGTACAACAGAAAGTTTTCTTAATCTCCTTTTACCACAATACAAGCAACATCTACCATCTCCTCCTCCATGTATTTACTTTCGGACTTGAAAACTGATCAAGGACTCTAAATTCCACCACCTGCTACACTAGTAGCCTGAACAGTTATCAGCACTAATGCAAGGAAGCAATACGAAACATAATTTGAATCATGTAGACTGCCTCCATGAACCGACAACTTCTGTGAGCTAATATCTTGTCGTGCAACATTCATCATATGCTCTTTAACAGACGAATAACACCAGACCTGATGTAACTACTATAGGAAAAGCTGAAATACTCCAAGGATGCAGATTTATATATGTTGTCTCCCTTTGAAAGCTATTAATTGCAATTTAAAGAAAGATACGTAGTCCAGAGAGAGGCATGGTTGTACAACAGAGTAAGCTTATTGTGAGAATATGCACTGATGTCTATGCTAGTCATAGTATTAAAAATGATTAGTTCCAGCAGTAGGTATTATAAAGAGTAAATTGTCCTGCTCTTTGCTCTGCGGCTGGACAAAAATCATTCTATAAGAACCAATTTATAAATATTAAGTATAACTATATCACACCTCTCTGCAATTAACTTTGAAGTTGAAATATAAATCCTCACTGAGTAAACTCATTGTGAACTTTTTTCTAAAAGATGCATAAATGCAAGTAACACAGATTTAAGCATTTGCCATTGTTCAGACAACCAACATTACCTTTATCTCTAATTGCCAGCAATAAAGATAAAGCGAAGATTTTTGATTCCCTTTTCATTGTTAAAACCATAGTTACCATGTTCGAAAAATTCGGTTTGTTCGGAAGGGGGAAAAAGTTTGGAAGTTCGGAACTTTGAAAAAAGTTCGGTTCGGTAAGTTCGGAAGTTTGGAATTATATATATATATATATGAAAAAAGTTCGGTTCGGTAAGTTCGAAAGTTCGGAATTATATATATATATATATGCAAAATATTTCAATCTACTAAGGAATGAACATTAATTTAAGTTTAACACTTGCAAAAATGAGAAATGCACAAGAATTTCAAACTTGAATTACATTAAAAGATAGCAAAATATTCATAGTTTAGAGCCTAAGCTCAAAATTGATATAGAACTTAAGTTTCAAACATTTGCAACATCAAACCCAGCTTCAAAATCAACACTAGCACTAGCACCATCGTTCATTCATTCATTCATTACTTCAAAGACAAAATGTACATTCAAATCTAGAATAAATCATCTCGATTGCCCACAAAATCATGAATGTCACTCCCATTATTTTTCAACTTTATCATTTACTGACACTTCAACTCACAAGGGCTCATCGGTGCATTGAATCTCACAGAGTGCATGCCTTAAGGGGTGCATTGGGAATGGGGTGGGATCGGCTTGTGGCACTTTGTGAGAGATATTTTCATAATATTCTATCACGCATACATCCCTTCATGCAGCCTTCATACCTCCTATGATGTCTCCTTGAAATCTTGAAACCCTGAAATATGGCTAAGTTTGAAACCCTTAAACCCTGGAATCTGACTAACTCTGAAATATGATAGGATCCTCCAAAACCTAGAATTTGCATTATAGCTCCTAGCGGTCCGAAACCCCTCTCAAACATCCTGAAAGTATATAAATAAAATATAACTTAAAGTATAAGAAACTAGATGTCCATTATAAATGTACACTTTTATTTATATACTGTTGGGTTCGGAAAAAAAAAAAGGTTATTTGGTCAAGTTCGACCGCACATATTCGGTCCATGCCATTTGTTCGGTTCGAACCGAACATGAGCCATGTTCGGTCGAACATGGTAACTATGGTTAAAACATACCACCAAGTTACCAACAAACAAATTTCACACACACATTTAATGTTTGTCCTACACATGAAAATAGGCTTCAGGTACTATGTCCCAAACCAGTACTTTAACACACATTATACATACAGGAAAAGAAGGTAGGTATAATGGTGAATCAAACATTACAATTTTATGATCCTCACTGCATAAAATCTATAAACTTTATTCCTCAATACATAAAGTCTAGATAAGGGATCCAAAACAGAACAAAGAGCTCTGATGGGGTCATCCTCCGGTTTTTCTAATGCAATACCCAGTACAGATAATCTAGAAAAGGGATGCAAGAAATTAAAAACAAATGCATTATTTAACATAATTCATCTGCAGTTTGACCATACACGAAAATTAACAATTCAAAACCAGTGTACCTGAACATCAAGAAACAACTGCATGCAAATCTTGTCAGCGTCAGAGATATTGCTATCTAAGGAATCTGTCCCAGTGCCTCCTCTTCTCTGAGCACCCTGCCTTATACGTTGTAGTGAAGATTCGGTTCTTCTCGCCTGAAATGGTCGGGGGAGCAGTTAGAGACACTACTTTTTGTATTAAGATTTTAATACCGATAAAAGTCAAATGATGAACATTGAAAGAAACCTACCACCGTCACAAGCTCCCAAGCTAACTCATTATATCGTGCAGTGATTCGCTCAGCAGCAGCCTGAAGTATTTCATTTCTTGTCTCTTTTGTTAAATATACAGCATGCTCCCCATCAAGGAATGCCTGAATGAAACACCTCCCATTAATCTAAATAGCTTGAATTGTCAAATAAGAGAATGTTTGGAAAGAATTGGAAGCTCAAAAAATAGAAGCTTTTTGAGGTATCAAAAAGGAAGGAAATTGAATAGTTTTTCTACTAACATTTGTAGTGAAGACTATCGACATATTTCATATTTCAAATATTTTATGCTTTATCCAAACATTTTTGTTAATAGTTAACAAATGCAAAAGCACATTGGGGTGGTTAATTCCTCTCTCCCCGTTCTGTTCCAATACTGGACCATATGTTTCGTGTGCAATTCTACACTGGTGTTATTTCTAATAAGCTTAGCACCACTGGTTGCACTATAAAGTCTATTTGTTGGTATTATAGATATCAGTCTCCCAGCAGTTTAAACTAGCTTACCAAATCCCAACAAAATCATCAGCAGTTATAATATTCAACTCCAGAACAACACTAAGAGAGAAACTATCCGCTTTCCTCAAATCCAAATTCTCTCTAACTCCTTTCTCGTTGTTGGCTACTTAATCTCCTTTACTTGCCAAGTTTTCTAAAGTAATAATCCATATACACTTGGCCATATACTAATCCCACATGTCAGTGCATATAAATCTCATTCCAAAATATCACTCAAGCAGAACTGTACATAATTCTCATAGTTTCCCATGTCCAAGGTAAGTGATGTTTGATCCAACCAATAGTTCATTATTGTTTGTTGTCGCGTGCCAATATTTACTTAATTTCATGGAAATGCATTTATATCAATTCTTTTGTGTTATAACTGTTCCCTCATAAAGGCAATTTTCCTTCTCGATCTAACATGATTTCTTGATCTGGTGGTCTAATTCATGCAACTCGATATTATCTTAAACTATGTTACCAGAAACCATAATGATAAGCAAAACAGAAAATGAGATTGAACCAACAAACTGGGCTTCTAATGTTTCAGGAATGAGAGTATTTTAGGTGTTTTCCATGCATATGTTAATTTTAACCATCATCATACAAAGCATTTTAAATATTACAAATTATACAACTTTTACCAAGTAAAAAATTTTATCATATTCAAATTAATACAAGGAAAGTTTATTTTAAGGGCGGGATGCATTGCATGCATATGGGACCCCCTGCACACCTTATGATGCTTCGAATATGGGGTGCATGTACCTACCCCTACCAAATCAAACCTGTACCTCAAAGATGCAAACATGGAATCTTCATCATTAGGCCCACTCAGCTGCAAAAACCATTTGGAAACTGGGAATCCTAATCATAACACAATTTATATTTATAAATCATAAATCTGTTTATAAATTACAAATCAACTCTCTAGTGACCATCTTCATCAAGTACCGAGCTGTCATTTATGCCATGTTAGGCTACAGTCCATAAATTTACAAGTCTCCGTTTCAAACATTCCCCAAGGCTACAACTGTCTTGTTTGATCACAGCTGAAGTGCTGGTTCTTTTATGTTTTGGCAGAGAGAAAACTAGTGGAACATCATTCAAGAGCACATGCAACTAGTATTCAGTTAACTAGCTTAATATTCAGTCTTATTTTATATTTAGTTTTCATTTAACTAGCTTAGGTAATAAACTACATAAACCTACACCAAATTAAAAAGATCTAAAATACGTGTTTTTTCTGTAACAAAATGTATTTGGTAACAAAGTTTCAAACCTTCAGAGGTTGAAGCGCACCAGAGACATATGGTGAATGGCGCACTGGGAGCGGCCTGTTAGTCATTCTATATGTAGCAGTGATTCCCTTAATTTGCCTCAAAACCTACAAACAGAAAGACGTATTAATTCAATTTTCTTTAAATAATCATCATTCTTATGCAATAAATTCCTTGTTCTTAATTCTGCATCTATTTGTCTCAGAAAATAAACATCATGTCATAGATACAATGCACTATGATGCATACATGCATGAATTAATAAAACCATAGTAACTCGTACTCGGCAGCCCAAAATCTTAACTCGGACTCATGACTAGGGGAAAAAACTAGGCAAATTGTCCATGAGTTAAAAAATTATATAAATTCATAAAATGAACTTAAAACACTGTTAAAATCATAAGAAATGAGCATAGAGAACACATTCTTTTACATTTCAATTGATTATTTTCATCTGTCACCTCATTCCCCCGATTCATGTATATCAAAGAGTCCCTCAAGCCCAGATTGTTGATTAACACTTACAGAAAATGAAATGCATATCAAGTCATCATGATCAGAGCTACATATGGGAGCCCCAACAAAGATGAAAGACATAACTGCACAGCAATGTAAATTCAGTAGAGGGTACAAAAATTCTGAAACTGACCAACACAGAGCATCATTCACATCTCTATAAATTCCATGCCACTCTCATTCAAAATGACTCACTCTGTCTCTCTTACTCACATTCTTTTCTACATAAGCAACCCTCGTAACCTGAACCAGTTGCAATCATGAGCATGCCATCTCTTCAATCATTCAGCTCTCATGTCATTCTCCAAGTTATTTTGAAAAGAGGGCAAACAATCAGGCAAAGTTCAAAAACTCATACGCGGCAATTAAAGCTGATGAAAGTCTCGTCACAGCTACTGGTAAATGATAAAATTTGTTTTAGTAGAGCAAAAAAAGCAGAAAAATCAATTGAAAAAGTGAAAAAGAAGTTTTTGACTGTCAATTGTTGTTATTTAACAGTCAAATGAAGATTTCAGATTAAAACTGTAGCCGAGTAATTAACTTGGACTGTGGAAATACTCTCTCTCTGATATTTAACAGTAGCCGAGTAATTAACTTGGACTAATTACTTGGCTCACGAATCTGAGTTACTTACTCGCTTTGTGAGCAGTACAGTGGTTTCTTGGCAGCGAACGTTGCTGTGGTTTTTCGGCGAGTACTTGCCATTTTCCACGAGTTTTAATACTATGAATAACACACGGTAGCTTAGACAACAGACCATAGATCCAAAAATTGTTGATTACTCATGATAAATCGTGAGTTGACTGTCAAACAATTAATCTCCTTGAAAATCACGAGCAGAGTTTTGGCAATTTATCGGCAATTTTTGCCAAGTAATAACTGCAATTACTTAGCGAAAATCACTGACTGAATTGCCGTGACTCTTCCAAGTAGACGATAAAAGCACAAAAATTTTTTTTAAAAAAACTATGCTTATTTCTGCATTTTTTCTCTGCAATTCATGAATACCGTGCACAGTCAGTGGGCAGTATACTAGCGCATTTTTCTTGCAATTTTTGAATCTATATTAGCGCATGAACAGTAACATGATTTACAGCAGTTTCATGGGTTTACACCATAGTTACCAAATCCGGCCGGATCGAAATTTTTTGGCTGGTCTGGGTAAGTTTGTCTGGGTCGGTCCTGTTTTTTTCTATAAAACTTCAATTTTTTTTATTTTTATATTTTTTAGGTTTTATGCAGAAAAAAATGCCCATAAACCATAGATATTATATAATATTAACATTTTATATTACTTTATTAATGTTTATCATTGTATCTATCAATTTTTGCATATTTATAAAACTATGCTCTCATATATATGTATGTATGTATGCATGTATGTATGTATATTCTCTGGATTGGATTATGTATGTATGTATGTATATTCTCTCGATTGTATTTTTCCGAACTTTTTCAAGAATTCCGGATTTTCAGATTTTTTTGCCCTCCCAAATGGATCTGGATTTCTAAACTTGGTAACTATGGTTTACACGGAAGAACCCACAAATTTGGTTGTTGAGTGGAACTCTAGCATTGGCAGTTCAACGTTTGATTGCACAAAACCGTAGCTCATGAATTGCATAAAATGGACACCTTAGAAACCCTAGAAAAACTACAAAAAAATGAACAGTAACATGTGGTAGCACAGGAACAGCAACGTGATTT
Organism: Torreya grandis; assembly: GCA_037957365.1. Lineage (NCBI taxonomy): Eukaryota > Viridiplantae > Streptophyta > Pinopsida > Cupressales > Taxaceae > Torreya > Torreya grandis. Next base: position 2,434,548 of record JARHVA010000424.1, on the reverse strand, counting down.
ACAGCAGTTTTGTGGGTTTACAGGGGGTTTGTTGTTCGCTGTTGAATCAGACTCACGATAACAAAGATTATATAATAAATACCCATTATCTCTGTCTGTGTGTCGTAAAGCTGCTCTAGCCTTACCGAGGATTTCTTATTTTCTCTTTCCAATTTCCTGACCCTAACACAAATGTTGGCTAAATATATAAATGTACACACTTCAAAGACATGATATGTTTACTAGCAGATCATTGGTGGACTAGTTTAACAAACTTTCCACTTGAACTTGTGTGAAGGTAGAACTTTTGATATAATTCATGCCAAAACATATCCTACCAAGATTACATCAGACAATTTGCATATTAGAACATTTGAGATACGGTCCTCTAGAAGCATAAACTTGACAAGGAACCCACACACAACCTTACTATCATAATAGTGAAAAATCGGTGTTGTTCATCAAACAAAACAGAGCATGATAAAAAATATGCTCTCCACCACTATCAATAAAAGGAAAGCCACCAAGTAGCAGAATCAAGAAATGTGACCTTGAGACGAACTATGAGCTATGATCCCAAGAAATTATTTTTTTGTGTGTTTAATGGTAAGCCATTCAGTAGGGGAATGTATTTTGAAGTAATTTTGATGGGGAGAATCAAGGCACCAAAAGATCTTTCATGGAAATTATGAAATAAGCTACTTATGAAACAAGCAACAATTAAGAGAAGAAGAATATTAAAAAAATGAATTGCTAACTCGAGAGTAAAACCACCACACAAATTACCATAGGTTAATCTTGTGCCTACAATAGGCAAGTCACAAGCATTTTATTAATCAAAATAGCAAGTACATAAGAGTGTCAATAAGACATTAACACTTTATGACCAAAACAAGACCTATTTATTGGTTTACCAATGACCGGTAAATCAACCAACCTTGTAACTACTTAATACCAAACTCTATATGGGAATGTTTACCCGTAAAGCAACCCTATTACTTTATTAACTTAACAACCTAACAATATATGTATAAAGGGGGTATCTTAATAAAGAAGCATGCCCCTTAAATTTATTACGAACATTTTATTAACCTAAACTATTGTTACGACTTTGGAACAAGTTCTAACAAACCCGCCATATGATCAAAAGTCAATTCTTTGGACACATTCCAAACATTTTTTTTGAGCTTTTCAAATTTTACTCCGTCAAACGGTTTTGTGAAAATATCAGTTGTTTGATCTGAAATTGGGCGATACATTGGTTCAAGTGTTTTCTTAGACACCAGCATATGCAGATAATAATATTTAACATCCATGTGTTTGGTTTTGGCAAGAAATACTAGATTTTTGAACATCTTGATTGCACTCTGATTGTCAATGCATAAATGTGTAGGAACAATCTGAGAAATCCAAAGATCTTCAAGGATGCAATGTAAATAGATAATTTCTCTAGAAGCATCCCATGCTGCAATGTAGTCTGATTTTGTTGATGAATTTGCCATAATATCTTGCTCTTACAGTACCATGCAATGGCAGCTGAACCCATATGCATAGTGTATCCTGTTGTGAACACTCTATCATCCACACATCCACCAAAATCAGTATCACAATACCCAACAAGTTTGAAGTTCTTGTTCTAGCGGTGCTCAAGGCCATATGTTTTCATTCCCTAAAGGTAACGAAGTACTCTTTTTGCTGCATGCCAATGACTTTCTCTAGGCTCATGCATAAACCTTTACAAAATTCCCACCACAAAAACTATATTGGGCCTAATGGTCATCAAAAATATTTAGCCTCCCACTGATTGCATGAATTTTGGGCCATCAAAAAATGCACTACGATCATCCTTAGACATTTTCAAGTTACATTCCATCGGAGTAAGGGCAAGTTTGCAATCATTCATTCTAAACCTTGTTAATAACTCAGAAATATACTTAGTTTGAGCAATGAAAATGCTTTTATCTTTTTGAGTGACTTCCATGCCAAGATAATAGTGAAGAAGTCCAAGATATGTCATCTCAAACCCATCTTTTAGTTCCTTCTTCATGCTTCTATTATAGTTTTCATCAATCCCTGTGATGAAGAGTCATCAACATAGAGAATGAGAATTACCAATTTCTTTCCTTGCACTCAAATATAGAGAGTATCATCGGATCCGTTATGCACAAAGCCAATTTTTTGCAACTAAAAATCCATTTTTTCATACCAAGCCTGGGGTGCTTGTTTGAGCCCATATAATGCTTTGATCAATTTGCACACCTTGTGTTCAGCACCCACTTTCTCAAAACCTTGTCGTTGTGTCATATAAACTTCTTCCTATAATTCCCCATTTAGAAAAGCACTTTTGACATCCATTTAATGTACTTTTCAACCATTGTGTTGCCAAGGCAAGAACCATATGAATAGTATGTCATTTGGCAGTTGTTGAAAATGTTTCTTCATAATCAATTCCTTCTTGTTGCGCATAACCTTTCGCAACAAGCCTTGCCTTATGTTTGTCAATAGAGCCATCTAATTTGTACTTTACCCTGTAAACCCATTTCCATCCTATGGGGTTGAACATTTTGAGGAGGATCAACCAAAACCCAAGGATTTGTTCCAAAGTCTTAACAATAGTTTAGGGTAATAAAGTGTTTGTAATAAATTAAACGGGCATGCTTCTTTATTAAGACACCCCCTTTATACATATATTGTTAGATTGTTAAGTTAATAAAATAATAGGGTTGTTTTACAGGTAAAAAATTCATGTATAGAGTTTGGGATTAAGTAGTTATAAGGTTAGTTGATTTACCAGACATCGGTAAATCAATAAATAGGTGTTTTTTTTTTTGCCATAAAGGGTTAATGGCTTATTGGCACCCTTATGTCCTTGTTATTTTGATTGATAAAATGCTTTTGACTTGCCTATTATAGGCACAAGATTAACCTAATGGTAATTTGTGTCGTGGTTTTACTCTTGAGTTAGCATTAGTATCAAAGCTAGTGAATGTGAAGCCCAAACTACGTGAAAAAGGATTTGAAGTTGAATGTGAAGCCCGAGCCACATGAAGGTGAATGTGAAAGTTTACGTGAAGGCCCGTGTGGAAGAGAGAGCAAACATTTGAAGACATTTGGAAGACATTAAGACATTAAAAGGTACCATACTTCTATATATAATTGATTGTGCCTGCAAAGTTCAAAATCTAGCTTTATACAAGTTTGTACAGCCTTTAAAGCCCTAAACCAAACATTTAAATCCATTGTTACCTATTGTACGGTCCATGAGATTCAAAAAACAACTAGTAAAGCTTTCTTCTGCTATATACACACCATGTTGTATGACCTTTTTCTCTGCAAACCTTGTTTTTTTAACTTGTATGGCCTTCCAAAGCTCAGGGAGAAGTAATGGCATTTTGATACGGTTGTATGCATTAAAATTCAAGTTACGAGCTTTGTTTTGTTGTCTGGTATGGATTTGAAACCCATGTTTGAGCAATAAATAAATTTCTATAACCTATCCACGAAGTTGTGTAATGCAAGGTAGCAATGGCGTTCCATCAGTTCAAAATCTGATATGTGCGTTTCTATTTGATACTAGCAAGTTTAAAATCCACTAAACCCTTGCTTGTATGGCCTTTTACGGCCTCCAACTCTTATTTGTGTGAATTGTACGGCATTCTAGGCATGGTTGTCATTTAAAGTAGCAGTGAGGTGCCCTGTAGCAGCCATGGTCTGATACATAAGTCAAACATTTGTCATTGCTTTGATTTTTCATTTATCTGAAGTTAAGTGGAGTCCACACATGTGAAGAAGCCTTAGGTCAATTCAGAGATGAATGAGTGTAAATGAATATTTACATGCAAGTATTTTTTTTATTCAACTAACAGAAAATCAATAGTTTAAATAGCTTATCTTCCTTTCATGTCTTATAAATGCTTGTAGAGCAATTGGTGAAAAGTATTTTGTGAGTTCCTTGGCAAGTTGGAGATTCAAGGTTCAATTCCTTCAAAAGCATTCTTTTGGTCAAACTTACTTTTTCCTTTACAAATAAATGAATCTTTTTGGAATATGTTTTTTTTGGTTAAGTTGCAAAGTGAATGTAAAGGAGTGACAAGGGTGTTAACTTGCAAGGTGAATGTAAAGGAGTGACAAGGGTGTTAACTTGCAAGGTGAATGTAAAGGAGTGACAAAGGTGTATTTTTGAATTAATAAAGGTGTAGTTTATTTTATTTTTTTGTGGTTAAGTGCAAAACCCATCAAAATCTTCTATATGCTATACATGGAGGTTAAGTGCAAAACCCCATAAGATGCATTTTTTTTTTGTTGTGCAAAGTGTTATTTTGTATTGTGTGGGTGTATCGCATTTTCTTATTTATTTTCATTTGAAAATGCTGAAAATTCAAAACTTGTAGTCTGATAGTGATCGTTTAGCGATCTCAAATTATACTGATTTGAAACACTTAATGGAAATGTCATTGGTATTCAATGAATTGTGGGATATTGTAAAAGTGGAAAATCCCATGTTGCCTGCCACATAGAACAAACTTGATATTTTCAATATGTGTGACTACAAAACCTTAGCTTTAATCAAATGTTGTTCCAAAGATACTTATATTCACATTGAAAACTCTCCTCATAGCTACACTGCATGGAAAACTCTTTCTAATTTGTATGACAAGAAACCAAAACATAAAAAGATAGATATTCATATGCAATTATTTACATTGTCTTTAAAAGAATACAAGGCTATGGAAGACTATATGTCTAAGTCGAAAAACATTGCTATTGAATATACTAAGGCCGGTTTTGGAAAACTTGAGGATGATCTAATTGTAATTGTTGCATTGAAACGACTACATGGTCGTACAGAAACTTTGTAGAAATGCTTCATGTCTCTGATAAGATCATAGGAATAACTTTTGAAAAACTCATTGAATTGCTTATTCAGCATGATCTATCTTCACCCAAGAAACCTAAGAAAACAGAGGAAGTCCACGTTACGGAGTCAGAGCCTAATTCTTCATCTTCTAGTCAACACAGTTATAGAGGGCAAAGTTCCATAGGGATTAGAGGTTGTAATGGCGAAAGATTTCAAAACAGAGGCAGAGTATACCATCAACATCAAAATGGTTATCATAATCAACAGTATAATAGCCATTCTCATTCAAATGAAATCAGTGATAGAGGACGAAGTCAAAGTTCATATAGAGGTAGAGTCAGAGGATGATCAAATATTCAGTGGTAAATATGGCCACATTGCATCTCAATGCAGGATTCATTTTGATAAACTTCACAAACCACAGAAAGTTAATAAATTTGACTCTGTTCAATATGCAAAACCTGGCCATGATGAATCTAGGAATGTTGCTAATGAATCAGCATTTACAGCGATAGGGAACATTGCTTATATGGAGTACGAGGCTAGAGATGAGTTTATTAGATACAAGTGCAACAAAGCATATGACATTCAGGCGAGACTTCTTTTGTACTTTCAAAGAAAAATATCTCACTCCATTCTCTTTGGCAAACAAGTCTTCATATTCCACAAGGAATTGGATCTATTCAAATTCTTCTCCCTGATGGTCTATCAAGTATTTGCAGAATGTTTGGTATGTTCCCACTTTGCATAAAAATCCCTTTCTTTGGTCACAATTTGAAATAAAGCTTATCAAATTGTGTTAGAAAATGGCCTCATTTACATTAACTCTGTCAAAGAAGGATACAAAACAATCTATTGATGATTTTTCTAAGATGACTTGGGTATTTTTCATGAAGAATAAATCAAAGGTTTTCACTAAGTTTGTTAGGTGGTTAAACTTCGTTGAAAAGGAAAAATGTTTGAAACTAGTTACTCTTCACTAATACAAAAACATCTTCAAATGAATTTCTTGATTATTGTCGAGAACATGGAATCAAACGGCAATACATTAATGCTTACACTCCATAGCAAAATGGAGTTTTTGAGCACATAAACGGAACTTTAGAAGGAACAACTCAAGCCATGTTGCACTACAAAAAACTCAATGATAAATTTTGGGCAAAAGCCATTGGTACGACAATGTATTTGAAGAATATATCCTCTACAATTGCACTTCTGGGAAAAACTCCATGTGAGGCTTGGAACAAATTCAAGCCAAAGGTTAAACACTAGAAAAATTTTGGATGGGCTTGCTTTGCTTTAGTTCCTGTTGAACATAGAACTAAGTTGGAACCTCGGAGCAAAAAATGTATTTTTCTTGGGTATCATGGAAACAAAAAGGGGTATCATTTCTTTGCACAAGATACAAGCAAATTCATTGTGAGCAGAGATATGAGTTTTGATGAGTTTTGTAATATGAACACTGCAAAGAGAGATTCAAAGTTTGATAGGTTAGAGAAGAAGATTCAAAAACGTATTAAGGAATTGAGAAATGAAGCTAACTCTCATAGATTGTGGTTTGAGACAAGTATCCTTTCAGTTCCTTCTACTTCCATAAGTTCTTTGGGAAATATTAACTTAGAAAGTGATGGAAATTCTCTAAGTCTTCCTGAAAATGATGCACATGCAAAAACATTTTGGTAGTCGTGATCTTGAAAATTTGCACAAATATGCTAAATGGGCTCAAAGTGCTTTTTTTGACTTGAAAGCCAATGAAGATGATAAACAGGTCCCAAGATTTCTCGTGAATTATGCAATGATTGCTACTACTTCCATAGAGCCATCCACATTTGAGGAAGCTTCTACTAAACAAGTTTGGCAAACTACAATGCAAAGTGAGTATGATGCCATTATGAACAATAGCACTTGGGTTTTGGTTGATCGTCCTCAAAATGTTCAACCCATAGGATGCAAATGGATTTACAGGGTAAAGTACAAATCTGATGGCTCCAGTGACAAACATAAGGCAAGGCTTGTTGCAAAGGGTTATGTGCAACAACAAGGAATTGATTATGAAGAAATATTTTCACCAACTGCCAAATGGCACATTATTCATATGGTTCTTGCCTTAGCAACACAGAATGGTTGAAAAGTACATCAAATGGATGTCAAAAGTGTTTTTCTAAATGGAGATATATAGGAAGAAGTTCATATGACACAACCGCAAGGTTTTGAGAAAGTGGGTGTTGAACACAAGGTGTGCAAATTGATCAAAGCATTATATGGGCTCAAACAAGCACCCTGGGCTTAGTATGAAAAAATGGATTCCTACTTGCAAAAAATGGCTTTGTGCGTAGTGAATCCGATGATACTCTCTATATTTGAGTGCAGGGAAAGAAGTTGGTAATTCTCATTCTCTATGTCAATGACTTGTTTATAACAGGCAATGATGACAACCATAACAATTCCGTGAAGAAGGAACTAAAAGACCGGTTTGAGATGATAGATCTTGGACTTCTTCGCAATTATATTGCCATATAAGTCACTCAAAAAGTTAAAAGCATTTTCATTGGTCAAACTAAGTATATTTTTGAGTTATTAACAAGATTTAGTATGAATGATTGCAAACCTACCTCACTTCGATGGAAAGTAACTTGAAAATGTCTAAGGATGATGGTAGTGCATTTTTTTATGGCACAAAATATAGACAATTAGTGAGAGACTTAATATACTTGATGACCACCAGGCCCAATACAGCTTTTGCAGTGGGAATTTTGTCAAGGTCTATGCATGAGCCCAGAGAAAGTCATTGACATGCAGTGAAAAGAGTACTTCATTACCTTCAGTGAACAAAAACGTATGGCCTTGATTACCGCCAAAACAAGAATTTCAAATTTGTTGGGTATTTCAATGCCAATTTTGACAAATGTTTGGATGATAGTGTCCACAACAGGATACACTATGCATATGGGTTCAGCTCCAATTGCATGGTGTTGTAAGAAGTAGGTACTGTGGCAAATTCATCAGTGAAATCAGAATACATTGCCGCATGGAATGCTTCCAAAGAAATTGTCTATTTAAGCGCATCCTTGAAGATCTTTGGATTTCTCAAATTGCTCCTACACATTTCTGTAATGACAATCAAAGTGCAACCAAGATGTCCAAAAATCCAGTATTTCATGCCAAAACCAAAGATATGGATGTTAAATATCATTATTTGCATATCTTAGTGTCTAAGAAAACACTTGAACCAATATATTGCCCAACTGCACATCAAAACAGCTGATATTTTCACAAAATCCTTTGACAAAGTAAAATTTTAAAAATTCATAAAAATGCTTGGAATGTGTCTAAAGAACTAACTTTGGATCATAGGGGGATTTTTTAAGAGTTGTTTTGCAAAGTCTTAACAATAGTTTAGGTTAATAAAGTGTTTGTAATAAACTAAAGGGGCATGCTTCTTTATTAAGGCACCCCCTTTATACATATATTGTTAGATTGTTAAGTGAATAAAGTAACAGGGTAGTTTTACAGGTAAACATTCCCATATAAAGTTTGGTTTTAAGTAGTTACAAGGTTGGTTGATTTACCGGTCATTGGTAAATCAATAAATAGGTCTTGTTTTGGTCATAAAGGGTTAACGGATCATTGGCACCCTTTGGTACTTGCTATTTTTATTAATAAAATACTGGTGAGCTGCCCTCACTCCAATGGAAAGTATTTTGAGCCCATTTAGGATATTTGTGCAAAATTTCAAGATCAAGAATACCATAATTCTCTGCATGTGCATCAATTCCAGGAAGACTTAGAGAATTTCCACCATCTTCTATGTTAACATTTCCTGAAGAACTCGAGGAAGTAGAAGGAACAGAAAGGATACTTGTCTCATACCACAATCTATGAGAGTTAGCTTCATTTCTCAATCCATTGGTACGTTTTTGAATCTTCTTCTCTAACCTGTCAAACTTTAAATCTATCTCTGCAATGTTCATCTCATCAAAAATCATATCTCTGCTCACAATGAATTTGCTTGTATCCTATGCAAGAAAACGATACCCTTTTTTGTTTTTAAAATACCCAAGAAAAATACATTTTCTACTCTGAGGTTCCAACTTAGTTCTATGTTCAGTAGGAACTAAAGCAACGCAAGTACATCCAAAAATCTTCAAGTGTTTAACCTTTGGCTTGAATCCATTCCAAGCCTCATATGGAGTTTTTCCCAAAAGTGCAATTGTGGGGGATTTGTTCCTCGAATACATTGTAGTACCAATGGCTTATGCCCAAAATTTATCATCGAGTTGTTTATAGTGCATCATAGTTCAAGTTGTTCTGTCTAAAATTCTGCTCATGCGCTCAAAAACTCCATTCTATTGTAGAGTGTAATCATAATTGTATTGCCGTTTGATTCCATGTTCTTGACAATAATTAGAAAAATCATTTGAAGTGTATTCACCTCTATTATCTAAACGAAGAGTAACCAGTTTCAACCCTGTTTCCTTTTCAACTAAGTTTAACCACTCAACAAACTAAGTGAAAACTTATGATTTGTTCTTCATGAAAAATACCCATCATCTAAAATTCATCAATGAATAAAACAAAACACATGCAGCCTCTAATGGATGACTTCGACATATCACAAACATTGTTGTGAACTTATTGCAAACATTTGTTAGCTCTCCATGAAGAATTCTTACGAAATTTTTCCTTATTTTGTTTGTCTAAAACACATGATTCACAAAGAATGCTATCTCTGTGAAAAGTTGGCAAACTATTCACCATATTAAGTCTTTGTAAGTCCACCAAAGAGTGAATATTCAAATGTCCATAACACAAATGCCACAAACGCTGAATAGACATTGTACCTATTTCAACCACTGTTGCTAGTTCTATTGTAGGAGGAAGTACTTTGCAATGCAAGCGAACCAAGTTTTCATCCTCATAACCTGTATAGATTGTTTTGTATCCTTCTTTGACAGAGTTAATGTAAATGAGGCCATTTTCTAACACAATCTGATAACCTTTCTTGCGAATTGTGACCAAAGAACGGAATTTTTTATGCAAAGTGGGAACATACCAATCATTTTGCAAATACTTGACAGAACCATCTAGGAGAAGAATTTGAATAGATCCAATTCTTTGTGGAATATGAATAGACTTGTCTACCAAAGGAACTGGAGTGAGAGATGCTTCTTTGAAAGTTCAAAAGAAGTCTCGCCTGAATGTCATATGCTTTGTTGTGCCTGTATCTAATACCCAAACCTCTGTAAACTCATCTCTAGCCTCATACTCCATCTAAGCAATGTTCCATAAAGTTGTAAATGTTGACTCATTAGCAACATTCCCAGATTCATCATAGTTATTATTCGTATATTGAGCATAGTCAGATTTATTCACTTTCTGTGGGATGTGAAGTTTATCAAAAGGAAACCTGCATTGAGATGCAAAGTGGCCATATTTACCACACCTATGGCACTGAATATTTGATCTTCCTCTACCTCTACCTCTATATGAACTTTGAACTCATCATTTGTCACTCATTTCCTTTGAATGAAAATGGCTATTATACTGTTGATTATGATAATTGTTTTGATGTTGATAATGTCCTATGCCTCTGTCTTGAATTCTTCCTCCCCTCTGACCTCTACCCCTTCTATAACTTTTCCCTCTATAGTTGTGTTGACTAGAAGATGAAGAACTGGGCTTTAACTCTATACCATGAGCTTCCTCTATTTTCTTAGCTTTCTTGGGTAGAGATAAATCATATTGAATAAGCAATTTAGTGAGGTTGTCAAAAGTTACTCATGTGATCTTATCAGAGACATGAAACATTTCTACACAATTTTTGTAAGACCCAAGTAGTCCTTTCAATGCAGCAAGTACAATTAAATCATCATCAAGTTTTCCAAAACCAACCTTCGCATATTCAGTAGCAATGTTCTTCAAGTTAGACATATACTCTCTTATATCCCTTGTCTTCTTCTAAGGACAATGTAAATAACTGCATATGAATATCTATTTTTTTGTGTTTTGGCTTATTGTCATACAAATCAGAAAGAGTTTTCCATGAAGTGTAGCTATGAGGAGAGTTTTCAATGTAAATATAAGTATCTCCGATACAACAATATTTGATTAAAACTAAGGCTTTGGAATCATGCATATTGAAAATGTCAAGTTTATCCTGTGTAGTAGGCAACATGAGATTTTCTACTTTTACAACTCACAATTCATTGAATACCAATGACACTTCCATTAAGCGTTTTCAATCAGTGTAATTTGAGATCGTTAAACGATCACTATCAAAAAACAAGTTTCGAATTTTCAGCATTTTCAAATGAAAATAAATTAAAAAATTAAAAATGTGACACACCCACACAATTCAAAATAACACTTTGCACAACAAAAAAATGCGTCTACAAGGTTTTGCACTTAACCTCCAAGTATAGCATATAGAGATTTTGATGGGTTTTGCACTTAACCACACCAAAAAGAAACAAAATGACACCCTTATTTCTTCAAAAATACACCTTCGTCACTCATTCACATTCACCTTGTGACTTAACACCTTTGTCACTCCTTCACATTCACTTTGTGACTTAAACCAAAAAAGTATATTCCAAATAGATTATTTTCTTTGAAAAGGAAAAAGTTTGACCAAAAAAATGCTTTTGAAGGAATTGAACCTTGGATCTCCATCTTGCCAAGGACCTTACAAAATACCTTTCACCAATTGCTCTACAAGCATTTATAAGACACAAAAGGAAGATAAGTTATTTAAACTGTTGATTTTCTATGTGTTGAATAAATAAAATTACTTGCATGTAAATATTCAATTGCACTCACACGTTCATAACTTGACTTGGGCCTCCTTCACACATGTAGACCCCACTTAACTTTGGATAAATGAAAAATCAAAGCAAAGACAAATGTTTGACTTCTGCATCATGCAATGGCTGCTACAGGGCGACTCGCTGCTGTTGCAATTGCCAGCCACGACCAAAATGTTGTACAATTCACACATAGGGAGTTGGAGGCCGTACAAGCAGGGTTTTGGTGGATTTTAAACTTGTCAGTATCAAACAAAAACACAGATCAAATTTTGAACAGATGGAATGCCAATGCTACCTGCTTGGATTACAAAGCTTCATGGACAAGCCGTGCAAGTTTATTTATTGCTCAAATAGGGGTTTCAAATCCATACCAGATGGCAAAACAAAGCTTTTAAATTGAATTTTAATGCATACAACTACATCAAAACGCCATTACTTCTACCTGAGCTTTGGAAAGCCATACAAGTTAAAAAATTAGGGTTTGCAGAGAAAAAGGCCATACAACATGGTGTGTATAAAGCAAAAGGAAGCTTTAATGTTGTTTTCTAAATCTCATGGAATGTACAACAGTCAAAAATGGATGTAAATGACTGGTTTTCAGACTTTGAGGACCATACAAACCTATATAAAGCTAGATTTTGAACTTTCTAGGCATGATAAATCAGTGATAATAAATAATTTATAGAATTATGGTACCTTCTAATGTCTTAATGTCTTCAAATGTTTGCTCTCTTCCACACAGGTCTTCAGGTAAACTTTCACATTCATCTTCACGTGGCTCGGGCTTCACATTCACCTTCAAAGCCTTTTCACGTAGCTCAGGCTTCACAATCCCCAACGTTGATACCAATGCTAACTTGAGAGTAAAACCACCACACAAATTATCATAGGTTAATCTTGTGCCTACAATACGCAAGTAACTACTTAATACTAAACTCTATATAGGAATGTGTACCCGCAAAACAACCCTATTACTTTATTAACTTAACTAACAATATATGTATAAAGGGGGTGTCTTAATAAAGAAGTATGACCCTTTAATTTATTACAAACACTTTATTAACCTAAACTATGTTTAAACTTTAGAATAGGTCCTAACATGAATAAAATGGATAGAGAAGAAGAATATCAAAAGGTATGAATAAAGCAGATTGTCATGTCTCAACCATGCCTTCTAGACGAGGCACATTGAAGCACATGCACTGGTCAAACCTTTTGTCTTATGATTATTTTTAATTATAATTATCACAATAATGCGGTCATTATTGTGAAGCATTAATTTGTCTAGAATTTACACAACCTAATTAGAATCTATTTTTAATTATTATCTAATATAAATCACATACCAATAGTTTTCACTGATAGGTATCTAATGGTTAACTTTATTTAAATAATATTTATTGTGACAGCATTTAACTATTAATAATTATTTTTAAATATTATAACCTTAACAATTTTTCCTTGATCAATTATTTTGAAGTTCAAAAAACTATTGTCCAAATAAACCATGCACGTAAAGGAAAAAGATACTTAAAAATATTTGCATTCATCAAGATATTGTACAAATTCTCAAACATTATGATTTAAAAATCCATTTTATTTTTATTACTTGCTCATGCTCACCTTTGCTGGAAAGAATACTTATAAATACTTGTTATAGATTTCCACGCCACTACTAGAAAAGATGTTTATTATAGATACTTGTTGGATGTTGATAAGAACAAAATACTTATATCTATGCTTGTCGGAGATTGCTAACAACTTACATGAATCATCTAATATATTAAATATCTAAGTCTTTTAGAGGTTGCTAATTGTGTAGAGATTTATTGATTGACATTTCAAATCACATCCCATGATCCATCATTAGGAAAAACATGTACTTTCGATACATATAATATATTTAGTTTTAATTTGGTAATACTTTTGGTATAACTACCCATCAAGACTTTCACAGGGCTTTTGAAATAATTGTCTACAGTTTTATCAGTCAACATTTCGAATCACATCTTGTGAGCCATCATTAGGAAAAAAGCATATGCTTTTGATGCATATAATATATTTAGTTTTAATTTAGTAATACTTTTTGTATAACTACCTATTAGCCCTTCACAAACACCTATATGCAATATTTCACTTACAAGCACCCTACACAACATCAAATCATAACATTCTACAATATAATGTGTATGTTCCCCATTTCTTCTTGAAATATGGCCAACATTTGTATATTGATGTTTTCATGTGTCATGAAAATTTTAAGTAGGAATACATTCTTACATATACTCGCTTTACGGGGATGATTAACTTATTTTAGATTGTCATTCCAAGATGATTTAGCTTTGATAGGTATTGAGATTTTTCAGTTTTTAACATAAATATTAAAGATCATTGATGTCTTATTATCTTGAATTGTTTATATCATAGTTGCTAGGAGATGGGTCCAGATACAGATACGAGACGGGTACTAGTACCAGTATGCCATTTATTATAAAAATAGGAGGCAGATGTAGGGAGACAACAAAATATATATATATATGAAAAATTTAGAGACATATACTGTGCAATGGCCATGGCACTTTAAAAAATGCAAAATATATTATAAAAAAATTAAAGTACATTGTAACACATTGAAATGCCAACATTAGGCATGCAAAAAAACAAAAATCACAAATGTGACCCTACAATAGAGTCGACTGCCATATTAATTATGTCCTCTAGGTCGTCTGCCAAGATGCTCTCTAGATGCGCAACTCTTTCAAATTGTGGCTCTTCTGTACGCAATATAACGGGAAGTAAATCATTGAGGCCATTTGCCTCAAGCACATCATCCTCCAAGGATATGTTTGTTGCTCTATCAAGTGGAATTTGGTCCCATTTTGCTTAAGGACCTTCCTTGTACCCTAGGTCTACACAAGAAAGAAGAAGAAGCATGTCATGAATGTACACCAAGTTCTCAGCCTTCTTTGACCTTAGTCGGTTCCTCTTCAATCAATGACCGAAAACGTAAGTACTCCAATTCCTCTCACAAGATGAAGAACTAGCTACTTGCAAGAGTAATCGTATTGTAAATGATTGCAATTCAGGGGCTTCACTGCTATGGTTCCACCACCACTCTACTGAGACCTTTTTTGCACACATATCCTAGAGAGCCTCCACTATAGAAAACCATCCACGACCACGTGAAAACATATTCCACTGAGCCCTAATAGAAGAAGCCTCCTCTCCCCGACCATAAACCTCTTTCACTGCAATCCAAAATTCCTTCGTTGCTTCTTTGTCCTCATATGGAGCCCTCTTATTGGTGACTTTTGTATCATACCACTTTGGATTCAAAGCATAAGGATTACAATGTAGAGGTGTGTTAAGTTTGTTCCAACTTCCATGTATCTTTTCCTTAATCAAAGGATCTAGAGAAAGATCCCTTAAGTTTGTGATTTTTCAAGTTCTTTCACACAATCAATTTCTTCATAAGCCTCCCCCAATCATGGCTTGTCTGAATCTAATAAATGTGTTGAATGAAGTCAACAACAAATTTGACATTAGCCCAAAAATGGTCATCAAAAACCATTTGCCTCACCTCAACTGCAATCTCTGATATAAATTGTCTCCATGTTGTCTATGCATCACTAACTATAGTGGAACATAAGACCCCTTTGACAGCATAAAGATAGCCAAAAAGTATGAAGGAGCAAATTGTGTATCTGCAAGTTTGAGAAGTTCCACCTTGGCAAATATTCAATAAATAGCTTGCATGTGATAATGATTGTATATGAACATTTGTATTTTCCTCCCCTTTTAAATAAGCTCATAAATCTAATGAAACTTGCCAATGTCTTTGAGCGTATTATTCAATGCATGCACACAACATGGTGTCCAAATACATGTTTGTATTTTATTTTTGCACCACCAAGTCAGTTGCTTTACAAACTAAGGCAGGGTCTATAACAACTTGGACAACATGTGATGCCCCACCTCCTCAATTGCATCACATAACTAGTCCTAAAGGAACTCTGCATTTTTCTCGTCTCGAATAGTCGATTGCCTTTCAAAAAATAAGGACCTTTGAAGCAAGTTACCATAATGTTCAAAAAAGGATAATTTCTAGTATTGATCCAACCGTCCATCACAATATTGCATCCTTTTATAGACCACACTCTTTTGATTGCAGCAGTTTGTTGCTCTAACCTTTTTTTTTCCGTCAATAAGAATCGTACAAAGTTTCTCATATCCAGGGGTTTTATACCCCATTTGCCCATTGCTAATCACATGAACCATCTTTTCATAATAAGGTGAGCAAGCAACATTGAATGGTATTTTATTCGCATAGAATAAGTGTGCCATCAGTACATCCACTAAATCTCAACCATGCACATCGAACATGTTTCCAATGGGGTTCAAACTGCCAATGTGTGGTCTCTTACGAGAAGACCCCACATCCTCTGCCGCATGTCCAAAAAGCACATATAGCTCTGATTCTATTCTTGTGGTTACTCTAACAAGATGACTTTGAGCTCAATCTGTGGTTAAAGCATGAGAACTTAAAGGAGTCACTTTGCCTTCAGCGCTTTCTTGTTCTCTCATCGCTTCATATTGTGCTTCCTCATTCGAGCAAGATTTTACTCTTTTTCACATTGTTTGAAAAAACTGAGCCTTCACTCTCATGTAAGTGCCCTAAAAGGGCTTCCCAAAGTTTACAAGTGATATTTGCTATTCCGCCATTCCCTTTGCGAATGTGATCACAATACTTTCAGAGCAAATACAATACTTCTTTCCTTTCCCCTAATATTTTGACCCAAAAAAAATTAAAAACTTGTAATTATAATTTTAAAATTTATTTAAAAAGTATTTAAAAAATGATGTCAAAATTTAAAAAACCTTAACTAAAATTAAATATTTTTTTTTTTTTTTAATTACATTAAAATTAAAGATAAATATCAATCAGGGTGTGGTGTAGTGGTAAGAAGGGATGCATGCAATATACGCAACCCAAGTTCAAATCCCACTCCGTGATAAAAGGCGCCCCACCTCTTGATGGATTCCCCTACTCAAGGGGTGCCATGATAATGTGGTCTTTAAGTCATGGGCACTTAAGTGCTTGAATACCAATAAAGGTTCCATGCTCAACCTAAGGCCGGGTGATGTCCCCAGTTACCCTAACCAAAAAAATAATAATACTAAATTAAAAATTTTAAATTTAAATTTAAAACTAAAATTAAAAATTAAATAAAATAGAAATTAAAACTAAAATTAAATATTTAATACTACATACAATAAAAATTATAAACATTAAAATCTAGACCATTAAAAAAATTAAAAGACCTAAAGTTAAACTAAACTATACAGAAAACAAAAAAACATAAAATTATAATTTATAAATATTAAAAACCAAACTATTAAAATGCCTAAAGTTAAACCTAAACTACTACTGCATTGCATAGTATTTAGTTTTAAGATATTAGTAACAACAGGGAAGGCAATGCCCTGCATCCCATGAAGTGTCATCATGGCACTTGAACGACAATACCCTGCATTGCCCTTCAAGTGCCACAACACTTCACGAGGTGCAGTGCATTGCCATGACCCTACTAAAACTGTAAACCATAAAACCAAAATGTTTAAACTTTAAATTTGAACCGTTACATTTTACTACGAAATGGCTGAAATAAATACTGTACACTACTCTCTAGACTTTATGAAAGTCGAGACTTGATTTGTACCTTATTCCCAGCGACTGTGAATATCATTTCAGACCAAAACCAATTAATTCCAATAACAGCGATTGGTTTCCTCTAATTATTGATGGTAAAATGACATGCGTGTTGTATTCTTTTAAGAAAAAGCACACATTTAGGGTTTAAAATGTAGTTAGGGTTAGAGGAAAAGGGGATTTTTTCAACAAGAAACCCTTGAAAGACATTGAAAGTCTCCGATAGACATCTCCAAATACGGGAGACGTTTTCGTACCCATCCCCTGTCCCTGAGACACATCCCAATGGGTGGGAGACACGTCTCCTTGCAAAACTAGTTATATGGCACTAATATAGCCATGTTTATAGTTTACACAAAAGTTAAATTGCACATCTAGGTTAAAAATAAAAATATTTATGAGAATGGAGAGCGTGACTGAAGGAGAGCATGGAGGAAAATTTGAAACTCCAAATGGACAGGAAACTAGAACCGACGAGCGGGAGGAGATCGAGGCAAAAACTGAGAAGGATGCAGAAATTTGTAAACTATTCGACGGTGACCCAGGGGACGTTGTCCCCACTGCAAGAAATGGAAAATGAAGTTTGCTTGCATCAGGCAGCAGAACGTGGGTTGATCGGGTGGCTGGGAAAAGGACTGACTTGACACCTTTTGGCAAAGATCCTTTCTTCTTGGTTCCAGCAAGGCAGAACAATTCACTCAAGCTACTAGTGCCAGATAAGCTTGTGGAAAGGTCCCATTCTCGTATGGATCAAGTGTTTATAGGTAAGCTCCATGGACCCAAACCCCATATAGATATTTTTAGAAGTTGGACTTCAAGAAATGGAAACTCAAAGGGCATACTGAAATTTCTGCCATGACGAAAGGGATTTTCCTTCTTATTTTTGCATGTAAGAAAGATTTGAAGAAAACTCTTTTGGGAGGACCCTGGTTCCTTGGAAAATCCAATCTTCTCCTTAAAAAATGGCAACCGAGCTCAGATCCGAAAATGGATAAGTTTGATGAGTTCCCCCTCTGGGTTAGACTGCCTAGTCTTCCGATGGAATACTGAGAGGAGGAGGTTTTCAAAGGGATTGCTAGATCTTTTGGTCAGCTGATTGCTATTGACAAAGTTTTTAGATCCAGGAGGAGATTGATCTTTGCCAGATTTTGTGTTTCCACCTCCTCGGATAGTTTTCTCCCCTCTTCTATTTTGTTGACCTCCGAATTTGGAGATTGGAACCAGCAAATTGAATACAAAAACAAGATCCCATTGTGTCTTCAGTGTCATAAGCTAGGATATGATTCGAAAGGATCCCTAGATGCAATCAAGGAAAAGAACTTCGGGAGAAAAAATGACGCTATCATAGATCCTCAGCATCCTCAGAGTTTAGAGGCTGGAGAGTGCAAAATGGATTTAATTAACCAATCACAAGTCAAAGAAGAAAATAATTCTATACAAGGACAAGATGTCCATTCCCCAAATAATGAGACGAAGAGTAAGATCACCAAGAAAATAGAGGACTCTGTCCCAAAACTAAGTATATGGAATGCTTTTCCAGGAAACAAAATCATGGGTAATCTTATGAAGGAAACTTCTTTGGAGGCAGTCTCCCCCCAAGATTTTAAGAGAGGCCATGGAGTTGGAAGATAATAAATCTTTTAACTCCCCAAGAAAGACAAGAACTAAAGAAAGCAACCAAATAATCTCTCCCTCAAAGACTCAGGCCATTTGGAGAGAAGATTTTATTGCAGGACCAGGGTCTCTGATTGTTAGGTTGTTAGACCCAGGCCAGAAGATGACTAAAGTTGAAGAAACAGTTGGTAAGAGTCGAATTCCTGTGGCCTCGTCTCCAAGTAAAGCCCCAACTAAAGATTTTATTTTGGAATCCCCCTCGAGGATTCAAATTTTGAAAATAGACGGTAATAATGAAGCTTATGGATACCTGGATCCCCCTGAGGCTAAGGACTCAGTCCTACTGCCTGGTTCAAGCTTTCATCAAGAGCTGTTAATCGGGGAAGCTCAAAAAGTTCAATCCACAGTTGATGAAGAGTTTGTCCCGTGTTCTCTGAAACAATTCATGAATTCCAACCTCTGTCCTCTTATCATCAAACCCATAGTGGGAGGAAAGGAGCGGATTTGGGTGTAGAGCAGAAGAAGGATAAGGGTAGACTCAGGAAAGGCAGCAAGAATTAAAGAAACAGCTGGGGAACAGGCTAACGGAACTCAAACTACTCTGAAATGGGAACGACACAAGGGTCCAACGAAAACCAGAAAATGAAGATAATATCCGGGAACGTAATGGGGATCATTAGCCCCAACAAGCTAAGCATTCCCAGAAATTTAAGAATGACTCGTAATCTTAGCTTTTTTTATCCAAGATACCAAGATAAGTGTAGTAAACATCCTTAAAATCCAAAACATGATATGGAGCAAAGCGGAGGGGACTAGCTGGAGTTCTAAAGAAGCCTCGGGAGGGATCAAAGACAGGGAAAAGAGGATTTTGATGGCTTGGCCATGTTCAAAGTTGCCAAGGAGCAGAGAATTGTAAAGGCAAACATCAAGAATTGGAACACAGAAGTTTTTGGCAATATTTTTGGGCAAAAAGATAAAATCTTTGGGAAAGAACTTGATGCTTTGTTCAACCTTTTCAATCTAATGAACGACGAATGGAAGACGGCTTTGTATATCGAGAATCTGACTTTCCATTAAATCTAATCTGATCCTCTTGGTGTTGTAGTAGTTTTGTTTTCGCTTTACAGTCAGTTTGCTTCATGTTGTCTCTCGATCTGGTCTACGTCCAGTTATGGTTTGGGTGTCTTTTGTAAAGCCTAGGCAGCTGGTCCTTTGTTTGGCCTTGGTGGCCGTGTCTCTTGTTATCTGTCTCGCCTTGTAACAGGGATGGGACCCTATCAAAATCCCCTTTTTACCCTTTAGCAAAAAAAAATAATAAAAATAATTGTTATCAAAAGGTGAATGTAGTTTTTAAGGTCAATGCAAAACTAGCAATTAATTTGGTGTATGAGATCCCTTTGTAGAAACCCACAAGGATATTGTTTTTCCAATTACTTTATAAATTATTCTGCAAGGTGTACAACCCTACCACCTTCATATTGGAACTCGTGACCCTTTCTATAGAGAGCACATGCCTTTAAGTAACACCTTTATGCATCCCTTACAATTATTTATAAAAACTTTAATATTAAAGGATCCATCAAGAGGGGATTTCCATTACAAATAAATATTTAAATATATTGACTACATTTTTGAGACATCTATGACCATATAGATTTATCGTATGGAAAACCTAAATTAAAATAAAATGTCCCGTTGAAATATTTTAAAATAAATGATAAAATAAAATAATATTATTATTAAACCATCATCATCTCCTAATTTCATATTTGTCTTACCCATATAATGTGGAAACTCAACAATAAAATAATGATTTCTGAAAATAAAGGTTGTAAAACTAAGGGATAACATGTTTGTGCTCCATAGGGAAATTAATCGATGGATATCCTTCAAGACAAGAATATGTAAGTTGTTTGACTTCAAAGAAATAAAAAATGAAACATCTTTCCTTCTAACATACCTATTATATAATGATATCAATAGCAATTACATGAAACCATGAATTGATGGATGAAATTATAAATCAAAACAGAAATATGTATAAAAATTAAATACATAAATTTATTAACGAAATTTGCCTAAAAGGGTATTTTAATTTTTTTCTATTTATTTTTAATATTATTAATGATTTATAGTGTATATAATATTTTTTTGAATCATTCATTTCTTCCTTCCGAAGACAATTTGATTTGGAGTTATTAGGACACCAAAGTTAAAGGATAACCAGGATTGATAACAATAATGATAGCTCTTAGATTAAAACTTTCAACAAGGATTAAAAAAATTATATTTTCGTTATTTATGGACGATTGACTTCATTTTAAACAATAAATTTTACATATGCCTCTCGGACACTCACAAGCACCCTTGAGGTGATGTTGCTAGTATATGTATAGTTGCGTTCTCAATTTTCCTAAAATGAGAATTGCAATATATTTCATAGTAGTTTATGTTCCTCTTCCAACATGTTTAAATAGTTTCTAACTCCCATTATAATGTGAATGGATATATGGCTCTATCTGCCAAAGCTCTTCGAGATAACCTGCATAGAAATGACTTCTAGGGGAAGTCTTCTTTTTTCTCAAGCCTTTCACATCCTCTCTAGACAAAACGCACTCTGAGGGCAGTAGAGACAGATCCTTCTGTCTCTGCCCCGCATTTCAAATATCCCAAATTTATGAACTTGGGATTGGGAGCTTTTTCCAATTCCTTCACCATAGAACTCTGTATCAAAAACAAGGAGAATAATGGCTCAATGAGCCGTGTGATTCAGTTGGAGTGCAAGTCTATCTACAGTAAAAAGGACACATTATAATGTGGATGGATATATGGCTCTATCTGCCAAAGCTATTCAGGATAACCTGCATAGAATTGACTTCTAGGGAAACAAACTTCCTTTTTCTCAAGCCTTTCACACCCTCTCTAGGGAAACGCCCTCTGAGGGCAGTAGAGACAGAGCCTTCTGTCTCTGCTCCACATTTCAAATATCCCGAATTTATGATCTTGGGATTGGAAGCTCTTTCCAATTCCCTCACCATGGAACTCAGTACCAAAAACAAAGAAAGTAATGACCCAATGAGCCACGTAATTCAGTTGGAATGCAATTCTCTCTGCAGTAAAAGCATTTCCTTGCTCTACATTGGGTTAAAATAAAAAACCATGCTCTTTGTTGGTTGGATTTCTTTTCTACAATGTGATCATTTTGGTATTTTTTTGTATGGCTCTATCTCCCCCAAAGATTAACTAGGCTTGGCTTGCTTCAATAATTTTCTATTATATTTTTATGCTGGTTTTTCTCTTCTGTGTACACACTTTCACTTTTTCTCCTCGAGCTTTGTTGACTACTACTGTTGGCAATTTATAATGCCTTTTTAATGTACCAGAGTTTTAATTTTTTTAAATATACAATGGTTTTAATGATTTAAAAAGGCACACGAGAAGCCTCATAAATGGCACATGTTAAAAATAAAACTATTATGCTACAATTAATAGAGATAAGACAGCTTACAGAAACAAAATAGTTCTCTCATGACCTCAAATATCCTATAGATAAACCTATTAGTTAATTGAATGAATTTATCAAAGTAATTAAATCTCAAACTTCTCTAATCCCCACCACTCACCTTTGACTTTTTGGCATACTCTTCTCTAGAGAAAAACCACAGTTTCTGACATCACCCCCAAAACATGGGTCTCCCCTATGCTAATTCCCATGGCCCCCACCCCGCCACTATCCTCCTTTATTTTCTCTACTTCTTCCATCAAGAGAGCTATTTTGAAGTTGTGCACCAGCAAAGCAGCTGATTGTGAAGTTCTCAAAGCTGAGTTCATCAAATATGGTGTGGAATCCCTTGCCTTCCCCCTTGCCACACTCTTTAACAAGGTGGTGTATTCAGGTTTCAATCAGTCATGTTCCCATCACATTATTCACCCTATTCACAAGTCCGGAGATCTCTCTAGATCACCAAATAGATCGAGCAGACAGGATTTGTCAATTATGCAGCATCCAGGAGACAGAATCCGAGGAGCATTTCATTTTTCGTTGTCCCATTTACTATGAGATCAGAGGGATATTATACTGCCTATTTAAGAGGACACAAACTCTTTCTGACTTCTTCAGATATGAGGACCAAAGATGTTTGGCTTTATATATACACGGAGCTCTTAAGCTTCATGATCATTTTATTCAGAGACCCACTAGACCAATCTCCACTCAACGGATTACTCCTTTTTCACGGTGCTACCTTCGAGGAGAAGCACTAAGCGACAGATTGACATCAGTACAGTCCCACATTCCAGATCAGTGAGGCCCAAAGACACTATTCACAATTCCCTGAGTTTTCATCAGCATATTCACTTCAGACCTGGCATCGGGACGCAGACTAGATCCACCAGACCTTCACAGAGGACTTTTCCTTTTAGGCAGAGGATTGGAGGACAATCCAGGGATCATACCTCCCATTCTTCGGGTCAAAATTCTATTTGGAGATTCTTCTTGTTGGCCTTGGATCTAGGAGAGTTGGATCAAACTCTTGATGGGTTCCTTACTGGTTCTTCTTTCTTAGGGATCATCCTCGTGCTCCCGATGTTTATAGATTTTTGGAGATTGCTCATTTCTTTTGCTCCCTTCTTTGGACTTGAGCGTGGTCGGGTCCTTTGGTGGTTTGGCTCTAAGCGTTGTCACTCTTTCCCTGTTTTATACTAATTCTTTCAGCATTGTTTTTCTTGTTTTCAAAGACCTTTTTGGTTTCCTGCATTTCCCTGACACATTTCTATAATCTACAATCCCTTTGACCTACTTTTGTGGTCATTAGTTAGACATTAATATATTTATCTTATCTTATTATCTACCCTTGGCAACTACAAGCCCATTATGATAGGGCATACATTTGCCAAACTCTATGCCACAATGTTAGACATGCAGTTTTCAAAGTACATAGAAGGGAATAATCTCAGAGCTAGGGCACACACTAGCTCTAAAAAGGACTATCAGACTGTCGACCACATTTTCGCATTTTGGGCTATTATTGAAGAAGCTTGTCACAAGTCTTCCAAAGTCTTTTGTTGCTTTCTTGACTTCAAGAAAGCCTTTGACTCAATTCCAAGACAACTGCTTTTCAAGAAGTTGAGAGATCAGTATTTCCAAATTCTTTAATTACCACCGCTTGGAGGCTTTATGAGACAGTTCTTGGGCAGTTTCATACTTCACACGATTTTTCTGACTTTGTGAAGAGTACCATTGGGGTCAAGCAAGGATGCCCTCTTTCACTGACACTTTTCAACATCCACATTGATGAGTTAGAGGAGTTCCTTCGACAACATACTCATAAATGATGGTTGTTTTTTGCATGAGGTGCTTATAGTCATCCTTCTTTTTGTCGACAATGTTGTCCTCCTCTCACACTCTGTCGATGGCTTACAATGGCAATTTGATGCCCTTGCTCATTTTTGCAAACTCCGACAACTTGTGGTCAACCTTAATAAAACTAAGGTTATGATCTTCAATATCTCCAAGCGCTCTCTCTCCAGAGTCTAGTTTTTCTACAAAGGGTAACTTTTAGAGATCACATCAGCGAACACTTATTCGAGGGTCCAATTCTCTAGTCCATACTTTAGCATGAAGTCTGCTTCTCATCCACAACTTTGCAAGGGGTGTGCCTCTCTTTCTGTACTAGAACATCAATGTTTTCAAATCCACTTACAAGGCATTCCTTCCAAGTTACGCCTTTTTGATGCAATCATCAAACCTACAGTTTTACACAATTCAAAGGTGTGGGGACCTAGCTTGGGGGTTGTTGACTAGGCCCGCATTGAGAGTCTCCAAACTCTCATGTTACAATGCATGATCCATTGCAAGCAAACAATTCCTCGACACATCGTCCAAGTTGAATTTGTCGCTCAATCGCTACGCCTTGAGACTAACTTCAGGGTTACTCGCTACATCCACAGACTCAGGTCCCTAGGGGACTCAGCATCTTGTCGTGAGAGAATCCATACTTAACACTTTGCTCCTCAAAGACAATTGCTTCACCGGTCCCCACCAAACACCGGCATTGTTTGTACTTTGAGGCTAGGTTGCTTCTCCTTTCTATAGGCATCTCTATGGATTGGCTACCCCTTCCAATGTATTCCCTATCTACCCCCCAAGCTCCTTCCCACAAAGGACGTCATCACTAGTGCTATGAGGTAGGACATCTATAAACAGTATATCCAGACCACTTAGATCTCCCCCCTTGAGCCGCTCGACCCCAAGCTTGCTTTCTACACCAAGCATTTCTTACAAGTAGTTTTTCTACAAAGGGTAACTTTTAGAGATCACATCAGCCTACACTTTTCGAGGGTCCAATTCTTTGGTCCATACTTTAGCATGAAGTCTGCTTCTCATCCACGAGTTTGCAAGGGGTATGCCTCTCTTTCTGTACTAGAACATCAATGTTTTCAGATCCACTTACAGGGCATTCCTTCCAAGTTACGCCTTTTTGATGTAATCATCAAACCTACAGTTTTACACAGTTCAAAGGTGTGGGGACCTAGCTTGGGGGTTGTTGACTAGGCCCACATTGAGAGAGTCCAAACTCTCATGTTATAACGCATGATCCATTGCAAGCAGACAATTCCTTGACACATCGTCCAAGCTGAATTTGTCGCTCAGTCGCTACGCCTTGAGACTAACTTCAGGGTTACTCGCTACATCCACAGACTCAGGCCCTAGGGGACTCAGCATCTTGTCGTGAGAGAATTCATACTTAACACTTTGCTTCTCAAAGACAATTACTTCACCGGTCCCCACCAGACACCGGCATTGTTTGTACTTTTAGGCTAGGTTGCTTCTCCTTTCTATAGGCATCTCTATGGATCGGCTACCCCTTCTACTATATTCCCTATCTACCCCCTAGGCTCCTTCCCACAAAGGACGTCATCACTAGTGCTGCGAGATAGGACATCTATAAACAGTATATCTAGACCACTTAGATCTCCCCCCTTGAGCCGCTCGACCCCAAGCTTGCTTTCTACACCAAGCATTTCTTACAAGTAGTTAGTGGTATTATTTGTCACCCTCACTATCTCCAATGCCATGGGTCCCATTGATTGAGGCTTCCCCTTTCCCAGATGAGAGTGCGCTCTCACCTGTGACGGTTGAAACAAATGACCACATTCTTTGTTGGATCGGATTTGTCATCTCTGCTCCCTTCAGAAGGTGGAGACTAAGGAACACTTCATTTTCAGATGCCCCTTTCACTATGAGATCTGATGATGATATCATTGCCTCTACATGGACTTAGCCAACTCTCTATCTACTTTCTTTAGATATCCAAACCAGCGGTGCTTGGGTCTTTATCTTCACAAGGCCATCACCCTCAAGCGCAAATCCCTACACTAGGAGCCCAAAGGCTCTAGAGCCCCCATGTTGATCACCTCTTTCGTTTAGCCCATCCAAACGATTGGCAGCACTAAGCACCCTTTGAGCACAGGTGCATCACACATTAGAGGATAAATCAGTCAAGGGGGCGCTTCTCTCAACATATCATTACTACTCAGCGGACTCAGATCCCCCATCCTGCTCTCCCTCGACACCGTGACTGCTTCTTCCCACCAACGTGGCTCCACTCCTTCCCAACAACATGGACCTACTACTTATTGGCCTTCCCCCCGACCATAGGGATAGACTCACATTACCAATTTATTTTATATTATGCGAAGTACCTCGGCCTTGGATGCTAGGGGAGATTCTAGAATAAGTGATTTGCTTCCCCCTAGGAACTCCCAACCGGGCCCCCTCCAACATTGGATACTCCTCGACGAACACTATCATAACTTCTCACAGTGATTGATGATGGGTCAGACAGCCCCTTCACTTCAGGGACAGACAGAGATTTCCGACAAGGCCTTCCAGTCTTCATTGACACATGCTTTTGGAGGCTCTCGGTCGCCCCTCATTGCTATTTGTATCGGTTCCATTACCACCTTTGTTAGTGGCACAGTGCTTTACTTCATCGTATGTACTTTAGTTTCTTATGTTCTCTTTCCTTGAACTTTCTATTGTTGACAGTTGTATCCTCGAGTCCCATTGACCTACTTTTGGTCATATGTGGACATTAATATAATTTCTTTCTCTCTTGATTCAATTCATTTAGCACAATGTCATCTGACTCCAATATAATCAGACAATTTAATTAGAGAAACAAATGGATGCTCATTCATTAAACACTGATTATTAATTGCAATCTTCATGCAAATCAAATAGATATTTACGTCTACAATAAATCATTTAATGAACTAAAAAATAAATGCATGACACAATCTTGAATGTGTAAAGGATATTCAAATGCTATCTTCCTTGGAAAAATATTTCTTGTATCAGTGAGAACAACCTTCTATTTTCTTTCCTCATGAAGTAAAAAGTAATTAAATTTGGAGGTTTAAAGTTTAAACAAACACTGACCTCAACAGACTTTTCAACCACTGATTCAATAATGACATCCAATATTATGGGCACAGAATCTACTAATGCTTGCGATGCCTGCAGAATGCTTTGTTTTACTAGAGCAAGAACTTCCTCTGGACAAGATACAAGCAACCCTGTTACATGCTCCAAGTAAGAACCATTGACCTCTTTCACAAGAAGATCCACATCATGCCTTATCTGTAAGTAAACAATGAATTATTAAAGTCTTGACATGCAATATAATGCCCAATACCACTCATCACTACAGAAGTCTAGATGCAATACAAAAACAATACATGTATATGACATGGTGACTAGTGAAGCATGTTAGCTGTAGCATACAGATTAATAAAGGTAGATGTTGAGAAAATTTTACTTTTCAATCCTATATCCCTGTCTACTAGCAGCATCTTTCTGTTGAAAGATCGAAAAAAGACTCTTGATTCATGTATGATCTATATTTGAACTTATCAAGATAAACATATCTCTTGGACAAATAGAGCGGGGGGTGATTTTGAAAAGGTCCATAGCATTGTACAGTGGCAACCAAATAACAGCTGGTAACACATTGCCTAAGGTGTAGGAATTCTCAGATTGCCGAGCAAGATATTAAAGCTTAAATCTTAAACTTCTTTCCAAGAATAATCCTTCAATATCTTATGAATTAGTATCACTATTCTAATCTGCTTGTCATCCATGGATGGTAGGTACTAGGTAGTGGTCATACTTAATTTGCGCAGTTAATCAAAAATGTTTCTCCTCCTAATAGGTTTTGAGTCCCTTATGTACAGAATCGTCTAAAATATATTGCAACATGTGAGCTGTCATTACGGAATCTTTATGCTACAAATCCCTAGAATGCATTGATTGCCACCAACCTCTATTGGGGCAAACAAATGATTGTTAAAGTTTTAACATGGTGCCCATTATACCTTCATAGAACTCAATCAGCAGATTTGGCATATTTAATATATTATTATCTACTCAAAAATTGTAAAATTCTAGCCATTGATTAGAGTTTATCAGGTTTATTCTCCCTCGTTTCATCATCTCAAAAATTCTATGAATAAAAAATGTATTGGTTGCTGCTAATGTGTTCCTTTTACCTGCTTGTTATGAGCCACAATTCAGGGGAGCGTGCTTTCAACAACTTTTTCACTCCTTTGCAATCATCATAAACCATAGATTTGTAAGAAATCTGGTCTTTTGATTGACTCCCTACTCATAGGTATTCCATGGATGCACCTACATGCCTTCTTCCCTCGAAGGAAGTGATCGATAGAGCTGTTAAAGGACATATACAAGAAGTAAAACCAGGTCACTTGGACCTTTCCTACGCAGCCTCTCAGCACATATCATGGATAGCACCATCACTCTGCCTGACTATCTCCAGCACCATTGGTCACATAGCTTGAGAATACCACTTGACCAATCAATGATGTGCTCCCATCAGTTATGACAAATCATCGTGCCTCCAAGATGGAAGCAAATGTCAAGATGAAATAGAAGAGTTCCTCCTCTTCATGCGCTGCACACAAAAGCAATGTGCCCATCCCCTCCATTGTAGAAGATGAAGCAGCCTCACCAAGGAGATCAATCAATGCAGCCTCGACACAGCAAAAAGATCTAGCATCACCAGCGCAAAGCAACGGCAAGAGGAAGCAAGGGATAAGTGGCACAGTGCCACATGACCAACATGCATAGCAAATTTGAATGCCATGCGCAATAGACATTTATTGCCCAATCCACAACAGGACCTGTGCAAAAGGAAGACAATGTTTTGAATGTCACTCGTTTGAGCACCAACACCTTTGCTTCAGACATTACTGAGGAACAAGAGCACTTATTTTACAGTAAGCATTGGGTCAAAGGGCAACCTCTCCATGTCATCATCGAATCCATACTTGGATGGCTCTGACAAGGTAGGGATATTCAAGTTCAGTACCAGTGCACCTTCGAATATGGAATCAAGCCCATGCATGATATAACCACTTGTGACGTAGCACCATTGGAGGTTTGCATTATCCTACTTCATAAGCCATATGACCGAGATGGCACCTACATAGCAAAGACACAATGTTGGTCCATCAAAGTCAACAAATGCATCTACCACATCCCCAAATATCTTCCAAAGACCAAGCTCACTTTGGTATCCACCAAGCAATGCAAAAATATTGTGCCACGCAAAAAAAAGTTCATGTTTCTCATGGTCCGTACAAAGACACCTAAGTGGTAAGATAAACATGACCTAGCCACACACTCGGTCCCACACACAACGCAAGCAACAACTCAACAATCTATTAGAGCAATATGGAGATGTCTTCAAGGAACTTAATGGTGTCCCCACACATTGTGCAGTAAAGCATAATATCAACTTAGTTCCATGACCTCCACTTCCAAATAGCTTGCTATATCACCAATCCATTGGGAGAATGACAAGATTCAACACCAAATTCAAGAGCTCATCAATCAAAGGAAGATCAAGCCAAGCTCTTCTCCTTCTCACATCCCGAAAGTCCTCACGCCAAAGATGGTCCATGGCATCTATGCATCAAATCTCGCATGCTCAACAAAATCATAACAAAGAATCAATATCCATTGTTAGACATAGACAACCTTCCAGACCGGCGTCGGGGTAATTCACCAATAACGACCTAAAGTTTAGTTATCATCAACGTCTATTGATCCTGAAGAGATTTGGAAGAAAACATTCAAAACCAAGAAAGGTTTGTACAAGTGGTTGGTTATGCCTTTTGGTTTGACCAATGTGCCAACAACATTCACGCACCCGATGAATGACATACTCAAACCATTCACCAACTCCTTCCTCATTGTCTACTTGGATGATATCCTCATCTTTAGCAAGACTTGGGGGAGCATGTTGAGCACATTGCTTTTGTCTTGAACACATTGCACCAACACAAGTTGTAGGGCATCTTAGGAGAGTGTACATTCGACGCAACACAAATCTAGTACCAAGGTTACATCATCAACCATGCCAATATACATGGCAACCCACAGTAGCTCAAAGTGATCCAAGATTGGCCAACTTTGCCCAATCTCATAGAACTCCAGAGTTTTCTTTGATTTGTGAATTTCTATTGCAGGTTCATCCTTGGGTTCTCACATTTCTTGACAGCCGAATCAAATCATGCACACCAAATTTGCTTTCCAGTGGACACTTGCATACCAAAATGCCTTTGAAGAGGTCAAACAACGCCTTTGTGTCGCACTAGTCCTAGTCATGCCAAAAAATCACTAAGCATTGACACCTAGTCGCATATCATTCAAAGAATTTCAACACAGTGATGTTCCACCTACGAGAAAGAATTGTATGCCATTGTTCAAGTTGTTGAAAAATGGAAACATTATATCCTAGGGAAGGAGACCATCATACACTCTTATTCTAAGCCGTTTCAGTCCCTATTTACATAGGGCAAGCTGGAGAACATGTGCCACATGCAATGGATGACATACTTGCAGCAATTTCATCTAGTGATCAAACACGAGAAGAGAAAAGATAACAAGGTTGAAAACTACCTTAGCCACTCTCTTGTCTAGGGACTCCTCAAAATGCTTGTCACTCAATGCCACGACCTTTCTAACTAGGTTTCTCTCTACTTAGTCAACATAGATTTTGCACGCACCTATGCAACTCTCACACAAGGTGAATTGGTCGCCGATTTCTACCTATCTGATCAGCTTCTCTACAAGCTATAACAACTTTGTGTTCTAGCTGGAGCACCTCACCAATGACTCATCTGGGAGGTGCACTACTCCAAGACAGTTAGACACTTCGGGGTAAGCAAAATATTGCATGTGCTCCAGCAACACTTCTTCTAGTCTCATATAACCAAAGACATAGAGCACAATATCAGATCGTATATTCCTTGTTGCATCGCCAAGCTAGGAAACGAGAAGCTTGGGCTTTATACACCATTGTTGGTTCCATTCAAGCCTTGGGAATCTATCAACATGGATTTCTTGTTGACTGCTTATCAAAAAGCACCTACCTTATTCATTATGTTTCACAATGGATAGGTTTTCAAATATGGCCATCATGATAGCCTATAATTAATAAGGAGTTCATGAAATGCTCTTCATTTTGTTTAACTTTGCCTCTGATTAGACAAAGTAAAGTTAAAGAGGGAATCATGGTTTCTCTAAAAATATTATATAGAAAGAACAGCATAATAAGTTGGATGTAACGAAGATAAAATATATATTTATGTCTTTGTAGTGAGTTATTCTATTCCAATTACACTCCTCATAAACTGCCATAATAATAACGGCCTTCCACATCAAACTACACAAATTCCTATTCTCAAATTTATCATTGCAAATTCCAATATTAGTTTTCACCATAGGGTATTGGAAGAATATTTGCAAAAGGTAATATTCTCCTCAATAAGAGGTAATTTAAATTAATGCACATATGCTTAATTATCAATTTTTTGGCACACAATGCTCCCCCTATTCTTTAATAGAAACAACATGATGTTCTTTCCATATAATATTTATGTGGGTGGATTAAAGGATGGGTGGAAGTTCATGAAATGTTCTTTATTTTGTTTAATTTTGCCTAAGATTACACAAACCAATGTGCCCATTTGGAAACTATGGACGAATATTGGAGTTGCCTCACTCCTTTTCAAGCCATACCATTTCTCATATCTGCTTTTATTTGTTTTTTCATTGATTGTTACTGTATCGCCATCATTATGTCAATCTACTATTGTCATTCCACACAAGCCTGCCTCGAACACACACTTCCCAAATATGTTACGTCCATGTTCAGTTCTTTAAAACACACACCACCTTAATTTGCATGAATACTTTCTAGCATGGAATGAGGTTTTCCTTAGGTAATTTCATGGGAACTTTGCCGGCTATCAATTCCCACATACTAACGCCTGTGACCTTTCAATACTTAAAACACAATTGCTATTGGAGGTAACAAGGGGGATTCTACTTCATTTTGCATGGCAGAGAATACTGCCATTTTTTTAAATGCAAATTACTCCTCAACATGATTGCTCTAATGTTTCTTGTTCTTGTATGTGTCGGTAATTGAGAAGATAAGGGGTGTGCTGGTTGGAAAATATCATATATGCGTCTTGTGAATTAGCCAGCTAAGAATGGTATTTGTCAATCAGCAAAAGAGACTTAGGTTCATCAGTTGGCAAATCAAAGTGAAGCAATGGCCAAATAATATCTTGAATGCATTTATAAACTTGGCTGGGTTTAAAGCAATGCTCCCCGTTTCTAGCTTTAGGTGAAACATAAAAAAGACACAACTACTTCAAGTCCAACTTGACTGCACCATATTGAAGATATTCCAAGAATCACTGTGTTTGTATAAGAATGAATGTAACTTTTAGTCATTGAGCACTAATCAAGAATAGGGGTTTCTATACTGATGCCATTTATTATTACGAAATGATTTTTCTTTCAGAAGTACAAAGACCTACAAATATTAAATCTTCCGGTGTTGCAACAAGAGCCCCTTCACGACTAGTGTCGGACTTCGCATTTCCCCTTCTACATGCAGCAAGTCCTGTTGACAACCATGTTGAATACCTGCTTTTGACGTGAAAAATATAAAATATAAATTAAATGATGCAAACCCGGTGACCAGAGAAACTTATGAGCAAATATCTCTTCTGTTGAATATAAGTACACAGCATAGAATATTTGCTTGCCTAGAAAGAAGCTGCAATGTCAAACGAAGAAATTTGTCTGCAATTGAAGCTATATACACATCATCTTGCCAGCATCGATGCAAGCATTCCAAAAGAACAATACTTTGCTTTATTGTCAATCCCAGAACTCCATCTTGATGATGCTGAGAACTATTGGATGGGATGATGCTATTTGTAGCCAGCGCAGACTCCAGGGAACTGGCAATTTCCTGGAATCTGAGATTAAGTTGGTTAGACATAATTATGCTTTTTTAAAACACCTAGTCAAATGAAATGCATATTTTCCTGTGCTTAGACCAAACATCCATTATGCTTCTCAATTTCAATATAAATTTGACAAAACATCTTACCTAAGTGTAAAGTAGGCTCCCAGATTCCACAATTTCACAAAATCTATGTAAACCGGCTGTAAACGAAATTCACCAACTGCAGATTTTGATAAGCAAAAGCCTGGATAAAAGAAAAAAGCAGACCACTTTACTTCCTTCCGTAATGATCAAACAAATCATAGAAACCTCTGTTAAGAAATTTCATGTCAGCAACATAAATACTAGGGAAATGTTTTGCCTCAATGTATACTTTCAACATAGCAACGAGACTCGGACTCGGCAAGCCAATTTTTGACTCAGACCTGGAGTCTGCCAAAACTTGGCCAAGACTCGGCAAATTTAAAAAATCGTTAAAAATAGCATATTATAGGGGTAAAAATATTAAAATGCATTCCATATCAAATCAATTTTATCAACTTAAAATACACTTGAAACTAATCAATTACATCTACCATACACACTTATACACCAAGAAGTAAGAATATAATGCATATTCAACCATTGCACATAAACAATCAGCTCCTTCAACTTGAAAGCAAACAAGAAAAATCAGAATGAGAGTGAAGAATTGTAATGGACAAGTCAAATGAGTGTTGAAAACGTCATTAGGGTCTTTTAAGTCCTAAGTGGCCTTTTTGTGTTTATATTTATTTTCTTTTGACTTGAGATTTTTTTTTTTTTTAAATGGAATGCGATGATTACAGTATATACAGGGAATTTCACACTTCTTTTTTAACTAATGACACCCTCTACCGTGTAAGCTTTGTTTGTGTTTTATTTGTATTCAGCCTTGCAGGTTTAAGTTTAACACAGGTCCATATCATAACAAGGCACAAGGCATTTGATCTTCAATGGATATAACTATAAGTAGTTGGGCTGAGGCAAATGGAGGTTTGTGTAAATACCTAAACAGTTATACACCTTTCAAAGACTTACAGAATGCACAGAAATTGTTTGACCAGAAAAAAACGGTCTAACGGAAGGTGATTGCCAAT
Source organism: Torreya grandis (assembly GCA_037957365.1). Taxonomy (NCBI): domain Eukaryota; kingdom Viridiplantae; phylum Streptophyta; class Pinopsida; order Cupressales; family Taxaceae; genus Torreya; species Torreya grandis. The sequence goes on along the minus strand of JARHVA010000424.1, from coordinate 2,400,109 downwards.
GGGTGTCAAGTTTGCAATGCAGATAAGGAGATCTGATAGTTGGAGTTGTGAACACCTCAACTATACAGTGGCATCCATTTCCTATGCCAATCTGAGAACACCCTATAGAGAGGGTCAATTGAAGAAGGCAACACTCATTCTGCTTACTACACTCAACCCACCAGTAACTATCCTACATATTATTTACTATTGCAGAAATGCAATGAAAAAATAATTGAAAAACAAATTACAGAATCAGCATGTCTGCCGAATCTTATCAGAAAATTCACCGAGGTTGCCTTGAACTTGGATCAGCAAGTCCTCACCAGGAGTTGCCGATTCTCAATTCTATGCTTTCAACCAGAAGTGGATGAAGCATACATTGACATATAATCTTTAAGCCTCTAAACTCTTTCTCTTGTTCAGAGATCATCCTCAATTGATTACAAAAAAAAACACCTTCTCCCACCATGCATGCTGTCACATTGTATCTAAAAAGATAATCAAATAAATATTACCTTCAAGAAAAGTTATAAACTCCATGCTTGATTTGTAGTTTACCAAAAACTCAGCTGGTTTACCAGGAGAGAGTGCGCCTGCTTTTCCTTTCTGAATAGCTGACAGAACCTCTTTCAAAATTGAATTGGCTATAAAATTAAATACATGTAATCCTGAATTTTCTGAAATGACACAGGTAAATGTTAAAGAATTAGCCATGAAATAAATGAATTTCCCCAAGACAAAAGAATCCTAAACACAAGAAGCAATACAAGATACAGACATCTATGTAAAATTATTTGGCAATATGAATAGACTGCTACCTGATGCAGCAATATCTAGTAGGAACTTGCAATCCTTCTCAACAAACTTTTTGATCTGTTGATAGTCTTCCTCAAGTTTATCACCAGAGCCTCCAACAACTTCTCTCAAGGGGGTTGAAGGAATGACCTTTTGAATATATGGGGCAACAATGGCTGACCGAAAAGTTTCTTCTGCCCCATTTGTGTTATCAATTGCGGCATATGCACGAAGACAATTATAAATAACACTTTCATCATGACACTCCAAGCCAGTTTCAAAGCAGCGACGCAGGCTCTTGTCTAGTGATAAACTAGCACTCTGGATCCTCTTCTCCATAATCTGAATGAATGGAAGGTTCTGTACCATCCAAGCACCCACGGAAAGTTCAGAAGAATTGACCTACAACTTTATTTTCTGAATAATGCTTAAACTGTGCAGTGATCAGGAATATCCATCCTTATCATCATGTTTAATTCGCAAGACCCATCTTTATATTCCATGCATTAGTCAAATGACTCCAACTTTGTAAGACCCTACAATTTTGCACATATAACCGGAATTGATAATGGCTGTCACATGGAGCACATAAGAACATGTAATAACCACGAGATTAATGGGAATTGAACTCATAAATATATAGGTGCAACCCGTAGACCAAATCTTCTACTATTCCTAATATGTAAAATGTGTAGATAATAGCACATCATCTATCAACTACACAGTTATTCCAGGTTTAGGGTCTTAACCTATATGCAATAGATGCTCATGCAATTAGTTTAAACATTGATAAATATTAAATCCAGGGGAGGGAGATCATAATAAAGTTCCATTATTATTTATAATCCATCATTTTAGATTCTGAATAATAAGCCAGTCTAACTTCCTGATATTAGGTTAACATTAGAAACCAATCCAGCTGCCTTTCCTTGTCAACCATAATGTATAACCTGATCTTGAAAGAATTAACCACTCCAGTTGGAATATCAATTCCTTCACTAAGAGACTTTACTATTAAGATATGAACTTTTCTCCAACCATAATTAGATGATAGCCTACATGAGTGCTCTATAAAAAGGATGATTGACACTTACTTTACATGAATAGGATTCAAAACGCTGCTTCAATAAATCTCTCATACTAATACTACACAATATGAATAATCAGCTGAAGTAAATAATAACTCAATCAGTATAGACGCAACATACAGCTTTTATCGAAGTAGACAATCACGCAAATCAGGATAGAACAAAATAGTTTGGAGGCATTTCTATGCATTACCAATGGTCATAGAGAGATCCATCTGGATCAGAATAAACACAATATATTTTCAGGTAATAAATTAGTACACTTAAAACAAAATAGTATTCCTAGTAAACTACTACCTGTAGTTTGAAACATTTTTCAGTTCTCTGTATCATAGTAGCATAACGTGCAATTTAAACGCAATTAATTCTATACTTGGACCAAAACACTTTTTTCAACAAGGTTTTTTTGCACTTTTTTCAGCAAATCAATCCACAAGAACTTGTATGATGGGGCAATTTGAAATATACCCAAAACTTTAGTAAAATTAAACCTAACCCTAACCAGTAACCGTAACCCTCCTTTGTGGTAGATGTTATATTTGACATTCATTTGAACATATTTACTATTTTTAGTTGTGAAATATGGTGGAAATATTTCTCATTATAACTCCTTAATAATCTACCCTTGGATTAAGACCTCATGGGCCAGATGTAGGTAGGGATAACATTCATGCCTTCTTTAGCTCTCGCACTACGCATGGAGTGCAAACCATGCTAGAGAGTATTGGTTGGAAAAATATTGTTCACAAGCAAGCAAAGAAGGCAATCTTCAAATTTTGGTACAACTCTAGCGTACGACAAATGCAATTGCAATTGCAAGTTTTGGGTTCACTGCCCCATCATACGAGGCTTTGCATACTGATTTGTTGCAGGATGTTGTACAAAATGTGAGTGATGTTCTTGCAAAACATTACAAGGAATGGAAAAAATCAAGATGCAATATAATGTCAGACGGATGGACAAATGAAGCCACACACTCAACTTCCTTGTGTCATGTGGCATTGGCATAGTTTTTATTAAGAGTGTCAATGAATATGAATGATAAAATCGGGCAAGACACTCTTTCATCGATTTGATGAGGTTGTAATTGAGGTGGAGCCACAAAATGTGGTCCAATTCATTACAAATAATGTTGTTTGTGTGGCTGTTGGGAGGCTTCTTATGGACAAATATGGAACTATGTTTGGGACTCCATATGTGGCACTTTGTCTTAAATTGACTTTGGATGACAGGCAAAATTACATGGGTGAAAGCAGTTTTGCAAAAAATCCCACACGAGTGTTTAATATAATGCACACATTCATAGATGGCAAGAAAATTATTCAGGGAAAGGTGACAAGGTTTACATCCCACTTCTTTATGTTGCAAACTCTTTTTCAACAACAAATGAATTTAATGTGAATGTTCATTTCAACTGAGTGGATGGAATCTTCCTTTATGAAACATATGGAGGGCAAAATAGTAGTTGACTATGTTTTATCACTATCTTTTTGAGAAGAGGTAGATAATATTTTGTTATTCTCTGAGCCTCTAGTTCAAATTTTAAGACTCATCGATGGGGATAAACCCCCATGGATTATCTATATTTAGATAAAATTTTGTTATTCTCTGAGCCTCTAGTTCAAATTTTAAGACTCATTGATGGGGATAAACCCCCATGGGTTATCTATATTAGACAATTGATAGGGCCAAAGGCACTATTAAGAACAGATTGGAGAATAACGGGGCCAAGTACATGCCATTATGAGAGATCGTTGATAAATGATGGAATTGATAGATGCATTCTCCTTTCCATGCAGTTCGATATTTCTTGAATCCAATGTTGTTCTTTAGCGGTTGATTTCAAAATGATGCATAGGTCACATAAGGCCTATTTAAGTGCATGGGAAGAATGTTTCTTAGGGAAGTTTTGAAGAAGCTATGGAAGAATTTTCAATGTACAAGCAAGGGGTTTCTTCTCTAGTAAGGCAACCATCACAAGGAGAACGACCTTCAAACCAAGTAAACAATTTTTCTACATATGTATAGTGAAAATGTTAAATTTTAATTGAATCGTGCACGTTAAAATGTTGACAAAATTTATTTTTGCAACACAATGGTGAGATTCCTTTGGCACAGAAACCAAACACCTTCGATGGATAGCAATGCACATTTTGAGCTACCCATGCAGCTTACCTACTTGCGAACATAGTTGGAGTGTGTTCAAGCATATATATTCCAAAAAACGCAATTGACGCACTCAAGAATGGATAATGATTTGGTGTTTGTCCACCACAATCTTCACTTGAAGATGAAAAAAGCTCAAAGTTAAGAAATGTTGCATTTTTAATTCTCAATTCATATGAAAGTTGATTTATATTCTTCTAAAATATTATTCTCCAAGTAACTAACATATGCATTTTATTTTATAATATTAGGTACCGTCCAGGAAGATCAACCTATTGAACTTGACAAAATCAATCCAAAATCCAAATGGCTCGAAAATAATGATGACCTTATTTATGATGAAGTTGACTTTGACTTGTTGGATAAGGTTGGGTACAACACTGAAGTTGTCTCTCAAATTAAGAAAAGCTCTAACCCTAGAGCTTCAACATCTACCCCTGTTGATCCCTAGTCTACCTCGTTGCCATTAGCTCCCTCCCATTTTTGGTTCCTCTGTAAACGGCAATAGTACACATTTTGAAATGCAAATGTAATATAAAATTAAATGGTCTAGAAATTAATGAAAGAAAACAATTGGTTGATTTTGATGGTGTACAATCTCATTTAACTTTCTCTCATAATTTGTATCTATTCTCTATGCAATTGAAATGGCCTAATATGTATCTTTATACCTTTAATTTTAAAAATAAACTATTTTTTTCCTTTTTCCACATTTTGTCAATGATTTTATGTTTTTCCGACTTTTTCCTGATTAATCACGATTTTTTGAAAAACACTTACACTTTTGATAAAATGATTTTTTTCCCAAACGATTTTTGCTACTATGATTTGTATAACATCTACACAAGTGCATGAATGCTACAATAAGAATATAATCAAAGCGACTATTATTAGATACATTCAGAATTGTGTATGGATAGTAAACACCAACAATATAGGTTGGTATTCCTCCAGGTATACCTTTCTTGGATGGTAATCTCCTACAACCATAGGCCACCCTTGATTCAGTCAAATTCCCTCCAATCCATGCCCTTATCTTGACAAAGCACTATGAGATGTCATATGTTGTGTACATTATGGATATTATGTTAAGTGTATCTCTCTTGAATATCTATTAAGACTTGTGATTTTCTCCCAACATGAATCAACATTCAAACTTCAAGATTTCTCCTCCAAATGCCTCATGAATACAATTATATATGACCATATAGAATCTGCACTGCCAATGGTCCCATATGTATACAGAAACAAATCAACCAACACTATACTTTCTGCGCACATTGCTCCCAATCTCTCTTCTACACACATACAGCCATTGCATCTGTACTATAGGAAATAACAAATCAACTGGTAGGAACAACTCAATATGCAAGATAGATACCAATCACATTCACAAGATTAAAAACATGATAGAAACAAGGATAGAAAAATGCATAGGGACAAAGGCTAGAAACATGGCATTATTCTCATTATCATCAATAGTAATGTAATATTCTCCAGAAACACAAACAAGAGTACAGCTCAGGAAGAATATGGCAAAGCTCCTGAAAACTACCTCCAGATTGCCGAACATGAGCATATAGGTGAGGCACATTGGGTATGTTAGTTGGGACAACCACTTGACACCCCATAGTAGCCACACGATTCTAACTCAAAAACTAAAAGTAGCCATTCGTAAATTACAAAACACATATTTCTATTCTAGACAAATGTTATATACATTATTCATAATCATTAATGCCAAAACATGATAAAGTATACTCTATTCATAATCATTAAATATTTATTATCATTTATTTCTAATGCCTAGATGTATGCTCCCTCTAAGGCGAGTCAGTATCCCTGACAATAGTAATGAATTGACTGGAGGGTAAGAGGCATCTGCTTACTGCTCATCTAGAATGCACTAATAATTTGTCACAAATACATACACCAAATAATGATTTCTTGAAAAAAAACCTCCATAAAACATCTTCTGTGCGAAACGTGTCCAACAGGTCTGTTGATAGGATTTTGGGCAGCGGCCCGAACAAAAGAAAAATTGACACCTTTTTTTTTTTTTTTCCATATAATGCTGCCCCTTAGTCCTGCCATCAGTTTGGACTTGTGTCTGTTCAAGAACTGAGATAATATCTATCTTCGTCTTGGCAGCAGTCATTTTATGGTAGAGAGACAGTAAATTTATATCAATATATGAAGTAATACACAATCTGACAAGTACAACATGGCAGCACAACAATTATAAAGATGCCAATGGAGTGCATGTCAAGAGACACACCCATATATACTATAATTAAGTTAAAGTCCCCTTTGCTTGAGATGTTTTGACCTCAAAGGCATAGGGAGAGATGGATCTATACATAAAACATTGATTTTGCAAAAATGACTCTTCCCTTGGTGGACCCTTCCAATTGATTAGATGTTTTGTAATCAATAGTCTATACAATTGCTTGAATATGGTGACATCGAACTACAAATGTTTGAGCCCCTTGTTGAATCATTTTCTCCATTCGATGAGATTATAACAACTTGGTTGGAGGGGGGTCTGAATCCATTGTGTTGTTAACCTTCCCAATTAAAATTGATGAAATGACTTTGGAGATGCATTAAGAATATAATCAATTCTTGCAACCATTCAACACCCTAAACTATTTCAACTCCAGCCAGAGGCAAGGTGCAGAGAGTTTTCTAAAGCATGTAATCCTACAGTCAATTTAACCTTATAACATTTCCCTTGACAAATTTTTGTAGTACCGTCAACTACCATGGCATCAAATTATTTTGCGTGACAAACAAATGAGCAAAGTGCTCTGAGTGTTGACTTGTCAATAATATTGTGAGTACCGCTAGAGCCTAGAATCAATGAGGACTGCCACTTTATTTTTCTTCATAAAACCTTGAAATTTTAGTACCACTACCACCAATACTTTAGTGAACTTCTTCCTAATTCAATATTAGCTCAGACTTCATATCACTTATATTCTGATTTTGACGTGAGTCTGTGCAAGGGGGAGTAGCCTAATTATGAGGAAATTTAGTCTGGTTATAAGTGGTTCTCTGAAAAATTTTGGCTTGTTGTTGAGAGTCGCCTTCAGTCTTCTTTGAGTGTCTTGCCTCCACATTGATACATGGCTTCTTAATGTGGGCAATCACACTGCACATGTGCCCTCTGTGTGCCACAAATTCATTATAAAAGTTATTAAGTTGCTATTGCAACCGGATGTTGGTGAGTTCCCGACCCTGTTCCATTTATAATATATTTGCTTTATTATTCTTTTAATTCATTTACTATCCCTTTAATATTATTATTATTATTTTACATTTGTTTTATTTTTATTTTTTTTAAACCTTTAAATCTTTCTTTTTCCTTATGTTTACTTTTTATCTTTCTTTCATTTTTTTCTTAACTTTCCTTTCTTCTTAACTCCTATAAATAATAATATATTTTCAATTTTTTGTCTCACTGCTTTTTAACTTTTTTTTTTTCGTAAACCTCTCATTTAGTTTCTGTCTCGTTTGTTACCCTTTTTTAACTCAGATTTTTACTTTAAAAGAAATCTACTTTAATAATTTTAAAGGTTCAACCCTGCTTATTAAAGTTGGCCTTAATATTTCATGGGACAAGAGGCCAACTTGAACAAGGAAGTGGTCCTGCAACAATGAACTTTGCAGGCCAAACAGACCTTCTGTCCTTGGCATCCCAGAATATGTGCACAGTCCTTCGCAGCCCTTCAGAATACAGACCGAGCAAAGAAAATGGCTCCTTAAGCTTTTTGCAACTGTGAACATTGCAGCCCAAACAGAGACTCTGCCCTTCGCAGCCCAGAATATACTCACGGTCATTCTTAGCCCTGCAGAATACAGATCAGGTCAAAGAGAACAGCTCCTTACGATTTGTGTTCCAACCTGTTACAGTGGTATCACAGTCACGTGGTCTTCACAGTGCTGCCACTTTTACGGCCCTTTGTATGCATGCCCATAGACTAGCTAACATTTTTTTTTGTCGAGGCAGCATGCCAAGATAGACAGATGCAAGTTGCATGATTAGGCATGATATGACCCCCCACATGCAAACTTGAATGATCATAAGATTATATGCAAGCCCTAGTCAGTCAGGCAAGATTGTTTCTCAATCTTCACAGAGTTAACACAACCCGCATACACAGCACAACTATAAAGAAGCTTTAACATTCGGATGAAGGAAAGAAAAACTCTCTTTGACAGCAGGATTGTCCAGAGGATTTGCAAAAACTTGATCTGATAACACTTGGGACAATAAAATAGATGAAAATATTGATATATGAAGTAATACACAACATAAGATGAGTACAACAGGAAGAATGTCAATTATAAAGATACCGAAGGGGTGCTGATAACACTCGGTATAATGAAATAGGAGGACATGGTAGATTTATTTGATATATGAAGTAATATATAACAGATGATCAGTACAACAGGAAGAATGTCAGATATATAGAGACCAAAGGAGTGCATGTCAAGAGACACACCCAAGCATCAGTAGTGAATTATTAATACAATTAAGTTTATAACATCTTGTGATCTTAACTGCTGCTTCTGCTCATTCATCTTCATTAAGAAGACTAATGAATTGACAACTTAATCTTCCTCCTTGTCTCCCTTGTCTCATTCAGTTTCAAGGCAATGGTATCCATCAGTGTATTAAAAAACATGGGTACCTGGCGGATACCCGTGAAAAATCTTTTTTTTTTTTGTTCGGACAGGTAGACTACCGGAAAATCGCTGGTCAGTTACCAGGCCAAAACCTGCGGTTTTTTGAGAACAGTTACCTGCCAAAAACTGCGGTTGTTCCCTGGTAACAGGCCAAAACCCGGAAACCTAGAAAATATAAGGAAAGTGCATAAAAATTTGCAAATATTTCATCCTGCCGTCGGTTTTTTCCTGTGTTGTGTGTCAATGATAAGAGGTTAGGCTCAAAGGAAATTGTCATTTTCAACTTGCCGTTTGCCTTTGAAGTTTGCCATTTGGTATGGATGCTGGCAGCTGGGACTCATTACTCTTATTGCTATTTTGTACTCTTGTTTGCTTAAAAACTAATATAAAACATGTTTATGACTGTGAGTTATGTGTTCTCTAAAGTCTAGATCTCTACAATTATTTATCTACATTCATTTCATTTTCTTATGTATTTCAGTGTATTTTATGAATTTATATATTTTTTCAAAGTAGCAATAAAAGTGCCAAGTAATTGCTAAATAATTGCGAAGTCCCGAGTACGGGTCACAATTTTTGACTGCCGAGTAACCCCAGTTCCCAAGTTTTTCTACTATGGTATCCATATCTTTGTCTACACCTTTTGCTCATTTTTCTTCCTATTTGTTGTGGCATTATATTGATGTCTGGAGTATGTTGTGACACATTTAAGTTTCGTTATTTAGATAAGAAATAAGCATTGCTAGAACTTTTGAAATCACATGCTTATGTGAATGCTTGCATTCTTATATATTGCTTCCAATTTTAACATCATCTCTCTCTTGTTGCTTGATTGTTCATGTTCATGCACTTCTATATAAATCTAAATCTATTGATATTGTTCTCAAGACAAACTTCCTTCATCTCTAATCTCATGCTCTTTTATAAAATAATCTTCTTTCCTTATGCTAAACTTCAATGGTGCTTCTAAAATAAATTTCGAGAACATATTCTAAAAGATCAGTGTCACTGCTAATCTTTAATACCCTCCTTTTTCAGAAGAAATCTAGGGCACATTCCCCCTTCTAGATTTCTCTCATCACCATGTGGCCCCATCACCTCTAACTACTCCTACCAAACTCTGAGCAATTACAATGTTCTTTTCCTCTAAATACCTTCGCACAATGACAAGTCAAACATTTCTGCCTCCTTTGGAGATCCTAAATCTACAAGATCATCCTCCTTTGGAAGAATTGCACTGAAGTCCCCTTTTGAACACTACGAGAAGCGTCATTACCCATTCCTAGAACCCCGTAAAACCCTTGTCGCATGGTTTTTTGCCTACTCAAACAGCCAGTACTTGCTTGCTCTTTATTTCCAACCATCTTTGATTCACTTTTGTTTGATTAAACTCTCAAATCCATCAATGACTCTAGAACATACCCCCTATGACTAAATCTTAGTGGGGTGTGACTTCACTCCAAACAAACATTTGTTGCAAATTTGATTTAGCAACAGCGCCAAATATGTAATATAGGAAATGTAACCACAACCTAGTCTCAAAGTAGGAATAAGAAAACATGCACAATAGAAACCATTCATATTCACAAGATAGAATCCACAATAGAAACAAGGATAGAAAAACTCTCAAGAATGTATGATACAAACATGGCATTTTTCTCATCATCATTAATAGTAATGTACAAATTCTCCAAATACATACACAGCAGTACGACTTGTTGAATATGAGAAAGCTACCAAAAGCTACTTCTATGATTGTCAAAACATGAACATAGAGAATACATAACTCGCAGGGTACCTGCAAAAGCTCGCCAAACCAAAGAGTCAAATTGCAGGGCGAGTAACTCCTGTGATTCACGTGGCAAGTTTCTGTATAGTACTCGCAAGTCCATGTGGAAAACTTGCCAATCACTACCTTATAACAATCACTCAAAATAAATTATTTTTTTTCACTCTTTCCTCCAGTTTTCTGCTGTTTTATGCCATTTTCTTTCATTCTAAAACACATTTGATCGTTTTTCAGTTGCCGTGAAGTGATTTCAATCAAATTTGAAAGATTTTTAACAGGTGGAGTTCAATTTGAGACGTAAAAGCTTAGTTGTTTTTTGTTTTTGTTGGAAGCTTTTGAAGTTTATTTTTCCATTTTAGATCTGTTGTAGGGTTTGAAAGCTTTCTTTTTGTTCCTTTTTCCCTATTTTCTTCTTTTCTTTCTTTGCTAGGCAGCTATAGGGTTTTAAAATTTTAATTTAAACTTGTTTTTTTATAATTGATAGGGTTTGCAGTTTGCAATGGCATCCTCTACCTCAAGTAACCATAATAGGAAATCCGATGACCCTTCTTGAAAGCATGGCATAAAGAGTACAGAGTAAGGAAGTGTGATATACAACTATTTTCGTTTTCAGATGAGATGAGACATCAATCGCCTCAAAAACCACCTTGCATGAATCCCTAGCTAAGATGTGCGATTGTGCCCAAAAGTGGAACTTGAAAATCCACAAGAGATGAATGTTTTTTCTCTAGTTGTGGAGAAAAAAATAGAAAATACAGCGGTTGCAGCAATTGCATTCATGATGAATTCACCACCTGATTCAAATGAATTAGTAGGCTCTTGTCTTGGCCCACGAATTTGGGGCTCATCCACTAGAGGCAATTTAAGTCGAATGCCTTCAGCCTCACAAGGTTTCTTTGTTCCTGGCAATACTCCTAATGCACAACCTTTGTTAAAAGGTATTTCTTGGAATCGAGGGAAGCGCCACATGAAGCAAGGATGGTTGTTGCAAAATTTTGGCATTATAACAACATACCATTCGATGTGGTAAGAAACCATATTGGGAATCACTGGTAACTACATTAACCATTGTCAAGAAAGGGTTCAAGCCACCTAGTCCTCATGATTTGGGTGAGCCCTTGTTAAAAGAAGTAAATCATACAAAGGTGCCAGTAAAGGATCAAAAAAGAATTTGGCACAAAAAGGGCTACAGTATTTTGTCTAATGGGTGGGCGGATGGAAGGAACCACACTTTGATAAACCTTCTAGTGTCTTCATGTGGGCAATTGGTGTTCTTAAAGTCCATTGATGCCTCCCACGAATTGAAAAATGTAGAGGTGGTCATAGAAGAGGGCAAAGACAACCATCCAAGTCATAACTGACAATATAACAGTATATGTAGCAACAAAGAGAATTCTTGAAGAGAGGCACCCACCCTTTTTTGGATCCATTGCGCAAACCATTGCATTGATCTCCTACTTGTGGACATAGGAAAAATTGGATAGGTGAAAAATGTGGTTAAAGAAGCCAAAAAATTACCAAATACATTTGCAATCACCCCTAGGTGCTTAGCTTGATAAAAGAGCACACCAAAAGAAAAGAGCTTGTGTGATTGAGTCACACGATTCCCCACAAACTTCTCTTAAGCAGATTTCGTGAGCACCTGATGGTTGAAATCTCTATATTCTAAGAAGGCAAAAAGAAAAGGGTTATCAAGACCATTTTTTATTATGCATTTGCAAAAAGCACAAACAAGATCCTTAAGGTAACTTTAAACTTAACAATTATGAACTTACTAACTACAAATAATAATTACTTTGTAAGCTTTTAAAACTTATACATTTTTAAGTCAATGAAGTTAAACTTCTGATTTATCATTTACTTTTTATTTTATTTTTTTATTCATATTTCTCTTAAATTTACTTTTAAAATTTTGAACTATTTGGTTTTGGGTCGCTGAACCTTTGACCAAGGTTCTATGCTTGGTGGATGGCAAAAAAAATCCAATGGATTATTTGTATAAGGCCATGGGCAAGGCCAAGGTGGCCATAGTGCATTATTATGGGAATATATATATACATGACATTTGGCACATGATTTATCGAAGATAGAATAAACAGTTGCACCACCACATGCTAGTAGCAACTTAGTGCTTGAACCCCAAATTTTTCTTCTCCAACTCCTTTAAGACTGATGCAAAGGTTATGGATAACCTCAACATATACATAGAGAGGAGGACACCCAACGAAATCCTTAGAGACACAATTCTTGATGAGTTGCAAATTTACAAGGGTGCAAATGGGAGGCTTTTTTTTTCAGCTCTATGCATTCGAAGAGAATGACCTAGCAGCCATGTAAAAAACTTGAGTCCTTTGATTGTAATCTCATGGATGCTAGATTTCTTTAATAAATAAAATTATAGTTTACTTAAAAAGTTATAAATTTCCTATTTGCAAATTTGTGGTAGGAAGATTATGGTACAAATACACCAAAACTTCAGAGGCTAGCCATCTACATATTGTGTTAGACCTATGACTCTTGTAGGTGTGAGTACAATTGAAGCATGTTTGAGGTCATTGACACAAAAAAACACAAGTTGACAAAGCAACACCTCAATAACCTCGTTTATTTGTAATACAATCTTCGTTTTTGCATCGAGTAGGTGGAAGGCCAATAGAGTCATGATGTGATTGACTTGGATGACATCGATCTGTACTCAAACTAGATTGTTGAGGATATGGATCCCATGTTTTCGTAGGACGATATCACAGATTTTGAAAGGGAAGCCACAAAAGGAACAGTGGCAACAAAGGAGCAAGACGATGACATGTTTTAGTATGATTTTGTTCTTGAGGAGGAACCTTTACCTTCCACTTTCAAGGTGTAGCCGATAACGACAAGGAGCTGAAGAAGGCAAAGACTTTTGTAAAATGTTTTATGTATTTGTAATTTTCTATGATGATGATTAATCATCATATGATATATGATCCTTGATGTGCATTTTACTCTCTTTTGTTCTAAAACTAATAGAAAATCTACCTATGTGTTCTCTACATGTATTTTGTATGTTTTTTAATAGTATTTTACATGTTATTTAAGTTTATTTTATGAAATTATATTTTTTTTTAATTTTTGAAGTTGCTTGCCTAGTCTCAAGTCCGAGTCTAAAATTTGGGCTGCTGAATTTTTGCTGAGTCAGAGTTTCAAAACCATGAGATAACATACATTGAGAATGTCAATTGGGACAATCGTTTGACACCATATTTTAACTCCAAAACTACCAGTAGGCATTCCGACATTACACAAGACTTGTTTCTATTTAAACACAATCCCATATACTTTTTTTTAAATCAATAATGCCAAAAACTAACAGAACATATCAAGTTATTATCATTCATTTCTAATGCCTAGACCATCTACATCACATTTATCATTAGGCATATGAAGTTGTTGACATCGACTTCAACCTAGGGTAAATCTCTTTGAGATATTAAGACTTTATTTGCTATAGCATTGTTCCTTATCCGCTTTCTCCAACTTTGTCAATGGCAATGGTTGTTCTTTTGAGCCCTTATATCAATCATGTGCAATTATTCCTATAATTTTTCTGATTGTTAATTTGTCTTGAGTCCTTGTGAGCATATGAACTTCAAAATGATTTAAAGTAATTGTCACTAACTCTGATAGACGCACATTACCAATTTCTTCTTTTCTACCACATGTTTATCATCCTTGGGTGGTAGGAGAGGTTCTAGGGGGAGTTGCATGCTTCCTCCTAAAATTCTATAGCTCGACTCCATTAGCCCTAAACATTATATGATGGAAATCATTAGGTGTTACATTGGCCCTTTTGCGATGATTGATAATGTTTGTGGTTATTCTAGCCCAAGCCTTGCTATATAAATACGACTACACTAGTTTCCATTTTGATCTTCATTAGCTTCGTGATTTATTAAGGGGTCCTTCCCTCACGCAATTGTGTACTTGTACTTAGATCTTCTAGTTTGCAGTTTAACCAATTTTAGTTTACCCTCTTGCTTTGTTTTATTTGCTTTAACTCTTAGTTTTTAGTTACTTTGCATAACCTAGGGTCCTTTTACCCTACTTCTCTAATGTAACCAAATGTACTCCCAAGTCCCATTGACCTACTTTGGTGATTTATGGACATTAATATAATTTGTTCCTTTCTATATTCTTTCTGATATGCAAGATTTGAAGGAAAACTAAATAAGCATGATGATAAATGTAAAAAAAATATTAAAGGAAAGTGTGAATATTTACAACATATAAGTTTAAATTATAGTTAAGGCAACACCTTAACTTCCATAATTACCATTAATCTCTGGCACTAAACAAAATAATGAGTTTATTACTAAACCATAGTAGTGGCACTGGACCCAATTTCACTCTCAACATCATGGAGCATTTGTTAGTCAGAGGGAGGTACATGGGTTGTACTCATATACATTGGGCCATGCTTTGGGCTTCTCACCCTCTAGCATCTTTCCCTATTGGCAAAGCTTATGTTGTGTATTGAACTATATGAATACCCAACTATCCCATGATGGTGTGAATGTGGGATAATTACATTGATTATCCAACATTATGTCAATGTACGGTTGTACTAATTAATTAACCAACCATAGTAGTATCATGGGAACTATTTCCATTTTCAACGCCACGAAGCATTTGTTAATAAAGGGGAGAAACATGCTTTGTATTCATATACCCCAAACCATGCTTTGGGCTTCTCACCCTCTATCCTCTTTCCCTATTGGCAAAGCTTAAGGTGTATACATAATTATTTGAATACCCAACTATCCCATGATGTGATGAATGTAGGACAATTATTTCAATTATCCAACATTATGCCAACATGTGGTTGTGAATCAACAATCACTTTTTAATCAAATAATTAACCACCCATTGCAATAGCATAGGATCTAATTCCATTCTCAAGACCACGAGCATTTGTTAGTAAGGGGGAAGAACATCATGCATACTCATTGAGCCTCGGCCATGCTTTGGGATTCTCACCCTCTAGCCTCTTTCCCTATTGGCAATGCTTATGGTGTATATTAAACTATTTGAATACCCAATTATCCCATGATGGGATGAATGTGCAATAATTATTATAATTATCCAACATTATACGAGCATATGGTTGTGAAGCAACAATCACTTTTTAATTAATTAATTAACCATAGCAGTAGCATGGGATCAAATATCATTTTGAATGACATGAAGCAATTATTTAGTCAGGGGGACAAACATGTTCACACTCATGTAGCTTGGGCCATGCTTTGGGATTCTTGCCTTCTAGCCTCTTTCCCTGTTAGAAAAGCTTATGGTGTGTATTTAACTACTTGAATACACCACTATCCCATGATGGGATGAATGAGGGATAACTATTTTAACTATCCAACATTATGACAGCGTGCGGTTGTGAAGAAACAATCACTCTTTGATTAATTAATTAACCAAAGCAGTAGCATGGGATCCAATTTCATTTTGCTAGTAAGAGGGAGGACCATGGTTCATACTCATACAACCTGGTCCATGCCTTAGGCTTCTCACCCTCTAGCCTCTTTCCTTATTGCCAAAGCTTATGGTGTATTCAGCCAACCCAGCAACAATCTAAAAAGGGGAAGGCCCACCGCGCCTCAGGTGGTGTCACAGTCTAGGGCAGCCCCAGTTTACTAGTTATCAAAACACCGTGCCCTTTGCGTCACAGTCATAGTTTCCATTTCCTAGCAGCAATTTCCCAAGCTATGGTTTCGCACCACCACCTGGGAACATTGCCCCATCTACTCCTAGGCAACAAGAGAAGGGTTGGTCTCATTGCTGAAAATTAAACCGTTGGGCCATCTTCTTCAGCCTGGACAATTTCTATTACTAGAAATTTTTCAAAAGAAAAGTTTGTGCAATGGGGTAGGATCACCAATTTTGTCATCCATAATTATTCAAATTGGCCCCTTTTTGCTAATGAAATTGGCTCCCGAAGTGGTTGGGAAATAATTTTTCACTTTCTATCATCTCCTTCATCTAAGATAGTTTTTTGGAGACAAAAAAGACCCTGATTATATTTCTCCATTCAAAATTCCCAATCTGGACTGGAAACCTATGAAGAAATATCAACCCCTGTAAGACATCATTTCCATGGGTTGGACTCTTCTTAACAAGAGCTTGGCCCCCACTCCCTCTTCTTTTGTTCCTACCTTCACAGCTAAACTGAAGTCAGCTATCATTTTTCTTGCTAGTGATCCCTCCATCATTATCCATTCTGTTGACAAAAATTGGAGTGACTGTTCTGCCTAAATCTTGGTACATTTCTGAAAGGATGAGACAACTCTCAGATCTAAATGTTTATGAAGCAGTTCATGTTGTTCCTTGGTATGAATGGTTCTTTTGGCTTAACTCTTTGGTGAGCTCAGCAGAATTGAGGCAGTTTATTACTGGAAAGGAAAAAGCTTTTATGTTAAAGGTGGAGCCTGATCAGGTCAGAGTCTGTATTTTATATCTACTACCTAAAATCCACAAGCCTAAGATGGCAAGGATGCCCATTTGTTCTTAGTGTAGATTTTTGCTTCGTCTGCTTCCAAATGGCTTAACCATAATCTGTTGCCTATTCTGCTTGACCAGATAAATCATTTGATGGATTCTGTCTCTTTGATCACGGATTTACATGACATGATTCTCCCGAAAGACATTCTTTTGTTCATTTTTTATGCTGAGAATCTTTATTGTAGCATCCCCACTAAGAGTGGCCTGCAGGCATTGAGGCATTTCATCACCTGCAGTTGTTCAAAATGCATGGTTGACTTTATTGTTCGATTGGCTGAGTTGGTGCTCACCAAACACTATCTGGGTTCAACGGCAAGAGCGACACTACTATGGGTAGCAATTTTGTTGTGGTCTACACTTGCTTGTTTTAGTGCTTTCTAGAGTTGCCAGTGGAAAGCATTTTTTATGTAAGTCATTTGTTGTTCTACAAAAGGTTTATTGATTCTTGAGTTATGGTTTGGGTCGAGAGGTTCATTGGACAACTACCTCAAAGCATACAATTCTCAATTTGACAACAAAAATATCATTAATGTTGTATCTAAGGCTGAGGTAACCATCTGGGATCTTGTTTTCCACAAAGGTCCTAATTTTAGTCTTATTGGGACTCTAAGCACTCAATGTTTTCAAAACCCCATAACTGCTTACCAGTATATACTCGCCTCATGACATCACCCATTACATCAGAAAAAAAAAAAAACTCGTCATCACCAAACTGGAGATTTCTCACAAGGGAAAGTAGAAGATCTGTTTTGACGGCATCAGAACAGGTTTTTCAACCAGTCGAGGGCTCAAAGTTAAAGGATCAAAATTTTGCTAATGCTGTTCTCTAATGTGAAGTTTGAAAACATGGTTTCTTTGGTTGTTGAGGTTATCTGCAAGGTTTCACGTAAGCAGGGCATCAAAGTCAAACATGTCCCACTGATCATGAAGTTGGACAGCAACACATTCACTAGAAATCTAAGTGTTGGTTCTGATGTCATTCAGCCAATGTTCAATTGTTGGAAAAATGATGGGCAGCTAAAGCAGATCTCCAAGGGCCCAATTTTTTGGATAAGTCCTAAATCCCTCTGATCCTATTTGTACAAAGCAAAATCGAACTTTTTTTGATTCCAAAACTAGAAAAGAAAAAAAAAACCAAGTTAAATGTTTTGCTTAAAACTCAGATCGGTTATTGAAGGCCACAAAATGGCTTTTTTGAGTGTGCCTTGCATTAAAAAAAGAAGATTCCTTGTAGAGTCTGAAGCAAACTTTCTGATGAGCTGTTATTTTCCTCGATCGGTATATTATTGGAAAAGTATGGCAAATCAGCACTTCGTTTTTAATTATTTGACCACCTATGGGCCACTTATTACTTTGTGCCACATGGTGTGTTCTTTTGGGAGGGTTTTTTAATTTTTTGGGGGTTGAGGTTATGGAGGGTACTTTTTGTATAGGATCATTTATCCCACATTTATTAAACGTAAACACCTTCCCCCTTGTGTTTCCTATAAAAGGTTGATGTTGTTATTCATTTGGAACTCACTACATTAATGAGGTCTTAGACCGAAATGCATTCGGAGTTCATACATTTGTGATTCATTCAATTTTTCAATAAAAAGATGTGTTAATCTTCTTGTGGCAACTCTCTGTGTTCGTTTCTGTTCTCTGCTTTTCAATAACCTTACATGCTTAACTCCTGCTACGTCATTATCATGTTTTCAAAATGACCAGTTACAACATGTTGAGTGTTATCTCCAGCACTCCCCTCAACAGGAAAGCATGTCCAACTCCTACCGATCACCCTCTGCCCTTACATAGCAAAACCTTTGACTAATTTAGAGTCCGACATCATCATGTCTTCAGTCTTCAATCTTCAATCTTGACTCCCAAATCTAGAACTTGCACCAACTTCGGAAGCTTTGTCAAGATAGATCAATCAAGAAATCATCACCCCTGTGCACTGTAGAGGTAAAAAACCCTATATTTGATTTAATTAGGCACCTTTACAATATTCCATCAGGTTTCCATCATCCCATAACAGTAGAATTTCTCTCACCTAGACAACCATCCATGGTGACCCAATCAATCAACTGAAGTCTCTTTAAAGCAAAGTCCTCGCTTCCTTCCAAAAATACTACAGCATTTTTTCCACTCTCATTATTTTAACTTGGAGTAACTTTAATGCACAACCAAACCAATAATATGCACAACAAGAACAACTCGCATGATAGAATGATAACTCTGCTTCATACATCAATAATATACAAGTACAATGTTATCTAACCAAGAGAGCTTCCCTAACATGTATCAGCTCATAAGCATATAGTCGGTCAAAGAGATGTCTCGGTTGGAAAACCAGCTGACAACCACTCATACCAAACACAAGCAGTACTGACCATGACTACAAATAACTCTTGTACATCTGCATATATTTGCTCAGAAATAAAACATGCCCAAATACTTTGTGGAATCGAGTATGCCAAGACAATACATACCAAAATGGCTTTTATCTTTCCTCATTTTGCCTAATTTTCTTCTCACTAAATGTACGAGCTGTATATGGGGCCGTAAAACAATGACCTGACATTGTTTTAGTTTCTGGCATTCATAATTCAAAGAACTGTTGTTTTGAGGGTAAACTTCACATTTACAATTTAATTTGTCCAGATTTCTTCTTGAGCCTCGTGATGGGTTTAAATATATGATATTGTTTCTTTTTCTTAAATCTATAAGGGGTATTTTTTCAATTGTTGGGTCTTCCATGCACTTGCTTCAATACTGTGAAATTCCCATGACCTATGCAACCGTGTTTTGAATTCTGGCAGCTTCATCAATAACAGTCATGCTCCACAACTAGTTCCAGATAGAGTTAAAATGATAAAATACAATAGCTACAGTATTATCATAAAAACTGAAGTGTAAACCTCCACTCTGCAAGTTCTTTGTCTGCAATTAATACTTCGACTACCAACCTTAATGTCATTTCATCTGGCTTCTAGAAATATGTCCTCCAATTGCACCCCTGCAAATATCTTTATTGTGTGAAATTTGAAAATATTTATAAGGGGTCTCTGTCATCTTAATGATGAGGACATCTAATATAGTTAGTTATTAATCAACCAAATCCCTATGTGAGTGGGTTTATGGAATTGTTCAAAGGGTAGATAGAAATAAATTAAAAGGTAAGTGGACAGCTGGAACAGCTAGAAAGGATAGAAATAAACTAAAAGAGGTTGGACAGATGGAACAGCAGCAAAGGGTAGATAGAAATAATTTAATAAATTAAAAGCGGGCGTACATCTAGAAACATTATATATCGTTGTAAGATTTTTAGCGTATATATATACAAGCTTCTCTTGTGTAAATAGACACTCAGAAATAGAATAGCTATCAGAGCCCAATGATCATGTACTTCCCACATCTAAAAATTTTCGTTTCTTTCAAAATTATAAATTTATGTATATACTGATTTCATTATGGATATCAGCTCCGCCAACTGGCACCCCGGATCTCTTACTATTCAAATCTCTGATTTTATATTTCTGCTGTCCAATTTCTGATTTAAAGTTTAAGATTCTAATTCAGAATTCATGTACTGCACATTGAGATTTTGACCGTCTTTCCTCATTCAAAGTATTGGCTCTGACCTCCAGCCTTTAATACCCTTAGTGTATTCTGCACCCCAGTTTTTTGGCTTCAAATAGCTTAGAAATTCAGATTTCAATTTTCTACTGTCAAATACCTGCCGTATAAAATTCTACTGTCAATTGCCGATTCCATTTCAGAATTCAAACTTTTGTTTTGAATTCTTTCGTCTTTATTTGATGGATAGTTCAAAAAGTTCCCCAAGGTCCACCCAAAACCCGGATTCGGTCCAATTACTCACCCAAGACCTCCAAGACTAACAACAACAATAAAATGCATTTCAATAGCTTCACCCAAAACCCAGATTTTGTGCAGTTACTCACCCAAGAACTCAACAACCAACGACAACAAAATGCAATTCAGCTCCAATTTATGCAGCAGATGAGGAGCATGTTTCAGCTCTTGATATCACAACAGGCACAATCATAGGACATCTCCACAATGGTTCTACCTAGCAACTTGCTTCATCTACAGAACCAAGCTTGTCATCTTCACTTTCTACAGTCCTCAAGGAAATTGATGATTCTCCTTCACTGCCATCCCTACAAGTTCCTCACCATCTTAACCACACAGTACCATGCACTCCTCATATGGTTATTCACACAACCCCCACTGAATATATTGTTCTGGAGACTACAGCTCTTCTACAGCAAGTTTAACTCGTGAGCAAGTCTTTTGATCACCACCGCACTACCTCCTTGAGTGGTTGCATCCATAGGATATGGCCATCAACACCATTTTGAGACTCTTCATATCTCTCCAAATGGATTGATTCTTCATTCTAGCTTGCTAGTGCACAACTGCAAATCAAAATAGTCTTCCGAAATTCAATGTTTGCATTCAAAATTTCAAAATTTGTCTGCAAATGAAGGTTTTGAAAGAAAACCACCCAAAAAAAATCTTGGATTTTAAAAGGCTTTGAAAGAATGAACTTCATTATACACCGTTCGAATCTACAAATTTCACTTGGCTATTGAATAGTTTTAACTTGGACTTCTATACAATCCTTAAAATATGATCACCAATTTGCAATTGTGGGTTAACTGGTACAGATATCTTAAATATATCTATCTGAAAAATGTCAATATCTTAACTGGTACATCATATATTAGTTTAGTATATTTAAGATATCTGTCCCAGTTAACGCTGAGATATATCAGTTTAGATATATCTATCAAGATGGAAGGCATATTTTTGGTCAACATTGCCCCTTTGATGGTCAAACAGAAGTCAAATTTAAGGTCAACGCTGCCCCTATGATGGTTAAATGGACGTCAAATTTAAGGTCAAACATTTTTACTGAGATCTCACACTATTACACTCCACCACCACACCGGCTGCCATTGTAGGATAGGCCCATGGGTAAATAAGTCTTCAATGGCATTTTTCAAACTAGTTGTCTGCAACTGTATCTGTTCACGTGACTTTGACACTGATATGGCTCTATACTCTGCCTCATCAAAAGACGGTTTACACAATTAGTGTGTACCCTCATAGAAACAAAGAAATCCAGAAATCCATGGACACATGACTGTCTCAAATTTTGCTATTAGCTACAAAGTGGTTGATCCGTAATCAGCTATTCTACAAATCAACAAACATATATTTTGCCCAATTAAATAAAATTAGAGTTTATATATGACTCTAAAAATTATTAACTTCTCATCTGCAGTTAAAACGATCATAGACACAATGAGCAAAAAACCAGGAGTTTAACCTTTCATGTGTTAAAAAAAAAACTACAGAATGGTTCGAACAGAAATACAAGAAAAAATGCATCCACGTAAAGACATATTTAGCATGGAAAAACTCTTTTGAATTAGATAATCCACTGGGCAAAATTGGGAAGTGCTTCTATTTCATTTGGGATCTGTCTGACAGAGATACAGAGAAATGTGGTTCACTTTGAAAAAGTAACACTGATTCCTCGTCTACTAAAAAGAGCTATAGTGGATTCCTCTATCTATAACTACACTCCTTTGGCCATCATAAAAAAGCTCTGGAAAATGATTTAAGAATATTTCTTCGTCGGTTCCTTGGCTCGTTGATGGAAGGTGAACTGCTAGGTTTGATTCATATCAAGGTTGTAGTTAGAAAATAAAATGGGGCATGCATCTCTTTGAGACCCCCCTAAATTATTTGTTAGCATGTTGTGAAGTGGTTGTACTTGTACTACAACCCATAAGTTATTTTTAGGATTTTTTTAATTCTTGTGGTTATTCTTTTTGCCTGATTATAAATACAGGTTCTACCGCAATGAAAGTTGACTACAATGATGTAATCCATGTTTTTGAATCAATAGAATACAATGGTTTTTGGGCCATTTTTTATTATCAATTTTGTGAAGCTTGGTTTTATCAGTGGTATCAGAGACTACATGATACCAGGTTGTTAAGAGTATCTGCATAGGTTTTCATTGAAATTTCATTTTGCAGATGGTGTACGGAATTCTGCAATATTTATTTTGCCATTTTGTTTTTCCAACAATCTTTTGCTGCAAAATCATTTCTGAAAAATATGTATTAGCCAGTCATATGTCAGGTGTTTTTCTGAAGAATGAAGCCATTTTTTGTCAAAAGCATTTAAACAGATGTTGTACAAATGTGAGCAGAGGCCGTACGTTATTTTTCACAGAGGAAAGGTGTTTGAAATTTAGGCCTTTAAGCTCTTGCTACAGCAAATCCACACAAACGAGGAAAAAAGAGGTTTTGGGTGGTGAAGCTGTTTTCTGTGAGGAGGAGTTTGTAGATCTGTACAGTAGAAGGGTGTGAAAAGAGCTTCTGGTTGCTTTATTTTGTTTGTTTTTTAAAACAAGAAAAAATGGATTTTGTTAGGTGTACAGATGTGGCAGAGGACAGAAACATTTTTAAAGATATCTTATTTGTTTATTTCCCTGTAGATGTGTACGAAATTATAAATCTGGTATCTGCTGCAATTTCTGGTAATGTTATTTTTTGGTCCAGTCATTTTTGTCAGAAGGGCATTTCAGGGAGAGGCATGGGGAACCGTACAACAAGCTGTTGGCTGCATATTGTTTGCTGAGTTATTCCATTTTGGTGGACAATGTTTTAATTTTTGCTTTTCTTAATTTTGGAAAAACTTTGTTGAGGTGAAGCCCACCTTGGTATTTGCTGCTATTTTTTCTTGTGCATTGCCATGTAAAACAAAATTAAAAACCGTTTAATTTTTTCTTTCTTTTTTGGGTTAAGTTGAAGAAGGATTTTTGAAGAAGCTTTCTGCTCAATATTTCAAACAGCCATATAGAGAGATTGGCAAGAAAGCTTTTGTTTAAGCATTCGACCTAGAGGTTATAGGTTCAAATCCCTCTCCTCTATTGTTTTTGCTCAAAGTGCGAATCTCAAAAGGGAGCATGCAATTTTTTGGAGGCTAAGCAGATACAGGGTATATAAAAGTTTTCGAAAGTATGTATCGTAATGTTGCATAGAGGAGCTGGAGATAAAAGTTCTGTAAGACCTTGCAACATTTAGAGGTCTTGGCTATTTTTTATATTTTGCTTAAGAGTGCTTTTTTTAATTTTTTGGGGGAAGATCTTTTGCAAAAGATGAATATTAATATTTTGGGACATAGTTGAAAGTGAAAAATAAAAATCGAGACATAAGCAAATAATATTTTCTTCAATATTTGATAGGGTGATAAGGTTTGTAAAACAAGGGTCTACTTAAGTGTAAAACCCAAATCCCAGTAAAATACCTCATTTTTTGTGATTGTTTCTATTTCTAAAGTTCATCATGGCTAAGATAATAAGTTTGATCTCAGGAGGAGGAAAACTCCAATCAAACAATTACAAGGAATGGAGTCTAAATGTGGAAAATACCGATACCTTTGTGTTCATAGATCTTTGGAAAATGATTGAAAAGGAACTAACATCACCTACTGAATGCTCTTCCAAGAAAAAGTCATCCAAAGATAGTAAGAAACCTGCCACACATTATGATGTAGATTCTTCTTTTCCAGAAGCATCTTGTTTCACAGAAGCTTTTGATCCAGATAGGCTGGACCATTTAAGTGTCTTCTAAAGACTTACAGAAACCCATCTTGGTTTGCTACTAGCTCAAGGATAGGGATGATGATTTAGTCACAGTTTTGCCTTTCAGATTTGGCTTTGTCGATTTTGTTCCAGTTTTTGCTAGGAGATAGTTTCCTTGTTGCTTCAGTTTGAGATTGTCACAATGTGGAGCTATCTGGTGATATGGAGCTGCATGGACTTCCCATCTCTCATTTGAAATGGGGGAAGGTATTGTAGATCAGAATTCGAAATGGTGATACTAAAGTTCCTTCATGGAGTATGACTAATCAGGTACTTATGTACAGGTTTGAGAGTGGTGTTGCAGGCAGTGAACTATTTGTTGACAGTAATTAGGCTAGCTGGAGCATGCCATAGATATTCCATACCATGGGTGTGGGTACAGGGAAGGCGGTAGTGATCGTTTTGGTTGGATCATTCCATAGATGTTCCATACCATGGGTAGAAGTACAGGGATCAGAGGACAATTATGAGTGTTAGGTAGAGTCAGGAGGCTACAAGATTGCAGTAGGCATGGCGCTCAGAAGGTCAGGATACGAGGTGAGTAGTAGACGTATCAACACAGCTCAATCAATGTACAAGGCATAGTTTTCAGGTTACAGTGACTTCATCAAGTAGTGAGTTTTGCTCCAACATACATCTTTTGTCCCCCTTTGGATCAAGGGGGGGTTTGATCCAGATAAAAGTTAAAAGTTAATAAATAAAATGGGGCATACATCTCTTTGAGAAACCGCCATAATTATTTGTTAGCATATTGTTAGAATGTTGTTAGCATATTTGTAGCATGCTGTTAGGTTGTTGTACTTGTATTACAACCCATAGGTTATTTTTAGGAGTTTGTTTATTCTCATGGTTATTCTATTTTCCTAATTATAAATACAGGGTCTATCGCAATGAAAGTTGAATTCAATGATGTAATCCATATTTTTGAATCAATAAAGCAATGGGCCATGTTTTACTATCAAATTTGTGAAGCTTTGTTTTATCATGAATCATTTTTTGTCAGTGACATAACCCTGTCTTTCCCTACTATTCTAGCGTTGATGGGGATGTTCCAACCGGTGCCTTCATTTATTTTTGGTTTCTTCACTCAAGAATAATCGTCACCAGGCCAAAATATAAATGATTAACTTCAGTTTTAGTCCTTTAAACTCATTTTCCATTAATTTTATGAGATGTGTCAACCTGAAACCAATCCATCCCTCACAAATTTTCCCTTTAAAAATTTTCATATGTGGAACACACAATGGGCACTGCCCTTCAACACTACAAGGGGTGCTGCCCGTCCACACAAGAGGAGCAAGGAAAAAGAAGGTTGGGTCAGCATGCACCCAAGCTGCCTACACCTTGAGCTGTCACCTGGATCAAATTTGCCCCCTCTAATTCCCATTGGACACTTTTTTCTCTTCTTTTCCCACGTAATCCCTTTTACTTTTCTCTTTTGTCCACATGATCCTTTTGCACAAATCTGGATAGCCTGTAAAAATATGAAATGAACTTGACGCTCAACAGCTTCCCAAGAAAATTGTTAGGAGCTTTCATCTTTGAAAGAGAATTATCAGGAAAGCAATGATGATGCATTCTAGGAAGGCGCCTTGCCCCTTCTTCAAGGGACGGATGTAAAGTGTCAGCACCTTTCACTGAAATAAAGATGAGGAGCCTCCTCCATGATCAATTACTCAAAAATGAACAGCAATTTAGAAAGTTTATATCAGCAAAAAAATATGGTTCACTTCATTTCCGAGTAGTTAATGCTAAAATAAAGAGATCTGATAGATGTCTAAGTCCCGAGAATGTACTCTACTATTTAGTCCTTTGGTCCCCCTTGTTTTGTATGTAGTAGATTATCTTTCTAAGGATCGACTTTGTTGTAGCCATCAGTAGTTATACTCGTATCTATTTGGAAGTTCATATCTGCCCTACAGATAAAGAACATTGCATATGTAATTCTGTATTTATCTTTCAATACAAGCTGTATGTATTTCCATTAAAAAAAAACAGTGCTATTATGCTGAAATTAAAACTTGACAATCATAAGTATTGATCATAACTGAAAACCAACAGCATTAACATTCATTATAACCCCCCATAATTGACAAATACATTTATTTGAACACATCCATATTTGCAATTCATAATTGTACTTAACATGAGCTAGCACATGTATAGGTAGATCTGCCAAGTTTCCAAGTTCATAAATGATATGTTCGCGTGTCTATGTTTCTGTGTGTGTGTGTGTGTGTGTGTGTGTGTGTGTGAGAGAGAGAGAGAGACAGAGAAAGAGACCTGGGAACGAGCAATATAAAACTTCAATCGATTCATTTCACTTGCAATTCGCTCCAAGAGCATGCTTCGGGTCTCCTCGAGGTTTGCACCATTCTCAGAAATCTCTACCACAGTACCATTACTAAAGGAACTTTTGTTGCCTGGCTCAATGTGAGAAATAGCTCCTTCTTCAGGTATGCTTTGCAACTCGACCATAAGTTTCTCTACCTGCACAAAATTTTAAAGAAATATCTTAATTCTAGTTTTAGAGAACATGATCTCGTATATATGAACTTCCCCTGGTGAATAGCAAGTAAATTGCATTGATTCTAGATTTAAGCCCATTATCCAAAGGAGATGGTTGCTCTTAAACATTCTATCGCGCTGAATTACTGTGCAGAAGTGCAATATCCCAGCCATTAGTAGAGAATCGGAAAATTAAAATTCACTTCAAAAAAAGAGGTCATGATACATGTTAAAAGAGATGAGCTTTCTATATCCCCAAATATTTCCTAGAAATCCTCGAGCAATGACAAATTGAAAGTTAAACAAAACACTATGACTGTGTTATTATAATTGGTCATCTTGTACCTAGTTACGAGTTAATTGAAAGAAGTTATCAGTTAGAAATTAGTACAGATTTCAGCTGATGAAGAATTACAAATGTAATGCAGATCTGAGCATAATGAAGAAGTATCGATCCCTCTTCTCTCTATTTTGTCTAGTATTTCAAATTCACCCATATGGTATCAGAGCCCAAGCTAGTGGGTCTATTGGGTTAAGGTTAAACTGCGAGATTGAGAATCTAACACAGATACAAAGGATAGAGCCTCAGACTTAGGCATCTGAGAAGGAAGGGGGAGCGGGGGCAAGTGAGGTTGTAATCAGAGATGAACAGAGAAGAAACGATGTTTCAATTTGATAAACCAGTCGCTAATCAATCTCTTATCCACTCTGAGAACAGCAAAATATCAGAAATTATTTCTGTCACCTTACATCACACTGCCACTTTAGTTTTGTGAATCGGATTCTCTGATTACACACTCTGTCACTGCTTTTTTAACTGACTTAAAAACTCTCCCCTGACCTTCTTAGTATCTGTCCAGACTGTTTCAAGAAAAGTGAAAATGTGTACTGCTGGTTAACCTCCTTCTGTTACCAGACTGCACAGAACTCTCAGTTGCAAATAAAGTACTTTATATATTGTAGCAGTTTGGAACAGAACTGTCCTTTTTAAGGCTCAAATCATGTAGCAAAACGAAATGCTAAAATTTAACAGAATCAGATTAAAAAACAACAACTCAAATGCAAAAGTTTTTTTTTATTATTATTTTTGATATAATTCAAGGGCTATATGTATATTTACTTAAAGTGAATAAAACTCCAAAAATCAGATCGTGGCTGTTAATAAAGACAGGGATACTAAGACAAGCAGAAAGATTCACATTCGGGTACTGAAAGAAAGTGGCTAGAGAGTTGCCCAAATCTCTATAAATACAGTGGTATCTCCCCCATATCTCATAATAATAGGGCATCTGAAAATGAAGTGCTCCTTAGTCTCCACCTCCTGGAGAAGGCAAAGACAACAAATCTGGTCTCCACATGGAATACAATGATCAGACTCATCCCATAATTGGTGTAAGCATGCCCTCAACTGGTCGAAGGGAAACCTCAAGCTGTGAGACCAATGACGTAGAAGATATTCAGGGCGACAAATGACACCATCCACCACCTGCAAGAAATGCTCAGCATTTAAGGCAAACTTGGGGCTAAGCAACTGAGAAGGAGAGGTCCAAGTGACTTGGATGTATTGCCTGTAGATATCTTCTCTAACAACTCTGGGGAAAAAGCCGAGGGGCATCTAAAGAGCCATCAAGAAAATAACGCACTAGAAAAAGGCAATGGAAAATCATAGCCAAGAGAGAGTGTTGGATGCACTTAACGACTTGGCATTTGACAATATACCAAGCCTGCAAAGCTTCAATATCAAAGTTCACTTGGATTTTCCATAGTTGAAAAATCAAAGGGACATAAAATTTCCATGAAGAAGATCTTTAAGGGCCTATGATGTCATTAAGCTCTTGCCATAGTGATGGGCATGAATGAAGAGTGAAACCAAGTGTGTTGACCCATGATTGGCCAAAAGGTTAACCACACGGTTGGCTTCTTGGTATGCATGACTATTATATGAGTGTAAAACGAGAGGCCAAGGTATGACCCTTTGCTAAGATGGCTTTAAGAAGCCAATCACGGCATTGCCCCTTAGCCATAACTCCAATGTTCCCTTGAGAATCTCTCTCAACTGCATTGCATTCAAAACCCAACGAGAAAGATAACTATAGACCCTCAAAAAGGGTAAAGGCCTCAGCCTTGTCACCCCAAATTGTGAGACAAAACAAAGAGACAAGTACCCGAGAGTTGCAAAGTAAACCTCCTGCAATAGTTGGGCCACGGTTGCCACAGGTGGATCCAAAAAATTGAGCTTGATCAAATTTTGTTCCAGGGTCAACCATCTAACCCCATCTCAATTATTGAACTTACTACTTTTTCCTTTATCGAGGGCTAGCACATAGCCTTTTACTTCGCATATAACTACCAAAATATTTAAATCGATGAGCTAAACCAAAGCTAGTCCTACTACAGAAGATAGATTCGTTGTTAACAATGTTTTTTCATGGTATCTTTGAAAGCTAGGTTTTCAACAACAAGAAGTCCAAGGAAAGGACCAATCTTTTCTTCCACTTGCACAAAACCATTTGCAATTTGGGGTATTTTCAAAGGGCCCTGGGTGGAAAGTCCATGTAGTTGTGGATTGAAGATGTTCCAGCTTCATCGGTATCGTGGGAAACCCAATTGGAAGCAATCAGATGGGCTAGTGGCCTATGGATTGGTAATGTTCTTCCCCCCTTGAGTGTTTTCCATACCCAAGATTTTAGCTAGAGCAGTGTGACATTTGGGGCATGGGTAATTATTGTATTGAAATGTTTAAATGTTGTATTAATTATGGAGTGGTATATCCTTAACCTTGTTTTGTTCATAAAGCAATTTTGCATATTCTAACCATTGGATATTTGTAACATTGTTCTCTATTTTGCTACAGTTCTCTCCAAAATACTTTAGGATTTTATTTCCCAAGAAAAATCAGTTATTTCCTCTTTGTGCTCGCATACCTTTCCTTTTTAAACCGCACCAATTCTTCATAAGCCTTCTTATTTGCTTTATCCACCCCAAGTTCCCTTAAAATTATCTTCGCTACCTCACACTCTTCATCGTACCATGAACTTGTAAAAAAAATACTTTTATTTCCCCTCAGAAGTCTATATCTTTTGCATGCACTTAGAGCTTTGTAAATTACAAGTATCAATACATGTTGTTTACATGGTAACTAGATGTACAAGATATACCCTTCTTTGCTTCTTGTAGGTGTTTTCACGGGCTGCTCTAAAGAGTTCTTGATTCTCATGAGTTATGAGGATATTACTATTACCCTATAGAGGTGTCTTTTTTTATTGTTGTGGTCCTCCTCTCCTTTCTAATTATTTCTTTGCATGCGAACATTTACATATATTGGATTGTGATCAGATTTCAATTCCATATGACAGTTTCCAATTTTCTCCATCAATCTCAATATCAAACTCTATGAGCAAATGACATAGTCCACCACACTTTGACCATTGTATGTTTAACATGTGATGTTACCTGAATTTAGTCATGTTCTCATATTGTTGCAAATTACTAAGTTATAAATACTACATAACCACAATAATTCAAATCCACAGTGTGTAGCACCCCCTCTTCTTTCTTGTGAGACCCTTTACATCCCCCCCCCGTCCTCCTTGTGAGACCCTTTCCCATTGTTGGACTTCGTCTTCCTCTAACCACAATTGATTACTTTTCGCACCATCTTCATTTCTCAATTTTAGAGCTTGAGTTGTTTGTTGTCCTTGCATTAAAGTCCCCTATTAGCATGACCGCCCCCAAGGTGTTATATATTGAGATGTCTCTTTTTAGCGACACATATGGGACTTCACAGTGTAAATTCCTTTACTTGTATGTTTTTGAACTTCTCGGTGCAAATTAGAAGGTAGCAAGACTAACTATTAATTCATTTCCGGTTATCTTTATCCATATGTATTGCTTGTCTAGGTCTTCTTTGTCCATTTTTATAATTATACCCCAGGTTTCTCTAATTAGAACTGTTACTCCCCTAGGTCCTTTGCCAATTTCAGCCCTTTACTTATAAACTAATAATTTCCTATACCCTTTAATTCTTGCAGACCCAGAACAAATCGCAGCAAGAGTGGCATCAGAAATGGTCTTCTTATCTTCAACAATTTCATCTGAACATCAAGCATAAGAAAGGCAATGCCAATCCAATCACAGATTGTTTGAGTCATCCACCAATTCAAGCTCTCCTTGTTGTACTTGATGCATGTGGACATGAAGTCAGTGCATGGTCAAAACTGTATCCATCTGACATGGGTTTTGCAGATATCTATCAGAAAATGATTGTGGTAATTCAGTTCCAAACTTCTACTTGCAGGCTGGACTTCCATATCACCTTGGGCACTTGTGCATTTTGCATGAGGCAGAAAGACAAAAACTAACATGGGACACTCATTTTAGCAAAGTTGCAACACATTTTGGGGTTGAAAAGACTCTTGCGGTGTTGCAAAAATACTTCTTACCACATCTCAGGTCTGATGTATCCAAATACAACAAGTCTTGTTCTGCATTTGCAACTACCAAGTTGGTTAACAAGAAGCAAGGTTTGTAAACACCTCTATCGGTTCCAATGAGGCCATGAGAATCTATTTCCATAGACTCTCTCAAGCTGCCCTACTACCACACATGGTAATGATTGTGTTTATGTAGTAGTTGATAAATTCTCAAAGATGGCAATTCTCATACCTTTTAAGAAAGCAATCTCAACTCTAGAAACAACTTAGTTGTATTTTCAGCATGTCTAGATCCACTTTGAAAACCCATAAACTATTTTTTGATAGGGATACAAGGTTCTTGAGCAATTTTTGGAAAGCACTTTGGTCTATGCTAAATACAAAGTTGAACAAGTCTACCGCCTTTCATCCACAGACTAATGGACAGACGAAAGTGGTCAATAGAATGAGAGTGCATCTTCTGAAAGTGTACAATTCAAAGAAGCAGCACACTTGAAATGAAAGCCTGCCTTTCATTCAACATAACTACAACAGAGCTCTACACAGTGCCGCACACAACCATTTTCAGGTATGCTTGTCTTTCTAACCTTTGGCACCCATTGATGTAGCTTATCTTGTTCTACCATCAACAACAGCAACTCCTTCAACTCAAAAAAAAGTTGGCAAACCTGTTAAATTCATTGAGCGCATTCAACAGTGAGTGCAAACCTTTCACTTATGTTCATAACCCTCTTAAATCCAATTAAGTAGGTTGGCCACCAGGTATCATCTTGGCCCTCGATCAATGCCCCTAAGCAACCTTTTGTTCCTAAGTAACATGTCCTTATCTTCTATATTTTTCATGATAACTCTTATATGTTTGTCCTTTGCTCCTTATACAACTTTTTGATTCTATTTGCTTGATAGATATGCCCTATCCAGTGCAGTTTGTCTTGAAGAGAGTATCTTGCCAACTTGTCAATATTTTGCCTTCTTCGTAGTCTTTCAATCCTTTTCTAATTATATTTGCAGCTCTGTCGTGTCTATCTCTTTCTTCTCTCATTTGCAACCTATCTTTCTTTATGAGTTCTCTCTGTTTGTTTGATGGACCTCTTATTGCTTATACCCAAGACTTGGCCTCCTCAGTTTGGTCTCTTAAGATATTTTTCTTTACTTCCATTATTGCTATTACAGATTGAATCTCTTTGATTTGTCGCAAGTCTCTTCACTTGGCCATTCTTAGCACATCTCCCCCTGCCACTTTTAGTTGGTCCAATGCTTGCTTTATGGTGAGCAGCTCTTCTTGTCCTTTTTCCATGATGTTTTGCAAATTGTTACTTGTTCCCTGAGCAATTTGTTTTCTCATACTAATTTCGAGTTGGATTTCATGATCTCTTTCATCATGTTGTCCTCCAACTGTTCCTTCACCTCTATGGTGTCGAGTCTCCTTTTCATGCTCATTAGCTCGTTGACATACAAATCTGGTGACCACATTAGTGGTGTTGATGTGGAGCTATATAACTCTTTGTTTTCTCAATTTTCTTCATCTAATTCTCCATTGTTTCCAAGTATGCATTGTTCTCATTTTATTTGATATAGTAATTTCCCATGCTTCCTCCTTTGCAATTCCTCGTCTTCCGCGACTAACCCCTGTTTCCTATATGCATTGTCGCTCCTTTGTTGGATACGATGATTGATTTGAGGACAATGAATCACTAACGACTTCGATTCCAATTCCCCTTGGAGCTCTGAGTTCAGTTCTTCTTCCCACCTTTCTCGTCCTTATGTTGTTTCGCATTATCTATGTTTGTCGTGTTTCAGCAGTAGTTGTTGGCATGTTGTGGGATGTCTTCAATAAAATAACTGTTAAGTCTTTTACTCTCCATTTGTTTCAATTTTCTTGTTGACATTCTTCAGACCTGTCTGCATCTTAAAATCCCTTTATACTGCTTTGCATTCACAAAGATCATTGTTTCCCCTATGTCTGGCACACTAGCTTGTGGGCATCCCAACATATGCGGGTGTATGTATGAACCCAGTGTGCCAGCCATTGTGCCTATGTAAGGGTTAAGGATTAGGATATGGGTAAACAACTAAATGCCCCGCGGGGTGTTGTATTGTGTAATCCAACAGGATTAGCATGCCTCCATGTGACATAATTCCCATCAGTGGTCCTTGTAGATGCTTTTCCATTTGAGACTTATTTACTGCATAACTGCTAGTGACCCTTTGTTCCTCTGATACTATAATCTTTGTAACCTCTTATTTTCCAAAATTCCTAATTGTGGGCCCTTTGTATTTTTTTCTTGATCTATTTTCTTCGAGGTATCACTTTCACATATATCTTGCTCCTGTACAAGTGGATCTGTGATATCGGTATTACCCTCCAGTTCTTTCATCACAGCTTCCAATTTTTTTGGGATGTGTTTTTTTTGGATAAAATTTACAAACTTTGAAGAATGCTGTGTTATTTCTTTTTTAGAGATCTTTGCCTTAAACAAATATTTATATGCAGCAAAGAGCAAATTTATTTTCTAAAATGAGAGATTTTGGGACTCATGTGTTAAGCCATTACGACAGATTGTGGGCCCTTGGTTGAATTTGTTTGTTGTTCATTGACCTCTGCCTTGTTTGTTCTGCCGTGGCTGTTCCTTTGTCTACCCCCCGCTCTCTACCCTGGCTGTTTAGGGGTTTGAGCTCTGTTCTGCATTATCTCTGTCTGTTATCCAGTTGCCCTATTCACCAGCCTGCTCCTATCAAAGCTGCTCTCCATAAAACCTATGTCTGCACGCCTGCATGCATTGGTCTTCAAAATTTAAGAAAAATTGCATGCCCTTGATGCTTGCATGCCTGGGATACTATTCCACCATAGAAAAAGCAAAAGAAGGTGAAATTTCATAAGGCACTTCTAGTGAAAAGACTAAGAGGCAAAGTACAAGGGTATACGATTCCCTCAATTTTGATGACAGTTTGGCATTATCCCATTTTGCTTTGATAGCTAACCAAACGAAACAAAACAAAACTAATACAAGTATGGGAAAGGCCTATGCAAGCGAAGTATGATGCCCTGATGAAGAATAGATTCTGGATTCTTGCAAAATTACCACCAAGAAGGAAGCCCATTGGGTGTAAAAGGATGTACAAAATAACATACAAGGCAGATGGATCTTTAGATAAGCATGAGGTTTGGTTGATTGCGAAGGGATTTTCCCAACAAGAGGGCATTGGCTATGATGAAACATTTGCTCCGATAGCAAAGATGGTCACAAAATGATTAAATGTGGCCATTGCTTTGCAGTTTGGCTAGAAACTTTATCGGATGCATGTAAATAGCACATTCCTTGATGGTGACTTGGAGGAACAAAGGTCTGTATCAGCCACAATGGTTTGAAAATCTAGGTAAAGAAAATCTTGTATGCAAGCTAGAGAAGACTATTTATGGTTTGAAGCAGGCTCCGTGGTCTTGGTAAAATAAAATTGTTCTTCATCTTACTAGATCAGGATTTAGAAGAAACCCTTCTGATATAAATTTATACGTCTAAAATTCTAACAATGATATTGTCATTCTCATTGTATATGTGAATGACTCAATCATCACATGTAACAAGCCCAACATAATTCAGCAGGTAAATTTTGATTTTTGCCTACTTTTGATACAGAATACTGTTTTGAAGATTGGGAGTTCCTGATTAATCAATGCTGCTCATCTCAAAACAAGGATATGCTTCACCTTAGGGCTTAATAGAATAATTTCAGGATGATCTCATACAGGCATGGCCCAAGTAATCAGAATTGGCATATACATATGATCAAAGGTCACAGTAGAATACAAGCTTGAAAACTAAACAGAGCAAAAATGATCTACATTCCTTTTAAGTCAATTTTGTCCCTTTACTTTTATCAAACAGTTATAAAGTCCTAGCAGTGAGTTGTACTTTTGCGTGTAAAGAATCTATAAATAGGAGGAAAATAAGGATTGATAGATATTTACTGCATTCCTCCCTGAAGTCTTTCCTTTTTGTAGAACTTGTTTAAATTTGACATGAAGGGGACCCTGATAGATACCATACCACACCCTGATTTTTCACCCATCTATTTACACCACCACAAACAAAAAATAATACTTATGGTCCAAAGTAATGGGGAAGCACGACCAAGTTTCAAATCCTCTCCACTTGGATAAGGCAGCCTATAACTCCAACATACATGTGATGAACTTATGGTTTAATAATCACAATTGTAAAAAGAAATCCCATAGTCAAAGTAATGGGGAAACACTACCAAGCTTCAAATTCTACTCACCGAGATAAGGCAGATTATAAATCCAACAAACATGAGACGAACTTGTGATTTAATAATTAAAATTGTAAAAAAACAATCCCATGGTCCAAAGTAATGGGGAAGCATGACCAAGTTTCAAATCCTCCTCACTGGAATAAGGCAGCCTATAACTCCAACAAACATGTGACGAACTTGTGCTTTAGAGATTACAATTGTTGAGCCCAGCATTAGCCAGGTTTAATGGGGTGCATTTGAAAATGAACCGAATCTAAATCTTAAGAATGTGTCTTGGCCTACCACACACCAGAATGCAGTCCTGTTAAAGGCCACCCATAACCTCACCCAAGATTCATCAAACGAAAATTATATATACAAAGACTTTGCCTACAGTAAATAGATCTTCGTGTGAAGACTCGTGCACTTGAAAATGGTTACTCTCTTGCACAAATAATTTAAATTTCATCAC
Organism: Torreya grandis; assembly: GCA_037957365.1. Taxonomy (NCBI): domain Eukaryota; kingdom Viridiplantae; phylum Streptophyta; class Pinopsida; order Cupressales; family Taxaceae; genus Torreya; species Torreya grandis. Next base: position 2,363,715 of record JARHVA010000424.1, on the reverse strand, counting down.
AAAAAGCTATATGGGAAATGTAACCAGCATTAAGATTAAAGATCTACGGATTTCAGAGTTGTCTATATTCTGAAAAATAGGCTATTTGTGTGTAGATTTTTATTGATTGACATCTCAGATCACATCCCGCAATCAAAGTTAAGATTTAAGCAGTTTTTCCAGAATACTCTCACAAACATGCAACACTGCCTGTGCAACCTCAAAACTCAAAACCTAAGTTTGTCGATTTGCATACCTTGGAAAGAACATGAGAAGTATCGAGAAGAAGCTCAAGTATCTCTCTGGAATTCGAAGCCTGTGCACGCCTTTGCAACCCATCTTGAAGAGCCAGCAACGAAGAATCCACGCTTCCTCTAACACTGCTTATTTTAGCCCTAAGCTCCGTCAATGGCGTCCGCATTCTGAGCACGGCCCCCTCCACATCCACCAGCTTAGTGCTCAAATTAACAAAATCAGCGTAATCTCTGTTAATTAACTCCACCAATTCATTCTTCAGAAGGGCGAGGTGCCCCCGAAGCTCAGCTCGCAGCGTGTCGAGGGCCACAAAGCGCCTCAGATCTGCAATGTACGATTCGCTGTCGAAATCGGGCTGCATAAATATTTCCTTTTTGAACCATATTGCCTGCGAATCATTTGAATCTTCTCCAAACAGAGCTGTCATGGATCTCGGCCCCGCTGAGGCGGGTAATTGTGCGTGTAAATCTGTCATAGTTTTATGTCAATTTCGATTGCAGGAACTGAAGTTTTACAACAACCAAAAAAAATTGCTAGAGACGATTTCCTTCCGACTGCTAACAATCTTTCTATTAATGCTGCAAAATTATTTGGCTTCTTACGGGAATATTATTTATTTCTGTGACTAATTTTTCAACAATAATGCTTCCTAATGAAGCTTTTGACAGGGTTTTATCGTTGAGCTTCCAGTAGGAGATGCAAGAGAGGGCTGAATTTTCTTCTCCTGTGTTTTATTTTTCGTTTAGGCTTATTGGCTGGACCAGTTCCAAAAATCAAAGCCAAATGATCCTGGTTTTTGGGGTTTAAGAATGTATATATATATTATTTATATGTGTGTATATATATGTATATATAAAATATATATATACTTTCGGAAAAGAATGAATGATTTTTTCTGATGGCGTCTATGGCTAAAGAGTATATGGGACCAAGAACTGCATTAAATCCCCATTTCTTGATACAAAGGTCGTTTTATTACTTCTTGACATAAGGGTTGTCCTAATACTTCTTGATATAAAAGTTGTCTTATTATTGTTGGAGAATTTTTAATCTCTTCTCGATGTTAACTCTTCTACTATGAATTTTGATTAAGAAAGTTATTGTATTGTTTACTCTTTCCTCTTCGAACAAGTCAGTGAAGTCGGTTGAGAGAGGGGAGTTGATGTGTGGTTATATTGAGTTTAGCTCTGTGCTATTTGGATTTGTGGCTTTTATAGTATTGGGCATCCCTTGATAGATATGTGAAAATGGTTTTGTAGTGTTATTTAGTGTTATTTTATAATTATTGTAAATAATATAAATATATTTATCTAAAAAATGTCAAGAGTGTAATTTGATAAAGTGGATTTAAGTCAACAGCGCTGTATTAAATCATACAAATAATATGCAATTCATGTTTGAATATGATACAAAAATATAACGTTAAACTTAGAACTAATTGTAGGAATTGAAGTGAATTAAATGTTTTAAATATATGAAAAGAGGATTCTTAGATAAATGTTGAATTTGTACCTACCATATGTGTTGTCAAACAATGAAATCAGGGAATAGTGAGTCTAGACACTGACCTAGAGAAAACCCAAAAAACTTTTGCGGAGTTGGTGACCCCTGGGCAACTATGTTTGGTCCTAGTCAAAGTGTATTTTTTTTAAATAAATAAGACGAATGTCTTCATTTGCTTTTGCTCTTCAAAACCTCCCTTTGTTTGTTGCAATTCAGTGTAGATATTCCATAAATATGTATCCTTCCTTGTGTTTGATTAGAATTTGAAATTGTTAGATATGTGACAACAAAGTTAAGTATTGGATCCCTTTACGATGCAGTTTGTAGTCACTTCACAATGGGGGGGTGTGGGGAGGCAACGACCTGTCGAAAAGGGGTCTAAGGGGTGACGACATGTTTTTAGAGAGATGAATTCCATCGATTTCTATTTTTAGGAAGGAAAGTCCTAATGATGTTTTTCCACTCTATATTTAGGAGGAGGAATCATAACGAAGCTTTGCCAATTAAGCGTATTTATCTTTGTGGAGTTTGCATGTATTCTATGATGAGTTCACATGTAAATTGTTCATCTTGGAGTTAATAAAGATTGATATCTTGCACCATGGATGTTTCCTTAGCTTTGCTAAGGTTTTACCACGTAAATCTAGTGTTTTGTTTCATGCATGTTTATTCTATCCATTTGAATTGTCTATGTTCTTGCAAATTTGTATTCTATTAGTAATTAATTATTGTTCAAAAGTGTCTAGTTTCCTAACAAGTGGTATCAGAGCGAGGCTACTCTTATTTTGTAGCAACTATATTCTAGATTTGGTGTTGTTTTTCTATAGCATCAAATGACAAAAGTTACGAATGCAAAGTTTGAGGTGGAGAATTTTAATGGCAAAAACAACTTTAAGTTATGGAAACTCAAAGCACGTGATTCGTTGGTGCAACAAGGGCTGCACAAAACCATGAAAGGAAAGGCAGAGAAACCTTTGATGATGAACGACAACGACTAGGAAGAGTTAGATACAAAAGCTCTTAGTATAATACGATTGTGTTTAGTAGACGAGGTTCTTTTCAACATGGTTAGAAAAAAGACTGTAGCATGCTTATGAACCAGATTAGAAGGTCTGTACATGATGAAATATGTAACAGCCCGCATTTATTTGAAGAGGAAATTGTATACATTACGAATGAAAGAATGTATGAAAAGTATTGATTATTTAAATATTTTCAATACTTTTTTATGCCAATTGATTAGTATTAGTGTGAAAGTGGAGGATGAAGACAAGCAATCACTTTGTTGCATACTTTGCTAGATTCTTGGGATCATATAGTAACTTCCATTAGCTTCAGTACTACTGATGAGTTTGACTATGATTATGTTGTGGGAGCATTGTTGGTTGAGGAGATGAGGAGAAAATCTAGTTTAGAGACCTCTACGCCTTAAGCTATGGTTGTTAGGGGAAGAACTAGATAAAAAAAGGCAAAGCTCTAGAGGCACATCTAGATCTCAATCACAAGCCAGGAAGAGCAAGGCAAAGTGTTGGCACTATGGTAAAGCAGGGCATCTTAAGAAAAATTATTAGAAGAGGAAAAAAGGTGAAAAGAAGGAAGAATTCACCGAAGAAGTAAATCAAGTAGAAACAAGTGCAGGTATGACTGGTGAATTGTTATCTGTTTGTAATGTTTCCTCTTATTGTCATGACTAGTTATTGTATCAGGGTGCTACACATCACATGTGTCCGCATAGGAATTGGTTTTCTTCTTACCAAACCCTTGATGAAAGTTTTATTCTTATGGGTAATAATGTTTCTTGTAGGAGTGAAGGAATTGGTATCATTAAGATTAAAATGTTTGATGGTATGGTGAGGACTCTAATATAAGCTAGATATGTACCGAAACTTAAATGAAATTTGATTTCTTTGAGTGAATTAGATTATTACGATTATAAGTTTATAGATCAAGGTGGATCTCTAAAGGTGTCTAAGGGTGCCTTAGTTGTAATGAAAGCTCTAAAAGATAGGAACCTTTACATATTGTAAATGAGTGCAAATATCAATCAAGTAACTATGGTATCTAAAACAACAGAAGATCATGCTCATCTATGGCATCTACATTTGGGCCACATGAGTGAGAAAGGGTTAAAGGTAATGAAAAAATATGATTTACTTCATGGTTTAAAAATTCTAGATTTGAATTTTTGCAAGCACTATGTTTTTGGGAAACAAATTAGATTGAAGTTTAAAGAAGGAAGTCATGTAAGTAAATGTACTATTGACTATATTCATTATGATTTTTGGGGCACAGCCTCGGTAATTTCATATGGAGGAATATTGTATTTTGTTATGTTTATAGATTATTTATCCAGAAAAGTATGGGTCTACTATCTTAAAATAAAATGTGATGTTTTCAATGTATTTAAGTAATGTAGAGTGTTGGTTGAGAAGAAAACTAGCAGGTCAATCAAATGTTTAAGAACAAATAATGGAGGCGAGTTCACATCCTTGGAGTTTCAAAACTATTTTAAGGAAGTTGGGATTGAAAGGCATAAAACCCCCAACTACACATGTAATAAAACGGGCTTTCTAAACACATGAATAAGACTCTTCTAGAGAGAGCAAGGAGCATGCTCAACAATGCAAGATTGGATAAAATTTTATAGGTAAAAGCAGTTTTTATAGCTTGCTATCTAATAAATCATTCACCATCAGTTGCAACAGATTGTAAGATTTTTGAAGAGGTATGGACAGGCCATCCATGTGATTATTCAAATTTGAAAAAAGATGGTTGTAATGCTTATGCTCTTACTAATAAGAAACAACGTTCAAAGTTAGACCCAAGATCCAAGAATTACATCATTATTGGGTATGGTGAAGGAGATGGTGTTAAGGGATACATGGTGTGGGATCCTACTACCCAAAAAATGATCGTTAGTAGAGATGTAGAGTTTGACAAATCTCCTTTCCTAAAATCATATGTTGGAATGAAAGAAGAATAGGAACCTAAACATCAACATGTCAAGGTTGAAATCAAGTCATCTTCATATTCTAAAAATGAGTAAATTTAGCAATTTTTCAATGATGAAGATGTTGAAGTTTCAAAACTACTCGAGGAAACACCTTAGTGAACAATATGGAGCTCAAAACATGAGGAAACACCTCCATAACCAGTATGGAGATCTACTTGGGTCAGACATCCTACTAATAAGTACAGTCCCAATATTTTATTTACTTTAATTTCTAATGATGGGGAACCTAATTGCAATCAGGAAGCATTGGAAGATGTGGATAGTGCCAAATCGAAAAGGGCAATGTAGGAGGAAATGGATGCCCTGGCCAAGAACAAGTCGTGGGACCTAGTAGAACTTCTAAAAGGTAGAAAACCTGTTGGTTGTAAATGGGTTTACAAATGAAAGATAGGTGTTGATGAAAAGGTTGAAAGGTACAACACTAGATTGGTGGCAAAAGGATTTTCACTAGAAGAAAGTATTGACTATCATGAAATCTTTTCACCAGTTGTTAAACTTGTTTCAATTCGAGTTGTCTTAGCATTAGTGGCTTTACTTGGTTTAGAGTTGGAGCAGTTAGATGTTAAAACAACATTATTGCATGGAGATTTAGAAGAGGATGTATATATGGAACAACCTGAGGGTTTTGTACAAGATAACAAAAAAGGATTTATTTTCAAGCTCATAAAATCATTGTATGGCCTAAAACAGTCACCCAGGTAATGGTGTAATAAGTTTAATTCCTTCGTGACAAGCCAAAAAATTTTGAAGAGTGAGTATGACCATTATGTTTACTTCAAGTTTTTGGACAATGGTTTATTCATTATATTGGAATTTTTTATGTTGGTTATATGATTGTAGCAATAAAAAACATGGCAAAAATCAATAGTTTAAAGGCTCATCTAGCTAGGAAATTTGATATGAAGGATCTAGGAGTATCAAAACAAATCTTAGGCATGGAGATACATAGAGACAAGAAAAATAGTAAGCTTCGTTTATCATAGTAGAGGTATTTAGAAAATATACTAACCATGGTATGAAGAATGTGAAACCAATTAGTATCCCCTTTGCTTCCCATTTTGAACTTTCTTCAAGTTTATGTCCTAGTAGTGATGAAGAAAAGAAGCATATGTCTTGTGTACCATATGATAGTGCAGTAGGAATTCTAATGTATGTTATGGTATGTATGAGGTTGGGCATTTCACATGTAGTTGGAGTTATTAGTACATATATGGCAAATCTAGGTAAAGAACATTGGACAACGGTGAAGTGGGTGTCTCACTACTTGTAAGGCACAAGTGATTATTGCATCACTTACAATAGATAATGTGATTCTATTTGTGGATATGTTGATTTTAATTTTGCAAGAGATTTGGATAAAATAAGATAAACATCTGGTTACATTTTTACATTTGCAGGTGAACCTATTAGTTGGATGTCAAATCTTTAAACTACTATTATTGCATCAATTACTGAGGCAGAACATGTGGCTGCTATCATGCTTGTTAGGAGGCAACTTTGTTAAAAGGCCTATTTGGGCGAGTTTGGAAAAAAACAATACAAAATGAAGGTATTATGTGATAGTTAGAGTGTAATTTATTTGGCTAAGAATCCAACTTATCACAATAGGTTAAAACATATTATGGTAAGGTACCATCTTGTCAAACAGGTGATTGATGAAGGAAAAGTAGCACTTAAAAAGGTTCACATAGATGAAAACAGTGATGATATGTTCAGAAAACTAATATTATTAGATAATCTAAAATGGTGTTTGGCTTCTCTTAGCTCATATAAAAGGTGATGAATTGGTCAGTAAGATATAAAGTGAAAATTGTTGTCAAGGTGGAGATTGTTAGATATGTGACAACAAAGTTAAATATTGGATCCCTTTGCAGTATGATTTGTAGCCCACTTCATGATAGGGGGTCGTGGGGAGAAATGTGCCCCCCCTCCCCCCCCACTATTATTGTAAGGGGGTATAGTAGGGGGCATCAACATGTTTCTAAGAAGATGAATTCCAATGAATTCTATTTTTAGGAAGGAAAGTCCTAATAGCATTTTTTTACTCTCTTTTAAGGAGGAGGAATCCTAACAGAGCTTTGCCAATTAGGTGTATTTATCTTTGTGGGGTTCACATGTAATCTATGATGAGTTTGCATATAATTTATTTATATTAGAGTTAATAAAGCCTGATATCTTGCATTTTGGATGTTTCCTTGGCTTTTCTAAGGTTTTACCATGTAAATCTAGTGTTTTGTCTCACGCATGTTTATTTTGTCCATTTGAATTATCTCTATTTTTACAAATTTATACTCTAGTAGTGATTATTTGTTGCTACGAAGTGTCTAGTTTCCTAATAAAAATAATTGGTAATTAACCCTAATTTAGATAAATCGAATGGAATACAAAAGAATATTGTAAACCAACTTGTAACAAACAAAGGAAAAAAACATCCCATAGGGGACATGAATGTTTACCATTACTATTTCTTACTAGACATTTTTATCCTTAAGGAAAACATGTGACTTTTGGGTCTAAGAGTGTCCATATAAATGTTCAAAGGTGCTTTTAGCAATTAGAACATTTATGCAAGCATCAAAAGCAATATAAAAAATAAAGAGGTCCATATATGTGTTTATGATAGAGTGAGGTGGTGAAATAGGTCATAATTATGTGTTCAAGTCAATTAAAGTGGAATACAACCAAAGCTAACATAATCAAATACTTATGACCAAATTTGAGTGACTACATTTACCTCCCCCTCCCTTTTTTAATTTAGAAATGAATTTTTTATAATAAATAAAGATATACCCGAATGTGTACAATACATTTTGCCTTTGGGAGAAGCTTTAAATCATGCAAGGTGTTCAATTGGAAATATGGCAATGATGTAAAAGTAGTTAGTGCTCATATGTGAAACTAAAAATTGAAATGTAACTTGAATTTGAAAAGAAAAAGGAATGCGTACACTTATATGTGTGAAACTAATGTTGCTTTTATGACTTTGTTTGGAGATGATTTTTCCTTGAAGCATTGGAGAGTTGATGCTTCCCATGAAACACTTGGAGAGGATTGGTTCCTTAGCTAATCCAATAGAGAATTTGAGGGTGATCAATTCCTAAATTAAATTAAACTTGTATACAAAATAAAATCCATTGAGGGATGAAGAAACCTCAATTTATCATGTTGGTCTTTGTAATCCAAAGATGTGAAACGGGTTGAGATCCATAATGGATTTGCAGATATAATGCTAGAGGGAACTAAACCTTTAAGTTATGCATTATGAACTTTAACTAAATCAACTATTGCATATGTCTTGTAGATTCAATTGTCACTTTGTTCATAAATGCGTGATCAAAAGAAAATGGAGAACATCTACGCCCCTACCATGTCCACAAATAGCAATTAGTATCAAAAGTATGGCATGAATTTGTATCATGGCCCCTAAATTTTGAAAAATAACATATTGTGCATGAATTATACCATGCCCCCATTGATAAATTTATAATTTGTAACTATATGTAGATACAAATTACAATTTTTTTTGAAACTTGTGCATGAACTTATATTATGCACCTTGAATTATATAAATATATACTTTGTTCTTGCAATGTGAATGCATATGCCCCCATAATTTATGTCAGTGATTGGATTTAAACCATTTTGAAACCTTTATAACTATATTTTGTACTTAAACTAATTTTTTATTATGAATAGACTTATCTTATATATGAAAATCCCACTAAAATGCCCAATTTTGAGGGGAGGGGATTGATCCCGAAAGTCACTCATCTCAAAAGAAAAGTTAAATGTATCATGCAAATTAAGATGTAATTATTGAATGATGTAGCATATATAAAAAGTATGTGAACATAGTAAAAAATCATACCATTTGAATAATGTGTGTAACATATGAGGCAAGGCCTATACGAATGTGTTAATGAAGCTCATAGTAGTAAAATGTAAATTTAATTTCTTATGCATTAATTAGTGCATGATATTGCTAGTGGCACTCATCAAACTTTACAAACTCAACAAACACACAAACATAATAAACACAATATCATATAAGGAGGCTAAAGGCCTCATACAAGGTTAATCTTCAAATGTCACATGAATAAATATTCACACACACAAGGCCAAGGACCATACCTAAAGTACATGAATAATGTCGTAAATAAGGGACATGTTCAAATGTCACACAAAATAAAGGGTCAAGGGCTGCAATCAATATACGTGTTTAAATTCATATAAACCAAACTCGATTTCATGGAGATGTTCAAGCAATTTGCACGCAAGGGTCATGGGTCATGCACAATAGACAAGCAACATCTAACCTAGCATGTACAATTAACAACATCAATGACTCATAGAATTAGAAAATAGTCTACACCATTTATATGTAATGTGATAATATCCTAACAAATAAAATATAAATGTACAAAGTGTAAGATAGAGATGATAGCAAGACATTTGTCATAAGTATATAGCTCGTTAGTATAAGAGACATAGAATGATAACATCTATAAATATTGTAACTTATGGAAAAGATGCCCCTAGTTTAGCAAGGCTATTAGTAGAGGCAAGTCCAACATCTTAGTCCATGTGAGATCTCTATGTTATGTATAATAATCATGGATACTAGTGAAATGCATGTGTGATAGCAAAAGATTGTGTTATCTACCAATCATGAGATAAATAACATATGACAATGATGTAAACTAAATATTTAATCATGCTCAAAACTTGATTTTGGATTTTTAAAATATTTTTAAGGTTTTTGTATTTTTTCAATATTTGATTTTTTAGTAGTTTTTTTTTTTTTTTTTAAAAAAATTTAGAACAAGAACAAAAGAGACTAGTAATTAACCCATGAGTTCAAAAATATAATAAAGGAAAAAGATCTGAATAATTCGTGACATGTGTTGATGTGGAGTATGCACTAAAAATAATGGCATGGCCATGTGTGAGTAAGATGCCCCCATTAGATGTGAATTGTAACTAAAAAAACCTATAGGAGACTAAATAAGTATGCAGAGGATTGATTGTACATCTTCCTCTCATCAAATATACACTATAAAAGTATGTAGCATGATATGAGCAATACAACATAGGAAAAGATAAATATTTTGCATGAATAAGCACTTGTTTACATACTAGAACTAGGTGAAATATCTAAAAATTGGCAATATTAAAGCTCTATTTGTCCAAATATTGATTTTTTATGTGAAAATTTGCATAGGACAAGATCGACCAATAAAGGATAGTAATGGCAGTCAGTTTTGTCCTTTCCTGGTTGATTATGTCCTTGTTATAAAATTTAATTTTATCAATGTGGATTGTGAAAACAATAAGGTAAATGGAAAAATATATCATTGCTTTGGGATGAAAAGGTGAAAAAGAAAAACCAAGAGGCCAAAAAAGTTAGTAAGAGCCAAGGGCTTATAAAAATTGATCAAATTGATTGCATGTGCAAACAATATAAGAATAAAATGATAGAACAATCAAAATCTATGTATAATTAGATATTATTTTTTAAATTATTTAAATGTTTTTGAATTTTAGAATATTTTAAAATGAAAAAAGATAACCAATGATCCCATCAATATTAGAGTCGTAAGAATATGTAACAAGTGGTATAAGGATTGAATTTCGTGATCGAATTATACTACATGTGCATAAATCAAAATAAAAAAATACTTCATGTACTATAAGAAAACTATCTAGATCACTACTCATGTAATCTTGTGTATGAAGAGTAGTTATAGGTGATGTAAAATTATTTAAAATCTGATTAGAAATAGTATAAGTTTGTGTGAAATTTTGTGCCTTTTGAGGAACATGTTGATCTGTATGTATCAACAATTTAGAATTTGTTGCATGTGATTGTGTTTGTTGAGGATTGGACATCTTATTTAGATAAACTTATTTTTGCACTAGTTTCTTTTGACACCTTTACACCTTTTTCTAAATTAGTTGAATATAAATATTTTGCCTAGGTGCAATAACTATAAATGTGCTTGTTGATTGTATCGATGTATCAATGATCTATGGTGGTGGATGGGGAGGAAGAGGTACCATATATTGTAAAGGGTAATTATATCTTATTCCTAAAATTATAATAACTTGATTGAAATGATTGTATTTAAGGCATCTATTTACCGTATAAGGTATACAATGGAGCTTTTGTAACTAAGGGCATCTTAATATCGCATCAAATACCCCATTTTGGGGTATAGCTAAAAAAAATAGATAGTATGGTGGAGTCCATTTGAAGAGGCAACACAATGTATCCCAAAGTGGTTATTGTTTTTCATTGAATGTCTTGAGACTTTTAGAAGTTTTTTGCATATCATGTTGTGTGTAGCCCAATAAATGGATTAATATCATTGTACATGCGTTCTCACTTGATCCATTATCAACTAGCACACTATGAATGGGTTATTGATCAAAGTAAGCTCATATACATAAAACATGCAAATCAAAATCATCATTCACTATCTCACTATCATCAAAAGTAATAATAGGATTTGGTTGAGTAGTTTAAATAATTGTACCAATAATTCCATCTAATGGATGATCATATGACTCAAGAGGTGGATACTCATTATAATTATGATGCACTATTGAATTGTTCTTATTTGTTTTATGGTTTTGAAATGGCTCATTGAAACTTTTTAACTTGGCATTTACGTTATATTGAGGCTTAAGTTCTTATGTAGGAGTGTTTAGTTCAATGACATTATTTTCAATAATATCCTGGATAAGATGTTTGAGCTTAAAACATTTGTTAGTAAAATAACCATTGCATCTATGTTAATCACAATATGCATTTTTATCAAAATATTTACCTTGAGGTTTACTCATATCAACCTTGAATTGTGTAGATAGAATAATAATATTGCACTCAAATAATTTTTGTAGCAATTGGCAAGGTGGTTGTGGTATATTAGAGAATTATCTTCTTGATTGATTTGATAAAATAATCTCGTTAGCGAGCTGAAAAACAACATTAATTGCAATCTTTGCATTAACTTTAGTATCTGTTGGCTTAGCTTTGTAAGATGGTTTATTTTAAATCTTTGTTGTGGATGCTGAAGTAGATGTAGGTACATACTTGATCTTGTTAAAAGCAATAAGCTTAACTTCTTTTTCTCTTATTTTATGATAAAGTTCCTCAAATGATCTAAATTTCTTGAAAATCATTAATTCATGCAAAGGTACAAGCAAACATTGTTTTAAAATATCTTGTAATTCATTATATGTCAATGTGTTAGTCATTTTGGCAAGCATTATCTTGTAATGAAGTAGATAGTCCCTAATCAACTCATTATTTCCTTGTTTGAGTTTGGAAATCTATGTGTAAGAAAGCTTTTCAGTAATGTTGATAGCAAAATGCTTAAGAAATTAATTTGCTAGTGTATTAAATGATTTGACTAATTGAACAAGTAAATCGTAAAACCAATGCAAGGCATAATATTATAAACTTACTAAAAATAACTTGGTTAGCAATTTTTTATTGAAATCATAATCCAAACATATTGCATAAAAATATCTAAGATGTTGTTATGGATCTCCCTTACATTCATATAATGGAAGCTTAGGAGCTACAAATTTTATAGGTAAAGGATATGTTGCAATGTTAAGTGTTGTGGATTATGAAGCAAGGCTTGGGAATATAATGATTGGATAACTTTATGTATATATTTCTCTATCTACAACACCTTAGAATGCAAAAGTCAAATGGTTTGCACAAGCAATTATGTAGTAGGCAAGGTATGTGATGTAGTATGCATAGGAATCAAAGGTTTTGTATGAGACATTTAGTTAGATACGAGCATAGAGATCTATTGGAAAATCTAGGTTTCCCCCAAATCCAAAGGTGTAGATGTAATAATAATATCAATAGTAGGAGTAATAAAACGTGTGGTAGGGTTAACAATGTGAAAGAGTGGTTCTTGTTATGCATTTAAGGTATAAGTTTTTACTTTTTGTGAACATTTAAAAGTTGAAATGACTTAAAATATTATGGGTATATCTTATAGCTTTTGACAAAGTCCTTCTCAAAAATTAGATAAACGTTAGACTTGTGCATTATCTACTCCATTAAAATCATCAGGATGAATCCTATCTAAGCCTCCATAGGTATCTTGTGCATTATGATCGTATTGATTAGCTTGTTCATTATGATTATCTTCTTGAAAATATCCACGAGAAATTTGTTCATCAAAATAAGAGGAACCAAATTTTTCATTAGTATAATCCATTTTAACATTGACTAAAGGGATTTGAATTTGCTCAACAGGGACCCTACTTAACCTAGCACTTTATACCTTAGAAGAATATGGGAAGTAGGTTTTTTGGATGGCATAGAAAAATAACATGGAAAAAATGTTACAAATAATAATATGAAATGAAATGTTAGAAAACAAAAGGGAAAAATTTTGTGTATGGAGATTAGTAAATTTTTATAAAATCCAAAGTCAAAATAAAGTGCTTTCAATGTTGGATATCATATCCAAGATCAAAATAAAATTATTTGTCTCAATGACTAGATCTGAGGTTAAAATAAGTTCTATTATTATCATATTTAAATCCAAGTTTGAAAGAATTTTTTTTTATGTCAAATCTTTAGGAATTTATCTAAACCCTAAGACAATTTTTTTGAAGCAATGCTCAAATGAAAAGTAGGATCACCAATATATTTTACCATAATTTGAATTAATAGGTGAATTAACCATAATTCAAATAAATTGAATGGAATATAACATAATGTTGTAAATCAACTTGCAACAAGTAGAATGAAAAGAAAATACTGAGTTGGAAAACATACAAACAAATGAAATAAAACTAACTCTAAACAAAATGATAAATTTAGTTGTTTCTATTTGAAATCTTACTATGTGAAATTGATAGACAACTAAAACTAATAAACAGGAACCAACCCTGCAAGTGTATAGAAAGCAAGACTGAAATTGGTGAAGGCTGGAATCATCCAACTTGGGACAAGATCGACTACCACTATAGTTATGAGTTGTTCAATCTTACTATGTCACGATCATTTGTGACAATTAACATTAGGTAGGTGTGTAGATATTTAACCTTTGAATGTGTGTGAAAGACCTACAAATAGATTATTCAAAGTTAAAACCTAAATGGGTTTTTTAATGATTGAAAACCACAAATAGAAATGGGGGAGTGTAATAAGCTAAGTTGACCCTGGTCACCCTTGTGATGACTGAATGTTGCCTACATATCCAATGATTTGAATAGGGAAATCAAGTAATTGTAGTTATCCTACTTAGAGTGTTTTGTGCAATTATATTCCTTTGACTGTTTGAATTTATCTATAAATGGCTTGAATACTTGATTATGCTCTACTTTGACTCGAATAAAATAAATTTTGGACATGGTTGAGGATTACTTCAAGTGATTAGAATCATAATTAGGAAGAATAGGGAAGCTTTGCTCAATGTGTAGTAGTGTAAGTATGCTTTTATATTGAGATTATCAAGTGATATAATAGGTCACTTAAGTGTGTCTTTATAGCAATCCAAAACGGGAAAACCTCATGCTATTTATTCTAAAAACATATACCAAAATATAATACAGGGTCAACTTTTGAAAAATGGTCGTTAAACTATAAAAGGACAAAAAAGTCCCATAGGGGATAATAATGTTTGTCACTACTCTCCCCTACTAGATGTTTTTGTCCTTAAGGGAAATGTGTGACTTTTAGGTTAAAGAGTGTTTATGCATATGCTTAAAGGTGTTTTTAGTAGTTAGAACATTTATTTAGGCATCATATAATAATTGAGAAAAGATATAGGTCCTTATAGGTGCTAAAGATAGAGTGAGGTGGTGAATTAGGTCATGATTAAGCACTCAAGCCAAATAAAGTGGAATAGGGCCATAACTGACATAATAAAGTATCTATAACCAAATTTGAGTGACTATACTTTATGACTCTAACCAACTCCAATATCCTTGTAAAAAATAAAAAATTGGGGATGATTATGAGGGGCCTACCTCATTTAGACCCTTATTCTTTGACACGTTGGAAATCGACAATCAATGTAGTTTAACGAGCACATTATGAAGATCTTGGCCCTTATATTTATCCTTATCAGTGATATGCAAGCAACTGATATTATCTATATGTTCTTTCACTAATCATTCAATTGTAATCTTGGTATAAGGGTGTTGCTCTAATAGTAAAATCATTTATTTTTTACACTTTAATAGATGGGTTATCAGTTCAAATATGCATCTAAATGCATCATTATAAGTATGCACTTATAGAGTTAGTGAATTTAAATTAGGACATATTGGCATGCAAGCCAACATATAATGGTAAAAAAAAGCTGACAAAGGGACACAAACACTGATGAAAAAAAAAGAGCTAAAGGGGTCCACAAAAAGAGAAAAGTACCAGGAGCGTAAAACTTCAATTTTGGCAAAAACCTATAAACAATAAAACCTAGGGAGGAATAGAAGAAACAAACCCCACATAAATAGATAAGATACAACACAAGAGAGAGAAAATGAGAAGAATAAATGAGATCGACAACATAATAAAGAAGAAGAGGGTGCAAGTGTCAAAAAATATAAGCGAGCATGCTAATAAAATCTTAATGCAAACTAATGGTCAAAAATCACATAAACACACTAATACCATGACAAATAACTAGTCATATAAAATAATTAGGTGCATTTAGAGATATATCAATCTCTAAGTGCTCATGTTGGATTTGTCACATACCACATTGATAATGACTTCATTGATATTGGTGATCGGTAGCCTCAATCTACCTACACCATTATGTCGAATCAAAAACATCTTTCAAAGAAAAACCAAAATGGGCTCCAAACTCCATTGCATGTCGACAATATTTCTTTTTTAATCAAATTCTCCAAGCAAGAAAAAAATTTCAACATGGCAACCAAATTAATTATAAATTTAAAGTTTAATTTACCCTATTATGGTTGGACAGTACCACTAAGCCTTCTAGCATATGGTAGATTTTCTAAGATCTTTGGGTGGTTTGTGTTTGTCATGCTATAGACAACATAAATATTTATAGAAGCATACTTAAACTCTCCAAACATTAAGATGAAAAAACATGATAATATAGGCATGTGACATTGTGACAACTCAAATTTGGAAATAGAGTCTAGTTGTGTTTGGACAAGTCCACTTTCCTTAGAAAGTTATGCAATATGACCATATTTTTTGATTGCATATTTTTTCCACTGCATTTTTTTACAATGGATACAAGATCAATTAATTCTCTAATGCCATTTAATTACTATGAATAGAAAACCAAAATGTAAATTATATTAAGGGTTTACATCATATTACAATGGGTAATGAAACTGAACTTAATACAAAAACATAAAAAGTTAATTGATACAACCATTGTGACGAAGCCAATGGGTTGTTATGTTTGTCAATTTTTTCTGATCTTCTCTTTCATGTAGAGTTTGCTAAAACTCTTAATGAAATTCGAACCACCTTGGAATTTTTTTTTGGGAAGCTAGATGTAACGAAAGGGCATGAATTAGAGAACGAACTCATTCCTAACAGTTTTGAATAATATTTTCCTTGATATGATAACTAATAGATATCATGTTTACTATATATATATATATATATATATATATATCTATATATATATATATATAACAGTTTTGAATAATATTTTCCTTGATATGATAACTAATAGATATCATGTTTACTATCTATACATACATATGTATCTATACATATGTATCTATACATATGTATCTATACATATGTATCTATATATATATATATATATATATATATATATATATATATATATATATATATATATATATATATATATATATATATATGTATCTATATATATATATATATATATATATATATATATATATATATATATATATATATATATGATACGAGTTTCCCAACAAAACTCAGTCATCATATATATTAAAACTATTTTCTGTGTCCTATAGTTCTTAAGATATATATATCAAAATTCTGAGAATATATATATCTAATACACAAGATTGCATGTATATTTTGAATTATTGAGGGTATAAACATGAAGTCTGAGTTAATTTGATGAATGAATAGATTGATTTAGAATTTTTGTGTATTGTTTATTTTGAAGTTTGTTTAGATTTTGATGTACATATAGAAAGGACTATATACCTTTGTTTTACAAAACTATGAGAATATATATGTATGAACTGTGTATATTTGTCATTTTAAATCATGAATCCCATATAAAAAGAACTATGTATATTCATGTAAATCCTATTATGATAACTAAATCTATGTAAATTATTTCTAGGTTATTATAAAGTTATCCTAGAGTGAATACAAAGAGTACTTAAATCATATCTTAACTCTGAGTTTCCAATTATTGAAAATTATGAGATGATTGTTATAACTAGTTTGACATTTGTTAATCCATGGTAGATATTGGTGTCGAATTGGATTAACAACTTTATCCAGTACAAATTCAACTTTATTAAAGAAACCTCCCAGAGCATCCTATGCAACAACACCTACAACATCTACATCTTTAGTTCCTTCATGCTAATCTGCTACCAACCAACAATATTCTTTTCCCTGCTCTTTCTTTCCATAGGACCGTAAGTGACCATTCATGCTTTTCAATCCCTCCATTCTTAGCTTACTTTCATCTGCCATTGCTCTACTCCCACTCATACTATATTCTACTATTGGATATACTTGTTTGATCATAATAGGGTATTTTAAATATTAACATCTATTTGATCATAATAGGGTATTTTAATATTTAAAATACCCTATTATGATCAAATAGATGTTAAAATTAAGCTCGATTATTAATTTCCAGCATCTCATTAGCATTATAGCCCTCCACCACCCTAACTACCATTGTAGAGTACCTACCGACATAATTAATTTACCATACATTTTTATAATACTTAATTTGGTTTAGATTGAACAACTTGAATCATTTTATTGACTTTTACTTTGCTAAAAAACCCATCTTGTACATCTCTTAGTTTTTATTGTGTACCTCTTTTCTTATAATTATCTTATGTTTTACAACCTATGAGGCCCAATTTTTGTACCTACTCTTTTTCCCATGACTATTCTCATGATTATGAATAAATGTTATTGCAGTCATTGTTCAACTTATGAATTGAACATCTTTATGTGGACATGGACACACTATGATTATTGTTTATCTTATTATGTAAACATTAATATATTGTGTGAGCATATAGACTGATTGTATTATACGCTATATTTGAATGGCCCATTCTAATATTATATATTTTGTGATGATTCTTCTTCATATATGAATTGATCATGTAGATACTAATAACATTAACTTATGTTATTTATTATGATTAAGTTAATGAGTTATGACCATTTATTTATTAATGCTTAGAGAAATGATATATATGTTCATTTAAGCTATATGTATGTGTGTTATGAATAAATGAATTTCAATCGAGTTAAAACATATTTATCCATAAAATTTTAACCAAGCCAAAACAAATTGATCTTAGGGATGAGAAGAATAGGTTCTCTTTATCATCCACCCAAAACAAATCCAGTTTCAGCGAACAACAAGGCTCTAAATAAATATTACTAGTATGGTGATAAAACCATTATGTCATGCAGAGCAGTGGTTTCGTAATAACGAGTCCTAAAAGCAATAATTTTTAAATTGATAATTTGTATTAATCATGGACTCTATTTGATTTGATCGTATGGTCTAGGTGAAATACAAACAAGTGTATACACCTCATTTTTCACTTATCAATAATTTATCTTGCAGTTCTTGTCGAAAAACCAATTTCATTGAGTGCACGTCCTAAAGAGTACACCAACATTAAGGTGGGTAAATTCATGGTGTTTTACAAGAGATTCCCCAATTATCTTCTACATACACATCTTGAATTCATGTCATATCATCTACTTTTAATTGACCTTTAATTGCTCCCATTTCCCTTTTTTGCTCCTCTTATTTATGTTTATGCATTTCTACCCTAGGTCATTAGCTTGGCTAATGATGTTTTGGAGTGATTTCCCCCTTACTCGATGTCATCAATTGAGTTGATGTAGCATTATGTTTAACTAGACACTTTTCTACTACATTGGTTAGGATCATGATCTCAGTTAAGTTTGAGTAATGAATTTTTGGGTTTGGAGTTTATTTATATGAATCCCCTTTGTTATTTCTCAAATGTAAGACAACCAATCTACTTTACTCGCACACACAATTTCACCTTAGTAAGAATTATAGGAATCAAAGCTTAAGAGCTTACAATTCAAACAAACTTATTTGTGTTGATGTGCACACAATTATGTGCACAACATCTTTTCTAAGCTTACTTAGACTATTGTAGTTGTTGAGACCCATAATAGAAGTTTTCCTCACTCATTTTCTCTAAGTTTATATTAAGGGGGTGTTGATGTACACATAATTTTATGCATAATATATTTTCTAAGATTACTTAGGCTAATGTAACCTCATTTATCCTCTCCTCTTACATAATATATCTTAAAGGGGAATGAAAGTGTATATTATAACATAGACTATTGTATTTTATAAGATGCACTTGTTATTATATTATTTATGGATACCACAACCTTGTGTGCATGTTACTATCCATAAATTATTGATAATGAATTATTTATAAGTTGTTTATAAATAAGAACATTTTTAGTTGTTATCCTCGAAACAGGGTTTTTCAACTTTGAGCTAATATCTCTAAATATAAGATTCCTTCCTATACTAAACCTCCTTACTTATCTATGCAAGAAATTGGAGAGCAAGGTTGAAGGTAGTCCATTGTAGGATATTTTGTACTATAATATTTTTGTGTGGAGGGTTACATTGGCCCTCTTCACATTTGTACTTTAATATATTTTATAGTCACTTTACCTTGACATATTTGTGTCTCTTCACATTAATGCTATATAGGCATGCACATGCACTATAAGTTAATTATTGAGTTTGTTTCAGTGATCTTGACCCTTTATGATTCATATAGATAAGAAGGAGATTAGATTATTTTGGAGAGTAGATTACATGTAGAACAAGTCTTATTTAAATCTTACTTGTAGAACAAGTCATCTTTAAAACATATTTGTAGAACAAGTCTTCTTTAAAATAAATTTGTAGATCGAGTCTTTTTTAAAGCATAGACTTTCTTATTAACAATCGAAGTCAATTAAGTCAATTACTTAGTTGATGTTCTTCTCTATTAATAGGATATGGATACATATACACCAATTAGTGCCAATCTATATTTATAATTAATATTATAATTGCATCTAAAACCACACAACAATGTATGAGCATTTAAATACACTAGCATGCCCCCTTAAGATGTACTCTCTTAAAGTGAAGGATAGAGGAATCACAAAACTATCCCCTTTCGATAACACCTTCCTTCTCTCCCAAAAGTTACATGAGCTAAATAAATTGGGCCTCAAGCAAGGGTTTTGTGAATATGTTTGCAACCGAATTATTGTTTCAACAATACTTAAGATCAATGACATTATCCTATATCAACTGATGAATATAACACATATGTATCTCAATAAATATATTTTTATTTATAAGTGACTTATAAATAAGTTATGGAGAATGATGTGCACATAATATGTGCATTATCTATAAATATTATAGGTCAAATATTTATGGCTTAGCTTGGATCTTGGACTATAGCACAAGCCTCAGTGCTTATTCTTGAGCTAGTTCTTAAAGGTAGAATTGAGTATGTGATCATTAAAAGAGGATCAATGATCATGATTCATGCCCTTAAATTCTACGTTAAAACTCATGGATAATTGGAAACATTCTAATGAGGGCATGATGAATGGTGGATTTTATTAGATCTTGGACTGCAGTAAATTGCTTCCAGGAAGCTAACACAAAAGCTAATTTCTTGGATAATCAAGGTATTTTGTGAGTGGAAGATTTGGTGATTAAAAATCATGAGGAGACTTTGCATGGTTTGAATGTTGTGGGAAAGGGTGGGTTGTGATGGGAGTCCCTTCCATCATCACCTTAATATACCATTAACTATCCTTTCCCCCTCTTTATTTTCTTTTACCCTTCTATCATTATGTTGTGATGCATGGATTTTGAGCTAAGATTGCATGGCTTTTTTGGCATTCATCATTTTTCATGGAATATATTGTCTTGAGGGTCAAACATGTGGATTAAATAATGGTTGGAGTGATATATCATATCTCATTTCTTATGAGTTGTGTTCATTTTTGTTATTACAAATATAAGCGTGTAGAAGCCTTGAGCATTTTTTTTTTCCACCCCATGACTGTATTTTGGCTCAACATTTTGAGCTTTATGGATAAAATGGGTTTGGAAGATGAACTTTGAGCAATGGATCCTTCATTTTACTATAGGTAGAGAAGATGGAAATGACATTTCAAAGTGTTATTTTGGAGGGCAGGTTGAAAATATTTGTTGGGCTCTAATTGGTCTAACTATAAGAGTTATTTGGGATGTTGCGAGTGTGTACTTCACACAAATAAACATTAAAAGTCACATCAAATTTGAGCTAGCATCGATATTCATTGTCAATTTGTTGAAGACACTTGATGACAAATATTTGACCCATTGGGCGACTTATAAAGTCATAAGGACCTATTTCACAAGTGTGTTGGCTAAGGCCCTAGAAGTGGTTGAAGTGGAAAATACCAGACTTGTCTCTTTCTCTAGCATTGAAAATAGGGGATTGGTGTCTTCAAAGACCTTCTAGGATTTAGAGGAAAGATTATTTAGTCTGGTAACCTATATGGATATTTTTTAGCATTTTGTTTGCAATAGAAATTCTCAACAGAGGAAGGTATTTCCACCTTTTAACTTGAAGGCTCTTAAATATCCTTTGGTTTCTTTGAGCCTATTATTAAAATGAAACATGGTTGAAAACTTTGCTAAGGTGGTTAAATTTTTGGTTAGGATAATGGGAAATGGGTGTTAAAAGGAGGTAGTGGATGAGCAGGTAGGTGGAACTAGTTTGGCTGAGGAAGCTAGCAGCTCTAAGGGCCTGTATGGAGAAAGAGGGGCATGCGTAGGAAGTAGGAGGAAGAAATTGAGGAAATTTAAGAGAAGTTAAGGAAATTCAAACACTTAATAATAGTGGTGAGTAAGATGGAAAAGGCAATGGGCATGCCAATGATAGAGGAACAAACATCATTTGTCAAATATTGGGTTGTGCAGGTGGCAATAGAAATGCTCGGAGTGGTGGAGATGACATGGGTGGCCAGAATGTTAAGATGGAGGACTTTATTAATGTGGAAACATTTTATAACCCTAAGGAGTGTGGGTTGCATCAAGTTCAATATGTAATTGTGTCTTTAAATTTTAAGGATGGGTAAGTGGTTAAATTAGCTTGGGTTGCGGACATGCCTAAATGTTTTTAGTTTCAGTGAGATAATATGGGTTTGAGTTATGCTCTTATTTTTTGTCTTAATATTAGTTATGTTGTTTATATTTTTAGGTTGTAAGTATGTTTAGTTGTAAGGTTTTGTTCCCTCTATGTTGTAGATACAGGAGTAGACTTGGGGTATGTCCCCCACTTTTATGTATTTGATTATAGTTTCTCAAAGGCATTAACCTATTTTTTGGTGACAATATTATTGTGGATTATTCTAATAAGCTTTCATTTTCATGTATTCTAGTTTATAATATAAGGGTGAGGGACCCCACAACCCTTGTTTATCTATAAAAATATATATATTTAGAAGTCCAACTTAGAATATATAATATTATAAGTTCTAATGTACACTAACATCCCCCCTTAAGATATACTATGTAAAAGAATAGGATGAATGTAGATACAATAGCCTAAGTAAGCTTAAAAAACATAATGTGTACATAATTGTGTGTAAATCAATAGTTTGCATAAGGTCTTTGAAGATATCAAGAAGAGAAGTTGAGCCAAAAAGGTAATCTAGTCTTTGGTATCCCCAATTAAGGATACACATATATTCTTCATTCCATTTAAGATTCACCTATATCATCTATCACAAAGTGCCATTTGAGCCAAGGGGGAGATTGATGTGCCAAAAAGTCAACCCAAGATGGATATTCCTACCCTATATTATTTATTTAATTACTTTTGTGGATATATTATATTGGTATGTTATTGTCTTTCAAGCTTATATTAACTTATGTTTGTTATATATTGTTATTTTTACACATTTTCTTCCTTTATTTACATGTCATAGTTACCACTAAATATTACCCTTACAACCCTTATATTGGATACCTCTTGGTTGCCACCTAATATTGGCATTATCTTCCTTTTGATTACATTAGTTTACCCCCTTGTATATCACATCTATGCAGGTTTATGCTCATCAGTTGCTTATGTATATTTCCAAATAGAATCCTTGTGATTTTCGTTAAACATGATAGTTGTTTATATCCCCATACCATTTTGTGGAACAATATCTTATATGTGTCTAGGATCTAGTATGGTCTTCTACCTTTTTTATATTAGAGGATACTTATATTATTGACCATATTTAGCCCACATATATTATATTGAACCCAATGTGAATCTTACCACACTGTTATTTTGGGTTATCTTCATGTTTTCTTTTCCTAGCTTCTTAACATTACCAATTTGTCAAGCATTCTTTGCTTTCCAAATTATCTTTTTGATATTAATCTTACTTTCCACCATCAACTACATTAGATTTATTTTAGCTTCTTATATTTCCACATATTTTATCTTTTCAATCATGCAATGCAATATGGTCTCAATCAACCAAGAAAATATCTATGATGATCCTAATGGGAGTTACATCATCAAAGATCTAGATAATAACATCAGGTGCATCCTTACTGAGGATAAAAATCTCTAAAGGATTATATAATAATCTCACATTAATCCTACACTACTGGCCAAAGCTTCTCAATACAATATTCTTATCCTTGCCAAAGATACCTAAAATTAGCTTCTCATTTCTTACAATTAAATCATTTTCAAAGATCCCCAATATGATCTTTCCATTATAAATTAAGATACCCAAGTTGATCTTTTGATCTCTTACAATTATACCATGTCTGAGGATCACCAATATGATATTCCCATTCTTGATAAATATTCCCAATATGATTTTTCCATCTTTGACACTTATAGCATGGATGAAGATCCCCAAATTGGTTTTTGGAAAAATTATGTTATTAATATTTAACCATCAACATTTCATATAATAATATATGATCCATTGTTAGGACGTAGGACATATATCCTACATCATAATGATGGATTGCATGTTGTGATATGTAACTTTGATTGTTAAATATTAACACTACATATTTTTTCCAAAAATATTATTCTAATCTTATGAACTTCAAAAGCCTCAACTCATTAATCCCTAAGATGATCTTCTCATCTTAGATGAATATCCTCAAAAATTTCCTATCATATTTGTGGTCAATCCTTATGATCCATTCCATTAGCAACCTTTCAATTTTCACCTTAATACATCTTATTAACCTCATATTATTCCTCTCTTAGAAAATTCCACATGAGTCAATCAACAAATTTCAGATAATATTAAGAAATACCATCAACGAGAAATCTCTAAAACCATATAAAATCCCAACATAATTGACATGACTGGTGATGTTTAGAAATTTTCCAAAAAAAAAAATAATGCCATGGGCCATGCCGATGATGTTCTAAGAAAATCCTAAAAATTAACCAATTTCATTGAATTGTTCAATGTCGCTAAAAAATCATAGTCAAATACAACAACATCGACCTAAATGATGACATCCATAAACATTTTGAAACCAATTTTATTAATAAAAACGTCATACTTGATTTCACTATCATACACATTAGACATCTTACTTCACAAGAACATGACAATGATAACAAATACAACTTTGACTCAAGTGATGATGAGGATGATCTCATAGTTATAATCCCTCCTAGTAATACATCCCTTGAATATCTCAGGTGGATGAGTTAAATATCAACATTCACTTGGAAATCCCACAGTGCTTGATTTATGAAATTATCATGACAAAAATAGACATTTCCAACATCATTAGCCAAGCCAATGATGTCCAATTACAATCAAGGCAATCTAATGCCATCAACCATGATGATGGAAATTTTTATCTTCAAAAAAATCAAACACCATCGGCTTGGCTGATGATGTTCAAACCAACACAAAAATATTAAATTCCACTAGCCTAGCTAATGACATCAACTTGAATTATGAAAAGTCCTCTCACTGAAAACATTGCCTACATGTTACATTGAGTAATGTAAAACATACCCACAAAGAAGTTAACAATAAAGGTAATCATTGAATTAATATAGTAACTTCAACTAAAAAATATCTCACCATACTTCACCTTTTTGTGTAATCTTATGATGTTCATCATTTTATCTCCTTGTGCCTTTTGGCATCTTTTGATGACCACTGTTCTCTTAATTAAGACTTTGGGCATCTTATGATGCCCACCCTTACCTTAATGCACACTTGGGGGCATCTAAAAATGACCATCCTCATGCTTCATCAACCTTAAGGACATATTATGATGCTTTCCCATTTTCAACATCTCACACTCATAATAAGGCAATAATAAATAAATATGCACATGTCATAGACACACAAATCCAAATTTCAGAAACGTTTAAAGATAATCTCTATTTTTTCGAACACACTACACTATAGGTATGTTATTATTATTATTGCACTTAGTTAATACATTTAGTATGATTTATATTTATGTTAGTATTATGTGTGGGTTTCTTTTAACTCTCTCGTGTTGCAACTTATCTTACTTTGTCACTTTATGGTGCCTTTGGGCTTCCCTCTTACACACTTACACCTTTGGGATCCTACCTACCTCACCTACTTTAGCATTAGTGAGGGGAAGAATTATGTTTGTTTTATGGTGGCTATTTAGTCTACCCTAAGTATAACCACATTATTTAGGCTACCACTCAGTGTACCTTGAATAAACATTTAATACTTGCTTCCATCACCTATTGTACCATCTTATCAATATCACTCTTTTAAACATAAAATTTATTATAAGGTTATATGTTGGGTTGTTGGCTCCTTGAAAAATGTTTAATAACATGACAAACATATATATTGTATCTTTGAATATGTTGTAAGTGCATCTTATAGATGGTTGGTTACTTTGATACTCTTGTTGGGCCTTTTTTGTCCGTCTCTCTTTTTTTGCATCCTTTTTACATATATAATTTAGTTAATGTTCTTAAAATATTAAAAACACACACACACACACACACACACACACACACTATATATATATATATATATATATATTATAGTTCTATTATTATATATTCTCCATATTATTCAATTTGTATTCTTTATATGCATATAATGGTTGTGTGTGTTATGCTCACACTCATCATGAAGTCCACCTTAGTAAGTGTTGTTACCAAGATGATATTTAATATGCGCACCAACATTTTTTAATGCATATTAAATGTTGGTTGTTATCCTCACGTGTGTGAGAGGGTTAGGTGTAATTTTTAATTTTGATACCAACCTGTGCATCCACACAATATACAAGAATGACCACAAGGTGGATAACATAATCAAATAACCAAGAATAATTAATAATATACAACACCCCCACTCACAAGCTCATCCAACCCCATCCCCTTAGATCTAAGCTCGTAATGATAACTATGGAGTGAAGGAAAATCAACTTGATCTCTCTAATAATTGTCATTGTGGTAGGTGTGTATAAAAATTAAAACAAAATACTTAAGTGAGAGTGATGAAATCAAGAATTATGTATATCTCTCAAAAATAGGCAAGACAAAAAAAAATTTCCTCGTAATGGGATCCAATACCAAGTAAAAATACAATAGATTTAAGGCCATATTAAATTTGAGGAGGAGTGCCCAAGAAAACTCCACAATGTAATCATCCACACATATGTACTTAAAACATAAAAAAAAATCATCAACAAAAGAGACACTATATTAATTAATAAGGTAATATAATGTATATGTGCAACTAATAATGGTTACACTAGAACAAAACTCCAAAAAATCCTACATCTCCACCAGTTTAGGGAATGACTCTAAGCTCCATTATTTACACAAGGACACAAAGGTGCCTTATATATGAAAATCAAGAGGTGACTGAGATATTGATATTGGTGGATTTAAAGGTGGCATCATCCACCAAAGTATACCTAACTCTCTCACACATGTGAGGATAGATACAAACATTAAATGTGCATTGAGTAATGTTGTGAAAATATTAAATCTCACCTTAGGAACAACAGTACCTAAGGTCAACTTCATGGCAAGTGTGTCCACCTTAGTTATATGTGTTACCAATGTGTGATTTAATATATTCACACAATTATTAAATACACGATTAATGTGGTGTTTTTCCTCACATGTATGAGAAGGGTTACATTTAAATTGGGGAATGATCCCACCTTTTACTCCACCAATATTAATATGTCACTCACCTCTTACTTTTCCTATATAAGTAACCTTTGTGTTCTTCTAGAAAGTAATGGATCTTAGAGTCATCTCCCTAGCTAGTGGAGATGTAGTCTTTTAGAGTGTCATATTATAGTGCAACCATTACTTGTTGCACCCATACATTTTATATTAAATGTATTTATTACAATGTGTCTTTACTACTGAATCCATCTCTTGTTTGAATACTTTGTGTTGATGGTTTCTATGTTTGAGATCTGGGGGCTATGTTTTCATTCTTAATATTGTATCAGAGCTATTGGTATAACACATATAAAACCTCATTTAGATTGTTGTCCCCAAAACATTATGGGATATATATCAATATTTGTGTTGAGATTTATCTCTTGAGAAAAATATATCAAAGAAAACCTCACATCTAAATATAAGATAAACACATTTATTAGCATGTTTTTCTTTTGAATTTATTGAACACATGCTATAGGTGTCAAGCTACAATCTATAATATACTCCCTTAACTTATGGATAATATTAGGATATGTGTGGAAAAATTATGGCATACAAGACTTTTGACATAATCAATTGATATTCTCTAGGTTTCATATTGGTAAGAGTATCCAAACTAATTTACCATAAACTAATTATGGTACATATAGGAAGTAATTATAAGATATTAGTCTTTGTTGGCAAGATTTTTAGCAAAATACATAAGTCAAAAAGAACTACTATGGGAAATCTAACTTTAATGCAACAACATAAATATTCTATAGGCCGATGGGTTATAGACTTCTACTAACCTAGGAAAAGCAATATGGTTTGGGACCTTATCGTAACATTAGAAACACTGACTGAAGAAGATGCATCTCTAAAAAATGCACAATCATTGAATTGTATACATATTTTATTCTTATTTATATGATAATGTTGTATTAAGGAGAGAATATGAAAATAATATAGAGATAATATATAGCTATAATAATATAAGAGAGTGTGGAGGTATAGATTAAAAAGAGATGCAAAATGTAATGAGTGTTTTATACTTATTGTAGACACTGAAATTTAATCAGTATATGCTTGATAAAGTTTATTCTTGACAAATTTACCTTACTTGGCCAAATTTCCATTATAATAACCATTTATCTATGTGAGATATTTTCAAGTATTGCAATTAGTATGAACATTCTATAGACTTCACTAATATTTTCATAAAAATGCCTAATCAATAGATACTACATTGTTAGTCTAGTTTAAGAAGCTTGTGTCCAGTCTAGAAAAATGAGAATTAGGTGGATAGGGATGCATTCTGCACTTGTCCACTAGGGATGAATTTTACCCCACACTTTAATGACTATATTTTTAAAATGGCACACTTCCTAACAACTCTCTTGTGCATTTTGTGAGGTCAATTATTAGAAATAATTCAAATTTTCTCCTATAAGAACAATTCAATTGCCTCACTTGAAACCCTCTGGTCACACAAGCTATTACACTCTTGTAAAAGTAATTCAAAAGCATTTATCTATTTATTAAAGAGATCTATTATAATTCTGTTGTAGTAACATAGTCACTGGCCAAATTACTTATTTTACTAAAGGACACATTTTTGTCATAACATACTAACCACAAATTGATAGTTGCATTCATCTTATGATATTCCCTAAAGGTAGAACTACATTAGACTGAGTTACAAATATAATATGTAGGCAACACTCAATACATCATGGTATTGAGGTAGCTTAGCCATATCCCACATCCCCATATTTTTCACAGCCTTTGTATTTGATTAATTTATTTCCTTGTGTAATCTAGAGTTTAATCTTTTGTATGTTATCGACAAACCAAATCAAAGATAGAACAAAGATAGGTAACCTACAGTTAGAGGGGAATAACCTTTAACTTTTAGTTTTGGTGTATAATCAACATAAATAAGTTTGTAACAATGGACAACAGTGCACCGTGCACTTGTCTTCTTATTGCATACTTGTCCCATAATACAATGAAGCAATGTTTTGAATTAACTCATTTATTACAGGTCTCTGTCTGCATTTCTACACAATCACATCCATTGCATAATAAAAATATTTTGTTTAAATTAGATTGCCAAGTCATATCTCTAACCCTAACCCTAGTGTCCATTTTTATAATTTATATAGTTTTTGTAAATTATGTATATCACTGTATTATTATAGTAGGCTATTTATTTATTTATCTTAAATCATATTTCTAGATTACAATACTTTTGGATTAATGAAATCACACTTTAGATTAATTCTAAGTGTAATTTTTTTTGTGAACCCACTTCTACAATAGAACATTGCTTGCACTTCTTATTGATTTTTGGCATAGGGTTTCAATATTTATTCTAAAAAATCAAGACACTGAAATAATTGAGTTCTCCACCTTGGATATTATCCTAATTCTCTCTCTTTCGATATTGGATTAAGTATGAAAATAAAAGAGATTGTTTCTAATAGATACCGACATTGAGACTCTTTTATTTATACTTCAGGTGGAATATTGTTGTTGTCCAAAATCCAAAAATATTTCACGATATTTTCATTTCTTTTTCTTCGATTTTATTGTTCTAGAGACTGTAATCTAACATTATAAAACTCCTAACTACTATCATTTTGGGATATGTGGTGCTCTATTTAAAATCCTTGTCTATTGTTTACAAACATCATGGCATGAGTAACTTTCCCCCATACTCGTAGCCATTGTATAGATATAGTCACAGATTTAGGAATCCCCTTATTTACACCAATAGGAAGCTTCTTTATCCATCTAATTTGTGGTGAAATTGAGACAAGTGTATTTCTTAAGGAATTTACTCCCAATGTACCCTCAAAACTAGGTTTAGTCAGTGTTTTATTATTTTTCAAAATAATGGAGTTTTATTCCTAATTTAATAAATAGGTCTGAATAGGATAAATCAGTAAATAATGTGCAATAATTAAGCCATTAATTTATGTAAATAGATTGTATTTTTACCTTTTCTAAGAATAATAATAATAGTAAAGAGAAAATCAAACATAGCTAGAAACTGATTGATATAGATGTTGTAGGGTCTAGAAATTTCTTTGCAGGCTTGGGAAACTATCGCAAACAGGATCTTAGAGTTCATTTCAAGATTATACAAGAGCACCAAAAGTGGGAGACCCTATTGTTTGGCACTATAGTCCTTTTTCGGTGTTGTTCAGGTGATCTAAGTTTTTTGGGTTCTACTTGGCAGTTCTGTGTTACCCTGTCAGTGAAATATTGAAGCTCAAAAGTCTATGAAGCTCTCTATGCATTTATTTAAATCTTCAAAGCCCTAAGAGCTCTTCATGTTTGAACTTGAATGAGAACTTGGGAAAGAAAGAGAAGGGGTTAGTGTGTAAAGGATACACTGGACACACTTTACGCCCCATGTGTGGGAATGCTGCCTACATACCAATACTTTGAAGAGGGATCAAGCTAATGTAGTTCTCCTATTGAAGTGCTTGGTGAAATTATGTATGAAAATGTAACTAGATGCGAAACTAGGTGTACTTGGAGTGACTAGGGACTGGTATAAAGGTTTGAATAAGCTATAAATATTATTAGATGGTTGCATGCAGAGAACAGGGAAAAGTGTTTAAATGTATTTGCTTGTATTCTTGTTTCTCTATTGTAAATGAGTGTCAACCCTTCTAAATGGACATTGAATGGCCTTTTATAAGAAAATTAATGATCGTGGGTTAAATGAATTTATGTTAGGCTGACATGAATTAGAATAAGGATTTGAGAGAATATGACCATTTGAGCTAACTTTGCACTTGGACAACAACACTAGAAACATGACACCCTGGGTTTTAGTGCTCCTATCCAAGTTAGGTATTGTTGTCTAGAGGGAATGAGACCTGGGGGGTTGGATTTGGGCCTAAAAGAGTTGCCTAGGTTTGTAAGGGTTAAGTATGAAGGGCTGTGGATGACTGAGAATTAGTGAAAGAAAAGCCTAAAAGGGTTGTGCAAGTAAGTAAGAGGACCTATGGATTAGGTGTCTTTAGTCATACTCAAGTAACCAAATTTCACATTTTATATGACTACAGTGGGCTATGGGTATGGTTTTACCTCCATAGTTAGTGTTATAAAACATTGGGCCAAAAATATCCAATGAATGAGAACATATTTATGAAATCCTAAAAATAATTCAAGACTGATCCGAGGAACATTTTAAGTGACAATTCGAGTGATGGTTCTACCCCAATTCATGGCAGAACTTCTGGGAGCCATAAATTTTAAACCATAGCTCCATTTGACTCCCCGTTTGAACCATTGGATATATAAGAATGAGGAGAATGTGATGAAAATGAGCCATGCTTAATGGTTTTTGACCCTCAAAATCTCAATGGAAGTGTCCTAAATTTCAATTTTAATAGTGCAATCTAAAAATAGTAATTTCTTGAATTCTATAATGTTGTAAATCATGGAAGTCAAACCTCTTCATCTCCCTCAAGATTGGTGACCTTCCACATCCTCCTCCTACCTTTAAAGTATGTATAAAAATAGATGTAGCCTGAAAAGTAAATCAGACATCTCTTCTCAGAGATAGGCATATGTTTGGATTTGCAAAGTTGATTAATAAAACATCTCTTCTTAGAGATAACATTATTACAATTATGTTATTCTTGTTTATTGAATTATCTTTCAACCAAAGCTCCTGAGTTTTGGATCAAAGATGCTTTCTTAGGTCACCATCATCTTTGATTTTCACTTGCACTGAATGTCTAGATTCTAAATTTTATTATTTCATTTTATGTATCATTATTAGTTTAGCATATTCACGACTTTATTGTGTATTATATAATTGTGTTTGTCAATCGATGTCTGGACTGTGTGTCCAATCCCTCTGAATAGGTGGCTCAAGAATACAAAAACCCTATAAACCCTAAGGTAAATTATTTTTGATTTTTTGCCATAATTTCCTATTTTTCCTATATTTAAAAATAAAATATCTACAAATTAAATTGCAAAATTATCATATATTTTTTTAAAACCCTAGTTTGCACATATTAGGTCCTTTTTGCATACAAACACATTCCAAACACTAGGAAGAATATGCTAATTTTAGAAATATTTTCTACTTTTTCCTAAATTTTTCAAGCAAAATTCTACAAATTTTCTATAAATTCATATCAAAATTTTAAAATTATCATACTAATTTTTAAAAAATAAGAGAAAAAAAAAATCATTCAAACACCCTAGTTGCATTAACTTGCTCCCAATTATTTTCCACTAATTTTCCAACCATTTTTTAAATTTTATATTGCATGCTTATCTCAAAAATTCAATCTAAATTACAAAAATTCATAGTATTTTGTGCAAATATTTTAGAAAAAAATCCCTAGTTGCATGTACTAGCTCCTATTTTTCTTTTTGAGGTATCACCTTACATGTTTAGGAGCTCCATATCCTTTTTGCGTAAATTCCAATTAACTATTTTTAGGAATTTATGTTTCTTATATTCAATACTTTCCTTTTTCTAGCACATTGCCTATTAAAACTAATTGCAAAACATTCAAACACATTATAAATTGTTTTCTTAC
This sequence comes from Torreya grandis, assembly GCA_037957365.1. NCBI lineage: Eukaryota > Viridiplantae > Streptophyta > Pinopsida > Cupressales > Taxaceae > Torreya > Torreya grandis. The sequence goes on along the minus strand of JARHVA010000424.1, from coordinate 2,330,913 downwards.
TTTCACAATGGCCCAATATACTAGTTTTGATGAAACTGATAAAATAGAACTTAAAAAACTCTTAACAAAACATCTAGATATGTAAGATGACATGCTTATAATTTTACAAGAGGATCAACAAAAAGTGAACAATGGTAAATCTTCTCAAACCACAGAGTAACCGGCTGCAAATGACACTATGGGGGCACTATGTCTCAACAACTCCCTATAGCAGCCCAACCTTCTTCTATGCCACCAGTTACAACTAGTACATCCCTCACGCCTTATGTGGCAGCCCTTGTATAAGAGATGAGATCTCTTTAATCTGAGGTGCTAAATCTTGAGGAAGGTACCACTATACTTATGCAGACATTGTATTTTTTTGCTTTACTACATACACCATTATCACATCACATTGCTTATACACCCTTGCCACAAGGTTTTGTTCAACCCAAGCTTACTCTTTATGATGGCAAGGGTGATCCAGAGACATAACTTGAGAGCATTTCACATATCATGCTTAGACTATGTACCTAATGACTGGCTACTTACCATGTTATTTCCATAAAACCTAAAGGATTATGCTTTACAATGGTTCTATAGTCTACCAAATCAATCAATTCATGCATTCAATCCTTTAGCTGACATGTTCTTAGCACACTTCAACATTAACATTGGTGATAAGGTTTCATATGCTCAAATTGCTCAACAGAAATAATGACCAAATGAGCATCTCACTTTCTATGTTCTTCGGTATAAGACCATCTTGGCTAAGATGACTAGTCCCATGGTAGATTAGGAGTTGCAGGACCTCTTCAAATGGATTCTTCTACCAGCACTTCATGAATCAATTATGTTCAAGTGATTCTCTTCCTTCACTGAATTGTGTCATACATTAAAGGAAAGAGAAGTGAAACTCATTTCAATGGGCAAACTCAAGTATACAAGATTTCTAGACACAATTATTAAGAATAACAACAAAGTCCCATACAAGGTCAAGTTTAATGATACAAAAGGGCAAAAACAACCTACAGTAAATACAATTTCAGATCCCCCTTATTTTATAGTTTTACCAACACCCCTCAGCGTACTTTCTCACATCTTCTAGTTCCTCCAGCTAGGGTTTTACAATAGCTTTTAGATTTTAATATCATATCTCTCCCTCCTATTCAAGAAGTTGATCTAACCAAACCTCTTCCCAAAGGGATATTATTAGTAGGCATTTTGTGATTACCACAAGGCACTTCGCCACACTACAAATAGATGCACAAGTTTGATACATAAGATACAGGACTTGATAGATGACAACCTACTTGATTTTGGCACTTTAGTTGAGCCTCCACATGCAAAACCAACATAAAATAAAGCTTTGAAACTCTTCTTATATGTATTTTCATAACATTCAAAATAGGATATAGGGGACACATCAAGGGTTCACCATGCATATCATGCACATCCACCACCAATTACATATCGGGCACCTTTAGTTGAGTCACATTCTTTGAGTGGTATGATTGGTGTGTATGAGTCCAACGTTCCAACTAGACCTTTGATATCCTTCTCAAATCAAGAGATTGTGAAAGATAATTTAGATTATAATGCACTCTTTATTAGAGCACATATTCATAATCAACCCATTCATAGTGTTTTCATCAATAATGGTTCCAGTGTCAACATATGCACCATTACATTATTACAAAATTTAGGCTATTCTAAGTACGATATCACCTTGACAAATACAATTATCAGTGGATTTAGTGGGCACATACAAATTTTATTGGGTGAGATTGTACTTCTTTTATAGACTGGTCCAACACATGTGACCACACATTTCACTATAGTTCCCAGTGTAGGAGTTTTTGATATGTTACTTGGTCATCCATAGATTCAAAAAATTTGAGCAGTACCATCCACAATTCATAGATGCATGAAATTCATTCATGTTAATCATGTTATTGCAGTTGGTGGAGTTCTATATGAGTTACCACTACCCACTTTAGATCCATCTACATTGCAGTCACCAGTTCCAGCTTCTACACTAGTTCTAGTTTCCCCACTAGTTACAGTTCTTCCTCTAGTATAGATTTACACACAATTGACACATCCATCAACAATATAGAGGGTTCATACATCTCTATAGCTCTCAGATTCTAGATAGTTTCTATATATGGTTTTCATACCCATAGTGGTTTCATTGAGATCTCATGGGTCTACACATAAATCACATATTCAAAGAGCTTCTCCTAATTCTAGATGGGTCCCTAAGAGCCCTATAGTTACATCCACTTCTTAGAGTTATAGTGGGACCCTATAGTCAGTTTCTACTTCAGAGATTTTAGAACATCGATAGCATATATAGCTTTCAGAGCCATAGTATTAACATTTTCATCATGCTTCACATTTACACATGATTCCACTGCTTAATATAGGACACCATGATAAGGAGTCTTGCATGAGACTCATTGATTAGTATCATCGTATCCCAGCCTACTTGTACATAATCTCTTTTGCTTGATTTTAAATAGCTTAGATAAAAATATAAAAACAATACAAAATTTTAAAATTCAAAAACATTCAAATAATTTCAAAATACCAAAAACATTTAGATTGTATGCATCATCCATGTTTTACATTTCTACTACTATGTTAGACTTACATTTGTTATTTTATGCTATTGTTTGTCGATTATCTACATTACCATGCTTCACTTGATCTTCTTTGAGTGTGTGCAGTGACTTCCAGTTCCTTGATTGCTTCATTCTACCCATTGAGAGGGCATCCTATATCTACATTTGAGACACACATCGACATACATCTTCCCATTGGGGACATATTCTACATGACTACACCATCCAGGTTATGTCATTCTTACACCATCCAGGTTATGTCATTCTTACACCACACACTCTAGTTATCATGTTGACATATATTACTTACTAGATTACATAGATTACCACATTGACACTCATTAATATCTTACACTTGTGTATTTCCTAGCATATATCTTGTCTTGTACTGAACATGTCTTACATAATTTCACTCTTACTTTTATTATTTAGATGTGATTGTACCTTTCCATTTTTTACATGCTTTTCTTTCTTGCTTTGTGTAGCTAGATGTGATTGCATTTCTAGTTCCAGTTTTATTTCTTATGTGTACCTTAGGACATTTGCCAATGTCCTTTGCTTCTATTCATGTGTGTATACCTTTGGACATTTACTAATATCCCTTACTTGTACTCTTCTATGTCCCTATGGCCATCATGCCAATATTTGTTTATTTCAAATTGTATGTGTATGTGGCATTTGAACATGCCTTATATGCTTGCTTTCTAGTTTGAGTGACAAGTGCCCATGTCCCTTGTTTGCGTGGCCCCTTGGCCAACCTTATATGATTCTTACTTCTTGCTCCATGTTCTTGTTTTCTTGATTAATTTTTTTATTTTTGCAATGCCATGATCCATATCATGTATTTACCTTATTTTCTTGGATGCCATGATGGACATCATGCGCCATCCCTCCTTGACAACTAACAACTAACATCTAACATTTTTAGTTCTAATTCAATACATTATAAATTATTTTACATTGTTATATCTCTCTAGGCATACCCCTATTTATCTAACAATATCTCAATACAAACATTGCTATATCTAGAGATATCTTGTCAAATATCATTGCTATATCATGTACTTATGCAACATAACACACTTGCAGGACTTTTTTTTCTAAGGGAAGTCATTGCAGGTTCAATCATTCCTATCCTCAGAAGAGATGGCAACAAATAGGGGTTTTATCATAGATATTAAATCTCATATTAGTCAAAACAACAACATTTAGATCACCTAGTTCAGAATCTCGAGGTCAAACTAGTCAGAATAGAACAAAAAATAGTGACAATTCCAAATCAACAACCAGTTTTAGCATAGGACAATAGTGTTAGAAATGGACAATAGTGCCAAACACAAGGGTTTCCTCATTTTAGTGCTCTTGTCTAGTCAAAGAAACACCAAGGTTTTCCATTAACAGGCAAAAAGTTTAGCTCAACTACAGTTTTTGCACATCTAGATTAGTCAAAATCAATAATTTTAGTATGATTTTCTCAAGGAATCTAGATATAGGGGGTATCATGCATGACATTATGGCTCTCACTTATAGTTTTAGATTAGGCAATTGACATAACTTTTAGATAAAAATCCATGTTCTAGACACCAATTATTGTGGGCAATGTGTGCGACACATTGGTCTTCTTTTATTTCTGAGTTTAGTTTATTACCTTGGCATTCTCAGTAGTTGCATGCCTTACTCCATCTGTAGGTGGTTGGCATCTTTTTAAAGTTTAAATTTTGTACAAGTTTTAACTACATGAGTACCTAAGTTCCTGAGTTGGCTTTCTCATAAGCTTAGTGCATCAATTTTAGAGTGGCTTTCATACAGGCCTAATCTCCATCTTTCAAAATGGCCAAGAGTGGCCTAGTTTATAACATATATTTAGCTATCCATGCCACATTGTTAGATTTTTATAACATCTATGAGCTCCATGAGCCATCTCATATGACATCTATTTTATACTGGTATCACTTCATAGCTTCACTTCACATCGAGTTCACCAAATGTTTTATTATTGTTTAGAATAATAGAGTTTTATTTATAATTAAATAAACATATCTGAGTAGGATAAATAATTAAATAATATATAATAATTAAGACACTAATTTCTATAAATAGATTGTATTTTTACATTTTCTAAGAATAGTAATAATAAATAGAAAATCAAACTTAGCTAGAAACTGACTAAGACAGATGTTGCAGGGTCTAGAAATTTTTGTGCAGGATTGGGAGACTATCACAAACAAGATCCTAGAGTTCATTTTTGGATTATAAAGGAGCATAAAATGTGGGACACCTTGTTGTTCAGTGCTATAATCATTTTTTGGTGTTTTTGTCTAGCTAATTTGAATTTTTGGGGTTCTACTCGGTAGGCCTATGTTACCTTATTAGTGAAATATCAAAGCCTGAAAGTCTATGAAGCTCATTGTGTAAATGTTTTAATCTTCAAATCCCTAGGAACTCTTTGTTCTTAAAATTGAATGATAGATTAGGAAAGAGAGAGAAGGGGTTATTGTGTAAAGGATACGCTGGATTCACTTCACACCCCGTGTGTGGGCACGTTGCCTACATACCAATACTCTGAGGAGGGATCAAGCTAATGTAGTTCTTCCATTGAAGTGCTTGGTGAAATTAGGTATGAAAATACAACTATATGTGAAACTAGGTGTACTTGTAATGACTAGGGATTGGTGTAAAGGTTTGAATAAGCTAGAAATACTATTAGATGGCTAGATGCAGATAATAGGGAAAAGTGCTTGAATGTATTTGCTGGTATTCTTGCTTCTCTCTTGTAAATGTGTGCCAACCCTTAAATGGATTTTGAATGGCATTTTATAGGTAAATTAACGATCATGGGTTAAATGAATTCACATTAGGCCAACATGAATTAGGATAAGGATTTGGGATAATATGACCATTTAAGTAATTTTACACTTGGACAACAGTGCCATAAATAGGACACCCTAGGTTTCAACACTCCTATCCAAACTGGGCACTATTATTCAGAGGGAATGAGACCTAGGGGGATGGATCTAGGCCTAAAATAGCTGACTGGGTCTATAAGGGTTAAGTCTGAAAGGTTGTGGATGATTGGGAATCAATGAGAGAAAATCCTAAAAGGGTTGTGCAAGAAAGTAGGAGGACCTATGGATTAGGTACCTTTATCCATACTCAAGTAACCAAATTTCACATTTTATATGACTACAGTTGGCTATGGGTGTGGTTTTACCTCCATATTTAGTGTTATGAAACATTGGGCCAAAACTATCTAATGAATTAGAGCATATATATGAGATCCTACAAATAATTCAAGATCCTTTCTTAGGTCACCATCAACTTTGATTTTCACTTGCATTGAATGTCTAGATTATAGATTTTCTTGTTTCATTTTATCTATCATTATTATTTTAGCATATTCACATCCTTCTTATGTATTATATAACATCATAAAGGTTTTTGTGTAATCTTACACTTATTTTTGTTATCATATACATTATTTCTTCTTATGAGTCAAATCTCAAAAATCTATGAAAGAAGCTATGTCACAAGATTTTCCTACCTTTACCTCACCTTATCATCATATTGCTCTTATAACATTTATTCCATCTTCCATGACCATGGCACAAGAGGAGGATTATGTTATCTATGAGCCCTCACATGATATGTTAGTACCCACCCCTCATCTTCTTGATAACCTTACCTTAGTACCCACCCCTCATCCTCATAATACCCATGCTCCTCTTATTACCACCTTCGATCCTACTCTTACCTAATCCAATGCTTCTCTTGAACAAGCATTCCTTTCCTTGTAATCCAAGTTGATTAATACTAAAAAATTCATGTTCACGCTATTCCTTCCTTAGATTTTGGTATTTTGTTGCATAACCCTTTGGCTCCTCATATTGCATCCTATCCTATTCTAATTGACTTTGTGGTTTCCAAACTTACTCTTTATGAAGGCAAAGGTGAGATCCTAAACAACATCTGTGTACCTTTTATGTAGCATGTCTAGACTATGTAGACAATGATAGATTGCTAACTTGGCTATTTCCAAGAAGCCTCAAGTACTATTCTCTTAGATGGTTTTATGATCTTCCTCTACAATCAATTAAATCTTTCAAACCATTCTTTGGCACTATTTTCTATCAATATTGATGATAAATTATCCTATATTCTCAAATAGAAAAGCTCAAACAAGGTTCAAATGGGATTATTAGTGATCATGTTCTAAGGTATTAGACCATGCTAGCCAAAATGTCAAATCAAATTGTAGATAATTATCTTCAAGATGGTTTCACTCAAAGATTGCTTATTCCTCTTCAAGATTCTATCATGTTTGATAAGTTTAGATCATTTGATGAGCTATGCCATAGAGTTAATAAACATGAGATCAAATGGATTGCATTAAAAAAATCAAGTATAGCTCTAACACTCCTATACATCCACTATCAAATTTCAAGGCAATTCTAATTACAAGGTCAAACCTAATGAAGGCAAAAATGAAGCTAAAGTTATAGTTAATGCAATAGCTTAACCATTACAACAACCTTAATGACAAGCTTCATCTAGGAGACAATTTTCAAGGTTACCTTCACCTCCTCATGTGATGTAAAATAATATTGGGTGTAATCTTATTGCACTTCCTTCTCCATTTGAATTAGATATATCCAGACAACAATCTATAAAATATGATGGAAATGCATTTTTTTAATTATTATATATATGTTGGGCAATCAACAAATAGATACATTAATCTAAAGCATAAGATTCAAGATCTCATTGATAATAACATTATTTATGTTAGTACACCTATTGCAGAGGCTAAGCCACAAAAAAATGACAATGCAAAGCTAAAAATGTATCAAGATCCATTTACTAATCATGGGACACAATATAAAAAGAAAAATTCTAAAGTAAATTATGCATACAATGCTCATCCTCATCCATATTCATATGGGCCTCCACTTGATAGCATTATTGGTACAATTATGAGCAAGCTAGCATCTAAACCATGTATTATAGTTGATGATTCATAATTTTTTTGATGATGATTGTGATAGGCATGCATTATTCATTAGAGCATATGTTGACATGCAACCCATTCATAGTATTATGATATATAATGTATCAAGTGAAAATGTGTGCACTATAATAATTATACATTCTCTTGGCTATACAAAAAAGAATATTCGACACACATCTAGAGTTGTGAAGTCATTTGATATCCAAACACAAAATGATCTTAGACACATTATTTTTCCCTTAAAAGTGGGACCTCTCATCTTAAATATTTATTTATTAGTGTTACCAAGCACAGGTGTCTTTGATATTTTATTGGGAAGACCTTGGTTACTAATAGATAGAGTAGTTCCTTCTATAGTTCACAAGTGTTTAAAGTATATTCATGTTAATCCAGTGGTCAAAATTTTAGACATTCAATATTAATATCCATTGCAATCTATGGTATTTCATCTTATCCCATAATATTTGGTTGGTATAGTTATTGATAAAATTTATAATGAGCTACTTTAGACTACTATTTAGGATAATGATGCACATTCAAAGAGGTATACTCCAAAATCGGTTTTTACATCTATACATGAACATGAGCATATTTCAACTTCTTCACCTACTAATGAGCATATTTTAATTTTTCAATCTAATGTTGAGAATAACATGATTACACTTAAGCATGATCATTTGGCACAGGGAAACAAGCTATCTACTTCAACACAGGTACATGTTATTTAAAAGACTCCTACATATGTAAATATTTCTGAATTATATCCTCCACTACATGAAGTTACATGTTTGAACATAATTATACATAATGATTCAAAGAGTTACTTGATAGCATATGGTTCTTCTTTAGATTCAAATACTTCTACATTTGGCACTAATTATATGGCACAAGAGATTATTCCTTCCTATCAAGTAGTTGGGTACATGATGAGCATCATGTTAATGAGATCATTGGTTTGGCATGTTTTAGCATTCCTTCTTACTATCATCCTTGGGCCAAATACCTTGTATATTTTCCTTACATAGTAGCTACTTGTACATAGTTTCTTTTTTTGCTCATATTTAATTGCTTATTCTTTTACACCTATTCCAAAAATTCTTCTAGATTTTTTGGTTTCATTTTTAAATTTGGTTAATTTTATCCCTTGATTTACTTTAATCCATTTTGAATAACCCAAAGCAAACATCTTTTTAAGCTTTTAATGTATACATCTCTTCATGGCAGCCCATTAATGCTGTAATCTATGATGTGCACCTTCAAGCTTACACATTTATACATATGTTAACATGACTATGTTTGTCATCCTTACAAACAACACATTTCAAGTGGGTGCATGTCACATGCCTTCCTTTTTGCCATGCTTTGTGTCAACACATTGTTGAGGATTGTTTGAATCTTCCTTCTTTTTTCTACTTTTTCAAACCGTGTTTCTTTAGGTTGCTTTACACCTTTTTCAACTTTCATTCATGCTTCTTTATTTTCAAAATAAAAAATATATAAAAACATTGATATATGCTCAAAATACCAAAAAAGTCAAAACATTCTATAAAAATAAAAAATCAAGACCCATGGACATTACTATATGTTGCTAAATATAATTTTTATTATGTCACATCTTTCTATTTCAATAAATAACATATTTTAAAGGCATTATGTATCAGAAGGTATTCTGAGTGTGCAAGAGGACAAAATAGATAGTGCACATTTTCCTTATATACAACAAAATCAACTCTGATAAAAAATGTTTTAAAATAGTCAATCTGGACAAAGTCACAATAGGAAAAAGAAGGTGCACTATGTGTAGATCAGGGATCCAAGAGAAATTGGTCATTTTTTAGTAAACAAATAAAAAACAAATATAAGATATAACTTCTCAAGTTTAATCCCTAGGTTGAGCTATGTGATAATCAAACATGAAATGCAATTGGAAAGATAAACTGATAATCTTACCTCCTTTGAAGATATATTTACGAATCAGTTTAAAGAGGTTGAGCTCAGTTTGTAGAACTAGATGTCTTAAGTAATGTCAACTCCACATTTGGGTAACATTTCCTTTTGTCTATAATTGATTTAGCTTTGGATTGGCATGAGAGATATGAAACTTCTTGTAGAATTTAACATAGTTTCTTTGCATGGAGAAACTTGTCTAAATTGGAGGAAGAACCTCCAATTTATATACTTTTAAAATGAATGTGAATCATACATCTTGACTTAAGATAAAAAGGGTGAGAATAAATGGTAATTTTTAATTTGTAATTAGAATTTTGAATTAGAAATTGTAGTGGAGGATATGTGGGACCCAAAAATGAATATAAAATTCATTTGAGAGGAAGATATAATATAAAATTAGTAAGTGGGATCAAGTGGAATATGAGGTGGATTATTAATTTGGAAAGATGATGAAGATAACATTATAAAATTCTAATGATGGGGGACAGGCGGAGCCTAGGGCATCTTTGAAAGTTGGAAAGGAGAATGGAGTGGAAGATGACATCATAAGGTGGAGATAATTTTTTTTTGGATTTATATAAATTGAAAATATTCAAAATACATAGAATTTATGATTAAGGAAGGACTAGTTAATCAATTTGGATTAATTAACTTAATAAAGATATGAATAGTAAACTATGAATAGTGATGATGAATAATGATGAAGAATAATAATGATGAACAGTGATGAGGAATAGTGGTGATGAATTAGGATAAGGAAAAAATAGAGATGATTAGGGATGATTAGACATTAGTGCAAAGAAGGTTCAAATCAACATGAAGTGTTTGATTTTAAGTGTCTAAATTTTGCCCCTCTTTGATAAGTCATTGTGAGACAACTAAAGTAATAAATTTTCAAAGAATGAAAAAGTCATTAAAATATTTAATGAAGAAATAATTAGTGACCCATGATGCCCCCTTGAGAAGGCATGCAGGACAAGGATGGGCTCTCAAAATAGAGAGGAAGAAGGTTGAATGTGAGAAGAGAATAACCCATGGACAAAATTAATCCACTTGATCTAATGTTTGCACACTTTTATTTACAATGTTTGAAATTAAGAGATTTAAATTATCTCCAAGATGGGGGGAAGTGGGAAGGATGCATCCCAAAATAATTGACACACTTTGAACTGCCCCATAGGGTGAAAGTTATGCGCTTAGAATTAGAAGAAAGATTGTATGAGTGGATTGGCCTTAAAATGGGCGATCTTGCTTGATCAAAATAATGTGCCTTAGTAGGGCAGATGTGAATGTTGATTTGAAATGATTTGCCCTAGTAAGACAAATTTGATCATTGATTGGTCTAAATGGTTTGCCCTGGTAGGGCAAATTTTTAATTTGAAAAGTGTTGATTAGGCAATTGATCGAATGGGTGGAAAATATAGGTCAAGAGTGTAAATTGTTACACAAATAAAGGATGAACAAGCACAAACATAACTGTGATGGTATAATGAATGTTCAAAGACTGAAGAAGCCATAAAAAGCTAGTTACATGAGAATGCTCAATGGTAATGAAAGAGATGATAAATAATAATGATTGAAGAATGATGTTATTGGATTAGAATAATATGGATGTTAATAATATTGAAATAAGGGTGGTCGAGCTGACCTCAAAAACTAGTTGGTATTGAGTGCTGCCTACATAATCCATACAGACCTCAGGCTGATGTAGTTCTCATAGAAATTAGGAGAAAATGGAATGAAAGAACTGATTATGACTTTGGTATATACTTGATATGTATCATGAGTAGCATTTAATTTATCCATGTAGTTTAGGGATTATGTTGTAGGTAGTAAACAAGGATATCCTTCGATGCAACATTATTGATAAGACTTCCAACACTTGATTTTTGATATAACACTGAATGATATGCACCATGATATAAAACACCGAGATGATTGAATTGTAATATGCATAAGGACTGACCCCCAATCCAATAGATAATTGACAACAATGCATAAATTATAAAAAACATGATGATGATAATGCTAACAAATGCTAATGGATGGACTCAAGTATAACTACATAATAGTAAGCACCATGAGGATGACCCTATTGGCATGATGGATTGAGTCAAGGCAACAAAAAAAAAAGGAAACAAACAAGCAAACACATGCACACACAAACTTGAAAATAAAAGAACATAAGACATCTTATTGTTTAACCAAGTCTAAATCCATGTGTGAAGGGTCAATGATAATTATAAATAGATGGTACCCCCAAGCAAGGATACATGCAATGGAATGACACATCGCTAGGTGGATAAAATAATTGAAACCAATAATGAGTTTGCCCTAGTAGGTTAGATTTGGGAAGGACACATCCCAATAATGGTTGAGGACCTAAAAGGATTAGATTAAGGATTGTGACTAGATTTAGAACAAGATAAATGTTTTTGAATTTTGTGACTCTATATCTCTTATGAATAGTGTAAGCCTATTTTGATTTTTAGTATTTTTAAAATATTCAGATGTGTATGGGTGTTGGGTATCTCGACTCAATAGAGGATTACAAAATGCAAAATGTTTTAACTCACAAAAAAATGAGATTGTGACTTAGATTGCTCACAAAATAGTGAGAGTGTGTATTAAATTGCTCACGAAATATAAAGAGTGTGTCTTAAATTGCTGATAAAATGATGGGAGTGTGGAAAAGGGGTGATTGAGATAGTCTTAAAAACTGAGCATTACCTACATAGTCCAAATAGACCTCATGTCAATGTATTTCAATCCACAGGGTTTGAACTATGAATCAATAGCCTAAAATAGCTTGAAAAAAGGTAAGATCCTGGGAAGAAACAATCTCACAAAATGGTGAGAACATTAGATAATGGTTGCTCATAAAATGGCAAGAGCGTGGGAAAGGGGTGACTGAGCTGACCTTAGAAATTGAGCATTGCCTACATAGTTTAAATAGACCTTAGGTCAATGTAGTTCAACCCATAGGGTTTGAACTATAAATCAATAGTAGGGTGGAAAAAAATGACTAAAATAATGTTAAAATAAATAGCATAAAATTTGGCAAAGGCTGAATAATAATGGATGATAATGAGGGAAAGGACTAAGAATATCCAAAGACCATGTCACATGAGAGCCAAATGTGTCCAGTTGTCAAAGTATCATTTTAAAAATAGGCCAAAATATTACCCAAATAGGTCTAAATATACCTTCCACTTCTATAACAAGGTCAAGACAAGAAGACTAATGGTCATAATAAGATGGGTTAGGTTGAATAGGATTAAATGTCTAAAATGGCTTGTAATGGTAAGAGAATGGAAATGGTATATAATGTAAATATGGTTGCCCCCAAATGTTAAGGTACTTATAGACAATAATTATTTATGCATGATGTTAGCAACCTACTTTTCATCATGGTACTTGTTCATGGCACCATAGGCATGGTTTTCACCGTTGGACGAATTATTTCTCTTTCCCTTTTGATTTATTGATTTTATTTTTTATTGATTTTTATTGTTTTGACATATCAACTCAATGAAGGATTATGAGATGCATAATGTAGACCATTTGATGTCTAACTAATACCTACTTAAAATAGTTACTCTATCTAAATCCTGCTACTGATGTGAACTATATTGTTGCTTTTGTGATCTTCTTTGGTTGTTGATTCTACTTCCTCCAAACCTTTAGACAATATTTCTTTGTAGCCTCTAGAAATATGAGTGCTGCCAAGAAGGGTAAACAAGGGTAAGCATGGGATAAATGATATGATGGGATAATGCAAAATAGGACTTGAATAAATAATAAGATCATAATGGAATGTATAATGGTTGGAGGATAAATGAAGATTAGGATTTTTAGTCACACACAATATTGTTGATTATGGATTTGACTTTTCTTTAGTTGTGGTGGGGCCAATATTAACTTCAATAATGTATTCATCAAGTAATGCATAATTGATTTGTTCATTTATTAGCACCTCAAAGAGGTTTTCACTAACAAATTCTTATTGACTTTTCTGATCTAAATTGTCCAATAGTGTCTTGAATAAGGTTTTGTTAAGGGATGTTGATAATTCATTTTTATTGTCCCTTAGTGCCTTAAGCAAGGCTTCACTAAAGGATTTTGAATTTTTATGTTGATTATTATCTAGTGCCTCAAAAGAGGTTTCACTAGATGATGTTGAGTTTAGACTTTGATTATCCCCTAGTGCCTCAAACAAGGTCTCACTATGAAATTGCTCTTTTTCCCTAATGTTGTCTTGATTGCCTAAAAATTCTACCACTAAAATGTCACCATAGAATAAGTTCAAAAATGTGTGATTCTGTCAGTCCCAGTTGATGTTTGTGGGAAGTGGTATTACAATATAACAGCTAAGCTGATTAATGGTAAAGGAATGTGTAATGTCAATGTAAGTGGAAAAGTCAACACAATCCTTGTAGAGGCTACTAAGAGAACTTGCATCGATGTTGAAGGAAGGTTGCTCAAAATATGTGGAAGAATCACTAATGTCTTCAAACTAATTTGTTGTTGTTATTGGTGTTGAGACCAATGCTAATGTTGATGTTGTTATTGAAAGTGATTGTGAATCTGATGTGGAATTTGATGGTGATTTTGAATCAAAGGGATCTGAATCCAATGTTGAGACTGACATTGATTTTGATTCTAATGTCAAATCTAATATTAGTTATAGAATGGAGCCAAACTCTAATATTGATCTTGAAATGAAACCTGATTCTGATGTAAATGTAGTTGCGAAAATGGCCCATTGAATTATGTTATCTAAAAGTACCTTGTTCACCTTTTGCTTAAAAATAGAGGATTTGGAATGAAGAAATGTTTGGAAATTAGGAATAGTTAGAAATTGATGAATAAAGGGCTTTAGCTCAATAATAATAGGTTCTTCAAATATGGGCTCATCAAAGATGGGTCTTGTGTCAAATAGAGGCTCTTCATCAAATATAGGTGGATCATTAATGGTTTGAATTTGATCAAAGATGGGAAATTCGATAAAAAAGTCATCAATGGTTTGATTATCTTGATCTTTCTTTGAAAGTGGATGTATTTGATCATGATTGGGAAGGGGATCATTACATATTCCAATTGAGTAGCTATTAGACTTGGACACACTTGGATTTTTAATAGGTATTGGCCCTTTGAGGGGCAATGGTATAATAAGTATGTACTATTGGTTTTATTTTGGTGCCTCTTTAGGTTCTCTAATCAAATAGCATAAGTCCTCTATATAGGAAATCCATCTAGAAGTTTAGCACCCATTTCCCACAATCTAACAAGATATTCATCCTTATTATCAAATAGTTGTTGATTGAATTATTCTTGTTCATAGTTTGTACTAGATGACATATTTGGGAGGTATTATTGATGTAAAATGGTCTATTGGCTTTGTTTTAGATGTAGGACTGGATTGGATTTTAGATTAATGGTCGAAGAGTCTAAAATAATTGTAATGTAGTCTATTTGTTGATTATGATGAGTGATTTGATCTATTGCTTTTTGATGCAGCACTGACCATGTTAGAATAGGTTTAGGATCACAAGATGTGACGATTCAGATTAACCCTACATTAATGCCCCCAAGTAAGGAAACATGCAAGGGGAAATATATTGTAAGAAAATGGCCCCAAAGAGGGTGGACTTGGTTATAATGTAATTGGAATGGGGCCCAAAGAGGGCGGTCTTAGTCTCAAATTGAGATAGGCCCAAGGAGGGCGGTCTTGGTCTTGGATTGAAATAAGACCAAATAAATATTGTCTTGGTTCAATGTAATTGGTTTGGCCCCAAATAGGACATAATAGACTTGATTGGAATTACCCCAAATAGGGTGAATTGGTATAGATTGGAATTGGTCAAAATGGTCTTGATTTTATTGGCCCTAAATAGGGTGAATTAGCATAGATTAGAATGGGTTGAAATGGTCTTGATTTTATTGGCCCCAAATAAGGTGAATTGGTATAAGTTAAAATTGGTCATAAATGGTCTTGATTTGGTTGGCCCCCAAAAGGGCAAATTGGCAAAGATATGATTCAATTGAAAGAAAGGATGGATGATATGACTTTGTCATTTACAACCAATAGGTGCAAGAGATTGAATGGAAAGACAAAAAATTATTTGAATTAGCATATGATTGGCTCAAGATAATTGTTGGATATGGCCTAAATAGAATTTATTTGGCATTGGAATGTAGTTTGGCTTTGAAATTGATTGTGGTCAAAGATAGTCTGACTTGGAATTATAATTAGAAGGTGGTTCAATATGAACCTGATCAAATTATAATGGCATGGTTTAAAATTGGTTTGGTACATGATTCAAAATGAATTATATTTGGCCTTGACTGACATGGTACATGGTTCAAGATGAACTTGATTTAGACTTTGATCATAATTTAGATTTGGTTTGAAATAAAGTGGACAACATAATGGTAATGGTTTAGACAAAAAATTAGACCTTAGTTTTGAAATTGGTTTGAAATTGGACTTTGAATAGTAATTGAAACTAGGACTAGGTTTAGAATCAAATGGAAGGCATAATGACAAGGTTTAGATAAGAATTTAGGCATTGGTTTGACATTGGTCTTTGGATTGGGACTAGGTCTAGGTTTAGAGCCAAATGGATAACATAAAAACATGTTTTAGATAAGAATTTGGACATTGGTCTTAAATTATTTTGAAATGGGCAATTTGGATTTTCACAAGACTTTTGGTTTGAATTGGGCAGCCTAACGACATGGTTTGGTCAAGTAAAATAGGTATTGGGGCCAAGTTTAAATATGCCACTTTTATTTGACCCAAAAATTTGGTAGAGTGATGCCTCATTATGTGGGTATAGAAATGGTTTTGGATTTGGAATTGATTTGTTTGATTTGGTTTAAAGTCTGAATAAGGATTCAACACAATAATCCAACAACAACACATAAATGTTACAAGGCACTTTAATAACTGAGATAGGTTTGTATCACATCCTTTGAACCTTTTGAAACACTTACCTTGAGAAAGGATTATAAATTTCAAAGTTCATTAAATAAATTATTGCAATTCTTGGTAGGGTTTTTAGGGGGGGCCTTCCCTCTCAAGGATCTACGATAAAGGTGAACTATGTGGGATATTACCTTTGCACCCCTACACAATGTATGATCCATGGAAAAAGAGGCATCTAATTTTTTTTACAGTGGGCTATTGTAATCACCTAAAATTAGTAATTGGATGCTAAAAGTGTCGCTTGTGTTAACCTATCCCTAGGATAGCCATAGACCTATCTTTGATAATTAGACTTACATTTTCATCAATCAACAAAACATCTTCACCTACACTTAGGTTAGACATAGTCCTAGAACTATCACCTCAAACCCCAATCAAACTTTCTCGATAATTTTCCAAGTGGACATTAGCACCACATTTGAGACACTACAACCACATGTCACTAGTGTCCCGAATTGGGCACTACTGTCCTTAGCCCAAACTCTTCCCAACATATATTTTTTCAAATATGTGCCCCTCCTAAGGTCAGCCTAAGCTCATTTTATTATCTACACAAGTAATAAAACCCTATAAATACAGATCTAATCCACCTCTATTCACTAAATAGAAAATAGATGCAAAAGCTATTCAAACTAAAAATAAAGTCGTGCAAATTTAAGGTATTTAATCCTTATTCTAACCTACTTTCTGCATACTACCATATATAATAGACCTAAGTATATTTTTAAATAATTTCAAAGATCAAACACATTTAAGGCATCCAAAGCCACTCTCATTCTAACATTCACTTGCACATACATCAAGCACTAGGTGGGAGAACTACATCAAACTTGATCCCTTCTCAAAGTATTGGTATGTAGGAAAATCTATACATAGTGGGGTGTTAAGGATGTCTAGTCCATCCTAATAACACACACAAAATCATTGATTATGTCATACTTTCAAGGAGATTAGGGTTTACACATAAAATCAAGTTTTTCAAGTATAATACACAGCTATAGATTTCAATCATGTAGGAATAAAACATACAAACATAAGTGTAGGTGATCCCTAAAAATGGGAACAATCCAACAAAGGGAACATTATCACCACACTAAGGACACTATACACAGATGGTGTTACTATCCAAATTAGGCACTATTATCGAGTGAGTACATGAACACTAGAATCTTGTCGTTGACACAAATTATTGTCTAGATCTCAACTTTTAGAACCTTGATCATCCATGACAATTAGTTTTTAGCTAAGTCTCTATTTATACATATTTATTGCTATTATTAGAAAGTCAAAAGAATTAAAAAGTCATAACAAATCAATAACTTAATTATTGCAATTTATTTAATTGATTTAGGCATTTCATCCCTTTAACCAAACATAGTAATTACTTGTGTAAAACCCTAACAGGTTAAATCATTTGGTGACCCTGTCTTATTTCAAATATTACTTCAAACCCTAACTTGCATTCATCTAAATTTTGTGCAATAAATTTAGGTATGAATCCTATTTTTTTTATTTTTTTAGATAACCTAGCTAATTAAAATCAATTTTACATTAGGGTTTCAATTTATTTTGCATCTAGTTTAAATTGCTAAAAAAGAAACCCTAGCTTCAATAATCCTAATCCTAGACACACTTAGGGTTTGTATAATTTTATATTTATACTTAGATTTCAAATTCATATATATTCTATTTCATATCATCATGATCATAATGACAGAAGAAATTAACCACTTCTTGTTACAAATTCTAATACTTTCATTTACATGTTTATTCCCTTTAATTTGAAATGAACTCAAGAACAAACATACACACATGTATAGATGATGATTTATATCAATTGAAATATATGTCATATTTCATAGCATGTTATCTTTATCCATTATGGAATTACATTTACAAGCAAACCCATACACACATAGAGGATTTAACACATGAACTAACCACTATGTTTCAATTTTCAATGTCATATTATATGCACAAGAAAGAATCTCCTTCTCCTCCTCATTCCATGAGGGTGAAAACTACTTTACCTCTAACTAGGTCCATGATATCATTCCTGCATGATATGATGCATCCTATAACACTATTACTAATCCCCCTACTCAACCTATTCACACTTCTTCCCTATAGGTGTGTGCCTACATGCTCAAACATAAACAAGTAGGGTTTACACTTGTGAGACTCTACATGATCAAATTATAAGTATGACCAAGATATTTACATGTTTACCAATCATAATCAACTATTTCATGAAAATATTACAACATTAGAAATCAATTTACAAGACTAAGGCCTCTGGGGAACAATAGTGTAAATCATGTTTATACATCTTCAAATACATATCATAATAAATCACCACAAAGTACATTTAAAACTATTGATTTAAAAAGCTTTCAAAGCTCAAATAAGAGTTCAAGTGATATACCAAAAGACATGATTAAAGCTAATTTGATCAACGTACCTCCTCTACACCCAATGTGGAGATCGAGATATTTTTGTACATATCATAGAATGTACGAGCACTATACCAATTCATGTTTAGCATTGAAAAGGAAAATACAACAGATAATGGATACAAGTGACTCACATAGTGACACTTCACCCACACAACATACAATGGCACATCTACCAATTCAAAAGGGTCAAATTTAGAAATAGTACAAAAATGGTTATCAAAGCATAACTCATAAAAACAAAAGGTTCCAAAAGCACAATCATAACAAGAAATAGTACAACAAGCACATATAAATCAAGTAAAGATACCTTTACAAAAGGAGGCTCAACATTCAATATAGTATAATTTTGGTCACAAATATCTACAATAGTTTGAATATTAGTGTCAAGGTTTGGGCAAACAGGCCTAAGGTATCACTTTTCCTATTTTGGTAATTGATAATGTTGGTCAACAAGGTTTGGGATTCATTGAAATCCTAAGGCACATCAGTCACAAACACAGTTTATCAAATAAAAACATCCAGATACAAAGGAAATATTACCAAAAGAGCAAGAGCTTTAGTTTCAAAGTCAAAATCATGCTAAACCAACCAACAAACATTTTGAAAAAAGGTTTTCTAGCAAAAGAACCTCCATAACACAATATGTCTATGACAAGCACACTTCAAAACATAAAATCACAATCAATATTGTTAAACACAAGATATACTGATTCACAGTATATCATATATATTTTACTTAATCAAATTCCTTTACTTTAACCATTAGTCACACATTCAAGATATGTAATAAAAGTAAAAGTAATAACATGCACCACATAAGAGAGGTAGAGAGAGACCAGATTTTATGTGGAAACCCAAAATGGGAAAAACCATGGAGAACAATCTCAAGTATATAAATGAGTACCAACTCAAGTTTACAATGTTCTCAAGCACCAACTTATAGGAGTACCAACCCCTTTATTGAGCACCAACACAACAATGATTCATAAACACCAACCCACAAGAGAACCAAATCCTCTTGTGTATAAAACAAAACTATCTCTCAATGTTTTTTTCTCAACAAATGATAGCATACTACTATATATCTTTCTTTTCTCTCCTGTAATCTTCTAAGCTAGATATAACAATTACAAACCATGTTCTTCCTTGCTTATTACAAATGGCTTCCCAAACCTCCTTTTATAGCTTTCCAAATGACCTTTGGCATTCACCCTTTGTGACCCTTCAATCCACATGGAAAATGGTGCCAAACTTGCATGACCCTTCAAATTCTTTCATATAAAAAGTCACATGGTGACCCTTCATGGGAAAATACGTCCTTTCCCTTTTTTGTCTTTATCTGGTGACTATTTGAATTCCTCAAGGTGACCCTTCATGGGAAAATGCATCATTTCCCTCTTTTGTCTTTAGTGGTGACTCTTTGACTTCCTTATGGGCCCTCTTTTGTCTTTATGCAACCAAAAAAATATTCGTTAATATTTAATTAATATTAACATACTTTATCCAAGATATGAACATTAAAAACACCTTTAGACATTAAATGCTATATTGCTAGACTTTTGACATCAATGATAATATTTCTAACAATCTCCCCCTTTGTTATTGGTGACATCCACAAAATGAAACTACAACATTTTAAAAACATGTACTACACATGCCAGCTTGAAACTGAGACCTACACAAACTGCAAACTGAACCAACTAAAAACATACAGTAACTCCTTACTATAGCATCATTTTTTTTGAATTGATTCCTGTATTTCTCCCCCTTTGACATCAATGGCAAAGAGTCTATTTTGGAGCTAACACTTAGATCCCCCTCAACTGATATAAAAATTAATTTGTCAACTCACCTTCATGACTTTCTTATCATGCAACACAACCAAGACCCAACAACATCCACCACGCTTCAATTTTTTTTTAAGTGTCTCCTTGAAGCCTAGAAGAGACACGCCACACAAAGGTTCCTATAACAAAATGAACTCAAGAGATACCCACATGTCCTCTGTTACTTCATTGATCTTCTTGCATCTATGAGACTTATTTCTTTCTTTTAGAATCCATTTAGGCATGTCTAACTTCTTTGAATCACTAACCTAAACATCCATGATGTTGTTCATCTTCTAAACTCTTACAACTATATAATATTGACAAGTCTCATGCTCAAATGTAACAAGATATTCTCTTTGATCTACAGGTTGTTTAGGACTAATATTCGTTGTCTTTCCTGATAACAAGAGTTTCACATAGTCTTTCCTATATGATTCTTTCTCCACTATAGCAAGTAATCTATTCTCACTCTTAGACTCAACCTGATCAACCTTTACTGTCTTAGGTCTCCAAACCTGAGTTCGGCCCTTCTCATACCTTCTATGGGCTTCGTATCCTTTGACATACCTTGAGGATCTCTTTACTCCATTTGGACATAATTTATCAATATGACCAATCTTATGACAACAAAAGCAAATAATATTTCTCATACCTTTTGCTTGAAGATGACAAAAATTTCTCTTTGACTTATTGCTTCTCCTCAAACAGTCTCTTGCCCTATGACCAACATGATGACAAATAAAACAATGGCCATGAAAAGAATTAGAAGACTTGAAGGCATTGGGCTACCTGATTGGCTTCTTCAATTTTCCTTTAAAACTTGCATCCTTCTCACCTTGAATTGATATTTCATGATCTTTCTCAACCTTGATTATGATCCTCTCATTCTTATCCTTCAAATAACCTAACTCAACCTTCAACTGATTATACTCTTCTTCTCTTGATTTCAAACTTGAATAGAGCAACCTCTAGCTGATTCTTAAGATCCTGAATAAACATCTTATCTTCTTTTGCTTCTATAGCCAACTTAGAATCTAAGATACACACTTGTTCCTTAAGAGCCTTGACAACAAATTTCTACTATTGATTCTCCTTCTTTAGCTACTTGGCCATCCGTTGCTTTCCTTGATCTACCTTCAAGATGTTAAACTCTTTTCGAAGGAACCTACTCTGATACCAATTGTTAAGCATGAGATATACTAATTCATAGTATATCATATATCTTTTACTTAATAAAATTCCTTTACTTTAACCACTTAGTCACACATTCAAGATATTCAATAAAATTGAAAGCAATAACATGCACCACATAAGAGAGAGAGAAAGACACCAAATTTTAAATGGAAACCCAATGTGAGAAAAACTATGGAGAAAAATCTCAAGTGTATATATGAGCACCAAATCAAGTTTACAATGTTCGCAAGCACTAACTTGTGGGAGCACCAACCCCTTTGCTGAGCACTAACACAACAATGATTCATGAGCAATAACCCATAGGAGCACCAACCCCTCTTGTGTATAAAACACAACTATCTCTCAATGTTGCTTTCTCAACAAATGATGGCACACTACTATATCTCTTTCTTTTCTCTCCTCTACTCTTTTAAGCTAGATATAACAATTAAAAACCATGATCTTCCTTGCTTATTACAAATGGCTTCCCAAACCTCTTTTTATAGCTTTCTAAATGACCTTTGGCATTCACCCTTTGTGACCCTTCAATCCACATGGAAAATGGCACCAAACTTACATGACCCTTCAAATTCTTTCATATGAAAAGTCACATGGTGACCCTTCATGGGAAAATGCATCCTTTCCATCTTTTGTCTTTATTTGGTGACTCTTCGAATTCCTCAAGGTGACCCTTCATGGGAAAATATGTCCTTTCCCTCTTTTGTCTTTAATGGTGACTTTTTGACTTCCTCATGGGCCCTCTTTTGTCTTTATCTAACCAAAAATATATTTGGTAATGTTTAATTAATATTAAAACACTTTAGCCAAGATATGAACATCAAAAACACCTTTAGACATTAAATGCTATATTGTTAGACTTTTGACATCAATGACAGTATTTCCAACAAATATTCCAAAGAACAATTAAAAAAGGTGAACTCCATAGTATCAGGTAGTTCCCTCAATCACACCAAGTTATTATGATTTTGATATGAAATAATATTATGATTAGGATGAGTAACAATGCTCAGATTCATACTACAATAACATTCAACTACATCATATCAATCACACTTCACGAGAGATTATCATTCCTATATTCGACATAGGCTATGGTGATAGTGAGACTCATTTGTTAGTATGGTTCCTACCCTTGTACATACTTTCTTATCTCTCTCACTCCTTGTACATAGATTACTTTCATTTGCTTGTACATAGGTTATACTCAGAAAATTAAAAAACAATATAACATGTCAAAATACAAAAACCATTCAAATTTTTAAAAAACACAAAATATTATAGATTGTATGCATTATAATGTTTACATCTTTACTACTTGCTAGATATTGTATATTACTAGCTATCCTAGTATAGTTGGTTTTATCATACACATATGCTTCACTTATTCTTGTCAAGTCCTTGCACATTCTAGATAAGACTCTGGTCCAATATACTGATTTAGACCAACTATTATCTACCTATTGGGGGCATTGACACTGATTCAAGTTTATACATTTGATACATCTACCCACTTTGGGGCATTTCATACACAGTTATTATAACCAAGTTTTATCTTTCCATATTATACATTTTTATTACACATTAATTTATATTGATATTGATAATTACTTAGATTTTTTTGATGATCACTAGTTAGCCTCAGTATATATGTACCTCAACATCTACATAGATGAGACTCATTTGTTAGTATGGTTCTTACCCCTATACATACTTCCTTATCTCTCTCACTCCTTGTACATAGATTAATTTCGTTTGCTTGTACATAGATTATACTCAGAAAATTAAAAAAAAAACAATATAACATGTCAAAATATAAAAAACAATCAAATTTTCAAAAACAATTTTTTTTACAGATTGTATGCATTGTTATGTTTACATTTATACTACTTGCTAGATATTGTATATTACTAGTTATCCTAGTATAGTTGGTTTTATCATACACATATGCTTTACTTGATCTTGTCGAGTCCTTAAAAATTCTAGATAGGACTATGGTCCAATATACTGATCCAGAGTGGCTATTATCTACCCATTGGGGGCATTGACACCAATTTAGGTATATACATTTGATACATCTACCCAATTTGGGGCATTTCATACATGATTATTATAAACAGGTCTTATCTTTCCATATTATACATTCTGATTACACATTAATTTATATCGATATTGATAATTACTTAGATTTTTTTGAATATCACTAATTATCCTCAATATATATTTACCTCGGCATCTACATAGATTTGTATTACACATGTATACATGCTTTCATTTCTAGTTCCTAGATTAGACTTGTTTGTGTTCCCTATGCTTCTTCCATCTTCGAGGGAATTTAAACATTCCATTTTTCCTTGGCTTCTACACCACATCTCTATTTATATGCCTTGGATATGTGCCCATATCCCTTGTGTGTGCTCTTTCATGCTTCTATATGTAGACATTTGAACATGTACTTCTCTATAGCTCTATGCCAAATTTCTTGTTGTTTGCATATGTGGACATTTGAACATGTCCTTGTATGTCTTCATTCTCATATTTAATGACATATGCCCATATCCCTTATATTGTGTCCCCTTGGCCTACTTTTCACGTGCTTGATGTGTTTATATGCTTCTTCACCATGACACTTGTATTTGTTTGCTACACACACACACTAGTTTTCAATGCCATGAGGGACTTCATGCATATACCCTTCCTCCTTGGGAGATTTTATGGACATCATGCCCCATCCCCCTATGTAGTTATTTAGATTTTATTGTTGTTATACATTACTGACATCTATCTTGGCACCCTTGTGCAATGCTAGATTATAACATACATCTTACATTTTTTACTTATGTGTAGATACATATACCTTCTGAAGTTATGTTTTAAATTATATTTGAATATCATGCACATGCTTCAATTAACACATTTTATCGAGCTACTTATTTAGAGGGTGGTTCTTACACAAATTTCATAGCTATTCTCAAAAGAGGGGGCATTTATAAGAATTGTCAAATAGATTAGGCTCCTAATTTACTATTCATAGAAACACTTCAACACACAAGCTCAATTTTGGATATCAGACTCAAGGTAGACACAAAATAGAATAGAGACTCAATAGTTAGTTTAGATCACACATACATCAAACTAGGCAATCATTAGCACTCATATTGGGATACTAGTACCATAGGGTGCTACTATCCACTACAGGGTGTTACTATCCAATAACCCTAGCTTCAAGATAGTCCAAATCATTTAGACCACCACACCAAATATAATACATATTTACATAGATACAATCATAGGTTGGTAATTATGTTCAAATTTAACTTAGATTCATTCATTTCATTTTAGATTCATACCAGTTACTCAGATTTGGGGGTATCATGCATTATATGATCATTCATACATTCAATTCAGCTACATAAATTCAACTATTACATACTTAGATACCAGATTGGGGGCACGCGTATGGCACATAGTTTTCATATACTCAGATTTAGATAGGTTAATCATATGGAATGTCAAACTCTATGTCATTCTCTACACTATACACTTGCTATCACATTCCAGGTTATCACCAAATTCATGCCTTATTACATCTATAGTGGTTGACATTTATGAGTGACATAGAGCTGCCTAATATACCTAAGTGGTTGTGAAGATAGATACACAGTTATATTACTTAGTTAAATATTATCAACACTTTGTGCAGTATAGTTACAGATGCATCTTCTTTACATAGGGGCCAATGATGGAGTCATGGCCTACTCAATTATTGAGCCACCTATATGATAGGGTCTGACATACTTACAATCTTATCCAAGTTATTCACAGAGATCAAGATCCACCAAGCAACAGTGGCCAATGATGGAGTCAAAATTGGATTGATTTCTTGAGCCACCCATATGAGGATTGAGCAAGGCATCAACTCAGTTCAAGATATTCATTTATATGATCACTATGAACATTTCACACACACAGGTTATCACTAGGATCATGCAGTGGTTCACGTACCCAATGAGGTGTATTCATTCCTTTCTTCTCTCTTTACTCAAATTTACTTAATTATTTCATTTCATCATAGTCTTTTACTTATGGTCATCTCTTAAGTGATGATTAGTTTTTTTCATGTTTCTATTATGCCCTTAACCATTGGTGTGTCTAGGGATATGTGTGGTTGACATGTGGCTTCCATACCTCTTTTATTTACTTGTTACATTTTTCTATGTTCTTAGATATGTCAGCCTATAGAATAACCTTAGATAAGTAGACTATATATAGGAGGTAGTGGTTAGTCTTTAATCATCATGTGAAGTATTATGCTATTAGTGCATTATTGTGGAGGTTTCCCCCTCAAAGTGGCTTTGCTTTATTATCCAATATTTTGTTCTACTATCAATTATCGATGTGTAATCTCTCATATTTTCTTATTCTATGTAACATAAAATCATTATGTATGAATATATAAGTAATTTCAATACAAGTGGTATCAGAGCTTTGATTTGGGCAAATTTCCTGTAGCATTTTTTAAAGATGTAGCGAGGCATGGCTTCTAAGAGTAGTGAAAGCAAAAAAACATAACTTGCAATTTGGGAAGAATTAATTTTTTTCCTCAGCTCAGTATTACTCGAAACGCTTTTTTTTATAAAAAAAAGTCTAGAATTTTTTTCCCCCCTTGTAACTTACAATCATTGGATTCATCTCGATGAGATGATCACAATGGTATATTTTATTGGTACACTTTTTTGGTATCAAAAATTTTACTTTAGTGCGCAAAGGTAATCATTGGATTCATCTTGACAAGGTGATTGCAATGGTACCATTTCTTGCTACACTTTTTTTTGTGGTCAAAACCCTCCTATGGTTTATTTATGGTAGGTCCTTCAACTTGAGGAAGAAAAGGGGCACCAAAAAATCCTAAGACTCCTTCTACCGATGACATGGAATTCGGAACTTCAAATCCAATGATTTCTCAACTTCAAGAGGACATAAAAAACTTGGTGAGGTATAATGACTTTGTTGTAGTCCAAGCTGATGTTTCAGGGATGCATAGAGAGATTAATGGAGTTTACAATGAATTGCAGTATATCACTACACAAATGGCTACCCTCACATCTCATTTTTAGCCTTAAAACCCTCCACTTCAACATTCAAATCCTCCTCTCAACAACTCCCATGCTGGTATGAAACTGATGTTGCCAAAAGTGGACATGCGTAAGTTCAATGTTAAGGTTCCTCTCACTTGGATTAACCAAATTGAGAATTTAATTGAGCTGCACCAAACCCCTTATTCTCAAAGGGTGATGGCAACATCCCTATATATGGAACTTGATTAATTCATTTGGTATTGCTGGTTATGTACTCAAAAGAAAAAGAATGGTGCTCCTATAACATGGACTATTTTAACTAAGGAGTTGACAACTCATTATCAAAATATTGTCTCTGAGAACTTTTTCAACTAATTAGCCAAGCTATGATAAACAAGACCTGTGAAGGATTATATTCATCAATTTCAAAATCTCTCTTTACGAATGAAAAATATCACTGAGAGAAATTTGATGGATCTATTTTTGGGTGGCCTCAAAGATAGCATCCAATCTGAGGTTTAAATGTTTAGCCCAACATCTGTATCAGAATCTATCCCTAAGGCACGTATGATAGAAGAAAAAGAGATGGTCAAAAGGAAAAATTTCACTATTGGTCATGATCACAACTTTTTAGCACCATCATTTCAATAGCCCACTAGATTAACATAATGACAAATTGAGGAGAAGTGAGCCAAAGGGTTGTGTTATGGTTGTGACAATAAATGGAGCAAAGACCATCATTGTGCTAAAAAAAAGCTATTTTACATTAAAGGTGTCAATGATGATGAAGATGATGCAAAGGCATAAATTCTTAAGGAGGAATTTGAAGGCTCTTAACCTACTATTTTATGCCATGCCCTGTTAGGTATTTTTACTCCCCAAACTCTTAATGTGATGGGTTTTTTTAAGAAATAGAAGGTCAATGTCTTGATTGATTCTGGGAGCACACACAACTTCATCCATAGTAAGTTGGTTGATCATTTAAACTGTTTCATTTGTCCAGCTCTAGAATTTTAGGTTATGATAATAGATGGTGGTACTATTAGTTGTTCAGAAAAATGTCATAGTATTAAGTTGGCCAAGGGAGACTACTTATTGGATTCTCTTATGTTTGTTATTCTGATGGGTGGAGATGATATTGTTCTAGGAGTCCAGTGGCTCACCACTTTGGGCACTATTGAGATGAATTTTCAAGAATTATTCATGCATTTTCATTATGAAGAAAGGACATTTGAGCTAAGAGGATTAAAGGATAAATCTCCCCAACTTGTTAGCTCCCATCAAATGATAAATATTCTCCATAAGAGTGCTGAGGGATTTGTAGCTCGCTTATTTTCTATAAAAGTACAACCAACTCAACCATCTCCACCTCTTGATTTGCAACAAATAATTTATGCTCATTTCATTATTTTTGAAGAATGCCAAAAGGACATCCACCTAGCCGCATGCATGATCATGTTATTACACTTATTCTTGGTAGTACACCACCCAACATCAGGCCATATAGGTATCCCTATGACCCAAAAAAGTGAAATTGAAAAGATGGTACAAGAGATGTTGGATGTAGGAATCAATCACCATAGCCAAAGTGAATACTCTTCACCAGTTGTCATGGTGAGAAAGAAAGATAACACTTGGAGGATGTGCCTTGACTATAGAGAACTCAACAAGTACACTATCAAAGATAAGTTTCTAATTCCTTTCATTGATGATTTACTAGATGAATTGAATGGTTCTCTTTATTTTACCAAGTTAGATCTATGTTCTGGCTATCATCAAATCAGGATCTGTGATGAAGACATACCCAAAACCACTTTTAGGACTCATGAGAGCCATTATGAGTTTTTGGTTATGCCTTTTGGCCTAAAAAATGCAACATCTACTTTTTAGAGTTTGATGAATACTATTTTAAAGCCATTTTTAAGGAAATTTATTTTGGTATTCTTTGATGATAGCCTCATTTATAGGAAAAATTGGGTAGACCATTTGCAACATGTGAAATAGGCACTCTCCATTTTGGAGCAAAATCAATTGTATGTCAAACCTTCCAAATGTGATTTTGGGGCTGGTGAGATTGAATATTTGGGTCTTTTGGTGTCTTATGAAGGAGTGAAAGTGGATCCTAAAAAAATACAAGCAATGGTGGACTGGCCAATTCCTAAGACACTCAGGCAACTTCGAGGATTTTTGGGGCTTATTGGTTACTATCATAGATTTGTAAAAATTATGGTAGTATTGCGACCCCACTTTGTGAAAGAAAGACTCCTTTCAGTGGATTGATGTAGCTACCCAGGCATTTGAACAATTAAAATTGACTATGTGCACTACTCCAGTATTGGCCACCTCTGATTTTTCTAAGACTTTTATGGTTGAATGTGATGCATCTGGGTATGGTATGGGTGTTATAATCATTCAAGAATATAGACCAATTGCATTTGAAAGTCATCAACTCAAGGGTAAAAATTAGCACAAGCCCATCTATGAGAAGGAAATGATGGTCATTTTGCATGCAGTCAAATAATGGAGACCTTATTTGATAGGTCGTCACTTTTAGGTAAAAACTGATCAAGATAGTCTTAAATATTTTTTAAAACAAAGGTTATCATCTGAAGAACAACATAAATGGGTAACTAAAATGATAGGCTATGATTTTGAAATAGTCTACAAAAAAGGCAAGGATAATGTGGTGGCAGATGCATTATCCACAAAAGATGAATTAATTGAGGCATTGCTATGTGTCATAACCATTTTGTAGGCAGATTGGCTAGAGGAAGCACAATCAGAATGGGATCATGATATTACTACTCATGATTTGATTCAAAATCTTCAGCAAGGTTTAGATGGATTTGAAAAAATCACATGGAAATGTAATGCATTATGGTACAAAAATACATTGAACCTATGTAAGAATTCTCTTCTTAAACAAAAAATCCTTCAAGAACTTCATGCAACTCCAATTGGGGGTCATTTAGGATTTTTGAAAACCTATCACAGGATCAAACAATATTTTTTTGGGGAAGGTCTCAACGGGGATGCCCAAAAATATGTGGCTAAATGTATGATCTATCAACAAAACAAAGGCAAAACCATCAAAACTATAGGTCTTTTATAGCCTCTATCTATCCCTAGCTAGTGTTGGGAAGAGGTATATATGGATTTCATTATAGGCTTACCAAGATTTGATGGTTAAAATGTTATCATGGTTGTTATAAATCATCTCAGTAAGTATGCTCATTTTTATTTATTATCCTAGCTATTTGTTACTAGTAGAGTAGCTTCTACTTTTCTCAATATAGTTCAAAAATTGCATGGGACCCCCAAGATCATTATCAGTGATAGAGATCCCATTTTTACTAGTATTTTTTGGACTGAGTTATTTACATGTTTAGGAACTCAATTGGCACATAGTTCATCCTATCATCCTCAATCTGATGACAAACTGAGGTAGTCAACAAATGTCTAGAAGGATATCTCCATTGTTTTGTTCTTGATAAATAGGATAAATGGGTTCATTGGCTGCCACTTGTTGAATGGTCGTATAATACTTATGTTCATAGTTCTTTCAAAATATATATTTTGGTGGAACTATATGGATACTACCCTCCATCCATCACTTTAAACTTCAAGTTCCATCCTAAGGTTCATGTAGTTGAAGAACATATTCACCATCAAGAGGGGGTCCTTGCAAGTTTACGTGAAAATTTAACTATAATCCAGAATCGCATGAAGCAACAAGTAGATCAATATAGAAGTGAGAGGCATTTTGACATTGGTGATTGGATATTTGTTCGCTTATAACCATATAAATAGATGTCATGGAAGCAAAAAAAAAAGGATAACAACTTGTCCCCTAAGTATTATGGGCCTTATCAGATCTTGTAGAAAATTGGTAGTGTGGCCTACAAGTTAGATTTTTCTTCATCCACTTGCATGCATCTAGTATTTCATGTATCATGCATGAAGAAATTCATTAGATACAGAGTTACCATTAAAACATAATTAATAGAATTGGATGAGGAAGGTAGAGTTATTATTGATCCTGAGGCGATCCTTCAATGGTGCACCAAGCAACTACATTCTAGAGAAATTACAAAATACCTGATCAAATGGAAGAATTTGTCATTTGAAGATGCCACATGGGAGGATGAAGCATTTGTGCAAAAACATCTAGAGTTTCCACAACATTGAGGACAACATTATTTTGAAAGGGGGGGATTTGTTATGCCCTTAACCATTGGTGTGTCTAGGGATATGTGTGGCCGACTTGTGGCTTACATACCTCTTTTATTTACTTGTTACATTTCTCTAAGTTCTTGGATAGGTCAACCTATGGCATAACCTTGGATAAGTAGACTATATATAAGAGGTAGTGGTTAGTCTTTAATCATCATGTGATGTATTATGTTATTAGTGCATTGTTGTGGAGGTTGCCTCCTCGAAGTGGCTTTGCTATATTATCCAGTATTTTGTTTTGTTATTAATTATCATTGTGTAATCTCTCATGTTTTCTTATTTTGTGCAATATAAAATCATTCTGTGAAAATATATAAGTAATTTCATTACAAGACATTGTTTTAGATCATGTTTCAAATATATAGACTCATATTTGCATACTTAGATTCATCTACGCATGATTCACTTCCAATGTAAGTCCAAGTATGCTTCTTTTTCCTTTATACTAGTCATTTTACTTTGCTACATTACTAGCATAAAAGTAGGGGCAAATATAATCACCTAAAAGTGGTAGTTAGATGCTAAGAGTGTCACTTGAGTTAACCTATCCATAGGCTAGTCATAAACATATCCTTGAGCATTAGACTTGCATTTCCAATAATTCAATAGACCACAATCACCTACACTTAGGTCATAAATAGTTTTAGAATTATCACCTCAAGCCGTAATCAAACTTTTTCAGTAGTCTACCAAGTGGTCATTAGCACCACATTTGGGACACTACAACCATATGAAACTAGTGTCCCCAACTAGGCATTAATGTCCTTAGCCCCAACTCTTCCCAATGGATAGTTTTTCAAACATGTGCCCCTTCTAAATACAAGTGTTATCCACCTCTATTCACTAGATGGAAAATAGATGCAAAAGCTATTCAAACCAAAGATAAAGTTGTGTAAAACTAAGGTATTTGATTTCCATTTTGACCTACTTTCTACATACTAACATCTACAATAACCTTAATTATAATTTTCAAGCATTTCAAAGCTCATGCACATTCAAGTCATCAAAGGCCACTCTCATTCTAGCATTCACTTG
Source organism: Torreya grandis (assembly GCA_037957365.1). Lineage (NCBI taxonomy): Eukaryota > Viridiplantae > Streptophyta > Pinopsida > Cupressales > Taxaceae > Torreya > Torreya grandis. The sequence continues at coordinate 2,298,539 of JARHVA010000424.1, read as the reverse complement.
CACATACATTAAGCACTAGGTGGGAGAACTACATTGGAATTGATCCCTCCTTAGAGTATTGGTACTTAGGTGACTCTCTACACATTAGGGTGTTAAGGATGTCTAGTCTATCTTACCAACACATGAAAAATCATTACTTATGCCATAATTGAAAGGAGATTAGAGTTTGTACATCAAATCAAGTTTTCCAGGTACAATACAAAGCTATAGGTTTTGGTCATGTAGGAATATGACATACAAATACAGGTATAGGTGCTCCCCAAAAATAGGAATAGTCCCACAAATAGGACATTAATGTCATACTAAGGAAACTACACATAGATGGTGTTAATATCCAAATTAGGTGCTACTATCTAGTGAGCAGATGAACACCATAATCCTATTGATGACATAGATTACTATCCAGATCTCAACTTTCAGAACCAAAATCATTCATGATAGCCAGTTTTTAGTTAAGTATCTATTTATTTCTATTATTATAAATTAAAAATAAGTCAAAAATCATAACAAATTAGTAGCTTAATTATTACAATTTATTTAACTAATTTAAGCATCTCAATCCTTTAACCAAACATAAGAATTACATGTATAAAACCCTAAAATGTTAAGTCAACTATCTAAATGGTCCTTATATACAACCCATAATAGGTAGTACGTGGACACAAATTGGTCATTGAAGAAGTTCAATCTTGTTTCCAATATTATTCCTTTTGAGGGTAGCACATGTTGACCTTGAATATTGGAAAGAACTCCTCGGGGTTACTTTCCTCACATGACTTTGTGCAAGCACAAAGCTAGGTCTTCATGATGGTAATGCTCCTCAATTTATATATTCCACCAAATAAGTGGGGTTTGATATAATGATGAGTGATGAATCCCAAGTCAATGCACCCCTAAAGACTTGTGGTAAGGTGATGAAATCCACCTCACTAAGTCGAATGAAAAAAATAGGGTAAAATACAAATATAATTTTTTGCACTTTTGAATCACCCAAAAAGGGAAGAGCATACACACAAAATAACCCCACAAGACAATAAAACAAAAAAACTTGTATAAAAATAAATGTCTTAAAAATAAACAATTTTGTTAAATCCAAATTGAAATGTGGATTCATTTTTAATACTCAAATCAAAATGTGAAGTAATATTGGTTTGTTTTACTCAAAATGTCACCTCTTTGGCCAAGGTCCTACGTCAAACCAATTATTAGTTTTTTTTAAATTAGTCTTTGGGAGAGAAACACTTGCAAAATCAAAATATTAAAAATCTCCCAACCACCAAATAGTTGTAAGTTAGGATAGATATGTGAAAAATAAACATGCAAATTAGAAAACAACCAAATGAGATAAAATAAAATAAATAAATAAAAATATATAGTTAGTTAAATGACTATATCTCACAAAATATGAATTAAAATGTTAATAAATGTGGATATAATTTAGATAATTCAAATACACATCCACTTTAAAAAATTTAGATTAAAATCATTTGTATATTAGAAGATATAACATGTTTAAAAGTCATTTTCCTTTAAAAATAGACAGTGATTGATTTAAGCATATATCTTAAAATAATAGTTAGATTGATACTAAATTTTGAGAGAATTATTTTAACACCAATACAAATGTACATACCAAATTTAAGATTAAAATAGTTAACCAATTAACAACTATAGTTTTTTTACCATCCATTTTTGTTTTTCTTTCCATATTTGTTTTTGCTTAGAAGAAAAAAAGAGAAATATTGGAAGAAGAAGAAGGCGTGGGGTGCACAATAGAATCCCATCAGGTTTACCATTATGTAGATTAGAAATCCAAGAGATATTAGTCAATTTTTATTAAATAAATTTAAAATAAATATAAGACAGAACTTCTCAAGCCTAATCCCTACGTTGAGTTATGTGATAATCAAACATGTAATGCAATCGAAAATATAAACCAATAATCTTACCTCCTTTAAATATATGTTTGAGAATCGGTTTGAAGAGGTTGAAATTAAATTTTATAACTAGAGGTATTTGGAAAGGTTGACTCCACATTTGGGAAACATTTCTCCTTGTCTATACTTGATTTGGATTTGGCTTGGCATGAGAGAGATGAAACTTATTGTAGAATTTATCAGTGTTTATTTGCATGGAAAAGCTTGTCTGAATTGGAGGAAGAACCTCTAATTTATATAATTTTAAAATGAATATGAACCATCTATCTTGAATTAAGATTAGAGGGTTGAGAATAAATGGTAAATTTTAATTCATAATTAAATTTTTGAATTAAAAATTAGAGTGGAAGACATTCGGAACCTACAAATAGATATAAAAATCATTTGGGAGGAAGATATAATATAAAATTAGTAATTAGGATTGAGTGGAATATGAGGTGGATTATCAAATTATAAAGATGAGGAAGATAATATTTTAAAATTCTAATGATGGGGGACAAGGGGACCCTAGGGCATCTTAGAAAGCTTAAAAGGAGAATGGAGTGGAAGATGACATCATGAGGTGAGGATAATTTGATTTTTGGATTTATAAAAGTTGTAAATATTCAAAATCAATGGAGTTTATGATTAAGGAATGATTAGTCAATTAATTTAGATTAATTAACTTAATAAATATGTGAATAGTAAATCATGAATAGTGATGATGAATAGTAATGATGACTAGTGATTAAGAATAGTAATGATGAATAGTGATGAAGAATAGTGGTGATGAATTAGGATAAAGGAAAAATAGATATGATTAGGAATTAGTGCAAAAAAGTTTAAAATCAACACAAAGTGTTCGATTTTAAGTGTTTGCACTATGTACTTGTACCCTATTATACACCTATCCCTATGCATCTTCACTCTCCTTTTCAAATGGAAACCTAGTCAGAGAAACCTTTATCTCAGTTTTTGCATACAATAAATAATATGCACTCATTTATCATAATTATTTCACACCTAAAGCATAAATTAACATGGTTTGATGTTATTCAAGCCTTTACCCAATAGTCTAGGTTCCTTGGGGCATCACATTATTCTACATGAACACCTTACATGTTTTATATACTTACAATATTGTTTTTCATGTTGAGTTATAAACAAAAATGCAATTTTTTTTTTAATCTTTTTATCTATTTTTAACATATGCCTTATTAAACATGACACTTGATAAATAGAAACATAGTTACATATACACTACTTATTTTTGATTCAATAATTGTATGCTATTGTAACATATTCATTTAAGTTTCATAACATGCCTTTACATCTTGTTTGATCATTGTATGTGGCCCTTGGCCTTGTTAATGTTCAACATACACCTTACTTATATGGCACAATCATGCCTTGTGTGTGTGGCCTTCATGGCTTTCTATTCATTATGCGACATATTCATGTTCCTTATATTTAGAGCTTGGGATCAATGTATGTCATTTATCATTCTATTTATAATCTTTGCAACATATTACATGTCCTTTGTATGTGGCTTTCTAGGCTTCTTTTACATGGAAATTGTGTGACTTTGCTTACATACTTTCTACTAGGATACTATGGTACCATGATGCATATCATGCAATACTATGTATGTACTTATCTATCTATGGTTCCATGATTTACATCATACAAAATATTATCTACATGTTTTCATGGTTCAAATTTTCAAATATATGCTTACAAATACATATTCAAATGCTTGCAAGTTCTTTATCATATATTCATTTGGCAACTATGGTGGAATGAGGGAGGTGAACCTCCTTTAGAATTAACATATTCGGCCTTGATTATGTTTACTTGAGATTGCAGGATAGATTGAAGAAGAAGTTGGTGGTTCCAGGTTTCATATTTATCACAATACTATATTTTTCTCTTTGTTAGTGATAACTTGTGATTTTGGTTGAGATTGGACCGTACTATTATTTGTTAAGACTATGTTTTGGTGGTTTGATATAGTACATTATATGAAATAAATAAAATACTTAAAAGTTTTTTAGTCTATTTAGGATTCTGAGGGCATTTTATCAAAATTGATTTATATGCATTTGGTCCAAATAGTCCACAAACCCTGTAGTATTATCTTATAGTATTTTTGTTCCCTATGTGCAAATTCTATCGTGTCGATGAGATTCATTCTAATACTATAATGCTTTGTCATTATCTTTGGCTTTTTTTTTTTTAATATTTGTAGATCATTATAATATTTGTATCCAGCTCGGTTACATTAAATAAAAATCCACATTGCCTTATGCTCTTATGGATGTCCTTACCCTGTTCTAAAGTTATTTTTTTGGTGCATGTTGAGAAGGCACTAAAAAATGTGGCAAAGTTTTACCTTACACCTATTGATTTGCATAACTTCCAAAGGCATTTTTCAACAAATTCATTTTGTGTGTATTCTGTAATCATTATAGTCCATAAGACTGTTATCAAATTTGAGGCATTTTGTACTATTGAGGTGATTTTATCAACAAATATACGCCTTCCACTATCCATCCTATCTTAACCAAATTAATATACGACCTCCACCTTGAAACCCATTGTGGCAAGCCAACATGAAATATATATTCCACTTGTTAAAGAGTGTAACATCCCATGAATTCCTGCTTTGATGCATGTTTGTAACCTATCTTTGAAATACCATTTTAGAATATGCTAGGAGAGCATTAACAAAATCCAAAGAGTTTGGATTTACACCTATGGGTTATATTTGAATTAAAAGTCTCAAAATATTCTCATACTTGTATAGTCACTATAGTCCCCCATGTTACATTTCCTTACAAGACTTCATGCCAAAGCTTCGAGGCTACCTGTTGTGACTAACATAAAATGAATATGTCTATAATCGCCTAGTGTAATTTTAAGTTTTTGAATTTTTAATGCAAGGTGCCTAAATCTCTATACCCTATACACAGTGTTAAAGCCTGGGATGGATGCTTGTTGATTGTATTTGGCAAAGGCAACATCATCCATGTGTCATGAATCATTACATTGGACTGCCTTTTAGTATTTGGACCAATTTATTTATTCAATCTAATTTGATGCAATTAGTTGGATAGGGAATGCTTTTTATTATCACTTGTAAAAAAAATTTTCGATTACTTCGCATTCGTAATAAATAGCTTTTTGTGTCATCTAATTATGTTAAGTTAGATTGTTATGTGTCATTTGTAATTCATAGTATTTTGTGCAAGTTTATATTGCATAGTCATTAGTTCTTTAGGGTTTATAATTATTTAACTGATATTTTATATTGTAATCTTTAGTTTAGGTGTTTATTTAGATTAATATGTATTTGTGATTAAGTGTTTCAAGTTTTGATTCATTTTTTTAGTCAATAGTATGTGGTGTGAACTCAAGTTTGAATCTTAGTAATACTCTATATTCGTTGTTATTTTTGTACAAGGTCAAAAGTTATATTTAGAATGTCATTCAAATAGCCATTAGATGGTTAATATTACGTATTTATTTGAATATTACCTTTTAACCATTTATTTTAAAAAGTGATAGTTAATTTGATGATTTAGTCATATTAACTTAGATTTTTTATTAGTTATCGCGTAGTATCGAAATAACCATTATATAGAAAAGGTAGAATTTTCAACATCTGGGTATTCATATATGTCAAAAGAATCAAACTTGTTCAAACTAATAACACTTTTGCCTTACATGTTGCCTTGTGTGCTTCACAAAATGATTGGTCGAAGGTTAAAATTGATCAAAATACTAATCATTTATTTTATAGGCTGACCAGCTTCAGAATCAAATAAAAACATCATTTTTAATCATTCATCTTATTTTGCTTATACATTGAATTGATGTGTGCATATAGGTCTCATCAGTTCAAGGAAAAATATTGAAACTACTGATGTCATTTATGTAGGACCAATTTTCAAAGTTGTCAATTTAACTACAAGACAAATGATTGATGACCACATATCTTCAAACTACCAATCATTTTCTTGCAGACCACCTATCAAAGATAATTTGACATATTGACAATCATTTTAATCACTTTGTTTAAGCCATATTTTCTAAATTGCTTGTCTATTCTTGTATATCTTTGATATTTTATACATCTCACATCTAATTAATTGGTTAATTAATCTCTTTTTGCTTACTTATTTATCACCCAAGGGCCACAGTGGTGTATGCTCTCCTCCTTGCATCCTTGCAGTGACTTTTGGAAGATAAAAAACCACCAATAAACCCTCCCCATTTTTATTTTTAGGGGTTGGTGACTTAGATTTCATCACCATGCATTATACCATACTATGTGTTCTAATAGAGAATAAAAATTAGGATAGATGTCGTTAGGTGCTAAAGTGGAATTCCCCATAAAGGGTTCCATGGCATGAAGGGCATTTTGGATCTAATACACAAAGTAGTTAGACAACATCCTAAATGGATTTGGGCCCCATCGTATCTAGTGTATATCGAGGACTCCCCTAGTGAGCTTGTGTGAACCTATCATAGGACCTATTAACCATAACAAGCACTTTGCTATCAGAGTCAGGATCAACTCCCAAGTGATCATTAAGTATAGATAGGGTTGAGAGGGTTTGATAGATTTCATAATGGGTCACTACCCTATAGCCTTATCTATGAATCCACTAGATGGTGCAAACATCAGGTTACACACCCATTTAGTTGACTAAATTAGGGATTGTGGCTAAGTGTGTTGTTTGCATTTTATGCTTAAACCTGTGATTGTTTGTGAACCAAATCAACCAATCCCATTTTTGTCACAAAACTCCTAGACACCCCTAAGATAAATCCCAATCTATAATCACATAAAATATCCATTCCATATTTAATATTCACCTCTTTGGATATAACATTAGTGTTGAAACCAAACCTTAGTGGTCACCCATCACTTTTATATTCACCATTACCCTTTGACTAAACATTATCAACATATAAAACCTTGTCAAGTTTTTAGTCTAGCACCCATCACTTCATTGTCACTACCTCGTCATACCTAACACCCATATAATCACCACTTTTCTAGTGTGAAGAGTATTTTAAGCACTTCATCTCCTTATCTCTTTGCTAGATTAAACCCTTATAAGGTTTTGGATTTTGGTAATATTTGGTTATTCTAGTCCCCACATCATCCAAGACCAACACATATCCAAACCATTCCACTTAACCATTCTTTGTTTGGGTTTTCAAATGAAATTAGTATCCAAATTCATCATCCCACATAAAAAACACAACTAATCACTCTTCTTGCATCACCCCCATCATCCACCATGCCTCTTAGAACCCATGCCCAAGTCTTAAGAATGGGACAAGGATCTAATCAATAAAATGACACCCTTGGGACTCTAAGTGAACAAAATCAGGGTAAGGATGACATGAATAATAACATGCATACCTTTGGAGAGGAAGATCGATTCACAAATGACTTCTTCTATGGCAACAAGGTTAGGGCCCAATTTAACCAATTTATCAATAAAAATTGTGACCAAATTCTAGCCTAAGTCATTAGAAAGGGGGGCTCATTACCCCCTAATTTTTGTCTGAACCTCTTGAAACATTTAATCCACCCACTTACTAAGCCCAAAAATCCACATCATCAAACTAATGCTGACCAAGAGCACGAAGAAGACAATCTTGTGAGTCATGAACAAGAACTTAAAGAACAAGAACACTAAGAGCCTCTCAAAAATAATTGCATCAAGGTTAATAGGAGACAGATCGCCTTAGACCAACTCACACAATAAATCAATTCCTTATCTTCCTAATTTTTCACACAAAATTAAAGACCATCTTCTCCAAGACAAAATGTCTATAACTCTAATAGACCACACACAAGTTATTCCCAAACTTCTCATCCCCTGGTAGATCCATCATTTGCACAAAAGTGGAAAATGAAGAAAGAAACTCTAAAATAAATTGGCCCTCGCACACAAGCAATAAAATATAAATAATAATATTTTTTCTCCTCTCCATTAGATATGAGCATTTTACAAATCCCTTTCCCACCTCATTTTGAGATCCCAAACTTTGAAAAATATAGAGGGAAAAGAGATCCTCATGATCATGTTAAAGAGTTTTATGTGGCATGCCATGAGGTTGCATAAGATGACATTTTCCACCTAAGAATTCTCCCAAAGAGTCTCACAGGACTAGCATTAAAATGGTTTATGCATTTGCCAAAGGGATATGTATCTAGTTTCAGGAATTTGATTGAATAATTTGTGGGACATTTCTCTTTCAATATAAAACATGATGTTTCCATCATAGACCTATACAATACTAATCAAAATAATGAGGAAAGTTTGGCCTCCTTCTTATAATGTGAGAGAAGCTTAGCCAAATGATTTTGATGTATAGTTCTGGAAAAAAAATTGGCCAAAATATTCATCGACAAACTCAGTGCAGAATTAAAATATCAATTAAAGCTATAATGTGCCAAATCCTTTGATTATATTTTTGAAAAGGGGATATAAATTGAGAAAGCACTCATTAAAAAGGATTTAATCAAATTATACACCAAAAATGAACAAAATCATAATCAAGACAACTCCTTTTTGGGTAAATAAAAAATCTTCAATAAAAATAAAAATGTTGTGGGAGATAGAGTTACAGATTCAAAATAACATGTTCAAGCAATGAAGAAAGCTTCCCCAACTAAAAAGAAACAAAAAGTCTTCACTATAAGGGTACCATGGGGAAAACCATAACCTTGAATGGGAAAGAGGCCCCAAACTAGTCTTGGTGTACGTGTGGAAACAATCTTACAATAATTAATTACTACTAATATTATTACTCTCCCTAAAATCCAACCATTAGATGAGAGTAAGCCATGACTAGATTTGTATTATGATGATGAATTCTATTTATATCACCGAGTTAAGGGACATGATACCGAGAGGTACATGTAGTTAAAATACTATATTCAAGATCTTATTGAAAAGGCATACATTGAAGTTGAAGGGAGAGCACTCCTAATCAATATAAAAACTAGTAGCTTGGTATTTATCAGGATCCTTTACCCAAACATGGTCAGAGGCAAGGAAAATCACCTAGAGACTAGGGTCAAGAGTCCACCTCCAATCGTATAAACTATCACACCATCCCATACCATTACATCAATACCATTATGATCCATGGCCCCTAAGAGCCCATTTCACCACCATCTACCATACTGAAGACCAATTGAGCCATAGCTAACTGCATAGTTACTACACAACATAGAAAAATTGTAGTTCCTGGAGCACCACCAAAGGACACATCTACATCAACATCTCAAAGGATTAATATCTCCAAGAAAATCATTGTATCTTTCAAAAATCTTATGATATAATCCATCAACTCAAGAAGACCCCTACCCAAATATCACTCATAGATCTTCTCAAAGCATCATTTATGCATTGAGAGATCCTCAATAAGGTCTTAAATGATCTAAAAGTCTCCTAAGATATTGACACTAGTCAGTTTCAAGCATTAGTGGGTCACCTATCTCTTTCACAGTAAATAACATTCAGTGCCTAGGACACGCCTCCCATTGCCCCACATCATAATTACCCATTGTTGATATAAATTACCATATCCAACCACCACATCCCTTAGGTACTCATAGACAAAGGGTTTGTATTGAATTTTTGCAATCTAGATTTCCTAAAAAAATTTGGGTATTCTAAAGCATCATTGAGATTACTCTAATCATGATTAAAGTAAAGCATATAATGATAATGAATGGCCATCTGCAAGCACCATTTATCTTTCCATTGCTATGGGACCCATTGTATATCAGACCTTAATTCATGTTGTGGATGTTGATTTGCCATACAACCTCCTTCTGGGTCATCTATTGATCCATAAAATACAAGTAGTTCCTTTCACTCTCCACCAATGTTTGAAATTCCCTCACTCTAGTATGGAAATCACAATCTTTGGGGAAATTAAGATTTTTTGTAGCTTCCAAATGGGTCAATCTTAACCCACATGTTATTGTCCTAGCACCCATAGCTCTACTCTAAACCCAATAGCTACCAAATATGTCCACCCCGATGATCTAGTGTCTACTTCTAATCCATTACCATATGTCACCGGCCTTAAGATCACATCCCCAGGCTATGAGGAATATGAATATAAAGCCTTTTGTGTAGGAGATTTACCTCTCTCCCCATGTAGTTATAGATCCCCAACTATGAGGAAGGACAATCCTATCAACTACTAGTTTGGACCAATGGCCTTTTCTAGTGCAAAAATATTATCATAAGAATACATTGATGAGCCTGACGAGTCATGGCTTATTCTAGAAAATGAGGCCCTTACATTTCACAAAAAAAATTACCCCCAAATTCAAATTTTTTTATAGAAAATACATTGTCAGGGAAAAGGACAAGGGAGACATGAACAAGGCATGATTGAGACTATAGTGGTTCAATAACATCCACAATATCTTTGTCCAAGGTATAAACTTCTTGACGCTGACATAAACAATATTACTGTGGATACTAATTCAATCCTTGAGGAGTCTTTTTCTGATGAAGAAGTCAAGGTGGGATCCATCTATAATATTTATGAAGATCTTGCTGACACTAACCTTTTCCAAGATACCACTATCTCCATAATTGATATATCCCTCTATTACTCTTCATTAATATATTGAGATCACCAACATGAGCCATCCTTCGATGGGTTCCAAAGTGATGAGGCCATTCTAGAATATCTAGGAGCATAAGATTTTATGCCTTCTAGGGATCATAATAAGGGCTTCTTTATTAATCTCAATCAGTCTGCTTATTTTAGGGAACAACAAACCTCCCTCAATCACATTGAATAATAAGAATATGGAGAAGATGAGCCCCCTCAAAATTTGGAAGATTTTCCACCTATTTCAAATGAGTCAAAATTCTCTATAGAAATAGACACAAAGCTCTTAGCAGATTTTACTTTAGACATCCAGGATTTACCATCACCTCCAACCTATCTTCAGGATCAGTCACCCTCCATCATTGAGGATGTGATTGAAGTCAACATTGAAACAAAAGAACATCCTAAAATAGTTAAATTAGGGGCAACTCTTACACATAAGAAACACCAAATCATTATTGAGGTACTCAAGGAGTTTGTAGATATCTTTTTGTGGTGATATTCAAACATGTCAGGACTTGATCCCTCATTGGTTGTGCATCATTTAGTTGTTCATCCTAATGTGAAACCAATTAAGCAAAAATTGTGCAAAATGCACCCTAAAGTGGATTTACTAGTCAATTAGGAATTACAAAAATTCTTAGAAGCAGGATTTATCTGACCAATTGATTACTCTGATTGGATATCCAATATTGTTCATATGGCCAAGCCACAAGGTGGGATCTAGATTTGTACTTACTTTCAGGACATTAATGTCAGGAACCTAGAATAATGAACATGCTCCGATGCCTACTTAGTCAGGATCTTGCTCCACCAATTAGAGCATATATGATTACTTCTTGTATTAGCAACTAAACACAAAACTTAACCAGAATCAATAAGTAACTAGAAATATGAAACAACACAAGAATTGAGAGACAATACACAATTGTATTAATAATCACTCAGAAGAATATACAATAAAGAAGATGCCACTTCTTCCACCTCAAAGGTTTGCCACACCTCAAGACCTTCTTCCCCCTCTCTCTTGGCACAACAATCAACTCCAATACAGAATTGATGTTCACCTCTCCAACCAGTCAGTAACACGCTGTCAGTACGTCAAGTACACAACCATACTCTAAGTAGATCTCTTGCTCTCTGCTGCTACCCGCAAATCACTAGACCTTACTCACCATTGTAGATCTCTTATAGAAAGTCATGCACACTTGCTGACGAAGATCATACACATACGAAGAACCCTGCTGATTCTCCAAACTAGTACCCACCTTGGTACTATGGCACTAGGAGGAACACACCATTGCTCTCTTCTCTTAGAAGGAGCTTATTGCTCTCTTACTCTCTAGCTACAAGTTTACAATACAACCCATGAGTCCATATATAGATCTCATGCTTACAATAATTAGACTAACCTAATTACAATAATTAGACTATCATAATTACAATAATTAGACACACAACTCAAGACTAAGACTAGCATTTGACATGCAAACAAACAGTCCAAAAATAGACTCTCCGAGATCAACATGCAAATTGCCTGTTCACGCACAGGCTACCGACGTTGGCTCCTCCATGATCGATGTCGGCCGACTGGTAACCGACGCTAGTTTTTCCTTTACTGCAATGTTTCTGACATTGGCTGATCAGATCGATGTCGGTTTTCCTGCAACTCGCTCTGCAACTCTGCATCCTCCATAACTTCTCTTCTTTGCATCTTGGTGAAGCTGTTAGCTCCACAACCTAACAATCTCCCACTTGGAGATAAACAACTGCACCTGTACCTGTACCTGTACACCATCTAAATTATTCCTTGGCTTGTATTCCTCTTCAAGATCAATCCTGAAGACCAACCACCACACCCTGTGATGCTCTAACCTTTGTGCCTTTGTCATCCAAGTACCCTGCCGCATCCGCATCTACAAACCTATGTAGAAAATAACTTGACCCTGCATAGCATGTCAACCTGCCGCTGATCCCTGTAAGAATCCACTGAATTGCCCTTCAGTACCTCTTCCTTGAATTGGCTCCATACTTTCTGACAACTCCCACTACTTGGGAAAATACAGGTCTACTCTAGACCTCATGTGATTTCGAACCCTGTTCTAAGCTCAGCTTGAACTGTCCAGCACTTGGTGTGCTTTCTGATTTTGCATCCTGCATCATGAACCCTGCCAACACTGTCTTCACATCAGCTTCCATTGAAGATAAAATCTCTATGTCTCTTATGCCAAAGAATTTCGCTGCTCCAAATTCTTCATGACACACCTCTGAACTAACCTTACCCTTAGCTCAGCAAATCCCTGTATGTACAAACCTGCTAGCAAATCACCCACATACAGTAACAGAATAATGTTGCAATCAGTATCCACCTGGTAAGATAAACACAATAGTTACATTGACATTGACTGAAGCCATGCTTAGTCATCCACCTGTCAAACCTGTACCACTGTCCTGCAGCTTCCTCAAGACCATATACCTTGGCCTTTCGTCTCACGTATCCATCCATTCTCTTCTTTAACTTGGGAATCCATTCCGTCTCTCAGTGCTTACTTCCAGCTAACAACTCTACCAACAAACACCTATTTGGTTCTTCTCCAAGGACTCACTCCTCATCCATGCTAAGCTCCCATTATATCTAGATTCTACCTGCATTGCCTCTTCCATCTTCCTGGTTCTTGACCATCAATAAGCAATATAAAGAAGGTGAACAATGAATATGAGGTTCACATACCTTTTTTGACCTTGACATGAGTGTTTGAGACTTGTTGACAGCTTGTTATCTGCCCACTATCCGTACCAGTGACCGATCTCGGCCATCTCCCAGTCTGCTCCCGACCGATATCGGCTCCCTGTACTGACCCTGACTGCCGACGTCATTTCCCTAGCTGACATCGGTGTCCTTTCTACCGACGTCGGTTCCTTCATGACCAACGTCGGTCTTCCTGTTTCTGACGTTGATTACTATCTGACCGACGTCGGTACCTGTGTTCATCTATGAGTGATAACTTTTTACCCGTGAGCTCTCCATGGATCAAAACCCTGTTCAAATCAACACAGCCCTACTCAGAATAATTTAGTTCCCTCACCTGATCTCTATTCGTCATCTCCTCCATGAACACCAAGGCTTTCCAGTTCTTTAGCTTGTCAAAAACATTTGTCTTCCACTTAAGAACCTGCATTCCCCTCCTACATATGTGACCAAGCCCATGAAGCCACATCTCTGCAACATAAGGTGAATCAGTAATATAAGTAGATAGATAAAGGATACCTACTTTCTTACCAACATCTAATTCAAGTGTATCCGCTATGAGAGTTACAGTGCATCTCTCATCACCCAAATTTCTTGAAGAAATTAGACTCATCTCCAAGACTGGTACCTGCATGACTTCCTTCAACCACTGTGTGTCATCCGTCTGCAATTTTAGCTTCACTTCCCCTTCGTCAATCATCTGACAAGGCTCTCCAACCCCTAAATAAATCTCTCCAAAGTCTCCAAAGACATACCCATGAAAAGATGCTCTATTTTGGGCTACATGGAAAGAGGCAAAAGAATCTGTAAACAAAGATTCTACTTTATCCAGAACATCCTGTGCAACATCGCCTGCAACATATGCTTCTACACGCTGATCTTCTACCGACCAACAATCTCTTTTTCCCTGCTCTTTCTTTTCATCAATCAGACCATTCGTACTATTCAGTTTCTCCATTTGTAGCGTACTTTCTTCTGCCATTACTATACTCCCACTCAATCTGAAACCCATGTGAGTGACCTGTAATCAACAAACACTACTAGATCTAAAACCACCTGTTAGTCAACCCAACCAAAAGCTCTGATACCACTTGTCAGGAACCTAGAACAATGAACATGCTCTGATGCCTACTTAGTCAGGATCTTGCTCCACCAATTAGAGCATATATGATTACTTCTTGTATTAGCAACTAAACACGAAACTTAACTAGAATCAATAAGTAACTAGAAAAATGAAACAACACTAGAATTGAGAGACAATACACAATTGTATTAATAATCACTCAGAAGAATATACAATAAAGAAGATGCCACTTCTTCTTCCACCTCAAAGGTTTGCCACACCTCAAGACCTTCTTCCCTCTCTCTCTTGGTCACAACAATCAACTCCAATACAGAATTGATGTTCACCTCTCCAACCAGTCAGTAACACGTTGCCAGTACGTCAAGTACACAACCGTACTCCAAGTAGATCTCCTGCTCTCTGCTGCTACCTGCAAATCACTAGACCTTACTCACCATTGTAGATCTCCTATAGAAAGTCATGCACACTTACTGACCAAGATCATACACATATGAAGAACCCTGCTGATTCTCCAAACCAGTACCCACCTTGGTACTGTGGCACTAAGAGTAACACACCATTGCTCTCTTCTCTCAGAAGGAGCTTATTGCTCTCTTACTCTCTAGCTACAAGTTTACAATACAGCCCATGAGTCCATATATAGATCTCATGCTTACAATAATTAGACTAACCTAATTACAATAATTAGACTATCATAATTACAATAATTAGACATGCAAATCAAGACTAAGACTAGCCTTTGACATGCAAACAAACAGTCCAAAAATAGACTCTTCAGGATCAACATGCAAACTGCCTGTTCACGCATAGGCTGCCGACGTCGGCTCCTCCATGACTGATGTCAGCCGACTGGTAACCGACGCTGATTTTTCCTTCACTGCAATGTTGCTGACGTCGGCTGATCAGACCGACGTCGGTTTTTCTGCAACTCGCTCTGCAACTCTGCATCCTCCGTAACTTCTCCTGTTTGCATCCTGGTGAAGCTTTTAGCTCCACAACCTAACAATTAACAAGGCATGTCCTTAAGATGACTCCCCCTACCAAACATAGATATGATTATGGATTCTATTATAGGTTATGAAATTTTATCCCTCATGGATGTATTTTTGGGATATAACCAAATAAAAATTGCACCTAAATATTAGCATAAGACAACCTTTATTACTCCATGGGGAACCTTTTTTTATCAAGTAAAGCCCTTTGGTCTCAAGAATATAGGTGCTACCTATCAATAGGCTATGACTATTATCTTCCATGATATGGTGCATGATATTGTTGAAGATTATGTTGATGACATTTTGGGGAAGTCAAGACTCAGATCTAAGCATCATGCAATTTTAAGAAGGATATTTGAGAGGCTGCATGAATATAAGGTCATATTGAACTTGGAGAAATGTGTATTTGGCATTACCTCAAGAAAATATTAGGATTTATAGTGTCTAACAGAGGCATAAAAGTGGATCCAACAAAAGCTAAAGCTATTATGGAATTGCCTCCTTGTAATCTAAATTAACTCAGGAGTCTTAATGATAAGTTACAAGGTATTCAATGGTTCATTTCTCAGCTAATAGAAAAATGCCACCCCTTCACCCATATTTTGAAGAAGGGGACCCTTTTTCATTGGAACTGTGATTATCAGTAGGACCTTGACAATCTTAAACAATATCTGGCAAATCCTCATGTGTTATCACCACTAGTCATGGGAAGGCCTTTGCTCTTATATATATCTACAATATCTTGTGCAATAAGTCCCCTTATATCACAACACAATGATGAAGGAAAGGAGAAGGCTATCTATTATCTCAACCGCACCTTGATTTCATATGAGTTGAACTATACTCCCATTGAAAAAGCTTATTTAGTCATTGTCTTTACTTCACAAAAGGTTTAGAACTATATGCTCAATAGCCAAGTTTAGCTCATAGCTAAAATTGATCCTCTTAAATATCTACTATCAAAATTGGATCTCACAAGAAGAATGGCCAAATGGATAATGTTTCTCATTGAATTTGACATAGAATATGTTCATCAACTCGCAAAGGCACCTCTTATAGAGACTAAACCTCTTATTATAGATTTCCTGAATGAATCCATCATAAATACCATAGAATCTAATAGTTGGAAACTATATTTTGAATGTTCTTTCACCACACATGGGTTGGGAGTTGGTATCCTTTTGGCAACCCCACAAGTACCTTATCCATAAATATTTCCATCTTACTTTCCCATGCACCAATAATATTTTTGAATATGAGGCCTTGATTGCTGGCCTTTAATTAGCCATCCAATGGAACATCTAGCATCTCCAAGTATTTAATGATTCACAGATGATAATCAAACAAGTCAATGAGGATTTCTAAACAACAGATGAAAAATTACTTCCCTATAAATAATTGGTGGATCAGATAAAGCAAAAAAATTAGTCCATTAAATTTGAACAAATACCATGGAGAAGTAATAAGGTTGTTGATTCCATGGCTATTATTGGGTCTTTAATCAATCTTCCTAAAGATGTCCTTAAAAGAAATTTTCTAATTGAGCATTTAATCTTACCGACCCACCAATCTATGGCTCATCTTCACATTTATGCAATTCTTAATCCCAATCTCCCCTGGTATCATGATATTTATACTTATCTCCGTGATAATATCCTCCCCCTAAACCTAAATCACCATCAATACACGACATTTATCCACCACACATCCCCTTACATCATCGTTGGTAACATGCTCTATTAGAGAGGCTATGACAGGACCTTGTTAAGATGCCTAACCTTGAAAGAGGCTACTTTTACAATCAATAAAGTCCATGATGTTATCTGTGGCGGACATGTCAGTGGAATGACCCTAGCTAATAAATTACTCAAGACTGGATATTATTGGCCTATAATAGATCAGGATGTCTGTCAAGATGTGTGCAAGTGTGTAGCCTACCAAAATCATGGTAATCTTATTCATGCCCCCATATAAGAACTATAACCAATAATAAGCCCATGGTCATTTTCCATATGGGGATTAGATTTAATTGACAAGATAAATCAAACATCATTTGATGGGTACAAGTTTATCATCATAGCTATAAAGTATTTTACAAAATGGGTTGAGTCCATGCTACTTATATACAACATAGTTCTTCAGATATCAAAGTTCATCCTAAATCAGATCATTTGTTATTTTGGCCTTCAAGCCAACATCCTCTCAAATAATGGCAAATCTTTTAAAAATCAAGAAGTCAAAGCCCTGTGCAAGTACTATCACATCAAGCAACACTTTTCTACACCTTATTACCCCCAGGGGAATGGATAGGCAAAAGCTACTAATAAGACTCTTATTAAGATTCTAAATAAAATAGTCGATGATGTAGGAAGAAATTGGCACTTGTAATTATATCTTGCACTTTGGTCTTATAAAACTAGTGTTCAAACACCCACTGGGGCCACTCCATATTCTTTGGTTTATGGTACAAAAGCCATCTTAACTGTAGAAGTGAAACTCCTCTCCTTATGCATCTCATTGTGGGGCATCATTACCAACCATAATTTTAGACAAGAAAGGTTACAAGAGCTGGAACTTCTGGACGAAAAGCATTGGATGGCCTTAAATAACCTTTAGGCATATCAAAATAGGTTAAAAGGCCAATATCATAAAAATATCCAGTCCCAAGGATTTAAAGTCTGTGATCTATTCCTTAAGGAAAATCAAAAGAATACCAATGCAAACTAGGATAAAAAGGGTAAATTTGAAGCCAATTGGCTTGGGTCCTATATAATTATTACTAAATTTGGATTAGGATCCTACAAGTTAGCTACACTTGAAGGTAAAGAGCTCGATGAGCCCATGAACATCATGCATTTAAAATGCTATTATACTTGACATGCCCCATCTACCTATGTTTATGTATTCCCACTCTTGGGGGCATATCCATTTCCATTTCACTCTTCTTATCCTCATTTCACTCCATTCTACCCTTCTATCACTAACCCTAGTCATCAAAGTGGGAATCTATTACAGGGTTAAGCATAATAAATAGACAAATACTTCAAATTGGGGTAAGTCATTGCTTATTGTGTGCATGAAACATTTGTTGACGAGTATTCTAGAGTCTCTCTATCCACTTTTAATATACCCTCCATCTTATCACATCCTCATCCATACCCCCATCACATCTTCTTTGATGATTGTGTCTCTTACTAGCCTCAACTCGTATCCATTCTTGTTTGTCCCTATCCATACCTAAGCACATATCCATAATAACCTGCTAATCTCATCATTATAAAAAAGGTCATATAATATTCTTACTCCAAGATCCATCATGTGCTCTACAACTAAATCCTGATCATTCACTTTTGACCCTAGATATCATTGTTTATGACTAGTTGGGATCCTTGTCTCAGTTGTGATAAAAATACTTTTAGACACAATCAACCCCATGTACATATTTAACTATGTCTTTCCAATATATATTGTCCCTAATAATCTTATTATTCAATTTATTCCCATTTTCCAACATTATTTCCTTAAGATGTTTATTAAATTCACATGTAAGTCAATCAAAAATCCTTACCCTGGTCCATTTTATCTTTTATGTTATGTTTTGTCTTATCCTTTTATATTTGTGTATCGATGTGTTATAGTTTGTTATATTATAAGTCTTGTAAATCTTTATTATTGTTAGTGAACTGGTACTATCTTATTATCTTGTCTTTTTTTATATATTTTATTATTTTGATCAAACGGGAACAAGGATGGTCTATGTGACTACCCAACATTAGAATTGGGCAAGTCATTCCAATAGAGTTCCCACTCACTATGAATTCAACATGTCCTTGACTCTTATCATGTCACTAGTACACATATACTCATAAGTGCAAAAACACAAATGGATTGCATGATATACATGGCTCAAGACATTCTTAATCCATCACTAATTCTACTACCAACAACATCCCTCAGTCAGGAGGATTACACTTAGCCAAGTCATAAAAAGCAAACACCTTTATCACATTATTCATGCTTGCAAAACCACACACCATTCCATTATCTACACACATTTAAACATATCACAGTAATCACAATACAAATATCAGGTTGTTATATAAACAACTAGTACATATCCTAATAAATCCATTCCACACTCAAATCATGGATTGGGAGGTACTCTGGTCGATCTTGAGGTTCCCACTAGCTAACCACCTTGCCTAGGCTTCACAGAGACAACATATGCCAACTCCCTTCAGGGACAATACTAACATGAATGGCCAACTCATTCACAATAACAACACATGCTAGATGGAGTTGATTCCTGAGGCACCTCCCTCATTTTGATGGTTGTATCATCCTTTTGCCTTTACATAGGTTCCTCTCCATCTCGATCCCCTTATAGGTCCCCCCTAAGAAACAAAGGGATGCCTCCATGTTTTGCAGTGCCCTGGGCACATATCCTCACCTGACACCTTATGCATTAAAATCTCCACATTCTACATTGTGGTTGGAGTCTTGACT
The DNA here is from genome assembly GCA_037957365.1 of Torreya grandis. Classification (NCBI taxonomy): domain Eukaryota; kingdom Viridiplantae; phylum Streptophyta; class Pinopsida; order Cupressales; family Taxaceae; genus Torreya; species Torreya grandis. Next base: position 2,278,622 of record JARHVA010000424.1, on the reverse strand, counting down.
CCATTTTTTGTTTTGTAATATTATCTCCAACACATCCATCACTCTGTGTAGTTTTTGGAACACTTGCACATTCACTTCATAGATCAACTCCGACTGTGGTACTAGCCTACCCTGTGACATTCTTGGAGTATTTGTCTACTTTAAATTACACAAACTACATGAGTATTATAGAAGCTTATACTATGATGAAAGCACCTCACCTCCTCAAGTGATATATAACACCTGTATCCCTGTAATCATCGATATTGCTTTCCTACACTAGATGATAAGACGGATCCCAATAATGATCATTGCTCTTGCCCAATAGTGTCACCACTCATTGAGTGACATCACATCATCTTTTGTCTACTTTTCAATAATTATTTCCCATCCTCATGTCCCCACATACACATCATCACCATTCCCATTATTATCCTATCACTATCATTCTACATCATATCATGACACTTTGCTTATTACATGACATAATAAAATAACCACATTTTTCTTTATTATTATTAAAATAATGTTGATCATTACATCATATTCATACTAGAAATCCACATGTTTTCAAACCATCATAAAATTTTCATGCATCATTTATTCTATAATTACATATGTTTACATCTGATCCAAAGTTCTACATCACTAATACAACATGCCCTATCTCCCACCCTATGGTGGTGGCCTCAGTGATGGATGCACTAACTAGCTTGATGACTTGGAACCTAGTGTCCTCTTAAATCGCCCTATATAAAGGAGCCCTTTGCCCTGATGGCACCGCGTGCTCATATAAGGCTCTCCAATATTGTGTCTCCTATACAATCCTCATCATTTAGGCTATCATATCTCTGAACCCTAGAGCATCTAATGATATCTGGTCAATATTTCTCTCCATCCTTATGATCCTTACCTCTACCTCATGCTATTGTAGTTGTCCCTACAGTTATATCTAGTCAACCTATATTCACTCCACCTATTCTTGTAGCACCCCGATTTGTGCCTCCTATCAGTTCACCTGCTTTAGCAATGATGTCACTTAGGCCAATACTTCTACCATTTATATATCTCTTTGAGTAATCTACCCCTATACACGTGTAACCTATAATTGCAAACCAAGTATCTCCATTTTTGTAACTACTAACTAGCTCAAACAATTCCCAATACCCCTATTATTTCCATTTCTCCTCTCATGCCTCCATGGTTGGTATACATTCCTTAACCATTGACTGTGTCTCCATCTCCACAACCATCTCAACACACTCCCTGCCACCACCATCCTCTTCAAAGCTTAAACCCCCTGTAATTCACACACAATTACCAGTCAAATAATGTCGATGTATTTAATCACTCCAACAACAAAAATCCCAAACCCTTTCTAAAAATTTAATATTCTGCATCCCATTTCTTTTTATGCATTTTCATTACCCTTCCCAACTATGACCTCTTATGACCTTGCCCTTCACAAGCCCAAAACCCTTTCGATAGCTCCCATCCCTCTTATAGCTATTATACCTTATCCTATGACCCCCCTCAACCCCCCAATTTTATTCTCCTATCCCTACAACTTGGTTGCATCATCTCTCCTTGACTATATAACACCCCTCAGCCCCCTCGACTTGCCTACACACTTTGACCCATAATTCCCCTATCATACCACTTGTACCCTCATTTGTCACACATTCATACACACATACATCCATAATAAAAACAAAAACCCATAATAAAATCCATACCTAGTTTTGGTTCCTACCTCGGTGTTGATCCTACTGCCCCTTCTCCTCACCATTTCATACACCCCAATTATCTACCATCTGCCTACACCACAACCTCCCTCTCATAACACGTTACACTAATTTGGCCTTTTATCTTTTCTTTCTAGACTCCATATCTATATTATATCTTTTATTCTCTTTTGATATTTTTATTAACCACATCTGATATGTCTTAAGTGGTTGTTGAGATTTCACTTCCTTCTTCATCAGTGACCATGACTTTCCCCCTTGGTCACTTGCTCACATTGTTTTCGCTATCCACTACTTCTTACTCTCACTTGACACACTTTGTGAGCTACAACCATCATTAAAATTATCCAATCATTGTATTTTTGGCATGATGCCCTCCCAATGTGCATCCTTATTTGGGATATATTGAGAACTTGTAGATTTTATCATTTTGGACCATATCTCTCCTCGACATGCATCTTTGCATGGGATACATCAAAATATAGTGGCCCACTTCATTAATTTGTTTCATTTGTGGTTCTCCCTTGCATGCATCCTTGCTTTGGACACATCAAATGGATTACGACCCATTCATCACATTTAAGATTACAACTCTCCATTGCATGCATCCTTTCTTTGGATACATTAATAGCTTGTAACATCTTGACTTATCACTCTTTTATTCAGATTGATTCTCTCTAGAATGTGTCAATAATCATGACATCATCATCATCACTCTTTGTGCATATGTCTTTACTAGGGACATTGTCATAGTGTAGCTCACTACTCATGTCACATTCATCTTCTTCTTCATCAATCTCACATCTATCATCCCCTTGTCTATTCACCTCACCCAAATTTTTTTTGTTCTAGTGGCCATCCATCTCATTCCTTTTTGCATGTCCCCTCAAGGGGGCTTCCTACATCCACTAATTTTCTATCACCCATCCATGATCATCTTTCTTATTTGAAAGACCATTACTCCATTAAGTCACAATGCCCTTTCAAAGATGGGGAAAATGTATGCATCTAATTATACTCACAAAATTAACTCATCTAATATCAACACCTAATCCCTATATCTTATATTAACATCACCCATTCATCCCCTTAAGCCAATTAATTAATTATCCTAACTATATGAAATATCCCACTTTACACATATTCATATTTTTCTAATATTCAAAATCCTAATTTAGCCCACTTTTCATATAATTCCTAATTTTATAATTCTTTATTCACTTACTTTTTAACCACCTGTTTCCCCCCAAAAGAAGGTCTAGAGGCTTCCCAACTCTATAACCTTCTCCCTCCTCAAATTTGAATTTTGTGAGGGGAATCTCCCCTCCAATCCCTCCCAAAAACCTCTTTAAATAGGGGCATGCCCGAGCAAGGAAGAACACAAGGAAGGAATAAAACCAAGTCTATGTTGCCTTCATTGCACTAGCCCTCTTGCATCCATCATAGTAATCCATCGAGTTGTCCATCTTGAAGCCATTATCAAACAATCTAATATCAAGTCAAGTAGCATTCAAGAATCCAAAGAGGACCAAGGTGATGGTAATAAATCGTTATTAATTCTGATTGCTCCTTATATTCTCTCCTATTATTGATCTTTGTAAGGATATGAGTTAGATTTAATAGCATTTTGCATACTTAAATACGTGTTACTAAAAATTTATAGGGATTTAGTAATATCCCACAACCCAATTTTTCCATTTATTTTGCATTTGATCTGCTGGTTGTTTTGTGTGTGTAGTTAATCATTAGGGTTGTTGAAGATATTTAGCTAAAATAGTGACACAAGTGAGCTTTTGAAAGACACAAAACCAACTACAAGTTCTTCAAAACCTCCTACAACTTCCATGAAAGTTTAGAACAACTCCTCCAAGAGGGACATACACCATAATTAGACACTAGAACCATATGGCACTACCGTCCACATAAGGGTGCTACTGTCTGAAGCCAGATTTCATCTACAGTCACAGAATGGAAGGTCTTTGCCTTTTGCTTTAGCCTATTTCAGCATCTTGAGCCACAAAAATACCTATTTCATTCTAGATAAGTGGTCTTTCTCTCTTCTTATTATCTTAGGAAAGGTTTATCAAATCAGTTATTTCTAGATTTCATTCCAATTTATTATTATACTCAGCCCTTTAACAACATAGGATTTACATACTCTAAATCCTAAAAGATTAAAACAATATCTTTAGTAATCCCATTTTTTGACTTTAAATCTAATCATAACATGGTAGGATTAAAAATAAGAGGCATAAAAAATATACATACACACCAAAGATGATATTTTAAAAAATAATATAATAATTTATAAATGAGATTTATATGGAATTTTGAAGCTACTTCACCTCAAAGGAGTAGAGAATGAGCAATTTCAAAGAAAGATTGTCCTAACTAAAAGGTTTAAAAAAGATGCTTACTAAAGCAGAGTTTTATGATTATTAATATGAATAACAAAAAGGTTATTGATAAGCTATAAAGTTTCATGATTATTAATAAGAAAGAGCTCACAAAATATGTTAAATGTTTCCTTAAATTTTAAAATTTCCTAAAAGTAATGAAACACTAGAACAACCCACTTATGATTTAAGTAAATGGTGACATAATATATTGACTAATATTACCTACGGGTCTCAAAATTTTATGCCAATTTTTTACATGCATATGTTTAATCGAATTAATTTGTAAACATATATTAACCAAATGGATCACTATTTTAATCTATGTCAAGTTCCATTTGGGAAAAGGTCGCAGTGGAACCCTTACATTTTGGAAATGGCTATATTCATATTTAATCATTGGATATGTGTTCAAAAGAAAAATAATAATAATAGTTTTACCTAGTTTGATTTTTTCAATCAGATGTTTATAAATTGGGTAGTTTTCCATTAGTTAACCACTTTAGACATTTCTTCAAGCTGTTTAAAATTATTATATTTAAGATTTATGATCAATAATTTTTAACTGTATCCTTGAGAGTGGATAGAGTCATGAAGGAGAACCAAAAAACCTTATTTCTAGGTGAATTAAAGAACCAAATTCAACATTATATATTCTTGTTAAATCCATCTTTTTTATATTATAATATTATCATGGCAAGAAGAGTAGAGGAAATTGAGTTAAATACTAGGAGGTATGCCTTTACTAAATCGAAGACCATAACCCACCAACATCATCCTTTCATTAACTCCCTAAAATAACACTTCAAAATAATTAGAAAAAGGGAAAAAATATATTTTAATTTTGATGTCCAACATTATGTATTTTTGTTAAATCCATCTTCTTTATATTATAATATTATCATGGAAAGAAGAGTAGAGGAAACTGAGTTAGATACTAAAAGGTATGCCTTTACTAGAATCAAAGACTATAGCCTACCAACACCATCCTTTCCTTAACTCCTAAGAATAATGCTTCAAAATAATTAGAAAAATGGAAAAAAATATATATTTTAATTTTGATGTAAAATAGAGTAGATAAACAAAGGTGAAAAAATATTATTCTATTTTGAATACGTAATCAAGGAAAAATAAGAATTATAAATTGAAGTTGAAGGGGAAACAAATGAAGCATTACAATATCCAAATGTTACTATATATTTTCATGCATTGTAAGGTATTATTACTCTATAAACTCTTAAGGTAGTGATATTTTAGAGGAAATTCATATTCAAATAATGATTGACTTGGGAAATACTCATAATTTAATCAATAATAAGTTGGTTGTGAGCATGAACTATATTTTTTATGTAGCTCTATGATCTTAAAAGTCTTAATTTCTAATTAGGGTATATTATGGTGGGCCCTCCTCTGCATACACCAACATGCACATAGTTTGTGCATGTTGGTTAAGCTCATCCATTGCTCAATGTCATTGGATAGATCATTTTCAAAGTCTTCAAATGGATCCTATGTAGAGATGCCTTCTAGAATATCAATCGATGCATTGCGAAGCATGGATAAAATGTCTATGAGAATGGTAGGCAATTATGAGATTGCATTGTTATCAATGTAAACTATATTTTTTATGTAGCTCTATGATCTTAAGTCATGATTTCTAATTAGGGTTTATTAAGCCATGAATAGAAATTACATAGTATTAAACTCCATATAGGTGACCATCTCTTGAATAGACTTATGTTTTCTATTACATGGGGAGAGAAAATATATTTTTTGGAGTCTAATGGATCACAATATTTGGTATGATAGAGATGAATTGATGTAGCCAAAAAAACACTATTTATCTTGGTGAGATGTCTACAATACTATTCTTGAGTGCCTAGGTGGCTTGGGTCAAATTTGTCATGTGGGGCATGAAAAGAGTGGTCAAAAGGCAAACCTACCTCTTTTGGAAGCTTGTGCTAAGTGGGGAGACATAAATCACTATTTCAGATTGGCATCCACTTTTTCCATGTGACCTTGCTTGAAGGTGGTGGCAAATTTCCAAAGATGCTTTATCCTTGGTCAAAGATGACCCCATGAAGCATGTGGAATAAATTATCTTGGGGTACACCTTGTCTCTTGACAAGATTACCTCAATGTGAAGGATTGGGATGAATTTTGGGCCCTTTTGTGTTTCTTTCACTCATTCTTTCTTTATGAAATCTATAAATGAATGTATTTCTTTTAATTTAGTTAGGCTAAGTTGGGAATGAGGTGAGTTTGGAGACTAAGCTTGGTGTGAAGCCTTTGAAGATCCTCTTTAGCATGTTGGCCAAGTATTAAGAGTTTGATGATATGCATTGGTGGCATGGCCTTTTGAAATGTAATGTGTTGTTGATTTAATGAAGATTATGAGAATATGATGAGTTGAATTCATATGTATTTATGTGTGTTATGAGAAATTAAGAGGATTATATCGATTTTTGAATCCATTATGTGGTTAGATTCCACATCAAGTGGTATCAAAGCAAGTTCTGATTTTTTAGGTAGAGGATATGAGAGGATAGGATATTATTGAAGAGTGAATGTGTTTATGTGTTTTTTAGGTATGAAGATGAAGATGGCAAAGAGGAGCGGATGAATTTCACCAATTAAATAATGGGAGAAGAAGTTGAAGACTTGGCGATATATTATTGTTGTTGCTGATGGAAAGAATTGAAGAGAGTGAAACTGAAGAAGAATAAGACATAATGTGGGAGGTAATAGACTCCTTAAGGGTAAAGGTGGATTCATTGACAAGAGAAGTAGCCACGTGGAAGAAGGAAGAGTGCAACCATGGAGAGTTGCAGAGTGATGAACATGCTAATGCTAAAGAAGAAAGGCTTCTATGTGTAGAGACTATTGTTTATTTTCAAGACATCAGTGTGTATGTCTATTGTGAGTAACCCATAGATGAAGACATCATTATGAAGGATGATGTGGGTGTGGAGTATTATCCACCAGATGAAGGAAACTTATTATGTGAAGATAAGGAAGATATTATGAATTCCCAAGAGTGGGAGAATTCTTATTTTTTGGTTTGTGATAGTAATGGGTTTGCCAATTTTTAGTTGGAAGTGATGGATGTGCAAGCTAGTGCATATGAGGAGAGTGTGGAGTAAGAATGCATCCAAGAAGATATGCATGTGGAAGAATGTTTCAACCATGTGAAGTTTGCATAAGGAAGAATATTTCAGCCTTGAAGAGGTACATGTGAGTGAAGGGAGCAACCAAGTGGAGTTGCATTTTTCTTTGGAAGAAACATTGGAAGCAATTTTTGTACAAGAGAATGTACATGTGAGAGAGAAGGTGAATGATATTATATCCATGAGTGAGGAGTTGTAGATGGTGGTTTATGATGATGTGGGTTGTGATATTGTGTTGGATGATCCAACAAATAGTTGGATGGATGAAGAAATCTAGGTGGGATTTTGGTGGAGGTGGATGGTTAGTGGTAGGCTAGAGCTCACATGGGGTGAAGAGATGCATGGTAGAGCATCTTAGTGGAGGAGGATGGTTTCAGATGGGAGGTGTGATCCCATGAGAATGGTTTTATGTGGGTTTGATCCCATGAGTGTTTGTGGTGGGTTGGATCTCACGTATACATCCATTAGTGTATGGATAAGATTTTGGCAAAGGATGATGGTTTCAAGGACAGCATATAGATGTTGGAAGTAGAGAAAGAATAAAAATACTCTCTAGGTGCACTGGTATGTTGGATGAGGATGCCTTGGTCATTACCCTTCTTGAACAAAAGAGTGGTACTACCACTTACCCCATCTATGTGATCATGAGATCACATTATCTACCTCGAGTATCTAATGCAGGAGCATTGAAGAGTTCAGGAAATCTTGCATCAAACAAATATAGAGTGGTGTGTTTTCTCATTTTTTACAATAAATGACAAGGATACAATCAAGACAACTCATGGGAGTTGAGTTGATTTCAACTGGAAGAGAATGATGCAATGGGAAAAACACTATTCATGTAACATTATTCATGAGTACTATTCACTAATGATGTGGCAGACATTATTCATCCTGATGTAGTGTTCACAACACTATTCTTGAGTGCTTAGATGGCATGGGTCAAATTTTTCATGTGAGAAATGAAGAGAGTGGTCAAAAGGCAAATTTACATCATTTAGAAGTTTTTGCTAAGTGGAGAGACATTAATCACTATTTTAGATTTACATCCACTTTTTTCATGTGACCTTGCTTGAAAGTGGTGCCAACTTTCTAAAGATGCTTTGTACTTGGTCAAAGATGACCCCATGAATCATATGGCATGGATTATCTTGGTGTACATCTTGTCTCTTGACAATATTCCCTCCATGTGAAGGACTGGGATGAATTTTGGACCCCTTTGTGTTTCCTTCACTCATTATTTCTTTATAATGGGAGAAGAAGTTGAAGACTTGGGATAGATTATTGTAGTTGCTGATGGAAAGAATTGAAGAGAGTGAAACTAAATAAGAAGAAGAGATGATGTGGGAGATAATAGACTCCTTAAGGGTAAAGGTGGATTCATTGACAAGAGAAGTAGCCAGTCGAATAAGGAAGAGTGAAACCATGAAAAGTTTTAGAGTGAAACGAAAGAGCATGAGGAGCATGCTAGTGTTGAAGAAGAGAGGCTTCTATGTGTGTAGCCTATTACTGATCTTTAGGTCATCCATGTGTATATGAGATGTGATTAACTCATAGATGAATACATCCTTATTAAGAATGATGTTGAGGTGGAGTATTGTCCACTAGATGAAGGAGACCCATTATGTGAAGATGGGGAAGATATTATGGATTCCCATGAGTGGGAGAATTCAAATTTTTTGGTTTGTGATGGCAATGAGTTTGCCAATTTTTAATTGGAAGTGATGGATGTGAAAACTAATGCACATGAGGAGAGTGTGGAGGAAGAAGGCATCCAAGAAGAGATGCATGTGGAATAATGTTTCATCCATGTGGAGTTACATAAGGAAGAATATTGCAGCCTTGAAGAGGTGCATATGAGTGAAGGGAGAAACCAAGTGGAGTTGCATGTTTCTTTGGAAGAAACATTGGAAGTGATATTTGTGTAAGAGTGTGCACATGTGAGAGAGAAGGTGAATGATATTGCACCCATGAGTGAACAGCTACATATGGTGGTTTATTATGATGTGGGTTGTGATATTGTGTTGAATGATCCAACAGGTGGTTAGATGGATAAAGAAATCCAGGTGGGCTTTTGGTGGAGGTGGACACTTAGTGGTGGGCTATGTGATCTAAAAATTTGACTTAAGAGAGGATGGTTAGTATGGTGTTAGTTCCAAAATAAAAACAAGATGAAATAAATACACTAATAGCATAACATTCTAGGCTTAGACACTAGGGAGAGCGTAGTTAACAATCATGAATGAAACACACAACTAAAATACAAAAGAAAACTCTTTTACCTTCCTTGGATGCTCCAAAATGCTTGTTGTGGTGGCTTGCTCGGCTTGTGCTCATGAAATCCTTGGCAATGGAAGCTTGGATACCTCCATCTCTCCTTGGCAGCTTTGGCTTGGATTATAATCAATTTGGCATAGTAACACTATTTTATTGAAGCTTTTTGTAACCAATATTGCATTATAACTTTGCACTAATTAAGCTTATAAATGATGTTCATGGCCTCTGTATTTATAGATTTTTGGATTTGATCAGAATCAACATGAATCGTCCATCTCAAGATTAAGATGTGTGGTTGAAGATTAATTAAATTTTTGTAATTAAGTTTGTAATTATCCTCATCATGGCATTGGAAGAAGGGGCAATTAAGAGGCATGGAGGGCATCATGGAAGGCATTGATGAGGCATGGAGGGCATGAATCCTGATATTTATGGCCTAGGGATGTCTTCCCAAGAAATGAGTTCACTTGATGATGCAGATATTCAATATCCAATTTCAAAAATAAGTATTCAATAAGTTTTCATGGAATTATTAATTAGGCCTTGATTTGAGTTAATTAGCTCTTAAGCATGATTAAGCACTTTGTGCATAAATTACTCAAATTGATCAGAATGTCTTGTTATTGGTCCAAAATTCAACTGGATTGGAATTGGAAGGCGATGTCAGATGCATTAGAACCATATTCCCATTTAGGATGTTACCAATAACAAATAATAAAGGCACATGTCTTGTGCAAAATATTTAATAGGGAAGCACAATCCAGAGCACTCATGTGCAAATTTGGCATTTTGACTTGAAATGAACTGATCAAAGTTAGCTGGCCCAAAAATTACATTGCCCCATTTAGGGATACCTTGGCCAAAATCAACACTTGAATATGTCAATTTCATATCATTTAGCATGATTTAGTGTTTTCAGGACAAATTATGCATTTTAGGTGAAAACTAGCCAAAACCCTGATTGGAGGTTATCGACGGCCAGTTTTAGGTGTCTATAGTTTGCCCCTATTTGAGAAGATGTTACAAACAATAGGTAAAACAAGTCTTCTCAAATAATGATCAATGGCATGTATGACAAAAAGAAGATGATAGTTAAAGAACAAAGCTCTAAATGGTTTTGGGAAGCCTATGATGATGCCCCCTCAAGGGAGTGGCCATCACATTTGTTGATGGATTGTCCCTCGAAAAGAAATACAAAGAAAGGTTGAATTAGCCCATGGTTGAGATTAATCCAAATAATAAAATGCTTGCATGCATTGATGTAAAAATGGTACTAATTTGCCCAAAGGTGGTTATAATCAAGAGTAATAGTCAAAATAATGATTTGCCCATAGGTAGTTATAATCATTAAGAGGACCTAGATTGGCTAAAGATGATTGTACCCCAGTTAGGGCTGATTAGTAAGAATAACTCAAGGATATAACCTGGAATATATATTAAAGATGAGCGGGTGCAAAGTGATAAAAGAGATGAATAAAATAATAAGATTGATTAGTGTGAATGATTCAGTTGTACCTACTAACGAGGAGATGCCCATCTTGATTAGCAATGATACAACTATAATGGTCATTAGGTTGATTTGATCAAGGGTGGGATGGAAATATTTTCCAAGGTGCCAAGGAGAAACTTTTGTAGCTCCATTGATTGTAGACCTTTGTGAAGCTAATTTTTGCTAGAGCATGTGATGGTAGGCTTCATGATAGAACACCATGAAAACTTGGCTAAAATATGCATAAGGACTGACTCTTGATATCCAATAAACATTTGAAGATAATGTATTAATGATAAAAACCATGATGATAATGTTGATGCATGAATATTGATGGACTCAAGAATAATGTGCTCAAAGAATCACCCAATGAATGCATAGTGACTGAGTCGAGGCAACGGTGCTGAAAGCAAAAAAATAGGCAAATGAAAAAACAAACAAATAAAGATAAAAACAAATAACTGAAATAAACAAACAAATAAAAACCCTGAAAACAAAAAAAAAAAAAAAACATCCTAACAATGACAATGCCCCAGTAAGGTGGATCGAGGATAAATGACAAGGCTTAGACAAGACAAATATTTTTGGATTTTTAAAATGTTATGAATGTTTTTGACATTTTTTATGTATCTTAACTCATTAGAGAATGATAAGGTACCTACTCTCAAAATGGCGAGAGCACTTGGCTTAGGTTGCTCATAAAACGGTGAGAGTGTATAGAAAGGGGGACTGAGGTGACCTCAACATGATTAGAGCATAACCTACATAGACCTAAAATGACCTCAAGTCATAGTAATTCTATCCACACAAAAGGTGGGGAAAAACCAACTAGGCCCAACAAGTTCTCAATTATAGCAAATGGCCAGTCAAATGAAAACAGTAATGGCAAGGTGATGCGGCAATGCATGATAAACAAGTGTTTCCCCTAGTTTACCTAAAGATGGTTATAACTAATATACAATGACATAGGTCAATGATACTAATTTGCCCATAGGTAGTTATAATTAGTAGCAAGATTGGTGAAACACTGATTTTCTCATAGGCGGTTATAATCAAGCTCACATAAACAAATGTGGATTTAGAATGAAAGATATATTGCTAGATCAACTGTCACACTACTTTCATAGATTGTCATTATAAACATAGATTGGATTGATTGTTGAAACTTGATCAAAATCCCCCCAAAAATAGTGCAGGAAGAACCAAATAAACCAAGATCACAATAAGATTGGGTAGGATGACTAAAAATAGGATTTGGTCTAAATAGGAATGGAGTGATAGGATGGAATGGCATTGCTAAGGATAATTATGGTCTAGATAGATTGGATAAAATGTTAGGAGGTTTGCCCCCAAGTGATGGGGTGAATGGATATGAATATGTGATAATGGCAAAAGGATATGTAACAACGACCATGGCATGGCAATGTGAAATGGTATGGTGCATGTTTTTAGCCTGGGTTTGGTTTTTGATTTTGTTGTTCTAGTTGATGGGGAGATGCACGTCCTAATAAACAAATGATACAAATAGAATACTCAATCATGTTAACTGCTAGCCCACACCTCATCTGAATAGCTTCTTTGTCAAGAACTTGATGTAGATTTGGAATTTGATAATGTTGTGATCTTTGTTCGTCGTTGATTTTGATTCCTTCAAACATCGAGACAAGGTATCTTTGTAGCCTCTACAAAGGAAAGTGTGGTCGTGGATGGTAAATAAGGATAACTAATGGATGGTAGGTTTGATTATGAATTATAATGGTTGATGATAATGGAATGTATAATGGTGGAGAAATAAATGAAGATCAAGACTTTTAGTCACATGTAATATTGTTGATATCGGATTCAACATATTTTTGGTTTTGGTGGGGCCGAAGACTTTTTCTCTCAATAGTACCACCATATTTTTTTGTTGTTTGATCTTGAGAGTAGCTACCATCTAATTGGGATATAGATTGGAAGCTATTTTGATTTGATCTTTGATTTTGTCTTCATCCAACAACGAATAACTTTTGTGCTCAGCTATTAGTGCCTCAATGAGATTTTCACCAATGAATTTGTCTTGATTGTCCCATAACACCATCAAGAAGGTTTCACTAAGGAACATTGGCTTTTGACTTTGATTTTCTTCTAGCGCTTTCAAAAAAGTGTCACAAAAAGATTATGAGTTCTGACTTTGATTATCCCCTAGTGCCTCCAAAAAGGTTCCACCAGGAGAGTGCTCTTTAACTACATGAATGTTGTCTTGGCCTCCTTGCTCTTCTTCAACTGCTATGTCACCATGGATGTAGTTCAACAATGTGTGATTTTTTCATTCCCAATCGACACTTATGGGAGATGGAATGTCAATAATATGGCTATCTTGGTTGATGGTAATTGAATGTGGAACATTAATAAAATGGGTAGAGGCTGCACAATCCTCATAGAAGATATTAGGATAACTTGTGTCGATGTTGAAGTACTCATCCTCAAAAACTATAGAAGGATCACAAATGTATTCAAATTGATCTTCAAGGCATGCATAACCAATGTTGTAACAATCACAAACATATTCTTCTTCTAAATTTGATTCTAACTCCAGGGACTCTAAATCTGATGTCACAACTGATGTTGACTCTAATTTTGATACTAAATCCAATGTCGATTCAAGAATAAAACCTAAATCTAACTCTGATTCTTCATTTGATGGGTACTCTATTACAATGATGTCTTGTTCAATGCTTAGTATTGGATAAGTAACAACCTGTGATGGCATAATGGGCTCCACAAAAATTGGTTTGTCAAAGTGAGACTCTTCTAGGATGAGAAAAAGGTCAAGAGACAACTCTTTAGAGACTGGCTTGTCAATATGAGGCTCTTGAAAAATAGGCACATAGTTAAGGTAATGATTTACCTAAAGGTGGTTATAATCATTAAGAAGTGACTCAGCAAAGACTGGCTCATTAGAGTGAGACTCCTTGACAACTGGTATAGGATCAATAGGCAATTTATCACAGGTTGACTTATCACAAATGGTTAGTTCAATAAAAACATCTCTTATTGGTTGGTTCTCTTGGCCTTGGTTTCCAATGAGTTGAAAAATATCAATTTTGAACATAGCTTGGTCTTTGAATGATTGGATCGATTGAGGTTTGAATGGGATTGGTACTAGATGAGGAATGACTAGTGGTTAGATAATGGTAGGACAATTGGGAGCCTGTTTACTCGCACAAGCTAAAGGACAAAGTCTTGAGATGGTAACGATAGGGTAGTGTAAATCATGATTACTTGCACAAGCCAAAGGATGAGGTCCTGGAATGATGAAGTGGCATTGTGGAGTTTGATTGCCTGCACAAACCAAAGGACTAGGTCTAAGAATGGTAATGGTATTCCTTAGATATTGTGGAGCTTGATAGCTCATATAAACCAAAGGAGGCTTAAGAGTATTCAATGATTGAATAATAAAAGGATGTTTTGGAACTTGATTGTTTGCATAAGCAAAAGCATCCAAGTCTTTCTCATAAACCATATCATCCCAGTCATGAGTTAGATCATAGGTTGGCTCTTAACTGTATTTCATGTACTAATTTTTGAAAAGATGGTATGGATTTGTATCCTAAACAACATTATCTATAGTTGGGTCTTCAAAGTCCTCTTCACAAGCCTCTTCATACCAATCAACATCTTGAGTTGGATCGTAAGTTGTTTTGTGGCTTTGTTCCCATGAATGATTAATATGAGGCAGATAGAAATCTGTCTCACAAACCATATTAGCATCATTGGGGTCTTGACAAAAGCCATAAAAGTCATTTTGTGCAGCCATTATATCATACGTCAGATTGTAAGTGACTCCACCATAAGTGTAATGAGACATATCTACATAAATGATGAAAGCTCCAAAAACAAAAAGACTTAGAGTTTTACAAACTTTGAAAAACTATGTCCAAAGGACAAATGGTTCAAACTTGGTCTAACTAGGTCAAAAGGTGGAATTGTATCTCCAATATGGTCTGAAAGTGGAGCTGTATCTCCAAAATGATTTGTGATAAGACTTGGCATAAAACAACCTAACGTCAAATATCTAACATCAAATGTCATACACATAAAAGGTCAAGTGTCTGAATAAAAACTAGCATGTCAAAGGTCTAGCTCAAAGTGTTCCAAAAAGGTCTAAACTAGGAAAGCGAAAATTTGAGTTACTAGATCTTTTGTCCAAACATGGAGTCAAAATCTAGGCTCAAACAAACATGTATGTGCTAGGACTTTTGGCCAAATGACGTTAAAAACTAGACTTGAAACAAACGCTGATGTGATTTGATTTAATCTAACAAGTTTGAAAACAACTTTGACATAGACCTGACACACTAAATCAAACATAAACATGATCAATTGACATAAGGTATAAGACAAAAGGCTCTTTGAAAAAGGATGTGTTCTCCCAAATAAAGGCACAAACAATGATGAGGATAGGCATTAAACAAACAAACCATCAATAGTTTTCAAATTTGGGTAATCGATTAACTGAAGTTATGCAACTCAAAATAGAAAGATCCGTGTATCATCCCCATGAATTGAGGCCTAAACAAAAATCAATCAATGTTTGGATCCAAACTTGACAAGGATAATTAAAAAATCAATGTTGAAAACTAGGATTTGACTAAACAGGTTAATCAAGATTGGACAGCATGACGACACAAGACAAAGGTCCAAATGGTATACACAAAGTGGTTTGAAATAAATGTGTTTGATATAATGGTAAACAAGTCTTGAAACAAACTGAGTAGCCTAACAGTGTACGCATGCTCGAATGATGTGGTCAATGCTATGTTTCAAAGACTTTAAAAAAAGGCTAAAAAATGTTTTGACATGATTTGGGCAACATAACACTACCTTTTGCAACTCAAACACATTGTTTTGACATGGCCTATAAATAAATAGACAAGCTTTAGTCTCAAAGCATACCAAGTAAAAATGACCAAAATACACTAAGTATAATCATCCAAATTCTAGCAAGGGTATGGCATGTGGGGTTGACTAAACTATCAAGTTTCGAACGTTTCTAAGAGAATCAATTGCATAATAACTTTCACGTCAAACGATGAAAAAGACAAGCACAAAAATTAGGTGACCACGATATTGGCTTGTTGTAAAAAGGTATAATCTTTTTTACAACCACTGCATCCTGTTGTTCGCTCAGTGTAGTGTGATATTCAGATGCAGATATGTCCCATGTGTAACTCCAAAGGAGCCAAATGAAGTCAATGCTGGGAGTTTAAACCTCAAGTCAAACCTTCCCCAAAGAACTCACATCAGGTAATGATGTTCCCATCGTAAGCCAAGTTTGAATGAAATTAAAAGACTAATATAAAGACTTTAGGGTCATTTTCAAGGTCACCCAAACTTTGACGAGTTTTTGGGGAGTGCTTTAGATGACATTCTTTCTAAGCCTTGGACTAGGCTACTTGCAATAGGAATGACACTTTTGATTTTAAGGGTTCTCTATAGAGGATAAATGGAAGAGCATACACGCAACATACCTCTTTTTTCCAAACAAGATTTGATTAAACAACTATTGTAAACAAGAATTGACAAGTGTGTTCAATTTTAAACCCAAAATGAAATGTTTGGTGGTGTTTATTTGACCCCTTGGTCTTAGTTGCAAACTTTGAAAACTAATGATAAAAAACACTTATTTAAGCACCTTAGATGTTACTTTAAACACCAAAATAATGTTTCTAATTCATTTTAAAGCATGCAAAATATGTTTTAAAACATGATTTGTCAAACTTGAAATTTGTTAACTACCTGTCTACCCTTAAGGCATCACCCAAAAGCAAATATGTTAGATTAGAAACATTTTAAATAAATTTTCAAAATTTTGTAAAAAAATATATGAAAATTGAAGCTAAAATAATACCAAGTTTTGCAAATTTAGGATAAAACATCATCCAAAACGGAGTTCGTATGACCCCAAACCAAGCATTTTAAAATAGCTCTCGGGTTTGTGTTTTAAGGAAAATACAGTGACTGATGTCGACAATATCCAACCAAGATCTAACCGATGTTGGTTCTGATAACCAACGTTGGTTGAACCAAGTAATTGATGTCGATATTTCCTGTCGACATCGGTTACTGTGTAAACCCGTAGCAACAAAAAATGGCAAAATAAAGTTAGAAAATCAATTTGCAAGAGTTTTAAAGGTCCAAATAAAAATTTTAAAGATGCAAAATGATATTCTTTATGTCTGGGATGTGTCTAGTCCCACTGGACATACCATATGTGATCTAAAATTTTGACTCAAGAGAGGATGGTTAGTATGGTGTTAGTTTCAAAATGAAAATAAGATGAAATAAACACACTAATAACATAACATCTTTAGGCCTAGACACTAGGGAGAACTTAGTTAACAATCATGAATGAAACACACAACTAAAATGTAAAAGAAAACTCTTTTACCTTCTTTGGATGCTCTAAAATGCTTATTGTGGTGGCTTGCTCGGCTTGTGCTCATGAAGTCCTTGGTAATGGAAGCTTGGCTACCTCCATCTCTCCTTGGCACCTTTGGCTTGTCGCTTGTGGCTTGGCTTGGCTTAGAATCAATTTGGCATGGTAACAATAGTTTCTTGAAGCTTTTTGGAACCAATCTTGCATTATAACTTTGCACTAATTAAGCTTAGAAATGATGTTCATAGCCTCTTTATTTATAGATTTTTGGATTTGATCAGAATCAACTTGAACCATCCATCTCAAGATTGAGATGTGTGGTTGAGGATTAATTCAATTTTTAAAATTAAGTTTGTAATTATCCTCATCATGTCATTGGAAGAAGAGGAAATTAAGAGTCATGGAGGGCATCATGGAAGGCATTGATGAGACATGGAGGGCATGAATCTTGATATTTGTGGCATTTATGGCTTAGGGATGTCTTTCCAAAAAATGAGGTCACTTGATGATGCAGATATTCAATATCCAATTCCAAAAATAAGTATTCAACAAGTTTTCATGGAATTATTAATTAGGACTTGATTTGGGTTAATTAACTCTTAAGCATGATTAAACACTTTGTGCACAAATTACTCAAATTGATCAAAATATATTTTTCTTGGTCCAAAATTTGACTGGATTGGAATTGGAAGGTGATGTCAAATGCGTTGGAATCGTATACTCATTTAGGATGTTACCAACAAAAAATAACAAAGGCACATGTCTTGTACAAAAGATTTGATAGGGAAGCACAATCCAGAGCACTCAGATGCAAATTTGACATTTTGACTCGAAATAAACTGATTAAAGTTAGCTGGCCCATAAATTGCATTGCCCCATTTAGGGATACCTTGGCCAAAATCGACACTTGAATATGTCAATTTCACATCATTTAGCATGCTTTAGTGTTTTTAGGCCAAATTGTACGTTTTAGGTGGAAACCAATGAAAAGCCTAATTGGAGGTTATCAACGACCAGTTTTAAGTGTCTACAGGCTAGAGTTCGCATGAGATGAAGAGATGCGTGGTAGAGCATCTTGGTGGAGGAGGATGATTTCGGATCAGAGGTGCGATCCCATAAGTACGGTTTTGGGTGAGTGCGATTTCATGAGTGTTTGTGGTGGGTTGGAGCCCATCTATGCTTCCATTGGTATATGGATGAGATTTTGGCAAAAGAAGATGGTTTTAGGACCAGTACGTAGATGCTGGAAGCAAAGAAGGAAGAAGAATAGTCTCTGGGTGCACTGGTATGTTAGATGGGATGCCTTGGTCATTACCCTTCATGACCAAGAGTGGTACTACCACTTACCCCATCTATGTGATCATGAGATCACATTATCTACTTAGGACATCTGATGTAGGAACATCCAAGGGTTTAGACAATCTTGCATCACCTAAAAATAGAGTGGTGCGCTTTCTCCTTTTTTTAGAATAAATGCAAAGGATACAATCAAGACAACTCGTAGGAGCTAAGTTGATTTCAACCAGAGGAGAATGACCCAATGGGCAAAACAATATTAATGCAATACTATTCACAAGCACTATTCACTGATGATGTGGTAGACACTATTCATCTTGGTGAGGTGTCTACAACACTATTCTTGAGTGATTAGATGACATGGGTCGAATTTGTCATGTGAGGCATGAAAAGAGTGGTCAAAAGGCAAACCTACCTCTTTTAGAAACTTATGCTAAGTGGGGAGACACAAATCACTATTTCAGATTGGCATCCACTTTTTTTATGTGACCTTGCTTGAAGGTGTTGCCAACTTTGCAAAGATGCTTTGTGCTTGGTCAAAGATGACCCCATGAAGCATGTGGCATGGATTATCTTAGGGTACACCTTGTCTCTTGACAAGATTTCCTCCATGTGAAGGACTGAGATGAATTTTGGGCCCATTTGTGTTTCTTTCACTCATTGTTTCTTTGTAAAATCTATAAATGAATGTATTTCCTTTGCTTTAGTTAGGTTAAGTTGGGAATGAGGCGAGTTGGAGAATAGGCTTGGTGTGAAGCCTTTTAGGAGACTCCTTGGCATGTTGGCCAAGTATTGAGAGTTTGATGGCATAATGTGTTGTTGATTTAATGAAGATTATGCGAATATTATGAGTTGACTATATATGTGTTTATGTGTGTTATGATAAATTGAGAGGATTATATGGATTGTTGAATCCATTATGTGGTTGGAGGTCACATCATGAACTTTTAAAATCTAATAAATAATTTCACTTTTGATTAAAATATTTTTGAATGCCCCCAGGATTAGGCCTCAACGGTAAGTCATTGTATTAGTGACCACTAGGCCACGGGTTCAAAGCGTTGGGTGGAGCACGAGCGTGACGCTTGAGGGATTAGTCATTGGGCTCGCCCTACAACTAAGTAAGTAAGAGTACGCCAAGTCATTCGATCTAATATGGTGATAATGTCATCCAATATTAAAATGGGATACCTTCGGTCACCATTTTTTTTTTTTTTTTGAATGGAAGTGGTTTCAATAAAAACTAACATAGATGTTAATCTCTCATCAAATGAAAAATGATACATGGGTTTGTGGAAAAAATATTTTTAATAGAATAAAAAGAGTTAAGTCTTCCAAGATCATTCGATCGAGGTTTTCGGACAAACATTTGCCCATAAAAAGAGGCCCTGTGACTCAACACCACACCGAATAAGCCTTTGAATCTTCTCTGCACCATGTATATCAGTTGAAAGGTAATTTTAGCTAGGTCACATGTTCCCTGGGACAACATGAAATGTGTATAATGTAGGGTGCCACTGAGAAGTGCTCAAAATGTGGCATTACACAAAGTTTTGCAAGTGACCAAGGCATTGAAGATAAGAGTGAGGACTATCAGAGATGCACATGGATCAGGTAAACATATGTGACAATTGTTTTGTATGACTTTCTCTACTCATGACAGATAAAACAACCTCAAGTATTGGTAAGCTGGTCAACAAAACCCTTTAAAGAGAAGACAATGACCTGGAAACTTTATCCAACCGCTCGCCAGTCGTGGAAGCCGCCGTTAGCGTCCTAGAACTGGGTAATCTAGGCGCACAGAATCTTCTGCGCATGAAAACTGAGGGCGGTCGAGGCGTCATGGATGCATATTGTGTGGCAAAATACGGGCAAAATGGGTTCGAACAGCTTCAATCCGACGTGGAACGAGCAATACACGTGGCAGGTGCACGACCCCTGTACAGTCCTCACCAAAAAAGCTGCAAAACCCGACTACTGCATTGGCAAGGTTTGAAATCCCAACAATGGGGCTCAATTTGAGGAGGAGAGGCTACACAACACATCTTGGCTGTTGGTAAAGATTCATAGGAGGCGAGATGACTTTGAAAAGAATATGAAGAATCTCTAATGATCTTGACACTTGGTCCCGTAGACTATTTGGTCTCATGGACGTTATTAAAACTCATTTCATATCATTTCATTCAATTAAGTGTTTTCTATTTGTTACACAAGATAGACTTGTTAACATTATCAATTGGTTTAAATAAATTTATATATTTTATTATGGGTATTTGATCGATGTGATCATGTTTTGACTTGCAACAATTTTCGCTTTCACATTAACTATTCAAAGTGTATTAGTTTGACCAAGCCCATCATCTAAAGTCGACTAAGACATTGGTCTTCCCTTGAAATTGACGATTATTTTGTTTGTGACCATGCTCTGGGTCTTTTATGCTTCACTGAGCCTAAGCCCCAAAATTTAGATTTTCAATCTAGAGGTAAGCTTCGCTTAATCTGAGCATGAGTGGATGACACCACTCCGTTACCCCTAAGGACCCATGGAGTCATCAACCCTTGCCTTCCTTAAGTTAAACTTTGTCTTTTGCAGTTTATGCATTTAACGTGTTGATTAATTATTCAAGGCTCTTTCCATGCCTTCTTCTTAATTCCATAAGTTAATCCAATAGATTTATTGAGGCTTAATCTCATTAAATCTCTTAAACAAGATTTATTATTAAGTTTGTATTAAATATTACTCTTAAGTCATTAAACCATAAGTCTTTGTAATACTTTTCATTGTTGCAAATTTACGTGGCTTATTGAATCAAGGTATAAAGGACTTATAGATAAGTATTCCGCAATCATTTAATTATTTTTTGTTCCAAACATGGATTCCTTTTGTACCCACTATATTAATTTTTCCCTTGGGATTTAGCATACATTACGTGCATTTTGTTCATTGCGTAAGAAATCCATTTATTTATGTTTCTCTTGTGTGAACAGAACCAAAGGGTTGACCCTTCATTAAGGCCTCTTATATTCAATTGCTTACAACTTTATTTACTAGGTGTCATGTGTCACTGAGGAGACTCCCCAAATCAACTTACAACGATATTAGAAGATTCATCCTTGTTTTCATTCTCTTTTACCATTGTCCTTTAAATTAACAAGTGTTTGTTATCACATTAGGCTTATAAGATATGAGCCTTCATCATAATGTATATTACTTTTATTTCCATTAATTAATTTTCATCTTTATATAATTTAAACGAAACACATCAAACACATTTTTCGTGATAGATTTGTATAAACGAATTATTAGTTTATCAATAATATGATTAAAACCATTTAATCCATTCATACCTTAACTTGAATCATTGTAAAACCAATTCATGTTTATAACAAGGCACATAATTCCATAACAATTCATATTTTTTCAACTTTCAATGCACAAGGAAAAACAACAATCTTTTCCAAGTAACCAATACACACAAGTAAGGTAATAATCAACCATCTTATTCACTACAGATGAACCATCAATATCTACATCTCTTTAGAAGTACAACTCAATCTCATACTCTTCATACAATACATTGTTTTTAAGGCACATGTTTTCAAATGTATGTCATTAAAAAGAGTGCAAAAAAAAATATTAGCTTTACAACAAAGAGCAACTTCTCATTTTTACTCTTACAAAAAAGAAAACCTACAAGATCCACAACACTCAAGCAACCCAAATGAGTTACACTTGGAATATGTCTCAATCAAGGTCACCATTGACCAAGGTGCAAGGATGAGGCCATGTCTAAAGATGTTTGAGTATGTGTCATGAAATGGTTGCCTACATACCCATAATGACATTGGGATCAAGGTTTGATGTAGTTCTATAAAACATTAAAATATAATAGAGAAGATAATTTGTCTCCTGAATTTTGTATCAATCACTTTGTCAACTTTGACGAGGATATGTCAATTGTTGCTTACACAATCACTTGATGCATTTTTGTCAATTTTGATGAACCATCAATCCACAACAAAAGGTGCAAACCTTCATACACTTTCCTCGATTTCATCCATCTTTTTCACATGCATTTATTGTTATAATAAATCTAATGTAGAATATTTATTAATCTAAGTGTCTATAGGTCTAGTAAATTGTTACTAGAAACCTTAATGAAGCAATCAAACTTATGATTAGTAGGAAGACAACTTCTAATCTTAACATTAAGCTACAATTTTATCTTTCTCAATCAATCAACATTGAATGTCAAAGTGTGTGCCTGCACATGACTACAACTCCATGTATGATCCTAACCATTAACCATGCACTTTGAAAGATTCAAATACACTCAACCTGACTTAAGCAATTATATAACAACAAGAAAAGTGATTAAACCAAATAAGGCAATCGACACTTTTTCCTTTAACCACTCAAAATAATCCAACAATTTCATAATCCAAAGGGTAATTAACTAACTCTAATATTTCTAATGAGCCCATGAACAACTTATATGCATTTGATCCTTATTAAAAGCATACACATTCATAATAACCAAATAAATTCAATGCATCATTGTAGTTCTAATTAAAATAATAGTTCAATCAATGTGTTCACATATTTGATTCTAATTATATCATTATTGTTGAAAAAAGTGAGGAAGGATGAAATTAAAAACTTTAACAACACTAAAGTCTAATGCAACTAAGTATACATATCCAATTATTGCATATTATCAAAAATTCATGAAGCAACCCAACCAGTAAAACCCAATGCACAAATAACTATTTGAGCTCAAACACACTACTAATAAATCTTATCATTACCAAATTTAATGACTTCCTTTTTAATATATCATAAACTTAGCCTTAGCCACACATTCAATGTAGTCCATACTTAAATTGAACTATAATGCATCAAACAAACATGCCTAGCCAAGTAACAAACCAAATGCATCAAATGAAAATATAACTCAACCAAGCAATGACTCAATGACTCAATGCATTAAATACAAGAATAAGTATGTTATAACAATGTTAATTCATTGAGATCAAACAAATCCCAACCATGGAAATGAACCCATAACAATTCAACCATGAGTAATACTAAATTCAAAAAACATGTATGCAAGCTTGAGTTCATAGCATCCCAATAACCAATGCAAGATAAATTCCAAGCCAATAAAAAACTTCAACAATAAATATTTGTAATCCTGAGACTGATCAGACATAAAATAACTCTATTTATTTTCAAATAAATCTTAATACATATTTTTAATGGTTATATCACTTGCTTGATAATGGAATAAGTATAACAATGGTTGAGCGTCGAAATCCATATACTTATTGAGTAATTTTCACAACTACCCAGCTTAACTATCAATCCTATCCCATACCCTAGCCACAAACTAACCACCTTTTCCATATGGCTACTGGCCCCAAAATTGGTCCTTGGTCGTCTCCTTGGATCTTAGTACAATGATATTAAATAATAATAGTTAAGCTTTAATTCTTATAAATGACTAGAAACTGAACTAGACTCGTGACAAAACTACAAGGCTTATTTCCATACCACTACCATATTTAAGATGAAAACTCGTACTACAATTCCTTCAACTATTCAAAATTTAAATAATAGAACATGTTTTTGTCTTACCTTTTAACTATCATGCTCAACTCAAGTTTTACCACTTATCCATGTGTGGGCAAGTGAAAAGTATGCATGACTTAGTTGGGTTGTGTTAGCCATACATCCAATTGATGGTTAAAAATTCAAAATAGCCAAACATTCACAAACCCTAACTCGCCCAACTCACATTTTAACTATGTTGAGTTGAGTTACCAAAAATTCATTTCCAAACATAATCCAAAATAATAAAAACCAAATTAATCTTTATGGTTGGGTCCAATAATAAAGCCAACATTTATAAAATTCAAGCTTCAAATAATTCCATGGGGGATGTGGTGCCCTAGTGGCTTGGCTACATTTTTTTATATTTAAAATTTTAACCAGACTTAACACAATGCCTTTGTTTAAGCCTATCAGGGCTTTTAAAACATTTGCTTTTAAAACATTTTACTTTTTCCTTAATCACTATGTTAATAGATACGACACCAATCAAATTTATTCATTTTTGCAGTTCAAAGACATATGCTTTTATGGCACTCAGTAACTTCATTTTTAAACTTAAGTTGTTGCCTTTGCATTTCCCTTAGGGGTTCAAACATGCAATGATTGGATAGTCTACAAGAATGCCTATCAACATAGCTCAAGACTGCATCTAATCAATGTTGTTCTCAAGATGGATCAATCAGGTTGATAGGTATTGAGAGTATGGTAGCCTTTGGCTATTTTCACTATCGACCCTATCAATAAATCAATAATGTTAATCACACAAGTATTAATCCCTATGCCAAATAAAAGTTAGCTCATTTTACTTTTGAGTTTGTCATTTATTTATTTTCTAATTTAATGCAACGGGTACATACATGAAATCACAAAAAAAACATCATCAACATTTGTATGTTCAACTTCAAGACATAATGACAATGAAATTGAAAATATATAGAACATAATAAATGTAACTCAATAATTTTATAGTCCATACATGTACTACAATTATTCATAAAAATAATAAAAAAACAAATGAAATTATTATAGTGATCCATTTCAAGATTTACCTTTGCCAAAAAGGGAATAATATAGTCAAATTTCTAGCAAATAATATAATCACAGCCAAAAATGAAAGTACCCAGATCTAAAGATATGACATCCTCTTCCCCATTAAATAGCATCATCTTGGTGGTTTAGTAAAACAAGTGAGGGTAAATGTTATGCATGAACTTATTGTCCTCCCACATAGCACTTTTCTCACTCATTCGATGCCAATAGATCAATACCTACTAGATGTTCCTTTTCCACAACTTAATGTTGTGCTAGTCCAACACTCGTATGGGATCTAAATGAAGGATCCCATTATCTTTCACTTATAATTTATACCAATCAATTACATGTGAAGGATTAACAATGTATTTTTTAAGTTTAGAACTATGGAATAAATCATGGATTTTTGAAATCGAAGGGGGATATACTAACTAGTAAGCCACCAGATTGATTATTTTAATCACATCATATGGCCCAACAAATATTGGACATAGATTGGCTACTTTTCTAAGATTAATAGAGCTCTTACAAGTGAAAACTCTTAAGAAGACCTTGTCACAAACATGAAATTCACATTTAAATCGCTTCAGTTTTCTGATCTAAAGATTCATTCATTTTTTTCCATATAATTTGCATTTGAGTGTCATAATCATTCCCTAATTTAGGTGTAGTAGTGAGATAATTTTCTAAACCATCCCAACCAAGTAAAGTTTTGCATTTTCTATCATATAAGGCCTCAAAATTTGTCATCTTCATCAAAGAATGGTATGTGTTTTTATAGGAAAATTCAACCAAGATAATATACTCTTCCCACTTAGTAGGTTGATCTATTACGTACATGTGTAGCATTTCCTAAACCACTTGGTTGACACATTCAATCTGCCTAACTATTCATGGGTGGTACGTTGAACTAAATATAATTTTTGGTCCAAATGTAACATTAAAATATGTAAAAAATAAGATGTGAATAGCTTGTCTCTATTTAAAATAATTACTTTAGGCATTCCATGGAGTCTTATAATCTCATAGAAAATATTACTACAAGTGTGCATGCATCATCCTTCATATTTTCAATTATAAAGTGACCTAATTTATTAAATTTATCAATCACAACCATAAGTGTGTCATGGTTGTTGGACCCCAAATTTTTGTTGTGTTTTGATATTTTGGCATAGAACCTGCATGACACAAAAGGAGTATAACATAGAGATATCAGGGTGCGAAACTAAACTTGCATAGTAGGACTGTGGCGTAGAACCAATGAGGCATAAAAAGACAATGATGTGGAAGCACCAGCACAAGAAGACCAAGTCAAATACAAGATATGACTACAAGGGACCGAAGAGCATAGGATTCAAAATAACAGTGAAAGACTTGGGGAGTGCATGGGAAGCGGGAGACGGTTAAGGAGTCATTCTCAAGGGGCATTCAAACCTTATCCATCATGAGTTTTACACTAACTTGCAAATATATAGACACGTGACATCAAGGATCTAGCATAGGAGTATATAGGGGGTGCAAAGGCTTGGGTCCTTAGAAGAAACTAGTTAATAGACTACCATGACTCTTAGTTCATGGAGAGTCCATTGGTCGATTACTCCTGTCATTAATGATGTAACTACTTGGTCAGGCAAAAATAAGTATAAATACCCCTGTATGAAAGCATTGTAAGGTGAAAGATTTTGGATATTATTTTGATAAGCATAATATAGAGTTTATGGATATTGTAATCAATTTTGATGTTCAAGTTTTAGTTAATTGACAGTTATGCATCTGTGGTAGTTTTGCATTGAGTACTTATAGTTGTAGCTTAATATGAGTTCTATGCAAAATTTTACTTTTTCTATGTAATAATTTTAAACTTCAATGGCATTTGTCTGCGTAATTATGGTGATTGAGCTTAATGATACATAGACCAAAGTAGTATATATCTTTTTCTATGTAACTTCCAATTAAACATAAGTTTGAACCCAAAGAATATGACTAATATGTTATTGTGCAACATAACCTATGAGAATCGGTCTCTAACTGCATGCTTCGGGTGAGGATGCAAGACTATAGTCTTGCATGAAGCGAAAAAATGCTAGCTCATTGGCGGCTACTCTTCAACGCCTAAAACATTATTAAAAGATAAAAACCCAAAATCGTGGTTTCGTAATCGAGACCCATAGCACTTGTTGTAGATTAATGGAAGATGCTTGAAAGTATCACCTTTGAGAGTATTGACCAATGGATTACTAGAGTTGAGGATAATTTTATGGTTCCTTACCTTGGACCAGGAGTTTTTGCATGTTACTGGGTAGAATAGAATCTCTACAATGCATTATATGAAATTTTATTTATTGAAATCCTAGTTCATTTGCATACTTGGCTATCTGCTTATGCTTAAGGTCCATCACGAAACTTTCGTAAAAGAAAATTTTGGACATTAGAATGACAAAGAGTTTTAGCACGACTCAAAACACCATGGACATGAGTTTTTCACATTTAATGGAAAGGTGTGTTGAATAGCTACATTATGGAGTATGTTGTAATCACTTATTCTTGTCTAGAAAAAACCAAGTTCCAATTCCTTAGAGAACTGTTTGGTCGATATATTAGACATTTACCATTAGAAATCAACAAGTTGTTTATTGACTATAGACTTGAAACTATGCCAATGGAGAGCTAAATCCATCTTTGCATGAGCTGCACATTTGGAAGTGGAATAGAGAAGTGTTGGTAAAGGATTTTAGGCTCGTAATGGTATCCAATCAACGGGCATTACAAACGCAAAAATATGATAAAGCTTAGTAGAAGATCATAGGAGTAAGTGACATGGAAAGGGACTAGAAAAACTCAAGTAGTGTTTTTAGGATCTGAAGGGAAGTGAAAACATGTAAAGAGGACCCCATCACTTTCAAACTGTGCCCCTTGCCACTTTTATCATACGAAGGAGAAACTAGATGGACAACATAAACTGAAGAACCAAGATTGAACTAACCAAGCTCCCTAACCAAGTTTGAATCAAATACATATATACATAATTGGGATATAAATAAAGTGGAATTAAAAACTGATCCTATAAGGGATATTATAGATGAGCCAATCGTAACTCATATGGACTTCACACTCTCTTTCCCTCTTCAAGGGAATTTCATGGCTCAACTTGGGATGTTTGGAGGACCTGACATTCAAAGTGGATATAATACAGGCCCAAATCTAATTAATCAACCCACTACCATTCCCCACAACATAGGCATTGTTGCTGGAGGTGAACTAGGCGGTGGCACAGGAGGAAGTGGTGGAATTTCCCCCTCAAGGGACAAGATCTAGGGGTTCTCAAGAACCACCAATGCAAGCACCTCAGCCACCAACAATATATTATGAAATGATGCTTCACTTACCTAAATATCAAGGTGCAGAGAATGCAATAGAATACATCCATAAGTGCGAACTTATTCAGAGGGCACAAGGCATAACTTCTTTTGAGCAAAAGGCCACACAATTCATGACTAAACTTTTGGAGAAAACCCATAGGTAGTATAGAAAGTTTGACCCTCAACAAGCAGTAATTGATTATGATCAACTCAAAATGGCATTCCTTCAAGAATTTGACATTCCTAAATTTGAGAAACAAATTATTATCATGTTAAAAGATATAAAGCGAGAGCTCACTAAAAGTGCACAATAATATGATGCAAGGTTCAAAACACTTATGTCTAAGCTATCATTTTAAATCAATGTTGCTTAGCATGCACAGTGGTTTATGGTAGGTTTGTTACTTCCTTTTCAATGAAAAATATCCAAGAAGACCTTTACTAGCCCACATGAAGCTTTGGCAGCCACCCTCCATGTTGAAGCTATTGGTAGTATTGACAATACAATTAGTCCCTTTATGGAAGCCAAATAGCTTCAATGGCATTGTAACTTGATAAACTAACTGTAAACAATGTGTATGATAGACGTAATGGTCTTTGGTGCATTGATTGTGAGTTTGAAGGGATAATCGAAGTAACTACCCATGCAAAAACATCTATATTATATTGAAATAGTCATGTGAAATTTGCTATGAAGATCATGATTTACACTCTTGTCCTAATTTGCAGTGAGCCACGCATTCTAAGGTATCTGAATATTGTAAAATATGTGATGCCTACACCCATGACATAAATGATTGTATGCTAATTAGTGATATCTATGAAGCATGCGCATACAGTACATACCAAACCATTGTGTTTAACAATCAAGATAACAGTGGCTATCATGGTTGAGGTAGAAGATGAGGATGAGGAGGTGGTCGTTTCCTACCAAGAACATGTTATAATTTTGGATCCTTGGATCACTATCAAAGAGATTTCCTAGTTTACCCTACATGTGCTTTTTGTAAAAAGGACCATTGGTTAGAAGAATGTCCCGACTTGTACATGGCCATCACTAAGAAGAGAAATGAAAAGGGTGAAGGTATGATTCATATTGAGAAACCACACTAAAGCATGCGTTTAATCACCATAACAACCCAATAAGTGAATATCACTACACGTAGAAGACAATCTCAGTCTACATCTACTCCTATTGAGAAGGTACAATGTGAAGAGCCTCAAACGAGGAAGTATCTTGATGCCCAACATCAAAAGGATGTGATCCAAGACACTATGACACAAGTATGAGAACTATAAGGATAAATTCAATTTATTAAGGACCAAGAATAACGCAACATGTTAATATGTAAAAGGTAATAGAGCCTCAAAATGTGGCATGAAATGATTTTCAAGAGCTTTGCAAGCATATGTTGGATGAAGATATTATCCCACAACTGAGCATTTGAAATAAGAATTGGGTACAAGTACCAACTGATGTTCAACCTCAAATGACTTAATAGACTGAGAATCATAATTTAAATCATGCTCAAAGACAAGACAACCCTATTCCTCCTACCTCTTTAGAGGATAAATAAATACTTGTGAATGTTACCATCGACAGTTGGGTAATTTAGGACATCTTAGTTGAAATTGGCACTGAAGTTAACATCCTCACTAAGGATGTCTAATGTAAAATGGCTAGTTCAACATTACAACCTTCACAACACATATTGTTTATGGCTAATAAAACTTATGCTCTATCGATTGACGTCCTCGAGAATGCAATAGTGGATATCCTAGGAATACCCTTCAAACTTGACTTTGAAGTTATCAAGTTAGCAGAGGTCGATGACTTCCCAGCTCTATTGGGTTGACACTGGCGTTATGAAAATAATGTAGATTTAAGTTTTAAAAATCACTACATCAGTTTTGAGAATGTTAATTAGTGCATTGTTATTCCCCTAGATTAAACACATGGACCTCCATATGTAGAACTTGTTAATATGGAAGAAGATATTAGCCACATCTATAATGTCACTGCTAGAGATGGTGAGCAATGTGATCCTACTCCTGATGGCATCCTTCAATGAACATACACTCAGTCCCTTTCTGATACTACAAGCAATGCTTGTAATTATTGAGCCCACAGTGACTATGACCTCATTAGAAGAGTGTGTAGTGTGATTTATAGTCTGGAGAACATTTCATGCTAGTATCATAAATGCACAAGTTCGTTCACCTCCTTACTGGTCAAGTCATGAGGAGACCAATGATAGAGGCACCTTTATAAATACTCGATGCAACCCCTTATTTTCATGGATAAATGAAAGTCCATGACTTTGTCTAGCGTCTTGAAGAATTTTATCACTCTAACAATGATCGTATATGATCTTGGTTCACCTATTTGACATAACAACTATAAGGTGGTGGTGAACCCATCATGAATGAATTCTCTAATGAGATCAAGTATGCTCAGCTTTGTATCACTAGTTTCATCACAAAAACCAAGTCAAGGGAACAATAACCTATAATAGAGTACAAACACTTGAACCCCATACAGAGGCTTGTGAGTCAATGTGGAGATTTGAAGAGTCTTACTTATGAAAGTACTTATGGGTACATGCATTCTATGTAACTTTAAAAACCTAGGCAAGAGCATGGTATGTTCATGAATGGAAACATATGGGTACCCGATTTTAGCATCTATTGAAGGAAAACATGAATTTGACACTATCTTGTTTCTCTCCATGGATGGATTTATGCCTCACTCTTGAGGCCATGCACAAAGCAGTTATTGGTGACCCTATTCCCATTGAAGATCACCTAAGATATATCCATAATGTCTCAAAAGAAGGTTTATTTCTCTTCAATGAACCATCTGCACAACTTGTTCCCATTCTAGAACTGATATTTGCTCAGGACCAACGTGATGAGATATGCCAAGGGAAATAAAAGCTAGTATTTCAGGTAGAAGAAGGTGAAGGGTCTAACCCACCTAACCCTTTATCAAATCATTTGGATGTTCTTATGGACTATGGCACACAAATTATTCCCAATACTGGTCCTGATATAGACCACCCTTACTCTAGGCCAATTCAAACTATTCAGTGCAACATCGACACAAAGGAAGAACCAAAAATAACTACTCTAGGTAATTACTAGATTGACACAGAAATATCAAAGATATTTGAGTTGTTAAAATAACACCAATATGTCTTTCCAAGAAGCTATAGTGAGATGAAAGGACTTCATCCATCCCTAGGTAAGATGCATATTAAACTAGTTGACATTCCTCGACTAATCAAGAAAAGGCCATATAGAATGAATTTGAATCTGCGAGCATGCATAAAGGAAGAAATTGATAGCTTGATGCATGCTGGATTAGTCACCCCCATTGATGATTCCATGTGGGTCAGTCCCATGATGATAAGTATAAATAAAGATGGACGTATTAGAATTTATGTTGATTACTGAATACTTAATGCATTTTGTGTCACTGATCCCTTCCCAACACCATTCATAGAGGAAATACTTGAAGGCATCATGGGATGTGAAATATAGATTTTCACATATGGAATTTTGGGGTAGCATAAAATCCAAATCACCGAGGATGATCAACCCAAGACTACGTTTGCCACTAAATGGGAATCATTGACATATATTGTCATGTTTTTTGGGTAAAAGACCATACCAGTTGCATTCTCATGTATAGCCATTAAAGATTTTAAATATTTCATCCATAAGTTTCTTCAAGTCTACTTGGATGACTAGGCCATCTATGGCTTGGTCAAGGACCATTGCTCTAATCTATGACTCATGCTTGAGCGTTATTGAGTCTTAAAAATATCACTAAATCTAAAGAAGTGCCTTTTTACTACCTTTCAATGTTTTTCGAGGGCATATTATTTATAAAGATGGACTTTTGGTAGACTCAACAAAAGGATCTGTCATTCTTTGCTCCCTAGTGCTTAAGTCTCAACGTGAATTTCATGCCTTTCTAAGACATACAGGTTACTATAGGAAATTCATTCATGGGAATGCAAAGATTGTGCACCTATGGAGGAACATTTAAAACATAACGAGAACATCTAAACTTGCTCCTACCAAGAATATTTTGAGGCTTTAAAGGATAAGATGGTTAATGCTCCAAACCTCCAGTTCCCTGATTGGACAAGCCCATTTCGTGTCCATATTAATGCTTTTGGAATGGCAGTTGGTGTAATCCTTGTACAACCAGGTGAATGTCACCTTGATCACCAAATCTACATTGCAAGTAGGAAACTTACCCCAGTTGAGTATAATTACACCACAACAGAGCATGAAGCATTGTCAATGGTCTATGCTCTATAGAAATTTTGACAACACTTATTAGAACCTCCTTTTATATGCTATACAGATCATGAAGCTTTAAGGTATCTTGTAAATAAATCTATGTTGCATGGATGAATCTGCCATTGGATAGTGTTGTTTCAAGAATTTTAATTCTCTATCATGGTGAAACTAGGAAAAACTACTTATGGTCTTGACTGCATGCTATTGAAGATGACTTGCTTGATGTTCAACTCTTTTGTGTTATTCGTGTACCTAAGCAGTTGGAAGATGTTGTAGACTTTATAACTATTCGCTTAGTGTCCAATTTTCTAAATCCTTAGGCTAAGAAATAACTCATGGTCCACACCGTACCCTTTTAGCTCACAAGAGGGGAATTTTACAAGCTTGGTCGAGATAAAATTCTTCAAGATTGTCTCATGAAACATGAATGTTTTGAGGCACTCCAAGAAGTTCATGAAGGCATTGTAGGTGGACATTATGTTGGAGAGGCTACCGTGTGCAAGGTTTTGTTGACTAGATTATGGTAGCCTACCCTTTTTCAAGATGCTAAGATATATGTTAGGAAGTGTGACATTTGTCAGTGCATAGGCAAACCAAATCATTAGGATCCCATGGCTTTATGTCCAATTCTATCTCAAGAACCATTTGAAAAGTGGGCCATTGATTTTTTTGGCCCCATCAATCCAGCTAGAAGATGAATAGGTTCTCGATATATCATGTTAACAATTGATTACCTCACATAATGGGTTGAAGCTGCAGCAATGAGGGATTGTACTAATGCTACTATTGTGCGCTTAATTTGGGAACATATCATAACTTGGTTTGTCTGCCCACTAAGTTTTACTAGTGATTGCGATACCTATTTTATAAAAGAAACTATTCATATCTTACTTGTTTAGTTCATGATTTTTCATTATAAAATAACATCATATCACCCCTAAGCTAATGGAACTACCAAGGCATTTAATAGAATTTTAGGCACAACACTGATGAAAATTTGTAATATTGACTAAACTGATTGGGGATAGAGTATATGTGGAACTTTGAGCTCACCTAACAACCTATAATTATTTGCACAAGAACACACCATTCAATTTAGTATATGTCAAAGATGTAGTCCTATAAGTTAAATTCTTGGTACCATCTCTTTTCATTTCACACATTGGACAATTTGATGAGGAGTCATCCTTGAAGGCACACTTGGATACCTTGTTATAGCTAAATGAAGCCCATTTCCTTGCTTATTGGAGTCAGGATGTTGAGAAGTGTAAACAAAAAGCATGGCATGATCAACACATCAAGCATAAAACATTTACCCTTGAAACGAAAGTCTTGTTCTACGACTCAAATTTCACGTGCCATTCTAGAAAACTTCAAATTCATTAGGACAATCCTTTTGCAATTCATAGCATTCAACCTATTAGCACTTATCAATTACAAAGGTTAGACAACCAATTTATTCCTAGGCATTATAATGGAAAATGGCTCCAACCATATTTCACCTTTGAATAGTTTAGATTTTGTAATAATAAGGCTTATGCCATTAGTCTACGATTCGTTATTTTCAACAAAACCACTATCTTTATTGTGCGCAACATTTCTTTAGTATTGAGTAGCTTAAGTTTTTGTACTAGTATTTTTATGGAGGACCACGACATAGTTTTAGTGTAGGGTAAAATGTATTTATATTCATGATTAAAGATGCACGTGTAAGTTACTTAAGGTGTGAAAGTTACTTAAGGTACACAAGTCATTTAAGGCACACAAATTATATAGCCCTATGATATGGTATTCCCACCAAATAGTTTCAAAATTCAAAATAAATGAGAACAATTATCTTCCAGTCCAAAGAAAATCATGGGATACAATTGTCTTCCACTTCAAAGGAAGGTGCAAGATGGGATGTGTCATTAATGTAAAAAATGATAGTGGTTACAATAAATATGTCAACATCATGACAAGACAATACCGTTAAATACATTTATGGTGAAAAGTGACAGTCAAAGAATGATGGTCGTTAAAAATGCATTAATGATGAGAAGTTATGGATGAAAAGAAAGGGGGTAGTAAATGTGGGTTAAACCCTTTGAGCCTATAAAAGGACAAGGAAACTAATTTCTTACTTTTTACCTTTGCTTCCATCTAAAATTATAGAGCCGAAGAGTGAAGAAAAATAAAGTGATTCTGAAGCGAGTATATGAGCATCACAATATAGACAGTTATTAAGCTGAGCATCAAGTTACACAATCAAAATATAGGGCCAATTCTAAAACATGACCACAACAGGGAGAATTGGTAGTTGCATATTGTAGAGGTAGACATCCACCATTAGAGAGCAACAAAGCACAAAGAGCCAAAGTCACTGACACAAAAATTGCATATTCCTTTGGGAATGTTGGACGACTGTGCCTTAACCTTCGAGCTCCTTAGAGGATGATGCAACCTAAGAAAAAGGCTCTAAGAACTAATCCATTGCCAACAATACCAGAGGAAGGTGAAGCATTTAGGGGGGAAACAATACTAATCAGGGAAGAAACACCTAAAGAACAAACATAATGTGCGAAAAGAGAAGAGGTTAAAATGGCACACCAAGCAAAGAAGACACAATCATCTCCACCCTCTGTTAGGGTGTGGAGCTAAAAGCTTCAACTGTTTGCAGACACAAGAAGAGGATGCTGAAGAACCAAAAGAACCGACATCGGCAGTATAACTGACGTCGATCACAGACAATGCAGAAGGAAATCGGCGACGGCAGGAGGTCGACTGACGTCGGCAGCACCAGGCAAGCAGGGACCGGCGTCAGTCGCCTGTGTGTTCCAGAACTGCTGTTGACGAACAGTCAGTTAAGTGGAGCGAGTGTTTGCATGTCAAATGACTAATTATAGTCACGAGCTGCGTGTCTAATTATTGTAGTTAGATTTCTATTTTTTTAACCATGGGATTCTATTTAAAGACGCATGAGGCTTGTATTGTAATTATCAAGAAGGCAAGTAAAAGCATTGAAGCAAGCAAGGTCAAGGAGATCTACAGGTGTAAGGTCAAGGAGATCAGCTGAAGCATTCAAGGAGGGATAATAACTCAGGCTATAGAGTTGTTGTGTTGAGCAAGAGAGAGAGGGAAGAAGGTCTTGAGGTGTGGCAAGCCTTTGAGGTGGAGGAAGAAGTGGCATCTTCTTTATTGTATTTTCTTCTAGTAATATTTAATACAAGAGTGTGTATTGTCTCTCAAATTCTTTGTTGTCTCAAGTTTCAAGTTACTTTATCATTCTGGTATAATTCTGTGTTTAATTGCTTATAAGAAAGTAATCAATTGTGCTTCCATTGGATAAGGGGTCACCTAACAGTTGGTATCAAAGCTACGGTTTGCAAGAAGCAGGTTATTTTTGATTACAGGTCATTCACAGGGCTTTCTGATTAAGTGGGAGTTCAACAATGGCAGAAGAAAGTAAGCTACGAATGGAGAAGTTTAACGGCAAGAATTATCAATACTGGAGGATGCAGATTGAGGACTATCTGTATCAGAAGGATTTGTACTTACCGTTGGGTGGGGTTGCATGCAAGCCCATAGATATGAAGGATGAAGAATGGAGTGTTTTTGATCGGAAGGCTCTCGGTTCCATAAGGTTGAGCCTTGCATCATCTGTGATTTCCAGCTTATCACAGTGCAAGACAACGAAAGAGTTGATAAAGTCCTTGGCGAATTTATACGAAAAGCCCTCGGCTTCTAATAAGGTATATCTTATGAAGCAGCTATTTAATTTGCAAATGCAGGAAGGTGGATCGGTACATACTCATCTCAGTGATTTCCATGGTTTGGTAAACCAATTAGCTTTAGTCAATATTATTTTTGATGATGAGGTAAAGGCTCTCTTGATTTTATGTTCTTTGCCTGAAAGTTGGGACGGTTTGGTTATGGCAGTAAGTAATTTTGCATCTGCTTCTAAAATCTTAAAATTTGATGATGTTGTGAGTGTGATCTTGAATGAAGAAATACGCAGCAGAAGCACAGGTGAATCATCAGGGAATGCTCTAAGTGCAGAAAGTAGGGGAAGGCAAAGGGAGAAGATTGAGCAAGGGAAATCAAGGTCGGGAAGGAGATCCGAGTCCAAAGGTATTACCTGCTGGTTTTGTGGAAAGAAAGGACATACAAAGAAGGAGTGTTGGTTGAGAGATAAAGAGAATCAACATGCAGGTATTGAAGAAGCAAAGGATGCAAATATTGTGGTACAGGATGCTCTCATACTTTCTTTGGACAGTCAGGTAGGATCATGGATCTTAGATTTTGGTTCATCTTTTCATGCATCCCCAAACAGAGATTTGTTTCATGAGTAAGAACAGGGAGACTTTGGAGTGCTCTATTTAGGGGATGGTACGCCTTGTCAGATAGTTGGCAAAGGGAGAGTGTAGCTGAGATTGCAGATTGACAACACATGGGTGTTGAAGGAGGTCATGCATGTTCCAATTCTGAAGCAGAGTTTGATTTTTGTATGAAGGTTGGGAGATGAGGGATGCACAATAACCCTCACAGCGGACTCTTGGAAGGTTACCAAGGGAGCACTTGTTCTAGCAAGAGGTAAGAAAGTAGGTACTCTTTATCTATCTACTTGTATTACTGATTCTACTTCTGGTGTAGATTCAAAGATGTGGTCTAATAGGCTTGGTCACATGAATAAGGAAGGAATGGAAGTTCTTGATTCGAAAGGTATGTGTTCAAATTCGGAAAGCATAGATAGAGTTCATTGCAGAAAAAGGAAATTTGATGCTTTTGACAAGAACAAAGAAGCCTTGGTGTTTATGGAGGAGATGAAGGACAAAGATCAGTCACAGGGGCTGAATAAATCTGAGCAGGGCAGCATGGACAGAGGTTTGATCCAAGAAGAGCTCGTGGATGAAAATTTCATCACTTACAGGAACACACAGATGCCGATGTCGGTCACATTGGACCGACGTCGATCAGCCAGATACCGACATCGGTCATGTGCAGACCAACAGGGTCGGTAGGTCGGGCAGGAGAAGTCCGATGTCGGTCATAAGGACCTACGTCGGCAGGGGGACACCGGTGTCGGCCAGGGAAACGACGTCGGCAGTCAGGGTCAGTGCAGGGAACTAACATTGGTCAGGAGCAGACTGGGAGATGGTCGAGATCAGTCACTGGAACGGATGATGAGTGGACAGTTAGCTGTCAAGGAGTCTCAAACACCCATATGGAGGTCAGTAATGGTAAGAGAACCTCATATTCATTGTTCACCTTCTTTATATTGCTTACTGATAGTCAAGAACTAGGAAGATGGAAGAAGCAATGCAGGAAGAATCCAGAAACAGTGGGAGCTTGACATGGATGAGGAGTGTGAGTCCTTGGAGTAGAGCCAAACAGGTATTTGTTGGTAGAGTTGTCAGCTGGAAGAAAGCACTGGATAGAGGGATGGATTCCCATTTTAGAGAAGAGAGTGGATGGACACATGAGACAGAAGGCTATGGTATATGGTCTTGATTAGGCTGCAGAGTAATGGAGGTTTGACCATTGTGTTTTATCTTTACTAGGTTGGATAATATTAGCTACATTATCCTGTTACTGTATTGTGCTACTTGTTGCAGGGTTTGATATATAGGGAGTTTTTCTGAGCTAAAGGTAGAGTTGGTTCAGAAGTATGTCATGAAGAATTTGGGAGCAGCAAAATTCTTATGGCATAAGTGATAAGTTCAGCATCACAGGTTTTAGTAGTGGTTGGTTTTCAAGAGTGACTTCAAAGAGGGATACAGAGCCAAAGGAACAAAATAGATGGTGTACAGGTACAGGTACAAGTTGCAGCTGTTTATCTCCAAGTGGGAGATTGTTAGGGTGTGGAGCTAAAAGCTTCAACTGTTTGCAGACACAAGAAGAGGATGCTGAAGAACCAAAGGAATCGGTGTCGACAGTATAACCGACGTCAGTCACAGACAGTACAAAAGAAAACTGACGATGGTAGGAGGTCAGCCGACGTCGGCAGCACCAGGCAAGCAGGGACCGACGTCGATCACCTGTGTGTTCCAGAACTGCTATTGACGAACAGTCAGTTAAGTGAAGCGAGTGTTTGCATGTCAAATGACTAATTATAGTCACGAGTTGCGTGTCTAATTATTGTAGTTAGATTTCTATTTTTGTAACCATGGGATTCTATTTAAAGACCCATAAGGCTTGTATTGTAATTATCAAGAAGGCAAGTAAAAGCATTGAAGCAAGCAAGGTCAAGGAGAACTACAGGTGTAAGGTCAAGGAGATCAGCTGAAGCATTCAAGGAGGGATAATAACTCAGGCTATAGATTTGTTGTGTTGAGCAAGAGAGAGAGGGAAGAAGGTCTTGAGGTGTGGCAAGCCTTTGAGGTGGAGGAAGAAGTGGCATCTTCCTTATAGTATTTTCTTCTAGTAATATTTAATACAAGAGTGTCTATTGTCTCTCAAATTCTTTGTTGTCTCAAGTTTCTAGTTACTTTATCATTCTGGTATAATTCCATGTTTAATTGCTTATAAGAAAGCAATCAATTGTGCTTCCGTTGGATAAGGGGTCACCTAACACCCTCGCCATTGATGATTGAAGAAATGTAGTACCCAAAGATGATGTTGTGCATGAAAAACTAGGTCTCAAAGTTATCCACTTGCAAAAAAATTTACTACAATCACCATCAACCTGGGAATGAGGTTGAAATGCAAATTGAATACCAAGTTAAGCACTAGAACACAAAAAACCAATTGGTGTATGACCTCAAGATCTTCAATGCTTTGGATGTTGTGGGGTTGTTTTAATTGTTCAATCTTCCTTACTTTGGAAAACCCATGGAGGCAATCATGTTGCTACTCTCGTGCATCCATGAGAATTATCTTTACTTTTTCGGGGGTAGTATGTAGATCACGTTCGAGATGATAAGTAAGGTATTGGGGTTGTAGTGTTTGGGAATGGATGTAGTGTTTGACTTGGAGGACTCTGATGAGATTGGGAAGATAGCCACAACATTGATGTTCCAAAAATAAGGCCATGCCATGCACATCAAGAACCTATAGGATCTTGTCCTCTGGATTATAGCATGCATCATTATGACCAAGATCGGTGGTAGCAATCCTTGGAAAGAGTTAGATATGGCCCACCTCTATATCAATCACAAAGTTACTAAGGGATTGAAGTATAATTGGGCTATGTACTTTTCCCAAAAAGTTATTAAGGATACAAAGAAGACCCATTGGATACACGGTCATAAGTTTTCATAGGGAGCATTTTTATTATTGATGGTTTTTTATGAGATAGATGCCCCTGATTACACATGGGAGTACTAAAGTGGGCATACCCACCTGAACACAAGTCCTCTAGTGAGCACTATGAGGCATTCATGTACCTGGGTCACATCACCCCCACCTATAAAATAAAGATAAAGTCTTGGTTTGATGGAATGAAGGAAACATTCAAGAATGAATGCGCATTCCAAAAGACTTGCCCACCCAGGTTGGTGAGCAAGCTTAATTTGCTATGTAGCAGTATTTCTCATTGGTGCACATTAAAATGGTGCCTTCTAAAGAACTCTATGTGTGGCTAAAGCTACCTTATGCCTTTTCGATGTGGTACTTTATTGACTCAGTGAATCACATATATGATGCACAGCCTATCGCCTTGGAGGTAGACATAATTGACTTGAAGATTCACACCCTCCAAAAGATGTATGTGTATCCAAGCAAGAAGGTGTTGTGCCTATTTTTCACAACCCCTCAATTTTTTTAAAATTAATACTTTCTACCATAGAGATGACTCGGTCATGAAATCTAAAACTATGTCAAGGACCCAGTCAATTAATAATATATTTAAATGCATGTTTTCAATTATAAATTGATAATGATTAGTTGATGAAATCATGTTTATATTTTTGAGTGGTTTTGAAAAGCATGGTGGATAAATGAGTAAATATACATATATATTTGTGAATGTGATCAGTTATCTTATTTTCAGTCATAATCAGGTTATGAGGCAATATTTTAGTTGGGAGTAATTTCAAACATGGAGGTGGATATATCTGATATAATATGTCTATTGATGTCAATAAATATGGATTATCGTGATAAATTTCATGAATAGACTTTTAGATTTGACAGTTTGAACAAATTTATGATAATTTTTTCATTTTTATTGATATACATGGATGATGTGATTACTAGTTTACAACAGATAATGAGGATATGTAGATGATTACTATAGTTTAAAATCACTATATTTGAAGAAACAATGCATTTATTTTTTGAAAAACCATTATGAGGCTACAGACTCAATTGAAGACTCATTTGTTCTTAGTCCTTGTGATACAATGGACATTCAAAACATTGATGTATTTAAGTTGATTTGATAATGTTGTTAAAGAGTCCAAGTTTTTATATTGTCTATCCTAAGGTATTATTCATTTTATCTAATGATATTGTGACTTATTAAACAAAATGCATAGTCGAAGATCATTGTTCTAAGGTTTCATAGTTCTAAGGACCTATTTGGCATCCTAAGTCTAAGCCATTATTGATTCAAAAATCCTAGTAATTATTTAAGTATTTGTTTAAAACGTAAGTCCTGAAGCATAAAGATGGCATGTTTATCATGTCTCATTTGGCATATAAGATTTATATAATGAAAGGATTAACTTGTTGACCTAAGACTTGTTTCATGGGATGTTTTCGATGGGATGTTTTCGATGGCATAAGGCATTGTTTTGAAGTTAAGATATTTTCTAAACCTTCATCATCAAATATATTTTCAAATACCTAATTTTCTCGTCTCAAGGGCATTGAAATAAATTCAAAGTTTTGTCAATAATGTGCATGACTTGTTTTAAATTGAAATCTTGTATGATGAAAGATGTCAAGTTGGTAGATGTTAGGTGATTGATGGATGTCATGGCATAGTGAGTTGGCATAAATATTTAATGCAAAACACATTTTTGATACTTTGAGATCATCATGGGATATTTGGTGGCAAGATAGAGTTAATGCAGATCATGTTTGCCTCGAATGGTGGAAGTTGGCAATGGTTTAGTGCAAAGAGTTAGTAATGACTAAGTTTGGTTGTGTCGATAACTAACTTAGCAAAGTTGTTAAGTATGTCCTTGGTAAACATGAGCCAATAGGAAGTGAGCATCTCATCAAGTTAGTTAGGGCAAAGGGTGGTGGAAATAAATAGGTTAATTTTCTTGGTTTGTGTTCATTTGGAAAGCTTAGCACTGAAGTGAACCTCTAGCTAGGTGATTTTTGAGTTGCAAAGAAAGCTTTGTTGAGGATATTGGGCATAAAGATTTTAAGGGTGCATTTCCAGGTATGATTCTTATGGTTTTGGATAAGTTTTGAAAATATATATGGTGATTTAGAGAAGCTTGTAGTTGCATGAATGAGATCATTTCTTACTTGCACAAATAGAATAGGTTCTGGTATGCATGGATATTGATTGAAGATTTGAGTTACTTTTGAATGATTTGCTTTATTTCATGATGAAAAGACTACTCTAGTATGAGATGATTTTCTAAATCAATCTACATGTTAATGATTTTAAGAAATTTTTATTGATATTCGAATATATTTCAGTAATTGTTACTTTCATGATAAGAAATGGTGTCAAATCAGTGTATATTTTGCATGTGTGATGAAAGAAAAAAAAGTAGGATGGTTCTTTAGACAGTTTGAAATTTTATCATTAAACAGATGTGTCGAATCTCTATGTATTTCAATGTTTATTCAAGATATAAATAGTCTCAAGTAGATTTTTGTTGAGAACTTTAATTTGTGAATAAGATGTTTCATGATGTTACAACAGGTAGTTTATTTCAGATTGTTAATTTTGAAAATAGCTATGCATGTTACTTTTAAGTGTTTTTGTTTATGTATTCTCTGAGTTGTGTCGAAACTTTCAAATTTTTTCCTAAATCTTGATTTGGAATATTATGGACATATTTTCTTGAAAGTTATAGTCTTTACTTTTCTAATTTGTTTAATATAAAGACTCTGTTAAGATACTTGAAAATGGGTATTTTAAAAACATTTGTGGTTAAAGGTTTTGTTTTCAATGTTGTGAATAGACTTATCCATCTATTCATATGGTGCATGCACTTTGGGTTTAGTTTCAGAAAGAGATTACATTCATGAAAAATGAGATGTATCCAAATTTTGACGTAAAATGAATTGGTTTTGCTCTAGGTATTTATGCATAAGTTGTAGATCTTGCATGCCTAGATTGAAAGGTTTTAAGGATTTTCGATGTCATAAAAGCTTGTTTGTTTTCAAGTAACCTGAACTTTGTAGAGGCAATTTTTGTTTGTTCTTTAGATAGATATGAGTTGATTTTATATAAAAGAGACAATCAACTATCTTGCAAATAGATATGTCAAGAAGTTAAAAATATATATATATAAATGGATGGTCTTGAGGTCATTAATTTTATCTTCCAATTTTTAGTTACAACTATTGATTTTAAGAGGTTAGATAAAATGATGTTTCTGTTAGATCTGCATCTCAGTATTAAAGTTTTCGTTTTATCTTGAGATTAGCTATTGAAGTCATAGTCTCCTAATGAATCCAGATATTTTCAATTGAAATGTATATGAAGATTATATTTTGAAACAAATAATACTTGTTTCAGATATCATTTGGTAATTTCATTTTAGAAATATTATGATGGAAATTATGTGTATTGAATTTTGATTTAGTTTACAATTGATTTGATGGAGATTGAAATTTCATTGAAATATTTTGAAATAAAATTATGATATTATAATGTTATTCAAGGATTCAAATGGTAATTAT
This sequence comes from Torreya grandis, assembly GCA_037957365.1. Taxonomy (NCBI): domain Eukaryota; kingdom Viridiplantae; phylum Streptophyta; class Pinopsida; order Cupressales; family Taxaceae; genus Torreya; species Torreya grandis. The sequence continues at coordinate 2,234,739 of JARHVA010000424.1, read as the reverse complement.
ATGTAGTTAAAATATTTTAGTTTGTGATACAATTCAGTTTAGTTTTGTTGAGAAGTGACTGTGTATTGGATATTCATTTTTTTTTAATGGACATTTATTGATTTCATTCATCAATTTTGAGTATATTTTAAATTGTTAAAATGTCTAGATGGGATCACTCTGGGTCAACTAATAACAATGATGACAGAGGATGGTGGCAGAGTTTTGATAGTAATATTAATAAAAAAAATAAGAATGACCCTTAGGGTAGTTTTCATGTCAAAAGTTTTAATCTTAAATTTCATAGAGGTACTAGGATGTCCATCCATTTTGATGCCTTAAATCCCAAATTTTAGAATATCTTAAATAATTTGCCTTTTAATCTAGTCAATAGAGGCTACAAGGAAAACAAACATTTTTATGGACGTAGGTTTGGTGGCAAAACTCCCTCACAAATTAGTTCTTCCTATCATTTAAAAAATAACCCACATCATCTACCAAGTTAACCTTCCAATTTTGAGAGAGTTGAACCTATTGTTGCTCCTCCTACCAATCAAGCCACCCAGCTTGAGATTGAGATATTTCATGCAAAAAAAATTGTGAATCTGGCCATTCCTTCAATTTTAGATGAACCTTCACCTTCTCATCGAGAGGCTACTATGAAATGTAAGAGGTTAGGTCTAATATCTTCCCATAGTGACCCTATCATGGTATCTGAAAAGTTGAGTTTGAAAAAATGTGGTTATGCTAATAGGATATGCACAACGGATATTCCTCCTTCCACTATAAAGAAAAAAATAGATAGTTTGACCGACCCTGATAATCCTATGGCAGTCAGAATGCAGAAGAGGATCAAATTGAAAATTGATGATAGTATACGTGGCTATGAAAAAAAGTTGGTGCAGTTTCATGTGACAGATATGAATTATAGTCTATATGTTAATGTACAGGGCAAATCAGTGATCAAAGTGCTTTCAGATTCATAAGATTAATGGACCCCTAGAGGATAAACTTTGTTTTCAGCTAAAATTTTTACATAGCAGAACTTTATACTTTCAATTTGATACTTTTTTTCTTCATATTTTCGTATTTTTTATGATAATATTTTGAGAAGTACAACATACTTACTTTTTGATATAAATATATATGCTTAAGTTAATTTTAGACATGCATTATAGTTTAATATAAACATTTTTTTAAAAAAATTTGACTTATCTATTTATTAATTGATATATGTATTCTATTTATTATTAATTGATGAGGGTCCCCACCAGTTAAGATTAGTTCCTGATCTATATTAAAAAACTTTATCAATTACGATATTTTAAGTCTTAATTTAGTATATCCTTAACAAATAACTATTTAAATTAAGTGACTTTAAGAGTCAATTAGTTAACATAAACTAATAACTAACTAAAGCAAGTTATAATTTATTTTTCAACTAAGTTTGGAGCATAAAAAATGATTAATGACTTATTTCAAGACAGAAGAACAACACATGAATTGAAAACTTATACATTTTGTGAACTCAATCATTCATCTCTCTTCTTCTTATGCAACTTCTCTAAGATAGTATGACTTTTGTAGATAGACTCAATGATATTTTATCTTATGGTTGAGTAATTACTTAGACAACATAGATATATCTAGTTTTTATTATCAATTATGATATATTATTAAAAGATTACTAAGTTTAACATCTTTTGACGATTGCTATTTATAGTTTTGTACGCAGATTTCAAGTATTCAACCTGAATAATGATTAACATTTTACTATTTTATAATATTTCATTGATATATTTTGATTGTAAAGTTGTCACTCAAGTTAATGTAAAGAAAAATATTATTTTTCTTAATAAAATCATCTTTTTTGCTAAGATGACTCTTTTTTTGAGACTCACATACTGTATTGTTTTTTATATTGACTTTAATTTTAATATAGTTTTATCTTTTAGATTTTCTTAATCTAAGTTTCTATTTCTGTTTCTTAGTTTTAGATTTATGTTTATCTATTTAGTTTTTTAGTTCATTTTCATTTTTCTTATATTAATTTCTTAGATTAATTATTTGTTCTCTTTCTTAGATTGGATAATATAAATAATTTTATTCTTTAATTAGTTTTTTCTTATATTTTGGCTATATATTTTAAGTTTTTTTTATTGTTTATCTTAGTTTCATATCACATTATAAACTTTTTTAAATTTTAGATTATAGTATTATTTTTGTTTTAGTTTACACCTATTACTTATTAAATAGTTGATTTATAGATGGTTAGATAAATTTTTGTTTAGATTTAGTCTTATATTAGTTTATTTGATCTCTTTAATTTTTTTGTCTTTTCTTAGTTTAGGTTGTTTTTTAGTTTAGACTTAGTTGTTTGAGTAGTTTATTGTCATTTTTTTGGTATAGTTGTTTTATGTTTTATTTTCTTTCAGTTAGTTTGTTAGCTATTGTTTGTTGTGTCTCTCTTTTGTTTGTTTACGTAATTGAATATGTTTTATCTTATCTCAAATCTATTTCTTATATTTTTGGTTTATCTTTTTGAGGTTAACTTAGAGAATATTACAGCAAGAAGCAAGATATTACTTCGAATATACATATATTTATTAAATAAAATTTCTATTCTTCAAGAGATTGTTTAATTCATAGGTTTTGTCTATCGAATAAGATAGATTACAGATTCTTCACTAAATTGATTCGTGATTTGATAAAATAAATTTATAATTGTTATAATAGAATATGTCATATTTGATGACTTAATGATTATTTTCTAAAACTTATAAAAACTTCTCATGTCTTTAGGATTATAGTTGAACCTTTAAAATTTCATGACTAGACTGGTATGATTCCATCTTGATCTTCAGGATAGGTGAAAGATTTGATTCATTTATGGTACAATTTTCATCATCAACAAAATTTGGTAACTCCACTAGGGATATTTATTCAAAAATCTATTTTATTTTAAATTTTATTTTCTTCCTGCTCATGGTACTTAAAGGACAACACCCACTTATTATTCAACCTAGAATAAATATTGAGGATGATCAAGTTGATGTTTATTTTAATTTAACGCATTATGCATTGTATAATCATCATGAAAATCTCTATCAAATCATCCAGATCATAAACCAAGAAGAAGAGATTGTCAAATTTTTAATTGATTTGTATTCAAATCTTACACGTGAAACTCAACAAGACATTCTTAATTTAAATAGAATAATTCAAGAAGATAGAGCTAGAGTTTTAACTATTAATCTTAGACCTAGAACTCATTTATCACGAATTATTTTTCATTTAATGATTTTATTTTATCTATTAAAATTACTGTTACAAATCTGTAATTAAATCAAGTATATTAGATTCAAAATATTCAATCTATTCAATTAGAAACTGCTAAAACTTTCAATGGAAGAACAACTAGAAGTAGAAAAGAGGCTAAAGTATCTGATTCATGAGATACAAAATAATATAGAGCAATATGATCTCATTGAAATTGAAGACGAAGAAAAATTTTAAGCAAAATAATAGATAGTTGTAACTTTTTGAATTTTTGCAAATCCAATTAATGATGGAATCCCTCCTTGTAAGATACCTTCTCTTAAAGGATTGAATATATAAAAAAAATTAGTTTTCATAGAGAATCTTGGGAAGATCATTTAGAAGTTTTTAGATTAGTTTGTGCTATTCTTAAAATAATAAGTAAAAAATTGTTCATGAATTTTTGTCCAGACACTTAAAGGAAAAGCTTACCAAGTATTTATTAGTCTGTCTGTCAAAGTTATTTATACATGAAAAGATATTGAAGATTAGCTAGATTTATCCTTTAAAAAAGCTAAAGAAGATTTTGATCTAGTCAATGACCACGTAAATTTTTCTCTTGATCCAGGTGAGAGTATTTATCATTTCATTGCTAGGTTCACTAAGCTACATCAAAAGATCCCACATGATTTTAAACCTTCTAAAAAGTTATCAAGACTTTATCTTTGTAATGTTTTATCTTTAAAATATAAAATGACTCTAGAAGATAGAGATATAGCATATAATGAATCTATAACATTATATATTGAATATGAAAATAAGATTAAACACATTAAATTTAAAGATAGGTCTTTTATAGGCTTAAATTCAGATAATTCAAAAAATTTAAGGCCATACAAAGTGTAGATAATGAGTTGATCACTGTTAAAAGATAGTTAAATAATAAATCTTTTTCCTCAAATACAAATAATAAAGAAGATAAAAATAAAAATTTTGTTTACTACTGTAATATGTGTGAACTAGATCATAATCCAGATTCATGTCTTGTTGTTTTTAAATTCAAAAAATGTTTTTAAGAAAAAGATCTAATATATGAAGTTCTAGTATAAAATATAAACACTCTTGATGATCCATCAAAAAATGAGAATGCTTATGTTGTGAATATAAATAAATATTATAATTTTTTTCAAAATGATAAAATAGTAAATGATAAATCTTCCTCTGATGATAAAGGAAAAAGAGTTCATAATAATACAAATAATTTAAATTATAATACTGCACAAAATATTCATTTTTCATTAGATATAATAATAGTCAATATCAACATTATAAACCTAATTTTTTTAAAAAGTTGATGCTAAAACTTATAATATAATTGATGATTTGTCAACAATTAAAGTTGGATTCTCTTTACTGCAGACAACTAGTCTTCTAGGATAGCTCGATAAGATTAATGAAGTTGTTAAGAATCTTAACGCTGAAATAAGCTTATGAAAAAAAGAAGTAATGTACATATTTATGCTCAAAATCATGATCCACCTATTGATTACAATCTTTTTTTTATGTTATGATTACAATTGCTAACAAAATAATTCATAATTGTATCTTAGATATAGGTGCCTCAAAGAATATTATGCTTAAATATATTGTAGATCAATTAGGTATATCTTATGAAATGAATAATAGAAAACTTACTAGTTTTGATTTTAGACAAATTAAAAGTTGTAAGTTTCATAATTTAGTCATTAAAATTGCATAAGTTTAAAGAATTAGATGCATGACTAATGTTTAAGTGTTAAATATTTTTAGTAATTACACAATGTTATTAGGAAGAGATTGATCTAAGATAACTGATTCTTTTATTGAAAAAATAATTACATGAGTTCTTGTTAACAATAAAATTGCTTTCATAAAAAGAGAAGATTGGTTTGGTACACCTATTGAGTCATCTTATTCAAATATTTTTTATATCAAATTTAGAATTGGGACATATGAATTACTAAAATTAGATGAACCAAAAAATTAGCATGAAGAATTATTTGAAAATAATATTTTATGGTCACTTTACTTTGATGGAACTTGTTCTCAACAAGATAATGGTGCTGAGATTTGCCTAACTTATCTTATAGGTAAAATTTTTCAATATGATTTCAAATTATCTTATAAAAATATTAATAATACAACAAAATTTGAAGTATTATGTTTAGGATAGGAAAAGGCCATAAAACTTAACATTAAGCATTTAGAAGTCTTTGAAGTTTTAGAATTAGTTGCTAGACAAGTTCGTAAGATTTATAAGACTAATCAAACTCATCTACACCATTACATATTGAAGATTCGATCATTACTTGAAAATTTTGAAACATTTAACATTACACATATCCTTAGAGAATATAATGTTAAAGTTGATAATCTTGTTATTTTTGTAGTTAATCCAACTTTGAGTGAGACTGAACCTACTATAGACTTTTCTTTTGTTAAAATTTTATTTCTTAAATTTTTTTATTTAAATGATAATTGGTCTATGTTTAGTTGTGATGAACATATAGATTCTTTCATTAAAGATAATTATTTTGATCATGATGATTGTGTACTAAATTTTGAAAATAATTTACAATTGAGTACTAACAGATTATCTCTTGATTTGATAAGTTTAGAATATAAGTTCATGTCTAATGATCAATGTAAAATTTTTAGAATGAAATAACCATTAAGGAGAATCATAAGTGAGACCATTTCTATCAATTTAGGTACTGAAGAGGATCTAAAGGATATTTATTTAGAAATTCATGTGACTACAAGTGAGGAGGTTAAATTTATTAAGTTATTTAAAGAATTCATTGATATTTTTGTTTGGTCATATAAAGATATTAAAGATTATGATACTGAAAATATTAAACATAATATACCTATTAATCTATATATCAAACCTATTAGATAAAAAATATGAAAAATCAACCTTCTATTAAAAAACACTATTAACAAAGAACTAGATAAGATGATTGATGCTGATATCATTTTTCTTATAAAATATTCAAAATGAGTAGTTAATCTAGTTTCAATTACGAAGAAAAATGATGATATTAGATTATGTATTGATTTTAGAGATCTAAATAAAGTTAGTGTTAAAAATATTTTTTCTCTACCAAATATAGATCAGATTTTACATCAAGCTATAAAATAAAAAATGATGTCTTTATTGGATGAATTTTTTGAATATAATCAGATTTTTATAAATATTGAAGATAAACATAAAACTAATTTTACCACTCGTAAGGGTACTTTTGCTTATAATAGAATGTCTTTTAGATTGATGAATATAAGAGCTACTTTTCAAAGAGCTATGCATGTTGCTTTTGATGATTTGATTAACATTATTATTCAGGGTTATTTAGATGATCTCACCAATCATTTTAAAACGAAAAAAAATATTTAGACCATCTTCGTGAAGTATTCACTAAATATAAAAAATTTGATATTTCTTTGAATCCAAAGATATCAATTTTTTGTGTTACTAAAGGTTAGTTGTTATGATACATTATTTCAAAAGATGGTATTTATATTGATCTCAAATGTATTAAAACTATTAAATAACTACCTCATCTCAAAGCTCAATCTAGTTTGAAGCTTTTCTTTGGAAAGATAAACTTTGTTAAAAAATTCATTTCAAATTTTATTGATAAGTCTAATCCATTACAACTATTGCTTAAGAAAGATAAAATAATTAATTGAGATGAATTTTTTGAGTTAGTTTTTAATTGTGTTAAGAATGTCATTATAAGTGCTTCTGCTCTTGCTAAACCAGATTTTAAAAAATATTCTCTATGTTATTGCTAGAAAAAAAGATATTGGAGCTATAATAACTCAAGAATTTGAAAATAATGAAGAAAAATCAATCGATTATATGATCCAAATTTTAAAAAATATAAAAAATAAGTATCCCCTTATTGAGAAATTTATTTTCTCATTAGTTTCTTCTTTGATTAAGTTTTGATATTTATTAATGGAAAACAATTTTTTTATAAAATTTAATGTGCTCGTTTTGTCTTATCTTTTAAAATAACTAACCATTTAGGGAAGACTTGCTAAGTATATTTTACGCATTCAAGAGTTTGATCTTGAATTTGAAACTTTCAAAATAATCAATGGTAATGAATTGACAAAACACTTAGCTAAAAATGATTTTTCAGACATTAATGTCATAGTTTTGTTAGTCGATGAAAAAAACATAAAATCACATTTAAAGACTAAAAATTGTGGATTTTTTTAAATTTTTTAAGTTTCATCTTAAAATGAATGAATGAATGAGACTATTTGTTGGTTGAAGATGATTGATACCATGACTTAGTTTATTATTTTTAAAATCAAGCTTATCCTAATAATTTAAATAAAAACCAAAGATGTTCCTTAAAATTGAAAGCTTTAAATTTTTATTTGTTAGAAAATTTTATGTATTATAGCAATAGAAATGGAGTTTTGTTGAGATGTCTTACACATAATCAAACATAAAAAGTTTGTAAAGGCTATCATGAAAGAAATTGTGGTGAACATTATAATAAGAAAACAACCGCTTATAAGTTTTTAAGAGTAAGTTATTATTGACCCACTCTGTTTTATATTGATTTTAAGAGGATTCTAAGAGTTCTTGCATGCCTTATTAAGTATTTATTGGAAGAGATAAATTATCTGTAATATCTTTAAACTCTGTTATTCTTGAAAAAAATTTACAAAATGGGGTATTGATTTTATTTCAGATAATCATCCACCTGCATCTGAAGGTCATAGATATATTTTAATAGCCACAGATTATTTCACTAAGTGACTTGAAGCCAAAGCACTTAAGAGTTTAGTAACAGGTGAAGTGATTTTTTTTTAGAAAATTAAATTTTTTTTAGATTTAGAGTTTCTTACAAAATCACTTTAGATAATGGATCTCAATTTGTTTCAAATGAGTTTATATAATTTTAAAGAAAATACTCTATTATATCCAATCATTCATCTAAGTATTACCCTCAAATTAATGGACAAGCTGAGTCCACAAATAAAAATCTGATTTCAGTTAAGAAGAAATTAGTTTGTGATAGTAAAAAAAATTGACATCTCAAAATTTTTAAAGTTTTATGCGCTGATAAGACTATTGTTAAGGAAGAAACTAGTTAATCACCTTTATGTTAACATATAGATTTAAGGTTGCCTTGATAATATAACTTTAGATTTCTTCAGCTAAGACGGCTTTACAATATGTAGCTGAAGATATAAATTTAATTGAATAAAGATTACATGATTTAGTAGCTCTTAATAAATCTAAAGCAACAACATTGTATAAATTAAAAAGAGCTAAACAAAAATTAAAGAAGTTTTTTGATAAAAAAAATTTTAACAAAAAATTTAATGTTGATGATGTAATCGTATATTGGGATAAAGTCCACAAAGATCTTAGAAAACACCATAAATTTGATTCATTATGCCTTGAGCCTTATAAAATTACCACAATTCTTAGAAATAATGTTATTTATTTAAAAGATCTTGAAGGAAGTTGGCTACATTATTTAGTTAACAACCATCATTTGAAGTTGTTCCATGATTAACTTCTTTTTTGTTGTTCATTTTCTTTTTTTATTTTCTTTTGGCTCGTTGTTTCTTTTCTTTGCTTTGTTATTTTGATTGTTGTTTCTATTTTAGTTTGTTGTTTGCTTTGTTGTACTTTGCTCTTGAAATGATCAATGAAAGTTGTAAATGGAAAAGTGTCACATTGTGAAGGAAGAGTACAAGGAAAATACAAATCTACGATAAGTATCATTTCATTTTCAGAAGTTACTCTTATAAATTTAATTTTTGTAATAAATGAATAATATATGTTGACTTGCATTTGGTTGTTAAAATATTGCTTCATTTTTAGATTTTATACTTAAGATATTTGTATTAGATTGTGCATCCAACCCAAACTTTCTTGTCATATCATTCCTTTTCTTCGTGCCAAGCTTGCCTAATCATCCATCCCTTGATAAAATTTATTATTTAAAGAGTTCGTGCTTAACTTCTTGAGAAATGATTTACCTGGATCACACTCTCAAGATTATGTCTTTATCAATAGGTAGTTTATTACTACTCAATTTAATTACATAAAACTAACTAGTAAGGTCGTTAGTGTTATACCTATTTTTTGTGCCCCCTTAATTGAAGACTCAGTCATGAAATCTAAAACTATGTCAGGGACTCAATTAATTAATAGTATATATAAATGCATGTTTTCAATTATAAATAGATAATGATTAGTTGATGAATTCATGTTAATATTTTTGAGTGGTTTCAAAAAGCATGGTGGATAAATGAATAAATACGCATATATATTTATGAATGTGATCAGTTATCATATTTTCTAGTCATATTTAGATTATGAGAAAATATTTTAATTGAAAGTGATTTCAAACTTAGAATTGCATATATCTGATATAATGTCTATTGATCTCAATAAATATGGATTATCATAACAAATTTTAAGAATAGACTTTAAGATTTGACTGACTGAACAAGTTTATGATGATTCTTTGATTTTTATTGATATACATGGATGATGTGGTTACTGGTTTACAATAGATAATGAGGGTATGTGGATGATTATTACAATTTGAAAGCATTTTATTTGAAGAAACAATGCATTTCTTTATTGAAAAATCATTATGAGGCTATAGACTCAATTCAAGACTCATTTATTCTTAGTCCTTGTGATACAATGGGCATTCAAAACATTGATGTATTTAAGTTGATTTGATAATGTTGTTTTAGTTTTTCAAGTTTTTATATTGTCTAACCTGAAGTATTATTCATTTTGTCTAATTATCTTGTGACTTATTAATCAAAATGCATAGTCTAAGATCATTGTTATAAGGTTTTATAGTTCTAAAGACCTATTTGGCATCCTAAGTCTAAGCCATTATTGATTTAAATATCCTAGTAATTATTTAAATCTTTGTTTGAAACGTAGGTCCTGAAGCATAAAGATGGAATGTTTATCATGTCTCATTTGGCATAGAATATTTATATAATGAAAGGATTAACTTGTCGACCTAAGACTTGTTTCATGGGCTGTTTTCGATGGCATAAGGCATTGTTTTGACATTAAGATATTTTATAAACCTTCATCATCACATATATTTTCAAAGACCTAATTTTCTTATCTCAACGTCGTTGAAATAAATTCAAAGTCTTGTCAATAATGTGCATGACTTGTTTCAAATTTGAATCCTACATGACGTAATATGCTAAGTTGGTAGATGTTAGGTGATTGATGGATATAGTGGTATAGTAAGTTATCATAAACATTTAATGTGAAGCATATTTATGATGCTTTAAGATCATCATGGGAGATTTGGTGGTAAGGTAGAGTTAATGTAGATCACATCTGCCTCGAATGGTGGAAGTTGGCAATGGTTTAGTGGGAAGAGTTAGTACTGACTAAGTATAGTTGTGTCAATAACTAACTTAGCAAAGTTATTAAGTATGTCCTTGAAAAAAATAAGCCAATAAGAAGAGATCATCTCATTGGGTTGGTTATGACAGAGAGTGGTAGAAATAAATAGGTTAATTTTCTTGGTTTATGTTCATTTGAAATGCTTAGCGTAGAAGTGAAGCTCTAACTTAGTGATTTTTGAGTTGCAAATAAAGCTTTGTCGTGGATATCGGGTAAAAATATTTCAAGGATGCATTTTTAGGTATGATTCTTACAATTTTGGATAAGTTTTGAAAATATATATGGTGATTTAGAGAAGCTTACAGTTTCCTGAATGACATCATTTTTTAGCTGCATGAATAGGATAGGTTCTGGTTTGCATGGATATTCATTGAAGATTTAAGTTACTTTTAAATGGTTTGCTTTATTTCATGTCAAAAAGACTACTCATGTATGAGATGATTTTATAAATCAATCTACATGTTAATAGTTTTAACGAGTTTTTATTGATATTCGAATATATTTTAGTAACTGTTACTTGCATGATAAGAAGTGGTGTCAACTCTGTGTATATATTGCATTTGTAATGAAAGAAAAGAAAGTAAGATGGTTCTTTAGATAGTTTGAAATTTTATCATTCAAAAAATGTTTTGAATTTCTATATATTTTGATGTGTATTCGAGATATAACTAACCTCAAGCAAATTTTCATTGAAAACTTCAATTTGTGAATAAGATGTTTCATGACGTTACAACAGGGAGTTTATTTCACACTGTTGGTTTTGAAAATAGCTTTGCATGTTGCTTTTAAGGGTTTATGTTTTTGTATTCTTTGAATTGTGTCGAAACTTTCAATTTTTTTCTAAACCCTGATTTGGAAGATTATGGACATATTTTCTTGAAAGTTAGTCTTTACTTTTCTAATTTGTTTAATATAAAGACTCTGTTAAGATATTCAAAAATGGGTGTTTTAAAAATGTATGTGGTTAAAGGTTTTGATTTTAGTGTTCTGAATAGACTTGTCCATCTATTCATATGGTACATGCACTTCAGATTTAATTTCAAAAAGAGTTTACATGCATGGAAAATGAGTTGTATCAAGATTTTGATGTAAAATCAATTAGTTTTGCTTTGGGTATTTATGCATAAGTTCTCAATCTTGCATGCCTAGATTGAAAGGTTTTAAGGATTTTTGATGTCATAAAAATATGTTTATTTTCAAGTAACCTGAACTTTGTAGAGGCAACTTCTATTTGTTATTTAGAAAGATACAAGTTGATTTTATATAGAAGAGACAATCGACCATTCTGCAAAAATAAATGTCAAGAAGTTAAAAATATATATAAATGGATGGTCTCAAGGTCATGAGTTTTATCTACCATTTTTTAGTTGCAAGTATTGATTTTAAGAGGTTAGATAAAATGAGATTTCTATTAAATCTGCATTTTAGCATTGAAGTTTTTAGTTTTATCTTGAGATTATATATTGAAGTTATAGTTTCCCGATGAATACTGTTGTTTCTCAGTTGAAATGTATATGAATATTATATTTTGAAACAAATATTGTATGTTTCAGATATCATTTGGTGATTTCATTTTGTAAATATTATGCTACAAATTTTGTGTCTCCAATTTTCGTTTAATTTACAGTTGATTTGATGGAGATTATAATTTTTTTGAGATATTTTAAAATAAAATTATGATATTATAATGTTATTTGATGGTTCAAATGGTAATTGGATTCAATTAGAATATTTCAATTTGTGATATAATTTAGTTCAATTTTGTTGAAAGGTGACTGTGTATTAGATATTCAATTTTGTTTCTTTTGAATGGGTATTTATTGATTTTAGTCATCAATTTTGAGTATATTTTAGATTGTTAAAATCTCTGGATGGGATCAACCTGGGTCAGCTAGGAGCAATGATGACAAAGATTGGGGGCAGAGTTCTGATAGTAATATTAATCAGCAAAATTTTAATAGGAATGACCTTAGGGGTGGTTTCTATGTTAGGAAATTTGGTCTCAGATTCCATAGAGGTACTAGGATGTCCATCCATTTCAATGTCTCAAATCTTGAACTCTAGAATATCTTATATAATTGGCCTTTCAATCCAATCAATAAAGGTCATAGGAAAAACATAGATTTTTATGGACGTAGGTTTGGTGCCAAAACTCCCTAACAAAGTAATTTTTCTTACCATTTAAAAAATAACCCATAACATTTACCAATTTAACCTCTCAATTTTGAGAGAATTAAACATGTTGTTGATCCTCCTCTTGATAATTAGGCCACCCAGCTTAAGATTGAGATGGTTCATTCTAAAAATTATGTGAATCTAGTCATTCCTTCAATTTTAGATGAACCTTCACGTTCTCATAGAGAGCCTAATATGAAATGTAAGAGGTTAGGTCTGGCATCTTCCCATAGTGAGCCTATCATGGGATCTGAAAAGTTGAGTTTGAGAAAATGTGGTTATGCTAGTAAGAGATGCACAATGGATATTCTCCCTTTCACTATAGAGAAAAAAATAGATAGTCAGTTTGAACTTGATACTCTTATGGAGGTTAGAATGTTGAAGAGGATCAAGTTGAAAATTGATGATAGTAAAAGAGACTCTAGAACAAATTTGGTGCAGTTTCTTATGATACAAATGAATTATAATCTATATGTTAATGCACAAGATAAACTAGTGATCAAAGAGCTTTCAGATTCAGAGGATTATTTGACCTCTAGGACATAAACTTTGATTTTAGCTAAACTTTTTACATAACAGAACTTTATACTTTCAGTTTGATACTTTACTTCATATTTTGGTATTTTTGATGATAATATTTTAAGAAGTATAATAGACTTAATTTTTGACATAAATATATATACCTAAATTAATTTTAAACATGTATTATGGTTTAATTTAAACAAATTTTTATTAATCTTTGATTTATCTATTTATTGATCGATATATGTATTCTATTTATTATTAATTGATAAGGGTCCCCACCCGTTAAGATTACTACCTGATCTATATTTAAAAACTTGATCAATTAAGATATTTTAAGTCTTAATTAAGTATATCCTTAACAAATAACTATTTATAATTAATTGACTTTAAAAGTCAATTAGTTAACATAAACTAATAACTAAAGTTATTTATAACTTATTTTTCAACTAAGTTTGGAGCATAAAAGGATATCAAAGATTCATTTGAAAATAGAAGAACAACACGAGTATTGAAGACTTATATATTTTTTGAAGTCAATCATTTATCTCTCTCCTTTCTACGCAACTTCTCTGAGATAGTATGACTTTTGCAAATAGACTCAATGATATTTTATGTGATGGTTGAGTAATTTTATGGACAACATAGGTATATCTAGTTTTTATTATCATTTATGACAGATTATCTGAAGATTACCAAGCTTAACATCTTTTGATGATTGCTATTTGTAGTCATATGCATAGATTCTAAGTATTCAACATAAATAATGATGAACACTTTGTTATTTTGATACATTTCATTGATTTATTTTGATTATAAAGTTGTCACTCAAGTTATTGTAAATAAAGATGTTGCTTATCTTAATAAAATCTATCTTTTTTTTTAAAATGACTCTCATTTGAAACTCACACAATTTATTGTACTTTATATTGACTCTAATTTGAATATAGTTTTATCTTTTAAATTTTCTTAATCTATGTTTCTATTTATGTTTCTTAATTTTAGATTTATCTTTATCTGTTCAATTTTTTGGTTCATTTCTATTTTTATTCAATTAATTTTTTAGATTATTATCTTGTTTTCTTTCTTAGATTGGATAGTATAAATAGGTTATTTCTTTGATTAGTTCTTTTCTTATATTTTTGTTATAGATTTTAAGTTCTTTAGTTATTTATCTTAGTTTCAGATTACATTTTAAACTTGTTTAAATTTTAGATTATAGTCTTATTTTTGTTTTAGTTTAGACTTGTTACTTGTTTATTAAATAGTTGATTTATAGATAGTTAGATTAATTTTTGTTTAGGTTTAGTCTTAGATTAGTTTATTTGATCTCTTTAATCCTTTTTCTCTTTTCCTAGTTTAGGTTGTTTCTTAGTTTAGACTTAGTTATTTGAGTAGTTTATTGTCATTTCTTTGGCATAGTTGTTTTATGTTCTCTTTTCTTTTCTTTTTTTAGTTGTTCTTTATTATCTCTCTCTCTTTTATTCGTTTACATAATTGAATATCTTTTATCTTATCTCAAATCTGTTTCTTATATTTTTGGTTTATCTTTTTGAGGTTAACTTGGAGAATATTACATCAAGAAGCAAGACATTACTTGGAATATACATATATTTACTGAATCATATTTCTATTCTTCAAAAGATTATCTAATTCATAAGTTTTCTCTATTGAATAGAATATATTATAGATTCTTAACTAAATTGATTCATGATTTGATAAAGTGGATTTATGATTGGTATAATGGAATATATTATATTTGATGACTTATTAATTATTTTTTAGAACTTATAAACACCCCTTACGTCTTTAAGATCATTGTTAACCTTTAGAACTCCACAATTAGACTGGTATGATTCCATCTTGACCTTTACGATAAGCAAAAGGGTTGATTCATTGATGGTACAATTTTTATGGTCAACAAAAGGCCCATAAGAAAAATAGGGAGACTGACCAAATGGACATCAAGATCAAACAAACAATGATAGGAGAACAGGCGCATAATCTGTTATATATGTTGTGGCCTAGGAAGAAGAGTTTAAAGGGTACATAACATACACATTAAAAGCTCCCACCAATACCTTCTTTGATAAAAAAGAAGTGAGATGGACACAATACCAGCATAAGCTCAATAATTATTCCTCTAAAATGGTGAAGGATTACCCAAGCACCACAACCTAGTCTTTCCCAACCTAGACCTTCTCTTCCTTTACCTTCTCAAACTTCTCCTTCAAGACCTTTTCCACCCAAATTTCCACCTCCATAGGTCCCTCCACCCCACCTTCTCTTACACACAATACTCCACCCCTATCTTCACCTCCTAAAACTTCATAGGTATCTTCACCATCAGGGGCTATACCATAAAGAATGCTAGAGAAAGAGCCAGAGTATGAAGAACCTACAATCTTTAAGGAGGAGTCTGAGGACTCCAATTCTGAAAAGACACCCTCCTTGATGGGAGAGGAGGAGACTACCTTTGAAGACTTACCATTGGACATTGGGGTCCATTTGGCAAAGAGGGGGATGGTGAAGATCAGTAGATGAGTGAAATGGCTATTGGTAGCACTTTTTTAGCTACTAATATAGAAGTCAAGATATTGGAGTGCAACACAAATAAAGGGAAGGAGCCTATCGATTCTAACGAAGAACCTTCCATTGATGCATCCACTAATTTTCATGTTCAGTATTAAATGGATGTCCCTGATAGGATGCTATACTTATAGCCACACTTATTTCCCCAAGATGCAACCCTTAACACAAAGTGGCAGATGTCCTTCCTATTAGACATGTACAATGAGGAGTACCATTTTGAGTGCCCTCCAGATAGCCTCCTCTTAGGTCTTCAAGCTCCAGTGCTACCAATTCCACTATGGGTTAATCTTTAAAAGATCACTCCTCTATAATTCAACACTATATTTTTAAATATAGCTTTTAAAGTCAAATGCTAAAGTATATTTTTAATCTCTGATGTGCATGATGCAGAGAAGAAACATAGCTAGGTGATGGCTATGTATGAAAAATAGGTTTTCAATCGGAAGGCACTCACAGAAATGGTTGTTTTGAAACATCAAATAAAAGAGGCCATGAAGGCTAAGGTCAAAACCTTGAATTTGTCCAAGATAATTTTAGGCCAAGAACCAACATTAGCAGATGGAGTGCCTCTAGACAGGGATGACATAAATAAATTAGAGACCATAATAAATCTCATTTTGAAGCACTGCAAAGAATATCTTACACTGAGGAATGAGGCAATAGTATTAGCAGAATAATTTACTATGGTGGTATAAGTATGTAAGTATGCCCTTGAAAGAGTTGGGGAATTCATCCCCATCTTAGACAAGATTTTTGAAAGATTAGCATGATCAAATAATATCTTGGAGGTTTAACTCCATGCAAAGGAAACCTAGAGGCAACGAATGGCTGATGCTTCCCTCTTAATAAGGGATCACACTGAGTATGTGAAGGCATTCAAGGATGTCAAAATAATGGAAAAATATAAATGCACATTGCCAATAATTGAATGCCAGTTTTATAGCTCTTTGAGGATAGGTTGTCAATGAAGTCTCAACATTGGAATAAGTTTAGAAGGATATCATCACATCCTTGGATAAATTGGTCAAAAAGGCCAGTGAGAATTTTAAATAACCTAAAGAGATGAAAAAATCTAAAATGGCCATTAAATAAATAATTGCAAAGCTGCTCGATATATTATCACATTTGGATAATGTCAAGAAGCAAATTGAACAAATGGAGACTGGATTTTTGGTAGAGGCCACCACCAAAACTTAGTATGGGATGAAATAAGAGCGTAGTTTGGGGTGATGTTGGACCCCAAATTTCTGCTATGTTTTGGTGTTTTAGTGTGAAAGTGGCACAACATAAAAGGAGTATAGCGTAGAGATACTAGGGTGCAAAACTAGACTAACATAGTAGGACCGTGGCATGAACCTAATGAGGTGCAAAAGGGAAAGGGCACAGAAGCATTAATTTAAAAATACCTAGTCAAAGACAAGATATGACTATGAGGGACCCAAGAGCATAGGACTCAAAACAATGACGAAAGACTTAGAGAGCATATGGGAAGCGGGAGACGATTAAGGAGTGATTTTCAAGGGCCATCCAGACCTTATCCATCACAAGTTTTGCATCGTCTTACAAAGAGATAAACACATGGTAGCAAGTTTCTAGCATAGAATGAATATATAGAGGGTGCAAAGGCCTAGGTCCTTAAGAAAGACTAGTTAATAGATTGCCATGAATCTTAGTTCATGGAGTATCCATTGGCCAATTAATCCTATCATTAATGATGTAACTACTTGGTCAAGGAAAAACAAGTATAAACACCCCTGTATGAAAGCATTATAAGGTGAAATATTTTGGATATCATTTTGCTAAGCATAATATAGAGTTTACAGATATTATAATTAGTTTTGATGTTTAAGTTCTAGTTAACTGACAGTTATGCATTTATGGTAGGTTTTCATTGAGTACTTGTAGTTATAACTTAATATGAGTTCTATGAAAACTTTTAGTTTTTCTGAGTAATAATCCTAACCTTTAATGGTATTTATCTACATAATTGTGGTGGTTGAGCTGAATGATACAAGGACCAAAGTAGTGTATCTATTTTTTTATGTAACTTCCAATCAAATATAAGTTTGAACAGAAATAATATGACTAATATGTTACTGCACAACATAACCCACAGGAATCAATATCTAGTTGCATGTTTTGGGTGAGCGCACAAGACCATAGTCTTGCATGAAGGGCCAATGCACTAGCTCATTGGGGATACACTTCAACTCCTAAAACATTATTAAAGGATAAAACCCAGCAATGGTTGTTTTAAGACTCATGCAAACCTTGTATAAATTCCATAGATGCCACTTCCCATTTTTTAGTTAGTATGTCATATAGATAGAGTTCATCTCTGGGATAAAAATGTTCAACCTTTAATCACTGACATTCAAGGCATTTTGCGATAAAATTAGTCATGTCCTTTTTCATCATATGCAAAAAAATAATACATTCTCAGTTCATGGACCATATTTTTCACACCTAGATGCACACAATAAGGAGCGTTATGCACTTCATACAATAATCTAAGTCTCATATCATTTGCTTTAGGTACATAAATTAGCCTTAAACCCTTAATAGACCATGTAAATCAAAGGTGAAATCAAAATTTTTACTTCTACATTTACAGCCTTTTTTCTTGTATTTTAATGTAAGAAGTGTCTTTTGGCTATTATTCAAGGACCAAATCCTTGAATTCAGACTTGATACGAGAAAGGGAAGTAATATATGATCTCCCATTGAGTGCATCACAAACTCTATTCTATCTACCCTCAATATATTCAAGATCAACAGCATTATCAATGATGAACTCCAACCATCTATGTTATCTAACATTCAAGTTATCATATTTGAAAATATGGATAAGCCCATGGTTAATAGATTTTATTACAAAATGCTTCCCTGATAGGTAGTGTCTCCACATTTTCAATGCATGTACTACTGAAACAAGTTCTAGATCATGTGTGGGGAAGTTTACCTCATGAGTTTTAAGTTTTATTCACACATAAGCTTCGACATGTCCATTCTGGGTTTAGACTAAAAATTCATCATTTGGATCTAGGATCAACAAAATAGGTATTATAATATGTAGTTACTTCAGCCTTTAAAAGTTTGATTCACTTTCCTGAGTCCAAAAGTACTTATTTCATTTGCATTATAGTGAATTAGGTTGGATAAATTATAAAAAGTTCTCTAAAAACCTTTTGTAATACCCAATTAATCCCATAAAAATTTTAACTTTGTGCACATTTATTGGAGCCAGCCCTTTCAGATGTCTTTGATATTTTCAAGATCAATAGACACTCCATATTTTGAGATCACTAGTAGTGTATCTTATTCTATAAAAATGAACACTTGGATAACTTACCAAAAATCTTATGTTCATGTAATCATTGAAACATTATTATTGAATGTTACACATGCTTTTGTAGCTTCTCTTGGTCTAGGAATCCCCTCAATATGATGTTCATAAGGTTCGTGAATTTTTTAGGTGAATTTGTTAACCCAAATGACAAAATTATAAATTTTTAGTGTCCATACCTTGTCCTTAAAGTTGTTATATGAATGTTTTCATCCTTAATCCTGAGTTGATGGTACCCAAATCTTAGATCGATCTTCAAAAACACAATTGTACCCTTTAGGTGATTAAAGAGGTCATCAATATGGAACACTAGGTAATTATTTTTTACGTTAACCTTGTTTATAATTTTATAATCAATGCATAAATTCAAGGTTATGTGTTTCTTCTTCACAAACAACATTGGTGCTCCACAAGGAGACACACTAGTCCTTATTAATCTTTTGTCTAATAACTCATGCATCTATTTTTTAGCACTTCCATGTATATGGTGTTTATATGGTAGGGTTCCTTTGATGATAGAGAAAACTTGAGGAGTATATCAAGTACAAAATCATACTACTAAATAATGGCATTCCTACCAATTCTTCTAAAAATATATCCCTAAATTCCCAAATCAAGGGATGAGCATTTATGTTTAGTTGTTCTTCTTTGGACAACTCTTGAACTTGGACTAAATATAATGTGAACCCCTTCCTTTATAATTTTTTTAGCTTCATGGTTGTCACTAATCATAAATTGATGGGCTTCTTGGTACCTTGTAATACCACAATTTGTTTATGGTCATTTAGGCAATTGATGGTCTTGATAAAATAGTTCAACCTTGATTCATGCTATTGTAACTAGTCCATGCCTAGAATCATGTCATAGGAAATTAGGGTAATAATGTACATATTTACCTTTATAACCATTCCCCCAAAGTCTAAGCTAACTTGCCTAACCATTTTCATGATGTGATAGAGTTTTCTAGTACTCGACTCCACCTCCAAATTTTATTTCAATTTTTCAAGTATGTAACCATGATAATATTAAAAATTAGGGAAAATGAAACTATGTGTAGCACCGTGATCAACCAAAACATAAATATGTTCATTCAAAAGGTTATCTTTCAACTCCATTAGGGTGTATTGTTATTCTGCAAGCTTCTTATCTAAGGTTGTGTATCTGCACTATTTCTACTTCTTTACAAGGTAATCTTGTTCATAGTGATCCCCTTTATAGGTCCTACAACCCCCAATAGGTCCTTTAGTAATAATGGGCACTTTTTATCCCTTGTTCTAGGTATACCATCAGCCCCAATACCCTTCCAATAATTTTGTTTTTATTATCAACATTTGTTCTATGTAGTTTGTAACTATTTCTAGGTTTACTAAAATTTCTCATGTTTGGTTCAATAGTATTTTTGAAGCTTTTGGGACTTACAACAAACTTTTGTTTCCTATTTTTCTATTCAAACTCCTACCCAGCCTTGAAATTGGCATTGTCTTTTTCCTAAACTATGTAGTTAGATTCAACCGCTTAATATAAGGTGTATGTGTTGGTCATATTAACATCAAAGCTGATGTTATCCCTTAAGCCAAGTTTAAACTTAGATAATCTTACTTCCTCATCATGCATATGAGTTGTATGATGCAACAAGCTCATGAATATCACCTCATATTCAAAAACAAAGGAAGATCCCTCTATAAGGAGTTGAAACTCAGACCTTTATTCTTCTCTATGGGTAGTAGATAGGCATTTATCCTAAAATTACCTTTTGAACACTTCCCATATGTTTATGTCATGTGTAACATTTATGTTTGCTCAAGTTCTCCCACAAAAGGGTTGTTTATGTGTCCAAATAAAAAACAATGAACCTTGCCCTCTCATTTGAGGTCATAGGCTGTAAATCAAATTACCAATCATTCACTAGTGAATTGAGGTGCTACATATTTTTTCAAATCCCAGAGGAATGGTGTAACTACAACCACCCTTTTCTATTGGCCTTCTAGATTACCTTGTTCATGTTGTTCATTTTCAACATTTATATTATAATCTTCATTATGACCAAAATTATGGGCCGTACGATCTTCTTGAGCAAGCATCTTTACAATAAGATTGTCTAAGGATGTAAGAATGCCATTCAAACCCATTATAGTATCAAGTGAGTATTCAACCCTTTTTTATTGATAATTTTCAAGTTTATTACTTGTGTTTTTATCCTACTAAATCCGAGCAACAACCCTACCCTTACCACCTCAATAATTATAATGTTTGTTGTTGACACCTCCTCACTAAGTCCTCACCATCTTGTAATTTATAGAAAAGATGTCAGTGTTAGGTATAACACACATAAAGTCTTAAACATTTTATACCTAGAGTTTTTGAGTATTACAACCTAGATATAATAACATACAGAGACCCCAACAATGAGACTTAGCTTTTTTTACCACTCAACTAAGTGTTTTCCCTTTTTTACACAAGATAGACTTGTTAACATTACCAATTGGTTTAAATAAACCTACATACTTTATCATAGTAACCAACTTGATGTGATCATGTTTTGACGTAGGAGTCTTTTTGATTTTATATTGATGAAACAAAGTCTATTAGTTTGACCAAGAACATCATCTAAGGTTGAATAATACCGTAGTCTTTACTTGAAATTGATTATTACTTTATTTATGACCATGATCAAGTTACTTTATGCTTCACTAAGGCTAGGCCCCAAATTTTAGATATGCAATTATAAGGTAAGCCTCACCCAATCAAAGCATGAGTGAATGACACCACTTCACTACCCTTGAGTAACCCATGGAATTGTTAACCCATGCCCTCCTTAAGTTAAGCTTTTTTTTTGGAATCTAACATGTTAATTAATTATTCAAGGCTATTTTAATGCCTTCTTCTTAGTTCTATAAGTCAAACCAATAGATTTAATGAGGCTTAATCTCATTAAATCTCTTAAACAATATTTCTTATTAAATTTTCATTTAATATTACTCTTAAGTCATTAGACCATAAGTCTTTGTGATATTTTTCATTGTTACAACTTTATGCTACTTATTGAGTCAAAGTATAAAGAACTCATATACAAGTATTCCTCAATAATTTAAAAAAAATTATTGTTCTAAACAAGGTTCCCTTTTGTACCCACTGTATTAATATTATCCTTGATATTTAACATATATTACATTTGTTTTGTTCCTTAAGTAATAAATTAAATTAACTTTGTTTCTCTTTGTGTGAATAGAACTAAAGGGTATAACCCTTTAGTTAAGGCCTACTATATTCAATTATGTATGACTTCATTTAAATTGTCATATGTCATTGAGGAAACTCCCCAAGTCAACTTACAATCACATAGTTCTTAGAAGAAGATCCATCCTTGTTTTCATTGTCTTGTACCTTTGTCTTTTAAATTAACAAGTGTTTTTTATCAGATCAGGCTTCTAAACTATGAGCCTTCATCTTAATGAAGAATATTTTTATTTTCATCAATAAATATCCATTTTTATATAATTTAAATTAAACATATTAAGCACATTCTTCATGTCAAATTCATATGAATGACCCATTAGTTTATCAATAATCCACTTACAACTATTTACTCTATTCATACCTTAACTTGAATCATTGTCAAATCGATCCATGCTTATAACAAGGCACAAAATTCCATAAAATATATATATTTTTCCAACTTTCAATACACAAACAAAAATAACATTCTTTTCCAAGTAACCAATTCATGCAAGTGAAGTAATGATCAAATATCTTATTCACTACACATGACTCATCAATATTTACATCTCTTAAAAAGCACAACTCAAGCTCATATACTTCGTACACTAATTTTTTTCAAGGCACATGTTTTCAAATGTATATCATTAAATTATTTACATAATAATGTAACAAACAAGTAGTATTGGCTTCAAAACAAATAAAAACTTCTCATTTTTATTTTGACAGAAAAGAAAACCTACAAGATCCAAAACACTGAAACAACCCAAACGAGTTACACTTGGAGTTTGTCTAAACTCATTGTCACTATTGACCCAAGGGCAAAGATGAGCCCCCATCAAAAGATGTTTTAACCTACTCTGTGAAATGGATTCCATACATACCCATTGCAACATGGGATCATAGCCCAATCTAGTTGTGTGTAACATTAAAATAAAATAGAGAATAAAATATGTCTCTTGGACTTGCATCAAGTGCTTCATCAGCTTTGATGAGGATACATCAAGTGTTTCTTGTAAGATCATTAGGTGCATTTTTATCAATTTTGATCAACCATCGAACTACGATTAAAGGTACAAACCCTCATACACTTTATTCAAGTTAAACCAAAATTTCTTAATATTAAGTGATCTAAGTGTCTATAGATCTAATAAATGTCACTAAACAAAATCCCTACTGAAGCAGTCAAACTTATGATGCATGATTAGTAAGATAACTTATCTTAGAAATAACCTACAAGATTATATTTCTCAATTAATCAATGCTAAATGTCTAGGTAGATGCTTGCAAATGACTACATCTACATGTATTTTCCTAACTATGCACCATGCACTTTGTGAGATTCAAATACACTCAACTCGACTTAAGTAATAAAGTAACAATAAGAAGAATGATTAAATCAAACAAGGCATTCAACCCTTTTTCCTTTAACCACTTAGAATAATCTAATAATGTCATTATCAAAAGGGTAATTAACTGAGTTTAATATTTCCAATGAGTCATGAATGGCCTATATGCATTTTCTCCTTATTCAAAGCATACATATTCATAATAAACAAATTGGTTCAATGCATTTATTACTACAATATTTCTGTTACAATTCTAGTTAAAATAATGGTTCAATCAATGTATTCACAAATTTTATTATACTCATATCATTTTTGTTGTAAATAGTGAAGAAGGATGAAATCCAAAACTTCAATAATACTAAAGTCTAATGTGATAAGTATGCATATCTAATTATTGCATATTATCAATAAGTCATTAACGAATTTAATGACATCCTTTCTAAAATCTTATAAACTCAACCACACATCCAATTTAGTCCATAATCAAATCAAACTATGACTAAAACTCAAACCTTTAATCATGTTATACAATGGATCCAAGATTAACTCAATCAAGGTATCAAATCAATGCATTAAATGTAGGTATAACTCAGTTTTAATAATTTTCAATGCATCAAACAAACACACTCACCCAAGTAATGAATTGAATACTTCAAATACATATACAACTTAGTCAAAGAATGAATCAATACATCTAATATACAAATAAATTTGCAGTAACAATGTTAATGCCTCAACCATAATAACTCAACCATGAGTAATACTAAATCCAAAATAAAATGTATGCAAGAATGAGCTCATAATATTCAAATAACAAATACAAGATATATATATATATATATATAGACACAAAAACAAATCTTTATCCCTATGAAAATAAATAGAAGTACTTATTTTTAAGGGTTTAATCATTTTTCTAGGAATAGAGTAGTATATAAATGGTTGAGGATTGAATCTTGTATACTTTTGAGCAATTTTCCCAACTTCCTAGAATAATTTTTAGTCCTCTCCCATACCCCATCTATAGATTAACCACCTTTTCCATATGGTCATTGCCCCAAAATAGGACCTTGGTCATCTCCTTGGATCTTAGCATGACAATATTAAAATAAAAATAACTAAGCTTCAGTAATAATAAATGCCCAAAAACTAAACTGTAAAAACTCATGACAAAACTAAAAGATGAGTTTTTATGCCACTACCAAATTGAAGAGGAAAACTCAGATAATCATTCTTCCAACTAATCAATGCCAATAATAGGACATGCTTTTGTCTTAAATTTTAACTATCATGCCTATAATCATGCTCAACTCGATTCTTACCACTTATTTAATCGATGGGCATGTCAAAATTTTGAATGGCTTTGTCGAGTCATTTTGGCCATTCTTCCAAATAAATGTTAAAAAGTCAAAATAGCCAACAATTCATAAACCCTAACTCGCCTAACTAAAATTCTAACTCATGTTAAGTTGAGTTACCAAAACTGATTTATAAACATAATCTAAAATAATAAAAACTAAATTACCTTTTGTGGTCAAGTCCAGTAATAAAACCAACAATTCTAAAGTTCAAGCTTTGAATTGGGGGCCTCAAATAATATAATGAGGTCATGGTGCCCCAATGGCTTGGCCACTTTTTTTTTACTATTTTTTTTTTAAATTTAACCAAACTTAACACAATGCTTTTGTTTAAGCATATAAGAGCTTTTAAAACATTTACTTTTTCCTTAAACACTAAGCCAATGGATATGGCACCAATCAACTTTATTCCATTAATTATTGTTGGCCATTTTTGGCCTACATACAAAGCTTTCAAGGATTGAGCAATGTTTCTGTTTGAGAGAAGGATCTAATGATAAAAGAGGAAGATCATATTGCTTGCAACGCTTTTAAAACACTTTAAGCAAGTTCAAAGTGTAATTTTATTGATCTTAGAGAAAGAGGTCTACAAAGTAAATGGAGGATCTAGATAAGTTTGCACATGTAATCTTGTAGTTCAGGTCATGGACATGTTTTCTTATGCTTTAGAAGTTCATTCGAGCTTCAAAAGATCAAGAAAAATCTCAAAAGAACAGGTCTAATATCCAAACCGTCGTCAGGACATCACTCATAAATAGACTGGTTAGCTTGTTTAAACATTTGATAAGTATGCTCAGAAAGCCTCACAAGCCCTCAAGTCACGTTGACATGTTGGTCTTAGTACCTAAATCATTCCCTACAAGTTTCATGCCTCCATGAGTTTTTTGCTTCGATATCTGAGCCTTCAAAGTTGACCCAACATATCAAGACATTCACGCATATGTCAATTTTATGTTCAAGCAAAAATCATGTGAGTTAAATTGGATGGTTTGCAGGACGTCAAATATATCCACACAAATATCATTTGATGATCGAACGGATGTCAAAATAAATATTAGGCAAAAATCGTGCAAGCTTAAATTTAATAGTTTGTAGGACATCAAATGATGTTTATACAGACATCAATTTTTAGACATGGTAAAGAGCTATTGGATTTCAAAAGGGTAAGCAAATCTGATGCTCAACGTTTGAACATACAACCAGATCAATGAAGTGAGGTATATTGATAGTGTCAGTGGGTCCCAAGTATATCTAACAGCTCATATTTAATCGCTCATCAAGATTAGATAGTGCATAGATGATCAATGAGTCAACGAATCCAAAGAACTAATGAGTCGAGGATAAGTGTCAAAAGTGGATGGGTCTTGGTAAAATATCGATGGATTATGGGTATCTATGCATAGGTAGATTAACATAGTGAATATAGTTAGAAAAGTTAAGGAGCCAATTCAGATACCAATAGCTAATAAGCAAAGGGGAGCTCAGGACATTTTTTGATGAAAATCGAAGAAGTTTTTGGACCCCGATAAGGCAAATACATGGAGCTGAACTTGAAGGCAATCTAGGATCAAACCAAGGTCACATTTCAGAGATTAAACATCACCAGTAGAGATCTTTAAAGATAGGATTGGTCTTTTAGACTTATTTTAGTTGAAGGTCGACATTTGGTTTTTGAAATGAGACCAGGCATTAAGCTACAAGAAAACTAATAAATAACATTGGTTTTTAGTCCATAGTAAATATGTGTTAAAGATACAATATAATAGAATATCTTATCTTCCATAAGGGTCATTCCATTGACAAATAAGTATCTATGGCCACTTGAAATAGACCAAGCAAGACTCATGCAGTTCCAAGGTTTGAAGAGTTAGTCCTTATCAGCAAATCAAGTGAAAATGCCATGGAATCTAGAAATGAAGACCTGGCAGTTGAATAAGGATCATGGAGCATTAAATTCTTTTACAAAGCCTTTGAATTGTGCCTTCTTGATAAGATCATGACTCAACATCCTCGAGAATGATAATCCATCAAGAGCAGTTGGACCTCGCTCAATGTTTTCTATCTACTCAGTTCCCTCTCTCTCCTTTTTTATTTATAAATATAGGCTTTTATGCCTTGAAAACAACGTGGAAATCCCTCTCTTAGGCATGACTAGACTGTACCTAGATTGGATGTTTGTAACCTCTTGAGATAAATAAAGGACTCTTTTTCGGATCTTATTATTCTGGTATAGTGTATTAATGTCAAATTGATTTGCATATGTGGTAGAAATCTTTCCCTTGTCAAATCTTGATCTCACCTAGCTACTAGATTATCTTGTTATGCATGTCATGTATAGTGTTTAATGTAATTTGATTAAAGTTAGCAAGTGGATAATTTGATAGGTTAGTGATTTAGAATCAAGCCTCTCCATCACTCCCCTCAGGTTTTGATAATTTGGTGAACCTCTAAATTAAATACTAATGCATAAACATTCATTTGGAGTTGCAAATCCAATCTCGTTAGTGTTTTTTTCAGAAGTTC
This sequence comes from Torreya grandis, assembly GCA_037957365.1. NCBI lineage: Eukaryota > Viridiplantae > Streptophyta > Pinopsida > Cupressales > Taxaceae > Torreya > Torreya grandis. The sequence continues at coordinate 2,206,950 of JARHVA010000424.1, read as the reverse complement.
AATAGAGTGGATGAACAATCACATTACTAGTGCATCACCTCCTTTACATGTCTTCATGTTTTGTTACCCATTTCTCTCCCTTTTCCTATCCAAAATTTAGTTTAGGTGATATATCCATAAGGAAGCCAACCTTCTATGGAGGTTTGATCTATTATTATGATACCCACAACCTAGGATCAATCGCATGTTGGTCTAGATTTGAGTATAGATTCTGAACAATCCCCTTACTCAGCTAGGGTGCAATATTGAACGTCAATAATTTTGGCACACCTAGTGGGATAATTTGAGTTGATCTAAATGAAATTATAGTTGCAATAGTGTTATTCATGAAGAATTTGGTGATTCTAAGCTCAAGCAATTGCTTTTAAAAGTCCAGGCAGTTTTTAAGTAAGTTTATTTTCATTGCACTATCCTTATGTTGTTTTCATGGTTATATATGAATAAAATCATTATGCAAAACCTCCCTATCATCCCTATGGTGGGTCATACCAACCTTGTCGTGATCCATAGGAGCCTTATTATGAATCTAATCAGCCTTACCAGGAATTTTATCAAAGCTATAATGAGCTTTATCAAGTTTCCCATGATCCTTATTACCAAGAGCAAAACTCTTACCTTCCTTATGAACCATATTGGTCTCAAGACCAGATTTCACCTTTCCCATGTGACTATGATGTTGCATATGAACAATATTGTCTACAAGAAAATATGGATTAAATAGAGCTTAAATTACTAGCTTATGCAAGAAAAGTATGTTCAAATTCCCAGTATGAGGAAGTGAATGAGTAGTTTCAAAATGTGTCTAATGATCTATAAGAGAGGCTTGAATTTTGTACCTTTGTATTAGAGAAAGCAGAGGCTTGTGAGAGGTAGCAAATTCATTTGAATCAGTTGTCTCAAGGACCCCTTTGTGTTCCTTACCAATCTTCGTGTGTTCCTTATTCTCATGAAATTCTTGACCATACTCAGTATGTACCAATGAAGATTCCTAGTTGGAATCAAAAATCTATTCAAGAAGCTATTCATATGCCTATTCATGAGCCTATTCAAGAGGCTAAACCTTCTTATAGTCCCATTTCTTCACCACTTACCCCTCAAGATCAAGTTGTCCATGAGGACAAAAATGTTTCAGACCGTGATGAAGTAACGGACAAGTGAAAAGAGCAGAATCTAGAAATTCTCAAAAGTTTCTCTTTCCCTCCTCTTCAAGATTCCCTAAATGATACCTTTGACCTCAAGATCCCAAATTTTGATCATGATCAACCTTCCATGCTTCATACTCCCTCTCAAAAAAATTAATTTCATCACCCTCCCACCATCTCCATTCTTCAAGAGTAGCCTATTCTATGGGAAATAGAGGAAAATGTTGCAGCTGCAAGCCAAATTCTAGAAGATTGTGAAGAGGATGCTTCAAATGTGTATGACAAAGATTTTATCATTGATGCTTCACTTGAGGTTTCAGTTGAAACTAAAATTGTAGCTGATATTGTAGAAGTTATCTCAGATATGCAAGAGAAGGCTGGTCTTGATATAGAAGAAATCCATAAGGAATTGATGCAAGTTGATGTCACAAATGAGATTGAGATATCTCCAATTGAGAAAGATGAAGGTGCATTTCGAAATGATCCTATTTAGGTTGATCAAAATGAATAAAAAAAGGATGATTGATAACTATACTTTGAATCTTTGCAAGAGATTGAAGAGCTTTGTAAGGATATATTACCCATTTCAAGCTTGTTATTGAGAAGTTTGATGAAGAATCACCTATTTGAGGTCATGATATAGCTTGGTTTGACTATTTAGAACACCTTGAAGAGCTTGATGAACTTTTAAAGTTGATAAGAAGGATAAGGTAACTCAAGGACAAGGCATAGATGAGATGTCACTTGACAAGGTTGTAGTTGATAAGCAGCATGAAAAGGATCCAAAAGTGCAAGATGAATTTGTCTCTGTTGGTGATTGGTTTTTTTTTATGGCTTATTTCATGATATGTTAAGAGAAATAATTGGTAAAAAGAGTGCCTCTTCAAAGCTCATGCTCAATAAACTCCCTACTTTTCAACTTGTACCATCTTTTGTAAAGAATGAGTTCATGAATTTCCCTTTTGATCTAGGTGGACCATGTTTTGTCATGGCTAATTAGATTAGTTTGTTTATATTTTGTCCCAAATAAGGGCTTTATTTGCACATTTACTTTGTTAGGATAGTTTCCCTGCTTTATTGTGTTTCCTTCCCTATTTTGGTGGAGTTCGTTGTCTTTGTAATTCAAGAGGTCTCTTGAAGTCATCTATTATGAGTTTAAGAATCATGTACATAGTCTGAGTGTGACCATAACAAGCATGCTTCCTAGCTAAGTCACCAAATATGTTGGCCATTTTTGGCCTACATACAGAGATTTCAAGGACTGAGCAATGTTCCTGATTGAGAGAAGGATGCAATGATAAAAGAGAAAGATTATATCGCTTATAATGCTTTTGAAACACTTTAATCAAGCTTAAAGTGTAATTCTATTAATCTTAGAGAAATAGGTCCATAGAGTAAATAGAGGATCCAAATAAGTTTGCACAAGTAATCTTGTAGTTCAGGTCATGGACAAGTTTGCTTATGCTTCAGAAGTTCATTGGAGCTTCCAAAGATCAATCAAAAGCTCAAAATAACAAGTCTAGGAACTAGACCATCATCAAGATGTCACTCATAAATGGATAGGTCATCTTGTTTGCACATTTGATAAGTATGCTAAAAAATCCTTGCAAGCCCTCGGGTCACATGGAAATGTTGGTCTTAGTACCTAGAACATCCCTTGCAAGTTTAGTACCCCCATGAGTTATTTGCTTCAAGATCTGAGCCTTTAAAGTTGACCCAATAGATCAAGATGTTCATGCAAACATCAATTTTAAGTTTAGGCAAAAATCACGTGAGTTTAAATTTGATGGTATACGAGATGTCAAATACGTCTGTGCGAACATCATTTGATGGTCGCATGGATGTCAAAATAAATCTCAGGCAAAAATCATGTGAGATTAAATTTGATAGTCTACGAGACGTCAAATATGTCCCCATATATGTCAAATGATGTTCATGCAGACGTAAATTTTGAGACACGATAAAGAGCCATTGGATTTCAAAAAGTAAGTAAATCTGATGGTCAGCATTCAAACGTACAACCAGATCAATAGAGCAAGGTAACCTAATAATATCAGTGGGTCCTAGGTATATCTAAAGGCTCATGTTTAATCAGTCATCAAGATTAGATAACACGTAGATGGTCAAAGAGTTAACAAATCCAAGGAGATAATGAGTTGAGGACAAGTGTCAAAAGCACATGGGTCTTGGTAAAAGATCAATAGATTGTGGGCATCTATGCACAGGTAGATCAATGAAGCGAATAGAGTAACAATAGTCAAGGAGCCAAGTTAGATATCGATAGCCAATAAGTAAAGGGGAGTTTAGGATATTTTTTGATGAAAGTTGATGAAGGTTTTAGACCCAGGTATGGAAAATACATAGGAGCCTAACTCGAAGGTAATCTAGGATCGAACCAGGGTCACATTTCAGAGATCAAGCATCACCAACAAAGCTCTTTAAAGACAAGATTGGTCTTTTAGACCTATTTTAGTCGAAGGTCAACATTTGGTTTTCAAAATGAGACCAAGCATTGAGCTATAGGAAAACCAATAAATAACATTAGTTTTTAGTCCACAGTGAATATGTGTTAAAGATAGAATATAATAGAATATCTTATCTTCTAGAAGGGTAATTCCCTTGACAAGAAATTATTTATGTCCACTTGAAATAGACCAAGCAAAACTCTTTCAGTTCTAAGGTATGAAGTGTTGGTCTTCGTCAGCAAATCAGATGAAAATGAAATGGAATCTTGAGATGAAGACCTGGCAGTTGAATAAGGATCATGAAGCATTAAATTCTTTTGCAAAGCCTTTGAAATTGTGCCTTCTTGATAATATCATGACTCAACATCCTCGAGAATGCTAATCCATCAAGAGCACTTGGACCTCATTCAGTATTTTCTATCTGCTCAGTTCCCTCTCCTTTTTTCTATAAATACAGGGTTTTAAGCCTTGAAAATAGCTTGGAAATCCCTCTTTTGGGCATGGCTAGACTCTGCCCATATTTTATCTTTGTAACCTGTTGAGATAAATAAATGACTCTTTTTCAAATCTAATTATTCTTGTATAGTGTGTTAATGTCAAATTGATTTGCATATGTGGTAGAAATCTCTCCCTTATCAAATCTTGATCTCACCTAGCTAATAGACTATCTTTTTATGCAATGGTGTCACCCTAAGATCACCTAAAGACACTTTCAACACTGATAAATAGGCTTAAGCACTTTATTTCAACTCATGTTTTCAAGATTAGTTTGTTACATTGACAATGCTTAAGGAATGAGACTTAAAACTCAACAAGCAATTATATAGAAACCCACATAAACACTAAATACTAATCTAGACCTATTAATCACACCTAACTAGACTATTTACACCTATACATACTCCTTTGGGTGATCAAAAGAAGCACAACAGGTCATAAGACCTTCCTTGCCTTGCACATGGGCTTAAGGGCTTGTAGCCCTAGTTTGATTGAGTTTTCCCCATATTTCTCACTAGATCATTGATGTCCCAAAACAAAGATATAATTTGAGTACCCATTAAGGATTTTGATAACATATGTAAAAATTAGATATCATTACTTTGTACGAACTAGGTATAGTTAGCATTGTATCAGACCTAATTAGGTCTCTTTCAAGGCCTAATATGGAATAGTAGAGAGTAATGGTTAGATTTTGGTCATGAAGCTTTTAAGGCAGGTGGAAATCATTAATTTTGACATGTTCCAATCATTAGATTCATCTGGCAATACAATAAATGATTAGAAATTACTATTGTACAGTCACATGCAGAGAACCCTAGTGCAAGAACAAGGGTAAGTTAGAAACTAGACTTAACTATTTCAAAAAGACCTAAAAATTAACACAAAGAAATATGTTAATGATATAAGACAAATTACAAAGTTTCAACTCTGGCCACTATACGGATTTTCTGTACCAAGAAGCCCTAGTTAAGGGCAGTGGGCAAAGAAATGGCTTTACAAACCTTAATTTTGATGATCAAGACCTTAAAAAAATTATGTTGACCTTGTATTGACCTCCTCTATCTGTAGGAATCATCACAGTATGGAAACTGAGTCTCTGGTACGGACTGTCAATTTTTAGCTTGTTGCCCTACCTAGCTTTCATGCACAGTTCATAGAAAATCATGAATAAAATACTCAAAAAAATTTCTTTAACACTCTATATTTTCATTTAACATTTAAAACATCATAATATCACTCCTTGAGTTGAAGGAATCCCAACTAAACAACCAAATCTCAACTTAGACACAAAATACCCTATTCTAGACTCATGTAATAAACTCCAAAAATGGAGTTAACAACATTTTCCAACTAAATAAGATTCTACCAACCAAGATCACGTCCAAACAACATAAGATCACCTGGAATATGATCTTTAAAGTCATTTTGGATGCAATCTTATACAATCTTGGCCTTTTTACATGTTTAGGCCTTATTACAAGTTTAATAAGCATATAAGCAAATTTGAAAGTTTGAATAACACAAATTGGAGGGAAATCAACCTAATCATACCTAGACTCTCTAAAACTTAACCAAGAACATGACAAACATATTCAAAGCATGAAGATGCTCCTGCATGATGCAATTCATGTTTAGCCTTTAATGTCATTTGATTAAAGCTAGCAAGTGGATAATTTGATTGGTTAGTGCCTTGAATCAGGCCTCTCCATCACTCCCCTCAGGGTTTGATCATTTGGTGAACCTCTGTATGAAATACTAATGCATAAACATCCATTTGGAGTTACAGATCTGATCTCATTAGTGTTTTTTTAAGAAGTTCAATAGAGTGGATGAACAATCACATTATTGGTGCATCACCTCCTTTACATGTTTTCATGCTTTGTTACCCATTTCTCTCTCCCTTTTTGCAGTCAAAATTTAGTTTACGTGATATTTCTAGAAAAAATATGGCCTACTCCAGAGCACTAATCCATTATTAGGATTCCCACAACATAGGATCAGTCCCATGTTGGTCTAGATTTGAGCACAGGATCTGAATAATCCCCTTGCTCAGCTAGGGTAAAATGTAGAACATCAATAATTACTATAGCATTACCTTCTTAATGCTTATGCCTTTATGGCATTTAATAACTTCATTTTTAAACTTATGGTGTTGCCTTTGAATTGCCCAAAGGGATGTAAACATGCAATTATTGGTTAGTCTAAATAATCCTAATGAATTCATGGCTCAAGACTATGTTTGATCAGTATCATTTTCAAGATGGATCGATCAGATCAATAGTGCGATAAATTTTGGCTATTTTTCGCTATCAACCCTATTGATAAATTGACAATACTAATCACATAAGTATTAATCTTGACACTAAATAAAATTGAAATCATTTCAAAACCGAGTTTACCAATTATTTCTTTGCTAAAATATTATGGGTTGCGTATGGTTCTATATTGATATTTAATGCCAATTAAATGCCTTGATCCGCATGTACCTAAAATCACAAGGAAAATATCAACAACTTATGTGTGTTCAAACTTCAAGATGTAATAACAACATAATTGAAAAAGTGTAGAACACAACATATATAACTCAATAATTTCATAGTTCGTATATGCATTTCAGTTGTTCATAACAATAATTAAAAAACAAAAGCAATTACTATAGTGACCCATTTCAAGAGTTTCTTTGTCACAAATGGAAAAATCTAGTCAAGTGGTCAACGACTAAAATAAACAAAACCAAAAATCAAAGTACTGCAATTTGGGATATGACATATTTTACATGTTCATCTACCCTATTAACTTTTTAAACAAAGAGTTTAATTTCCCAAAGATCTGAGAGGAATTTCAAAAAGATGAACGAGTTTTATAAAGCCCCAAACCTAACAAACAAATTCATCAATTAAACTTTTACTTATCTGTTATTTTCAAAAAACATGTTGTGTAAGGTTCTGATTACCATTAACGTCGAGTGTATAGTTCTAGTAAGGTGCTCATGTCAATATGTTTTTTGGGTTGTCTTTGTCTTATCCTGATAAACTTAATTTTTTGTATAATTCTAGCAAGGTGCTAATGGAATAGGGTAGTTATGGTTTGGTTTCATTATATCAAGAATATTGGTTAAGATTAAATAGATATTGAGGACATCCATTTTAATTCCAATAATTTTGGGGGTTTGAATTTTTTCAATACAAGTTGTTCATTTTGTAATCATGTTACACATGTTTTAATATTTGCGATGATTTGTTTTTTATTGAAGAAAATAGTTGTTACAATATTAGCAATAATTGTGAAACAAGAAGATTAGAAAGGAGGCATAAAACATAAGACGAATCATTACAATTTCAACATTACATGTGTTTGATTATTTTTAATCTTTTTAATTTACTTTTCAGCGTTCGTTAGTTGTTGTGCTAATTCAATATTATAGTCAAAATATATTTAGAGAACCTTGAAGAGAATAAGCAACTATAATACTTCTAAAATGAGATTATTTCGAGTTAAAATCACAAAATTGTGACTTTGATAAATTAGTTGCCTAAATCGACACTCCACTACTTTACTATTGAATAAAACTTTGTCTCAAATTACTCTCTAATTCACATAGATCTACAACAATCACCAAGATCTTCTCTTACTACTTACCGCTTTAAAAACAAGACTATATATTAACATTATTCTGTAGAGGGAGGTTTGATAAAGTGTTTTGGGTATGAGAAATTGAAGGTAACAAACTTGTTGCAACTAATATATTAGATGTGTTGCATTGCAAATTTATTAATATAAAAATGAAGTTTGCACTAAGTCCATCATAATTTGACCTATAACACCATAATGAAATAATGAAGTTAAGTAAAATGAAGAAGTTAATTCTCAATATCCAACCCTCCTTTCAAAGCCAACTTTTAGCACCATAATGTTAATGGAGACAACTTTTTCAAACACTCCTCCATATGACCCTCCAACTAAGTCATTTTTGTTGGTACTTATGGTAACAACAACATTATTTAACAAATGGGAAGCAAGACAAATGCCCAGTTCTTATTTAAAAAATTACAACGAAATCATTTTCAGATAATATAGGAAAGTGATATTATAAAAAAAAATCCCTCTCACAATTCCCAAAGTAAATTAATTGAAATTATTTCCCGCACTAACATAGTAAAAGGGGTTTGATTTTTTCAATAAAAAAATATTTTAAGGAATCAATTAATATGAACTTTTTTAATTAAGAAAGAATTTTTTAAAGTAAAAGTGATGATTAAAATATTTGAGTAAATTTTTTTGAAAATATTAATATGTGAAAATTTAAATTCGATTTTTAAATGATTTTGACGTAATGGAATTTTTTAATTATAATAACGTAATCATTATTTTTATGAATTATTTTTATTAGTCATTTTTTTTAGATGTAATGATTAAATTTTGGATTGAATTCCGAAATTAGTTTATTTGGTCTTGATAGCATGTAAGTTTAATCGTAGGTTCAATTTTTAATTTATTCGTGTTATGTGACGATCCTAATACACACTACCTAAAAATTTATAAAAAAACTCACTCGATATTTAAACAGTCAACCTCAATTCCTTTTAATTAAAAATAAATAACTAATAATAATTAAACTTCACATATATACCTATACCCTCATATTTCCCTTTGTATATTCACTTCTTTTGAATGTCTTCCCCTTTTTTTAAGGCATTTCGAATAGTATGATCCCCATGTGCCATGCATTGTTGATTCTCAAGTCACCTTGCCCTACTACATTGGGGATCTTGTACCCCCAAAAAAATTAAACTTAATGAATGCCCAACGATATATACATACCACTTTTTACGATTGAAAAACGTGTGAGAAAAATTTAAGGATTATTATAACATGTTTAAAAATTGTGAAGGTATTTCAAGTGGGAAGAGTTAGCAGATTGATAAAAAAAAATTCAATTTAGAAGATTCTAAAGATTACAAAGTTTGATATTGATAAAGATAATTATTTGTATAGATATCATAAAGATGATATCTTTTTGAAATATTTAAGAAATATTAATTTCAATGTTTTTATCTTGGATTTTTCATATATTATATTGATTAATAATTTCATTATTTTCTATATCAAATTTTTAGTGACTCATAATAGATGGCATCAATATAGCTACATCATTGTGTTGTACTTGAAAAATATTTTTGAGAAATAAAAATGGTCTCCAAACTCCACCGTATGCTCAAGCTATTACGATTTTTGAATTACTTATCCAAAAAAAAAAACTTCCAAATGATGGTCAAATAAACCTCAAAATTAAGGATGAAATTTCCTATGATAGTGAAATAGACATTGAATTTTAGGTCAAACATAATTTTGAGCATGTTCAAGGCATTACATCCCATTGCTCATTACCTTTGTAGATACCTATTGATGTAACAAATCAAACTTTACTAAGAGAATTTTAAAGAGAAATTACATTTACTGCACACTTTTTGGGGTCCTATATACCAATCTAATCTAAAGGACTCTAGACACCTAAAAATACTACATGAGCATTTATTAATCATAAAATTGCATCATTTTAGGGTACTTATGTACTTGTCGCTTATTGGTTCAAATATGGGTTTATTGGCATGTTTTTCTATGTTTATATTCATCTTTGTCATGTTTCACCCTTTTTTATCTCTCCTCCCTCCCTATCCTACGTGGTTTCTGGTGTTCCTCCCAAGAACATACAAAGTATGTTTTCAGGTTTGTAGTCCTTGTTCATCCATTACAATCCCATAAGGTTTTTTCTCCCATCTCATCCTCCTTTTTACCCATTGTGTATCAACTTGCATGCCAATAGGGTCCTAATTTGAATGAGGTCTATAAATACAAAGATACATTAGTGCATTTAGAACATCAATGAACGAGACAATCAATACAAACTTATAGAGAAGGTGTAAAAAAAATATTATACCACTAAATTAAAATCATAATAATAGATAACAATATTATTGAAATGAGAGTGAAATAATTAATTATATGATTAGGTCATTTGCTGGGGGTAATCTCCACAACCTTACAATAAGAATAGAATTTACAATATGATGATCAATTACTTGCCACTATCTTATATATATATATATATATATATATATATATATATATATATATATATATATATATATATATATATATATATATATATATATATATATATGTTTTACCATATTTTTATTGTAGGTGAATTACCATTAACAATAAGCTAAAATGATTAAACAAGAAAGCTTTATTATTCAACAATGTAAAATAGTAATTCTAGATTTGTCCTAGTGGTTGAAAATAATTAACAAGCATAATTTAAATTTTAAGAGCAAGCAATAGGCAGGGCTTATTGAATTCTAAATTTTAGAAAGTGGATTTGAGTTGTACAGGCCTATAGCTAACTATGTGTTGAATTTAGATTGATGATTGTATAGGGATAAGTCATCATGTGTGTCATTCATGCCCAAGGGATGACCATCATTGACCAGCTTTGATAGCTATTGTGTCCTCCTACACCAATCATGTCATGTGCTTACTTTCATATTCTATTTTTTCTTGTGTCACTTCGTAGCAAGATGTTGTGCTTATAGGTACTTGCACTTCACATAACTGATGAAAAAAATGTGTAATTTTGCTCATCAATGTTCTTAACCTAGCTTACCACAAGATGTTATAAAAAGAGAAAGGAATAAATAGTTGGGTCAAAGAACCAAAATGATGTTATGACTACATATTCTAAATGCCAGAATCAAACCCCTTGTAGTTCATGTGCAGTGTGAATAGTTAAATTGAATAAGATATTCGACCTCCTCTTCCCTAAGTGTGAGATACAACTACACACATATTCACCTAGGTCAATTTTCATACAAGATGTGATGCAAGTCCTTGCATAGTGATAAATCAATGTAGAGTGTGCCTAAACTTGAAACTTGTATGGAGGCTCTTGGATACTTATTCTATATTTAAAAATTTGACAAATGGATCCAAACATTGAAAGGATGCCACCATGGGCATAAGGGCTCACAAATGCAAAGGAGCTAGGAACGACGAGCCCATCATTCCCACCTAGGGAAAGATCAGTAACTCAATGTTCTTGTCCCATAAGAAGGAATAAACATCAATAGAGAGAGGAGAGAGAAAATAATCCCATCGACATAAAATAATAAATAAAAGAAAATAGGACCATGAAAACACACAAAGAAGGAGAGAGACGAAAATACACAAATAAGTGCCAATAAGCCCCTAATTCAAAGTGATGAACAACATGCACAAAACAATGTTTAAAACATTGTAATAATAAGGTTTATACCAAAATTATGTGTGTACATAATACTTGTAGTTTGATGTGCATATGTGAGTGATGTATACATGCATCAAAGTAAAATGATACATGCCTAAAGTGTGTACCTTGACTTAGCATAGGAAGAGGACAAGGAAACCTTTATCATATGCTCATCCACACCTTTATGCCTTCATAAACTTTAGTATACTTATCAAAAATGGCCATTTTCCGACAAGTAATCACTACTATATATTCTCATCTCTCATTTGAAAATTGAAATTGAAATAAACATAGGAAAAAATGCACCTGCTTTGTGTGTGAACCAATTGCTATAGTAAACTTGATATATTATGATTGAAATTTTTTCTGACAAGTGCTACACATACCCACTGCTATTCCTTTGAGAATTGTGAATTCCCTTCCTACTTGTTAATCAAGGAAGTAGATAATTTTTCTCTGAGTAGAGCTACCTAAGTTTTATTCTTCTCCAAGTAGAGATGCACAAATTTTATTATACTCTAAGTATATTTTCCCAAATTTTGCTTAGTATCCTTCACTTAATAGCATCTAAAAAATGATCTTATATATGTTTCCCTTTTGAGGTGAGGTATTGAATAACCAATGCCTGTAATCACTCATTTTAAAAGAATAGATTTATAAGCACCATGTGTAATAAGATTATATATAGCTAATACCAATTTAAACACTGCATAAACACATGTGACTAATGTAAAACATTACATGCAAAGCCACATAGTATGTTACATTTAGGTAACTAGTCATGTCCCAAGTGTCATGTTGTGTGGGAAAGATAATGTCATGTAAAGCTCAATGCATAATATACTACTCTAATGGGTATCAATGTCATATCGTATAAGAAATATATCATATTATATGGATCAATACACAATATAATACATTAGTTAGTATCAATGTCATGTTACTTATGAAAGATAACATCATGCAAGGTTCAATGTATAATATATTAATCTAGCGAGTATCAATGTCTAGAAAGGTTTCCTCATGTAAATATCAATACATGTGATGCATCCTTTGGTGAGGATGAGGATGATGATTGTAGTGCAACAACATGCCTCATAATAGATATAGTAGGAGAAATGGACTAGTGTCTGTGTGAGATTCATGTAATATAGATAACTATGTAGTGAGTTTCATAGGTGGATGCATTCTCTAATGAAGATGAAAATGTGTGAAACAACAACATGCCCCAATGTAGGTAAGTGGGTAGGTATGAAACTATTCCCTGAAATATAAATGAATGTTCAAGGTAGCAAGATATATCATGTGTAAATATCAAGTCTATGTCCATGTATATGTAAGATAATACCATGTTTATATGAAAAAGTGTTAGAGAGTTTTCAATGATGTCATTTTGATGTTATGGAGGTGTCTTAGTGAGTGGATGAAGTGCCTTGATAGTCCAAGTGACAATGACAAAGTGTGCAATGTGTTTGTCCTAGTATGTTTGAAGGAGGTTTGGTTGATCTTTAGCTTTGGCATGGCTAAAGGTGCTCAAAGATGAGAATGGAGTATAGAGCATGTGCAAGGGGTCCTATAAGATATTTTCTATAATTTGAGTGCTTGAGTTCATAAGTGGATTTCATTCGGTTGATCATTGTTTTCATTTAGACATTTTTGGTCTAGTGGCAGATAATCTAAGTAGGTAGTTTGTTGACATCACCATTGTCACGTGTGGATGAGTCAGGGGGAGTTGGTCATATGGTTGTGATCACATTGGTGCTTAGTTACTATGTGTTAAATTCTAAGTTATGCAATAAAGCGTAACATAATATATCCAAGTGCAAAGTTGGGCTCCCAGGTAGTTCGACAATGTTTTCTCATACACAGCGAAATTTGCATAAGGCAAGAAAGCGCTGAGTAAGCATTTTGATGTTGTTATATTTTGCACGTGTGAAGGTGCAAGGAGAAAATGATCATATGGGCTTATTCAATTTTATGCCTAGTTGTTTTGAACTAAATTTCAAATCATGCAATAAAGTGCATCAAAATGTATGCTTATGCAAATTTGGCCTTCTAGATAGTTCTTGACATAGTTGGCTTTATGACAAAAAGAAATCTGATTGAGCAAATTAATCTAGTTATATCTTGCATGAGTGAAGGTTTTAAGAGCAGTTTGACACATGGTTGGATTATCCTATATGAGGAGATAATATGGTCCAAATTTTAGATCATGCGAGTGGGTGAGGTAAAAGATATGACTGTCCAAAGTTGGCCTTCCAAGCAGATAAGCAATGGTCCCCATAGCCATTTTTGCACAAAGTTAAGGTTCAGGATCAAATGGAGATCCAATGGTTCATAAGCATTTGTACATCAAGATTTATGGTGCACAGTAAGTCAAATGGGTTAAATTCTTCATTTGGTTAATGAATTTAAATATCAAGCTCCTTATAAAAGGATCGATGTAGCATGTTTATTCCAAGATGTCAGGATGCAATGAGATGGTGCCAAGTGTTTGATGTTTAAAATTGAGCATAGATAAAGATCAAGCTTCTTCCAAAGATTAACAATGAGCAAGTGTTCATACTAATTGATATTAATGGTATACATTAAATTCAAGAGATTAAAGTGACATTTGTTTAGCATTGTTAAAGACCAAGCTACGTATAGGAGATCAATGGTGTGCTTTGAGTCAATATTATAAGATTGCATGAGATAAGGTTAACTATGTGAGGTTTAACATTTGGGCATTGGTGTACTATGTGTTAAAGTTCAAAGAAGATTGATGGAGTGAATTTAATCTGAAGACACGAGGATACGAGATGCAAGCAAAATGGTTGTTGTTTAACTGTGACTCTTTGAATTCAAATATTTGAATTTAACAAAAGAAAGACCAGTGTCTAGTTTTTGTGTTATATCTTTCAATCTATGCAAAATTTGCTCATGGTGTAAAAAGATCATTTGTATAATAATCTAAGATGCCTTTGTAAATACAAATTTGAAGATCTGAAAGTATATACAGTCAAATTTATGAAGGTTCAAAGTTGACTATGTGTTCATGTTTGTTCTACAAGTGACCCAAGAAGATTGTTTGAGCTTGTTTTGATGTTATTTCGATGTCTCATGATGAATTAGATATATGGGATTTTTTTACACTCCATTAATATTATCTATGTGATTTATTATGGTTTGACTAATTGTATGCATTATGAACAAAGGTTTAAAAGTTGATTGTGTATTTGTTCATAGTGACTGTGTGCATAGAATGTTTGTTTGAGAAAATTGTGCTTAAGCATAAGGGTATTGTGATGGTTTTTGGCACTTAAAGAAGACATATACATCATGTGAAATGGTTCCATTCATTTTTAAGTGGTCATGTATTCTTATTTTTCTCGTATGAGTGTCAAAGAGGTGAATGGGTCTGCATAGGACCTAAAAAGTGACTTAGGCCTATTTGAAAGTGTGTTGTGCTTAAGTGTGACCCATGTAATATGCCTTAAGCGTGAAGGCATGTATTATGGTTGATAAGGAATATTGTGGACTTGATAATTCATGGATTCTATATAAATAGTGAAATGAAATGTGATGGTTTGTAAGTGTGTGGAAGACTTGTGCAAGGCTTGTGAGAAGAGTATGCATTGAAGCAAAGAAGAGAGGATAGGTTATGTGCCTATTGATGTGTTGATGAGAAAAATAGTTTGATGACTATGTGTATGACCTATAGGTCATATTTATAATGTCATAATAGTGTTATTTCAGTTTGATGATATGCAAAGAGTTTTGAGTGTGCATATGAGGACAGTTTGAGTGAAGAATAAGAGAGATTGTGGCATGCCTACATGAGAGAACTGTATGAGATAGAGAGGGAGTTTGTGTAGTAATTAGATAATCAGATATCCATCATCAGGTATTGAAGACATCAGTACTAAGGTGGAGATGTTCAAAGGAGGGTCTAAAGGATTTGATAAAGGTTTTCTGGCTAAAGGAGTTGACTAGTCTCTTGTTTGTAATTTGTTATAGGAAAAGTAGTCCATGTGTTGCAGGCTTGAGAGTGGGTTTTATTCCCCACGAGGGTTTCCCACATGAACCATGTGTTTGATCTTGTATATGCATTGAATGAATGAACTCTCTTGTTAATGTTGCTTGATCAAGTTGCTATATGTTGATTGTCTAATAGTTTGAAATGATTGAAATTGAAATTGAAATATCTGGGCTCATTGATTTACCCCCCAGTGATTATACCTCTAACAAGAAGTAATATAAACATGTTAGACACAAGTGTGTGATAGAATCCATATATATAAGATATATTAATATAAGACTCATGAATAATAAATTTGGGTATCATGCCCCCATAGGGAAATATAAATATATACGTGTTCAGTGAAGCTCATAGGAGAGGTGAGTATAATGATGGCAAGGATGTCCTCGTTTGCACAAGATGTGTTAAATGAATAACTCATGAGGAATATGCAGGTATAATGCCCATGTTCACAATGTATAAGTCATCTACACCAATGTGTAAGATATAATCATGTGTATAGGAAGTATGAAAATCATAATGTGCCAAAGATATAAAAGATGCATAGGGCATAAGTGCCCACTATTAAAGTAATGCAAGGCACTAAAATATTTTGGTTCCATACATTGATATTATATCAATGGTGCTCAAGTCTAGGTAATGTGAAGCATGCCCACAATAAACATGTATAGGTGTATGCTCATGTAATTCTCAAACTATCTTGTTTCCCCACAAGTGGAAAGATATAGATGATAGGCTCAATAGCGAGAGGGAAAAATAATGTGCCCCAAAATATGATTCATAAGCACAAGATGTATAAAATAAGCTCAAAGATACATAGGGGTATGTTTCCCCCAATAGCAAGGCAAAAATATGTCTCATGTAAATGGTGTGCCTCTAAGAAGGCTAGCCATAACAATGAATCATAGTCATGGTAGTACAAGCATGGATGACATGTTACCAAGGTGTAATATATATGCAATTATTGATCACATGGTATAAGATGTAAGCATCCATGTAATAATAACATGTATATATCCATGTTAGCATGCCAAATGTAAATGATCAAGTAAGATATGTTTGATTTGTGTAAAGTAAGTCTATATTGTAAAATGGTAAGCTATAAAGATGTGACCATATAAAATGCTCATATGAAATGCCCCCATAGCATTTGTATGTCCATCAACCATATATAACCTTTATATCTTACATCTTATCCACTCAAAGTATATTATATGAAACACATGTGGAAAACATAAATATATAAATCTATAACATGGGTAGATAAGCATGATCTGTATCATATGACCTCTGTGTGTGTGTGTGTGTGTGTGTGTGATGAATGTTTTTGTTACTTCACAAGTTTTATAGTAAAATCACATAATAATCAATGTACATTATGATAAAATAATGATGTATTAATAAACATTAAATGTAGGCAAACATTACTAATGTATAATTTAGCTCAAATAATAATGTTTTAGTCATTAATAGTCAGATGTGACACACCAAATATTGAATATATTTTTCATACACTATGAAAGTAAGAACCTAAATCATCAAATGAGATAGTCACCATGGAAATAGGGCTAACAATCCGATAACGCTTCCAAATAAGTTAGGATCACAATCAAGACATATCATATGTAATGAAACTCTAAATATGCAGTGACAATCTCAAATAAGAGGTGATTAGGCATAAGGATTCATAAACATGTGTCAAAAAGAAAAATAAACAAAAATGTTGATACGAAATAAAAAACATATATATAACCAAAAAAAACAAAAAATATATCGTAACGAAGAAAAACGTTGAAAGATGTATAAACTAAAACCTATATTTTATATATGTTTTAAATATTCAACTACCCTATTAAAAAATATAAGAAAAATTTCAAAAAGATGAACGAATTTTCTAGAACCCCAAACCTAACAAATAAATTTATCAAATCCAACATTTATTTCTCTTACCTGCGTCCTTTCAAATCCAACATTTAGCAAAGTTAGTGGAGACAACTTTTTCAAACACTCCTCCATATGACCCTCCGACTAAGACTAAAGAAGTCATTTTTATCACTACTAATGGTTACAACAACATTATCTAACAAATGGGAAGCAAGACAAATGCCCCAATTCTTAAAAAAGTTAACAATATAGGAAAGTGACATTATAGAATTTTTGCCCAAAAGTAAGTTAATTGAAATTATTTCCCGCACTAACATAGTAATGGGGGCTAGGTTTTTTCAATTAAGAAATTATTTTAAAGAATCAATTAATATGAACTTTTAAATTAAGGAAGTTTTTTTTTTCAAATAAAAGTGACTAATTGAAAAATGAAAAATATCTGATTAAAAGAAATATTAATATATGAAAAGTTAAATTCGATTTTTGGATGATTTTGATAAAATGAAGCCTTTTAATTATAATAACGCAATTTTTATTTTTATGAATTATTTTTATTAATTATTTTTTTGAGATGTAATAATTAAATTTTGAATTGAGTTTTGAAGTTAATTTACTTAATCTTGATAACGTATCGGTTTGATCATGGATTCGTTTTTTGTTTTATTTGTATTATGTGACGACGACCCTAATAGACACTATCCAAAAAATTATAAAAAAACTCATTCTATATTCAAACAATCAAATCCAAATATCAAATCGAACGACTTCAATTCCTTTTAATTAAAAATAAATAAATAATAATAATTAATCTTTGCATATATACCCTCATATTTCCCTTTGTATATTCACTTCTTTTAAATGTCTCCTCCTTTTTCTAAATTGTGAAGGTGTTTCAAGTGGAAGAGTCAGAAGATTGATAAGAATTTTCTGTTTAGAAGATTTGAAAGATCACAAAGTTTGATTTTGATAAAGATAATTATTTGTGCATATATTATAAAAACATTTTTTTGAAATATATTGAGAAATTAATTTCAATGTTTTTATTTTGGATTTTTCATATATTATATTGATTAATAATTTTATTATTTTTTCTATTAATTTATATTGACGAATAATAGATGGCATCAATATAGCTATATTATTGTGTCTCACTTCAAAAATATTTTCAAGAGAAAAATGGGCTTCAAATTCTATTGTATGCCCAAGATATTATGATTTTCGAATTACTTCTCCAAACAAAAGAAAAAACTTCCAAGTGATAGTCAAATAAACCTCCAAATTAAGGATGAAATTTCTCTATGATAGTGAAATGAACATTGAATTTCAGGTCAAACATAATTTAGAATACTCTCAGAGCATTACATCCCACTGCTTGTTGCCATTGTAGAATGCCTATTGATGTAACAAATCAAACTTTACTAAGAGAATTTTAAAAATAAATTACATTTTCTACACACTTTTGTGGGTCCTGTATATCAATTTTATCTAAAGGACTCTAAACACCTAAAAATGGTCCATGGGCATTTATTAATCATAAAATTGCATCATTTTAGGGTACTTATGTACTTGTCGCTTATTAGTTCAAATATGGCTTTATTGGCATTTTTTTATTGTTTATATTCATCTTTGTCATGTTTTCCCTTTTTTATCTCTCCTCTTTCCCTATCTTATGTGGTTTCTAGTTCCTCCCAAGAACATACAAAGTATGTTTTCAAGATTGTGGTCCTTGTTCATCCTTTATGGTCCCACGAGGTCTTTGCTCCCATCTCATCCTATTTTTTCCCCATTGTATATCAGCTTGCATGCTAATAGGGTCCTAATTTGAATGAGGTCTATAAATACAAAGATGCATTAGTGCATTTATGACATCAATGAATGAGGTAATCAATATAAGCATATAGAGAAGGTGTAAAGAAATTACTATACCACTAAATTTATCCTAGTGGCTAAAATAATAACATGCATAATTTAAATTTTAAGAGCAAGCAATGGACAGGGCTTACTAAATTCTAAATTTTAAAAAGTGGATTTGAGTTGTACAGGCCTACACTGATTATGTGCCAAATTTATATTGATGATTGTATAGGGATAGGTCATCACTTGTGTTGTTTTAGCCCAAGGGGCGATCATCATTGACCAAGTTTGATAGCCTTTATATCCTCTTGCACCAATTGTGTCATACGCTTACCTTCATATTCTATTTTTTCATGTGTCATTTCATATCAAGATGTCATGCTTGTATGTACTTGCACTTTGCATAATTGATGGAAAAATTGTGTGATTTTGCTCTTCAATGTTCTTAACCTAGCTTACCATAAGATATTGAAAAAAGAGAAGGGAATAAATAGTTGGGTTAGACAACCAAAATGGTGTTGTGACTATGTATTTTGCATGCCAAAATCAAACCCCTTGTAGTTCATGTAGAGTGTGAATAGATAATTTGAATAATATCTTCAACCTCCTCTTCCTTGAGTGTGAGATACAACTACACACACATTCACCTAGGTCAATTTTCATACAAGATGTGATGCAAGTCCTTGAGTAGTGATAAATCAATGTAGAGTGTGCCCAAACTTGAAACTTGTATGGAGGCTATTGGATACTTCTATATTTAAAAAAATGACAAACAGATCTAAACATTGAAAGGATGCCACCATGGGTAGAAGGACCCACAAATGTAAGGGAGATAGGAACGACGAGCCTATCATTTGAACCTAGGAAAAGACTGGTAACTCAATGTTCTTATCCCACAAGAAGGAATAAACATCGATAAAGAGATGAGAGAGAATATAATCCCATCGACACAAAATAATAAATAAAATAAAAAAGGACCATGAAAACACACAAAGAAGAATAAGAGAGATGAAAAGGAAGCCTTTGTCATACACTCATCCACACCTTTATGACTTCACAAACTTTAGCATACTTGTCAAAAATGGCCATTTTTCAACAAGTAATCACTACCATATATGCTCATTGCTCTCATTTGAAAATTAAAATTGAAATTTAAACAAGCATAGGAATAAATGCACCTACTTTGTGTGTGAACCAATTGCTACAATAAACTTGATATATTCTGATTGAATTTTGTTTTCTGACAAGTGCTAGACATACCCACCACTACTCCCTTGAATTTTGTGAATTCTCCTCCTACTTATTAATCAAGGAAGTAGATAATTTTGCTTAAAGTAGAGCTACCCAAATTTTATTCTTCTTCAAGTAGAGATAAATAAATTGTATTATGCTCTAAGTAGATTTACCCAAATTTTGCTTAGTATTCTTCACTTAATAGCATCTAAATAATGATCTTATATATGTTCCCCTTTTGAGGTGAGGTATTGAATAACATATGCATGCAATCACTCATTTCAAAAGAATAGAGTTATAAGTACTATGTGTAAGAAACTTATATAGTTAATACCAATTTTAAAATTGCATAAAATACATGTGACTAATGTAAAACATTACATGCAAATCCACATAGTAGGTTACATTTAGGAAATTAGTCATGTCCCAAGTGTCATGTTTCATGGGAAAGATAGTGTCATATAAAGATCAATGCACAATATACTACTCTAGTGAGTATCAATGATGTATCATATAGGAAATATATCACATTATATGGATAAATACATAGTATAATACTCTAGTTAGTATCAATGCCACGTCACTTAGGAAATATAACATTGTGTGAGGTTCAATGCACAATATATTACTCTAATGAGTATCAATGTCTAGAAAGGTGTCCTCATGTAAAGCTCAATATGTGTGTTGCATTCATTGGTGAGGATGAGGGTGATGATTGCAGTGCAATAAAATGCCCCCATAATAAATATAGTAGGAGAGATAGACCAGTGTCTATGTCTGATTCATGTAATATAGATAACTATGTAGTAAGTTCCATAGGGGGATGCATCCTCCCATGAGGATGACAATGTGCGAGACAACACCATGCCCCAATGTAGACGAGTGGGCAAGGATGAAGTTATGCCCCAAAATGTAGATGAATGCTCAAGGTAACAAGATATATCATATGTAAATATCAAGTAAATGTTCATGTATATGTAATATAATGCCATATTTGTATGAATAAGTAATATAAACATGCTAGACATAAGTGTGTGATAAGATCCATGAATATAAGATATGTCAATATTAGGCTCGTGAATAATAAATGTGGGTATCATGACCCCATCACAAATGTAAGTATATATGTGCTTAATGAAGCTCATAGGAGAGGCGAATATAATGATGGCAAGGATGTCCTTGTTTGAGTAAGATGTGGCAAATGAATATCTTATGAGGAATATATAGGTATAATGCCCATGTCGGTAATGTGAAAGTCATCTACACCAATGTATAAGTATGAAAATCATAATGTGCCAATATATGAAAGGTGCATGAGGCATAGGTGCCCACTATTATAGTAATGAAAGGCACTAAAATATTTTGGCTCCATACATTGATATTATATCAACGATGCTCAAGTGTAGGTGATGTGAAGTGTGCCCACAATTAATGTGTATAGGTGTGTGCTCATGTAATTTTTAAATTGTCATGTTTTCCCCAGGTGACAAAATATAGATGATAGGATCAATGGTGAGAAGGAAAAATAATGTGCCCCAATAGATGATTAATAAGCACAAGATGTATAGAATAATCTCAAGGATACATAGAGATATGTTTCCACTGATAATAAAACAAAAAATATGTCTTGTGTAAGTGATGTGCCTCTTATAAGGCTAGGCATAACAATGAATCATAGTCATAGTAGTACAAGCATGGATGGTATGTTACCAAAGTGTAATATATATTCAAGTATTGATCACAAGGTACAAGATGTAATCATCCATGTAATAATAACATGCATATATCCATGTCAACATGCCAAATGTAAATGATAGGAATATATGTTTGATTTGTGTAAAGTAGTTGTATAGTATAAAATGGTCAACTATAAAGATGTGACCATATAAAACACTCATATGAGATGCCTCCATCGCATTTGTATGTCCATTAATCATATGTAACCTATATATCCTACATCTCATCCACTCAAAGTATGTCATGTGAAGCACGTGTGGAAAACATGAATATATAAACTTATAACATAGGTAGATAAACATGATATATATCATATGAATAAGATTAAAAGAAAAATAAATTATATTTTATGACTATTTTTGTAACTTCACAATTTTTATAACAAAATCACACAATAATCAATGTACATTATGGTGTAATAATGATGTATCAATGAAACACTCAATGTTGGCAAGCATGACTAATGTATAAGCTAGCTCAAATAATAATGTTGTAGTCATTAATAGTTAAATGTGACATATCAAATGTTGAATATAACATACACTAGGAAAGTAGGAACCTAAATCATCAAATTGGATAGTTACCATAGAGACAGGGCAAACAATCTAATAACACCTCTGAATAAGTTAGGGTCACAGGTAGGACATATCATATGTAATATAACTCTAAATATGTAGTAATAATCTCAATTATCAGGTGATCAGGTATGAGGATTCATAAACATGTGTCGAACATAAAAATAAGCAAGGGTCTTGAGGATATGAAATAAAGAATTATATAGTAAACAAATAAGCAAAGGTGTCATAACAAATGGAAATGTTAAAACATGTATGCAATAAAGCCTATGTAGTGCCACATGAAGTATTAATCCATATGTTGGGGGTCATAAGGATTCACCAAGTATATATCATCATGTATTATATCACCATTGTCACAATTGATGTCTTGCATGCATTAGTATTTCTTATTGTTCTTAAATGTTGTTGATTGTGAAACATCCTTAGGAAATTGAATTTTTTTCTAGTTGAATTTGCTCTTGTTGATTTATTTTTATTTTTATTTTTTATAGTAAAATATGATTGGAGGGTCCCTTCCCCTTTAAATTAATATCAAAAAATAGTTACAAAAAATTATACAAAAACCATAAAGGCTCCAAAGAAACACTTATCCAAAGTTGTAACTCGTAAGAAGAAGAAATGAAGAAGAAACTTAAACATTAAAGCCATTGAAACACTAAAGAGTTACATGAAAAAATCACAACCAAGTTTATCAATGACATATTCCATATCCAAAGGTGAGAGAACATTCCATAGAAAAATTATACAAAGTCATTAAAAGAACAACCTCCAAAAAAATGTAGTTACCCTGCTACAATTTCCACATCCAAAAGCAAAGAGTGTACAAAACATCAAATTAAAATTCTCAAAGCAACAAAAGAGGAAGTAAAATCAACTTCTAATGCCTTCCCATTATTCATCAATATAACATCCATAATAATAAAATAAAACCTTTCAAACAGAGTGCTCCAACAAAGAACCAACAAATTGAAACCAAACTACTCATATGAAATTTGAAAGAAGAAAAAAAAACCTAAAGCACCAAACCCAAACAACATTAAACCATTAGGGTTTAGTTTGATCTAGTAGAATTTGGTCCATGAATATTCCTCACAAACAATCTTAAAGTCATGCCAGGAGACTCAGGTTATATGCAGAGGGGAAAGTAAACCCTTATTTTTTTTAACTAGTTTCCATTTCTTAGTTTCTACTTCCTCATTTAAAGAAAAAGCACCCTCCAGTCTGCTATAGAAAACTACAGTGGTAAAAATTATAATTTCAACCCAATCCATGCCTCAAAATAATTTAGAGCAACATGGAAATAGAATATAATTCAAGCCAAAGCATTCATTAAATTATTAAGGGAGTGAGGCTTTCACATTTTAAGCCTTGCTAGAATAAGCATCCATTTGTTAGAACAATAATTATGAATGTTTTTCAAGAAAACCTCCCACAATACAATAAATTTTTCCATTACTAACCTTCTAGTTAGTGGGTTGAAGCTTTGAAAGACTCATTCATCATATTTTCTTTCAAACTTTGAATAATGTCTAATAGTCTAGGATGCTCTCCTCTGAAATTAAATAGACACCTATATTTTTGTGGTTCATAAAACTTCCTCTCCTATTTACAAAAATTATCAGTTCACATATATTAAATTAAAATTGTGATATGAAAGTCCTCGATCATTGGAATTGGGTTCCAATAAGAAAATGAAGGTATAACCATGTTGTGAAAATAGGACCTTACAAAACATTTCAGGGAAAGTCAAGTTCAAGACCTAGTTAACAATTGCCCTTTTAAACATAAATTTTATCCAACTAAAACATATACTTCAGAGGAGCCTTAAATGCAAAAATATTCATGGAAAAATCCCCAATAAAATTAAGAGATGTTTTGATCTAATCAATTTCCTAATCTATAGCTTTAACATCTTGAAGATATTTATGTGTAACCTCTACTAGATCCTTCTGTATCTGAGCAATTAAAATATTTTATTTTATAATTTAATTTCAAGCCTCATATAGGGTAAGATTATAGTAATCAAATACTTCAACATACTCCTCAACTCCCTTAACCCCTCTATATTTCCCTAAAGACCCTATGATTACCCCATCCTCTTCCATAAAAATAGGTCTTGGAGGTAAATTTTCATCCTAGAATTTAAACATCACCTCTATAGCCAAAGCCCTATCTATCCTACCATCCAACTTTACTTCCAAAGAATTTTTATTCTTTTTCCTCCTAATTCTTCTCAATGAAGTATTATCAACCAAGCAACCAACATGAGAGGAGGTACAAACCTTATCATCTTTATTAGATACATTGGAACAAGTCTATAGGATAATAATTATATACATATCTTCCCCAATAAATTCCCCTCCCTTTCCAAATACCTTTATCCAAAGATATTAGTTTCATCTTTCTAACCCTAGCAGAAGGAGTAGGGTTGTAATTACAAAACATAAAACAAATATTTTCCTAAGAAAAATTGATGTAATTTATTGTCAAAACATCCAAAACCAATAGCTTAAATAACCCAAGATGAGCAAGAACTTTAAGGTTGTCTTTTTGAACTTTAGAGGCAAATTTTTCAAGCATTATTAGTATGAAAAAGTCACACTACGAAGTCTTTTATGTCATAAGTTTGAAATATGTATGAAATGATAACCAAATATTAGAAAACACCTTCACTCGTATGTTAAATATTATTGGATAATTTATGTGACTTACGGTTAAAAGGAAGGGAAGGAAGTTCTGAGGACTTCATTACTTGTGTGAGTGACCAATTTCTCTGATAGAAGGAAGCAATCCCTACAACAATTACCTTTGTACTTAACAACAAACTAACATTCCGCCATCTTAGGCAGACCTGCTATTCTTGACAAAATTACTTTTTCCATTGGGATTTCAAGATCCTCGACATTGGAAATTCTCTCTATAGTGGAATGAGTAAATTCCAAAATGATTTTAGCATTAAAACCACAAATAATTTCAAATAAGTTTTTCCAACTTGTATCTTAGAACATCAATTATCATACTTGATTAGCTCTCAATATGAAAATCTGGTTCCCGACTCTTGATATCACCCCCCATGACACAAGTTTAAGATAACAAAGAAGCTTCACCAAAGTAAACCTATAGGAAAAAAATAGAGCTTCAACCATTTTTTAATTATATGGCAAACCCCTTAGTATAAATACGAATAGAAAACATTCACTCCAAATTAATATTCTTATAAAGCCCTGTAACTGCCTATAAGATTTTATGATGAAGAGACCTTCATAGTAAAAAGAAGAGATCTATAACACTAAGGAAATCAATTCCATATACTTAAAATGATTAATTTTAATGATATTTTAAATATGAATGTGAATAAGAATGATTTCATACCCAAAATAAGGTTATAAATATACCAAAATTTTAAAGTATCTTTGTTCTTAAAAGCGACCAACAAATTCTTCTCCCATGTTCTGTAGGAAGACTAGGTCTTCCACAACCCCTGTTTGGACCCTAAAAACTCCATACAAACATAAAACTCTAAAAATTAAAAGTATTCCCAAGGACACTCGACAAGGGGAGGCACCCCAAAATTTAAAAAAAATAAAGAAAGGAGTTTCCCCTAGTAACTAAAAACATTTTTACCATAGTCTTTTGGGATCCTGACTTGGTTGCTTCCATTGAATCCTCAAGAAACTTCTAGACCAATGATTTTCTTCCCATTTTATTACTTTTAAGATTTTGTAGAGACAATTCAGGAATAACAACCTTTGACTGAGCAATTGTGAAACTTGATTTAATCACTTCATTTTCAATAAAAATATGTAGGTCACTATCCTTTCTGTAATTAATTAACAATGGATCTAATAAAAATAATTATTCTTCTCCCAATAACTATTGAGAATCCTCCCTAGATTGTAAATACTTAAAAATGTTTAAGCAACGTCCCAGAGGGAGGAATCACCTAATTTGTAGCCTCCAAATCTAGTTCCATAGAATCATTATTATCAAAATTACCTTTCTTCATAATTTTTGAAGGGGAGAGGACCACTGCTTCGATAGGACTCCAAACCTCTTTCGTAGATAGAAATGGTCATCTTTAGAGTTCCTACTTTTCACTTTTTCAAAACACAAATCATCATATGATGAATAATTATTTTCCCCTTGCACTTTATTCTTAGCCACCCACTTGAGTTTATTTTAGGACACGACAGGATCTGGTTGGGGATGCCTTCATTTTTTCTTGTCATGTTTTGGTGATTTAACCTGAAGAAATAAATTTGGTTCTTTAGAGAATGAAAAATCTATTTGCATAAGTTGCTTAATATTGGAAGGTGTGTTTGTATCTTGTGGTTTTTTAATAAATGTATTTGGTGTAAGCTCAACACTATTGATAAGATATTATATTTTATGTTTCAAAGAATGACACCTATCTATTTCATGACCATTTATTTTACGATATTCATCAGATAATTTAGAATGAAATTTTTGTGGCACAAATGTCTGATCATAACATTTGATAAAAAATAAAAGAATCATGTTATCCTCAAGTAACTTCTTAAATATTTCACTTTGAATTTTTTTAGGCTTGTTGAATTGGCATGATACACTAAGGGAAGGTACCTAACTTGTTGTAGGTGTCTCTTAATGATTATTCAAGCCTGATGATTTTTCTTAATTGGCACATGAACAACATTAGGATTTTTATAAATAGTGGTACAACATGAATCATGAGTTGAACACTTAGGCATATATCATTGTAAAAGTTTATTCTCAGATGACATAACCTATAGTAATAAAGTTTGCACTTGTTTTTTGAATTTATCTATTGAATACATCATAGTAACAATCTCATGTGTAGGCATAACTATATTATGAAGTGATTCATTCTAAATTCTCACTTTATTACTTATTTTTAATATGTGAGTATTAGGGGTAGAAGAATAGTCATGACTACCCCCCATAGAACAATCATTGATCACATAAGATGATTTCATAATAGATGCCTTTTTTTGAAATCACATCAATATATTAAGTATTTTTCAGAAGTTTTTTAATATTAAGAGCCTCTAAGGAAAGAGTGGAGACACAAGCTTTTGGATTTAAATCATCATTTTCAACATTTACACTCAAGGGAGTAAAAAGATGAAAATTTATATTTTTTGTATTTTTTTCCACAATTACATTCAAAGGAAGAGTAGGAACACAAGCATATGTATCATTCACACAAGATTCAGTATTTTTTTATCTAGTGATTAATTATTGCATAAAATTTGGCCTTTTATACTCATGAGGTGTCAAAAATAATCAAAACCCAAGTCGTTCATATTATTTACTTTTTCACACGGTCTAATAGGGTTGAAAGTAAGTTGTCTTATCCTTTCATATTCACTATCATCATAATAAGATCCATCATTATTTCAATCATAATTTTCATTGTCTAAAGTATAATGAAGAATAAGAGAAGCATTCGAAACATAATAATTTTCATCATCATAAGGAATATATATCATTGGGTCTAATAAATATGCCACAAGGTCTAGGGCTAATGATATTGCAATAAAGAAGCAAACCATAGAAATAAAGGGAATAATTCACAAAATATGAAAGTCTTAAAATCATATTTTAGCATGGATTATCAAACCCTAGTGAACCTTAAAAGATACGTGCAGTAAAGACAAAAAGGTGTGCACACCTAATTTTGAAGGTGAATATAACCCATAAGCAAAAATAATTGAATAGAATCCAGGGTTTGACCAAGCGTGTAACAAAGATACAAATCTGAAATCATATCTAAAAATTCAAAAAAATAACCGTGAAACCCTATGGAGAAAGGTATGAGCATTCAAAGAATGAGGGGTTCACCAATTTATTTTACCCTAATTTTTATTTTAGGTGAATTACCATTAATAACAAGGTGAAATTATTGCACAAGGAGGATCTATTATTCAACAATGTAAAATAGTAATATTAGATATGTTATAGTGGCTACAAATAGGAAACATGCATAATTTGAATCTTGAAAATAATTAATGGATAATATGAAAAGTAAAAGTGTAGGTGCAATCACATCTTTTTGAATTTTAAATTTTTAAAAGTGGACATGAGATGCGTAGGCTTGTAGCTAACTATGTGTCGAATTTGGAGCGTTAATTATATTAAGATAGGGTCAACATCTACACCACTCATGCCTAGTTTAGGATCGTGACCAACAAGGGTTTGACCACCAATAGTGTCCTCTTACACCAATCACATCTTGCACTCAATTTCATATTCTAGTTTTTCTTATGTCACTTTATAGTTGGATGTTGTGCCTATCTGTACTTGTGCTTTGTATAATTAATGACAAAATGGCCTAATTTTGCTCTTCAATTTCTTGACATAGATTACGACAAGATGTTAGAAAAAGATAAGGGAATAATTAGTTGGGTCATCCAATCAAAATTATGTTGCAACTATATATTTTGTATGCTAGAATCAAACCCTTTTATTTCATGTGTAGTGTGAATGGAGAAATTGAGTAAGGTCTTCAGCGTCCTCTTCCCTAAGTGTGAGTTGCAATTGCATGCTCATTTGCCTAGGCTAATTTTGGTATTGTTGTCCCCAAAAATAGACTTCTCATTTTTTGGGACAAGATATGAACTATTTTGGTCCTGCAGGACCAAAATTGTTTCTCCCCTTCACAAAAAATTGTTCTGAGCCTGCAAATGCTTTATTATTCAAGCCTTTTCAAATTTTATGGAATCTGTAGATCCAAAACTACTGACTTTACAGGCTCAAAATTAGCTGGCTCAATGGGTCCGACAGTTCCAAGGTTCAATGCGCGGGTTTTTCATTTTGCCTAAAGTTTTGTCTAAGTCTCAAAATCGAGCAGAAGCTGCCAAATGGCAACAACGAACACTTTATAATTTGTTTCTAAGAGCTACAGAAGTTGCCACGTGTCCCTGGTAAAGCTTGATTAAAGTCGCCAAGTGTCAACCTCCGCAGTATCTTCCTTTTGTTTCGTTATGTGAGTAAGGACTATGGTGGGCCCCAAGTGAGTTACTAAAGTGCAATGGAAGCTGCCAAGTGTCTTCAGTCGGGACTCAGTTTCTAAAAAAGTTTCAAAGCCACAGAAGATGCCACGTATCTCTTGAAAATCTCGATGGAGCACGACAAGTTTCAACATCTGCGGTCTCTCCCTTTTGTTTCGTAAAGACTGTGGTGGGCCCCTGGTGAGTTGATAAAGTAAGCGGAGTGTGCCAAGTGTCATCATCCGCATGAATCCAAATGAGTCCCAATGTTTCTATATTGTTTCTAAAGCTCAAAGGAAGCTACCATGTGTCCCATTATAACTTAGTGGAGTGTGACAAGTGTCTACATCCACATCCCCCTTTTGAACCTGCTCGGGTAAGAAGTTTTGTGGGTCCCATTTTTTGTAAGCTTCTAATAAGTTTCATAGTAGTGGGACGTGCCACGTGTCAAAGACACAGAGCCAAGGAAAGATTTCCTTCAGACAAATTATCTGAAGGAATTCTTTTAGACATTTTGTCCGAAGGAGATAAAGAAACAATAGCCCGTCAAAGAAATTAATGCTCGAAAGATCCCGAAGGGTAGGTACCCTTACGGGGGGACACTTGACACTTAAAAAGAACTATTTGAAAAGCTCGAAGGGGCACCTTCCCTTTGGAGTATTCCAAAGGCTTGATAAAGACACATAAAGAAGCTTTGAAAGACTTAGATGAAATGGAGCCTTCAATGGTTCAACATGGTTCAGGTGACCAGTGACGTCCCTGCAGACGTCAAATTTAAGGTGATGGAATATTTGAATATGGCACGAAATTTGAAAAGTAAAACAAGCAACCGACTGAAAAGAGAGCCCGAGAGCCCTAATTGCTGTAGGGAAGAGAAAACAATACAAAAGATCAGAAATATCTATAGGGGAGTTATTTCCAGTAGGTGAAACAGTGGATCAAGTAGACTTCTGAGCACGCCAAATCAAGGACAGCCTATTTTTCTTCCATGAAGTAAAGGCAAAGGGAGAGATGTGCAGACACCAAGAAAAGGACCAAACAGTCCATACTAAAGAAGAGACATATTAGATGAATTAATATACCATAGTAAAGGCAGTCATCCTGTTCCAGCATGGCCCTCCTTGACAAAATTGAAAATGCATTCAAGGCATTAAATGTAGCATGGGCCGCCCCATGGAACAAAATGCCAGGCCTTTATTGGCTTCTATATATGTAATCTCTTTGTTTGTTTTAAGGGAGATCTTTTTGATCACAGAAGCAAAACTCTGCCCAAATTGAAAGGCGAATACTGAGACTTTGAGCTCAGATTATTCTTCATATTATTTTATTTGAATGAGAAAGTAAGTTACTTGCAGACTTTGTGTTGTTATAGCTTATGACATTTTAGGAGATTGTTCCTATGTTTGTCTTCTAGATGCATTCTTGTTTATTTACTATAACAAGTATAACTAATGGAAGTGATAAGGAAGGTGTCCTGAAGTCAGTTGTGGAAGGACTTTGTGCTGTCTGCAATTGTCTTTAGTTTGTTTGTTTATTTTCTATTTCTGTGTAAAGAACCTTGGGATGACTTTGTGCCCTCATTGTTCATCGTATCTCACTCTTTGGGAAGCTGAGGTGGAGACTTTGTGCTACATCTCATTCTGTTGGTTACTACGCCTTTGGTTACCAATTACTTGCCACTACCTGAAAGAACTCCTGTTGTCCCCTGCAAAAACACTTCTGAAAGAAGAGAAGTGCCTTCAGTGTTTTCACCAGGATTTTCTCCTTTGTTTTTGATAATCATCTCTGAAAGAAGAGAGATGGATGGTGTATCCTACCCCTAAGTGTTATTTTTTTCTTATATATATAGTGTATAGCTCCTCATATTTAATAGGGAACCTCCCCTTGATGAGAGGAGAGATTCGTCCCCTTTGGATGTGGTAAACCTGCAACTTGGGATGACTAATCTCCCTTGCTATGGATGATCAGACCTATTTTGCTCATCAGTACGTTGGTGACAAAATATTCACCCAAAAGGTATAATATGTGATGTAAATCCTTGACCAATGATAAATAAATGTATAGAATGAATGACTAAAAATAAATTGGAAACTTGTATGGAGTATCTTCGATACTTCTCTATTCAAATTATCATAGATGATTATGAGAGATTAAATTTAAATATTATATAGACCAATAATGTGATAATTATGGAGGAGTAGATGTGGGAGTAAGCATGAAATCAATTGGTAGAGTAAGAGTAGGAGTTAGGGCATTCACATAATTTGTTATTTATAAGTGATAAGTAAATGTATCATGATTTTAGGAAAGAATCCTTGGAAATGGTGGATTTTTATTAGGAATAATGGGATCTTCAAGTTTTCCATGGACTAGATCATTATCAACAAAAGGTCAACCTTGGGCACATGAATTCGATCTTAGTAAAAAATTAGTGGAAGAATTCAAGATTATAGGAGAGCTATTTGATGCAACATAGTAGGGGGAAGTTATCACCCACAGGGATTCCTTTAGGCTTAGTACCTACACATTTTAGGGATTTGGCAAGGTGTGTAAGTATAAGGGGAAGGAATATTTTCTAAGGGGATTAGTGTTTTAGAAGCTAGTCCAAATAATAAAATGAAAATAGGGTATCCACATGGATGAATTTTTTTCATTGAAACTTCCTTTGCGTATTTGGTTTAAATTATGGAAGTCTATTACCTGATGATGAGGAGAAGATTACAATATTCATGCCAAGATTTTAGGAACAACCCTTGAATTAAAGTCCAAATTATTTGCATCTAGGTTCCTCTAAGGTAGTTTTGGATAATGAGGGAAGCCTAGAAGGTGATATAAACAAGTTAGAAGAAAAGTAAAGAGTGAGGGTGATCCAATGTATCTTTTAGAAGACAAGGATGGAATCCTCATCAAAATTCATAGGATTTTGAGAAAGGGATGCTTCAAGTCCAAAATAGAGCTAAAGTAATATTAGAAATAAATACAGAGTGAAGGCCACAGGTGGATGCTTTATGGCCAACTAAAAAAAAATAGAATAGAGCTTTGTAAACCTTTGGGTTTTGAGTGTGAACTGAGTTTTTCAAAGGAATCATTTTTTATTCCTAATGTAAACCTGGAAGTCTCTATACTGTGTTTGGAAAATAAAATGGCTTCTATGAATGCTTAGGCCCTAATTGGGAAGTTTGTAGGGAAATGGCCAACTATTACTTGCATTGAGAGTTGGATAGAATCTAATTGGCAATCGAGCATTGAGATGAAATTCCTTATAAAGGGCTTGTTTCTTGTTATTTTCCTTTCAGTACATATTTGAATGGATATTTTGGGGAAGGGACCTTAGCTAGTGGGGTATTTTGAGTTTTTTCTCCAAAAATGGGAACCAAATTTTAACTCATTTAAACATTCTTTGGGTACAACGTTGGTTTGGATCAGACTCCATATTCTACCTCTTGAATTCTAGATGGAAGATTCACTCAAAGTAATTGTTGGATGCTTGGGAAAGGTGTCAGAGATAGATAAGAGGACTAGGGAAGGAAATATATCCTCTTGTGCTCAAATTTATGTTGCTTTAAAATTGGTTAATCTCATTCCCCACAAGATCAATATTAACTCTCTTGGGGTATTTGGTATCAAAATATTGATGTGGATAATTTTCCTTTCAACTTTTATAAGTTCCATCAACTAGGCCATAATTAAGATCAATGCCCAACTTAGAATATGGTCTCTAGTTTCAATAAATATTAGAGAATAAAAGGTTAGTAGTTCATATGCAAACTACTTAGTTACAAATGGAGGTATTGTGGTCCCCACACTAGATAGTCTTCAATTTTCATTTATCATGCAACACCATAGTATAGTTGTTCGTGAGATTAATTTTGAGAACCTCTCTCCTAAATTCATGTTAGAGACCTTGTAACAAATTATGATGGAATCAAGTGAGTTAGTATCTATTCTTAGAAGCCAGGTTTAAAGGTCTTTTGAAAATGTATTATCCACCAACTTCTCTTTGAATGATCAAGAAGGGAACTCTCTTTCAATAAAGTTAGATGGGAAAGGATCATCTAAATTTGTGACCATTCAAAAAATTAAAAGCTTGATTAAAAATCCCAATTATGGTTCTAAAGGGAAAATAGATAAGAAATTGAGTAAAGATAAAGTGTTGGAAGTAGTTGTTGAAGGCAATCAAGATACCATCAAATATTTTTTCAGGCTTGAGAAGAGATGGGTGGAAGTCCCTAAATAAGTGAATTGATATTGATTTCATGGAATGTTAGGGCAATGAATGCCCCTAACAAGTGAGAGTTGATCAAGCATCAATAAGTGAGCCTTTAAGCCAATATTTTTCTTCATTAATAATGTGGACTTAACTTGTAAATAACTCAATTATTATTTATGCAACACTTATAGAGGACATATACGAAGCTCTCTAGCCATTGGATAGAAATATAGGGAAGTTAGTACTGACTACCACAATGTCTTTCCTGATCAAATGGTTCTTAATGATTTGATGTGATTTATCAACTCCATGTTTTAAAACATTTGAATGCACACCATTGCTTTGACCTTGAGTTTATACTCTCTTCTGATTAACGCATATATTCATTTACCTTCATCAAAAAATATTTGAACGTCAACTTTATCATTAACACATCACAAAAATACTTAATTTTTACTTTCAACATTAGTGACAAAGATGAAGAGGGCCATGAAGATGCAGAGAGTGCATAAATAGGGAACATGCCTACTGGTCATAGTTGTGTTACGTGTCATTCGACCTACCTTCCTTCTAATTGTCAACAACACCTTGTGATAATATTCATTGTTCTTCCTCTTAACAATGTCTATGTGCTTAAATTTTAATCATGCTCTGCCTCCATTGATCAAATATTTATTTCATTTTATTTTTTTTTAATATAATATAACACACACACATAATTATATTATATTAGATTATACA
Organism: Torreya grandis; assembly: GCA_037957365.1. NCBI lineage: Eukaryota > Viridiplantae > Streptophyta > Pinopsida > Cupressales > Taxaceae > Torreya > Torreya grandis. The sequence continues at coordinate 2,172,304 of JARHVA010000424.1, read as the reverse complement.
TAGCTGTAATTTATTAACTAGTATTATAAATAAAATTGATGGTATATATTCATTGTGTATACATTGATCATATTCTTGCAAAAGGACAATGATTTTTATGTATACACATCACATTGCTAAGTGTTTAGTCTAACCCTTTGAGAATTGGATGGTGTATACACATTAGGTATATGTCATTGGCAACTGGGAGTTTGGCTTAATAGGTGTCTTCCTTTGTGTGGGTAAATAACAAAAACAATGCAAGTATACTCATCAAGAATGCTACGCATATAGCATATACACATTGAATATATGTTATGTTAACTAAAGCCAACTTTAATTGAAATGTGGCTAAATGGGTAGCAATTTTGGTGAAGGGATGTGTTTACTTAAGAGTTAGTTGCAACTTAAATGGAGTGTGCCAAAATTATCAAGTATTTAAGTGACGAGTAAAAAAACCATGAGTTTTTATCATTGTTAAATTGTAAGCATTATATGTATATATGCATCAATTATTATATAAATATAATCGTGTTATTAATTAAAAATATTAGAGGGGTACTTATATTATTATACTATAGGCATTATAATATTATTGATATATGTGATATGAAATTTACTTATTTTTATTAACGGTTAGCATTGGTAAATATTATTTACTAAGTGTCATCAAGTGTCTAGTCCTATAGTCTTTATTTTATGTTAGTGAGTTTTGTAAATGTGAAAGTTATGTTAGACTTGTATTATGAGTTGCGTTAGTCTCGTGTTTTTTCCATTCATCTCAGTCTTAGCATGCATATGGTACCCACATCTAGGCCCTAAATTTGACGCTTGACCTAGGCTATCATGATTTTTTGAATGACAGATAGTTATTCAACATTGCCCTTCAAATGCCAATATAATTCATAATAGTAGGAGGAAACATTGGACATAATACATATAAACTTATTATAATTATTTATAGTTTTTGATGGCTTGCCTAATATTTCACCACATTTAATATTTGATTGTAATTTAGGACTTAAAACATAAACATGGTCATACAATCATCAATTTTAGGCCTTATCCACAACTGAATTTAAATAAGGTTCTACGATCATTGCATAAGTGTCCCACATGTGAAAATATTTAACATCTTAATCCAAAATACATATTTCATAACAAAAATCAGACATGCATATACAAAATGTGTATATGAATCTACCTATATTGTAGGAAATTACACGAAGACCACACATCTTCAAAACTAGTCCTATGATGTTACTTGTCACTCCTTCCCAAGCCTGCTCACGCACTAGGGAATAAAACATATTTCATATTCCCATGCCCCACTTTATAGCCCGTGGAAATTTTAATATGACTAAATCATCATAAGTTAAGGAAGGGTTCTTCCAATGTGATGGTGTGGGTGAAAGAGAAGTGTGGTTTTATATTTGCAACAAACTTAGCCTGTTTGATTTGAACCACCATTGTATACATTCCTCCCATATGGATTGGTTTACTTGGTCAAAATTTCACCATGTACATGAAAACATTCTCAAGAGACTAGATAGGACCCTTTTCTCAAACCAAACTATCTTCTCCTTTACTCAAAATTTTGACTGGTCTATGGGTGTTATCTTTGATGTCCTTCTCTCAGATCTAGCCCCTCCCACTATAATTTATAACAATCAATTCTATATGAATACTTCCCATCTACAACATCCTCAAACCTTTTCCCACATCAAAAGAGTTTGGAATATTTCTCCTCATCCTTATGGGGATATTGGGCGGATTGATTAGTGGGAAGAATTCATTTGCTGTATTACCACCTTTCTTCGCTTTTTTGGCAAACAATTGGCCTTCATAAACAAATGGTCAAATTCAACCACTGTGAAAGAATACAACCATCTTTCTTAGGTGCTAAAGTAAGCCCCACTAGATGAATCTATGCAAAGCTAAGTGGTCGTGTCAAGGCATCAAATCAAGCTTGTTGATCTTCACCAAGCCCGTGGAACTCAAAATCGAGCTTGCATCCACTGGCTCAAAATTGGTGTTAAAGTCTCAAAGAAATTATTTAGTAAATTAAGGGCTCATAATACTGTTACACAAATAAAAGTTATTAAGGACGTTGGTGAGCATTTAACCACTATCTCAAAGATTGTTCAGGCTTTTGTGAAGCACTATAAATAGGGTTTTCAAGCTCAACCTTCCTCAGATGCTCAACATGCGGCTTTGAAAAAATGCATTGATATTGTTCTTTACAAGGTCTCCTTGAGTCAAAGTATGGCTTGTGACAAACCTTTATTTATAGGGGATCTTCATCAAATAGTGATGGATATGGCTCAGGATAAAGGTTCAGACATTAATGGTTTTCCCTGTGAGTTTTATCAGTCTTTATGGGATTGTGTAAGGCCTAATTTGCATAAAGTCTATTTGGAAGCTCTTGCCAAAGGATATCTAGATAAGCTAATTAATAGGAGCAATATTAAATTAATTCCTAAGACTGTAGATCCTGAGATAATCTCCAACTGGAGGCCTATTGCCCTTTTGAATGTCTCCTATAAGATTATAGCTAAGGCTCTCACTCTTATGATTATATAATTTCTTCCCTTAATTGTTCAGGCTGGGCAAACTAGGTTCATTCATCCTTATGATTTTGGAAGGTATGGAATGAGCTCACACTTCCTAGTACAAGGATTTATTCGTCAAAATTGATTTCAAAAAGGTCTATGATTTGATAGTATGGCCCTTCATCTTAGCCATGCTTCAAGCTTTAGGGTTTGGTCCCAAATTTATTCTCTCTATTCAAACTCTTTTTAGGATGCCTCTATGTGTCTTAGTATCAATGGCCATCAATCTGAGAGCTTTGGCTTGTTTCGATCTATCAGACAAGGTTAATATCTTGCCCCTTCTCTCTATGTTATTACTGCTAACGGATTTGGCTACTTAGTGTGAGACTTTACTTCTAAAGGGCTTATCAAAAACACCAATATCCCCACGACTCCTCAAAATTAGCTTATTAATGGTCATTTCGTTGATGATCCTTTTATCATGCTTCAAGAGGATGAAGAGGTTGTCTAAAATGCCATAAAATGCCTTCAAACATTTTGTTTAGCTTTTGGATTTAGCATTTAGTGGGCCAAAACTCGATGGTTTAGATAGAGCTATGGTCCCTCACCCAGTTGGCTTGGAACTTACCAATGGAAGTGGATTGTTCATGGAGAAATGTTTAATGTTTTAGGCATTCACTTTGCATTTTAAGCTTCTTCTGGAGACCTATAGAAATATGTTGTCTTTGTAGTTAAGAAAAAGGTTTCGTATTGGATCACCTTACCTCTCTCTTTGGCTAGAAATTTTCAAATATGCTCCAAAGTCCTAGTTGCCACTCGTGTACTACTCTTTTTGTTAGGCTCCCTCAGAATTAGCCTATAGAAGCTTGAAAAATTGCTCAGGGACTTTTAATGGGTTGACTCTAAAGGAAACAAAAGATTCCATAGAGTTTCTTTGGAGATTTATTGTCAACCAAGATGTGCAAGAGGCCTTGGGTTAATTAACATTGCTAAACAAAGGCTTGATTTATGTGCCAAATAGATTATCAAAGCAATTGAAACCTAAGAGGCATGGAAAATTCTTCTTAGGAATTGCATTTCTACAAGATCTCCTTGTGAAAAAAAGGGTTGGATGAATTTGGGTTTTCAAACCTTGTTTATCACTCTAGTTATTGGAATATTTGTTGTTGAAAGAATCTAGAAATCATGGGATGCTTTCAAATCGTGGCTGATTTCGAAAGGGGATGGATTCAAGTTTGGCCTATATATTAACTCTCATTTTCCATGGTGGTCTCCTATTATATCTATCAATGAGAAACCTTTGGTAGAATCTCCCAAGATCAAAGCCACGAGGCTTTACCTTCAAGGCATTAAAGTGTTAGAGGATATGTTTGATAAATGTACCAAATATTGGCTCACTTGGGATCACCTCAAACCAAATTTAGGCTCAACACTCAAGATTTTGAGTCAATTTCTAAGATTCATATAGTTGTGCTTAATTATGCTTTGCACAAAATTGGTGTTATAGTTTCTCCTCATTGGTGGAAAGACTGGCATTGGCCTACCTCCACTCCTATGCTCTAATACAAAATCTAGATTAGTTATCATTTTCTCTCTCTAAATAACATCTCGTGAGAAATGTTCAACAAATGATGGAATATCAATAGCTCCCCCTTTACTTAGAATAAGATATTTCATTATGTCTAGACTTCTATAGTTGAACCTAAGAAAGTCATCTTTGCTTGGTGTCTACTTTACCAAGGACACCCCATGGGAGAAAGGTTTCTTCACATGGGGATCGCTCCTCCCATATGTCTACCCTGTGGTCATACTAAGTGTCTTAAGCACATTTTTTGGTTGTGTTAGATCCCATGATGCCTATAATTGGAACCATTCTCTCCTCCAACCCTTTAGGCATGAACCTTTCACATGGAACATCATCTTTTTAGGGGATTTTGTCCTCCTATTTGAGAAAAAAAAAAAAATGGCATATCTTCTACATTTAAATCATTTTTATTCCATGGAAAGGCATGAATGTTGTTACTTTTAATAAATATAGCTTAGCTAGAGATTTATTTATTTATACAGAATCTATCCCATGTCTAATGTCATGCTTCAGATTCAAATTTAAGCCAACAAAGCGGAGATGGAAGTTAGACATATGTGCACCCTTCTTGATCATTGGGGTAATGTTCCTTGCACTAATAGCAAAGTTTTGTCGGATGTTCCCTAACATGATAGAGAGTAAGATTAGCAGGGTCATGGTAGATCATGGAGTCACGACAACCACAAATCTTAGATCCATTTGGCCTTTTTGACCCCTCTCCCTTGTCCCAAGTTGAGATTCTCTCCTTCAAAAGGCTTTGGAGGGTGGCTGTCACCCAACACAGATCTTGGTCATGCAGGGTTTACCCCTTTGAGCGAAAATGACCAAGGGAAATTCCCTCCACTAGCTTTGGCCATTTCCCCTCGCCATATTCAAAATGTAGATGTTGAAGAAGAGAATAAAGAAAAAAACAAGTAAGATGATGGATGGACCATACCTGATACCTCTCCCCTCAACTGGGGAGGTTAGGGCGACAACCCTGATAATCTACCACCACCACCACCTCCATCTACATGGCTAGTGGCTCTTGTTGCTTAATGTGCTCTGTCTTCCTTTTTATCTTGTTTTGTTAATGTTAGCGATGATGTAATGGATTTTTAATGGTTTCAATTTCTCGGGTTCGTCCAATGTATTTTGATTTTGGGATGTGCTACCATAGCACACATCTTTTTTATCGTATATGTATTATATTTTTATATTATTATGATGCATGTTTCAATCAAAAAAATAATATTTTTAACTCCGTTAAGTAGGCCCTTGAATCCACTAACTTCACTTTAGTTTATTCTTTATTTAAAAATGAGTATTCTTGATATGATGTACTTTCCACAATTCATTTCTCCTCATTATTATAAAGTGGCTAGTAAATCAAGACAAGTAAAAAAAATATTGAAAAATATACATGATCACAGAGTCAGGTTAGCCACGAATCTCGAAGTTGCTCAACCTTTTCCACCCCTCACCCTCCTCCCAAGTGGAGATTCTCCCCTTCTAGAGGCTTTGGAGTGCGTATGTCACCCAACACAGATCCTGGTCATCCAGGGTTTGCCCCTCTGAGCGAAAACGACCAAGAGAAATTCCCTCAACGACTGACTTTGGCCATTTCCCCTCTCCATGTTCAAAACACAGATGCTGAAGAAGAGAGTAAAGAAGAAAACAAGTAAGATGATGGATGGACCATACCTGATACCTCTCCCATCAACTGAAGAGGTTGGGGTGACAACTTGATAATCTACCACCACATCCTCCATCTGCAAGGCTAATGGCTCTCATTGCTTAATGTGCTTTGTCTTCCTTTTTATCTTATTTTACTAATGTTAATGATGTTAATAATGATATATTAAACTTTTAACGATTTTGATTTCTTAAATTCACCTAATACATTTTAATTTTGAGTAGACTATCACACCACATATTTTTATTTTCATGATAATACATGTTTCAATTAAAAAATATATTTTTAACTCCATTAAATAAACCCCTAAATCCACTTATTTCACTTTAATTTATTTTTTATTTAAAAAGTAATATTCTCGATATGATGTACTTTCCAAAATTTATATTTTCTTATTATTATAAAGTGGCAAGTAATAAATTGGCTAAAACATCACCCCAAAAAAAAAGAAGAAAAATATACATGATATCATTATACTTATAACTCAAGGTATGTACCAAAAACACAATAATAAAAATATATGATATGACTATACTTTGACACTGACGTAAGCCTCCATGTAATAAGAAGATTCAGTTCATAAATGGATTTTATTTGTTGTTTTCTCAAAATTAAAAGCATGAGTTTATTGTATAAGGAAATAAATATATGCCAATCCACGCAAAAATTTGGAAGTGACATCTACGACTTTACTTATTAATTATTATGTATCATGAACCCCCGTAAGCATGCGGTGCCATTCATGCACTCCAATGAATATAGATACTTCTAATGTTTCTAATTTGTTTTTTCCATAACATCATGAGCCCAACCACCCACGTGGGATGATCACCATTTTTAATCTGCATTTGCTCACATTATTATTATCATAAAGCACAAATCCACATGGTTTTTTTAATCATAAAATATCACATTAATAAATGTAATTAATAATAATCCCAATTATACCACCGACAACCATTAACAGTCCAAATAAAAAGTTCCCTGATTAAAAAAACCTTATCCAAAAATTGTACATCGTTTGAGGAGAGAGCACTTTTGACCACTTTGAAATGCCTCAACTGTATAGAAAAGTATCTCTATTTTTAGTAAAGCCAAGTACCATCCTATCCAAAGGAGTGTATATTCTTCGTAGTAATGGTGATGGTATATAAGCACCATCCTATCCAAAGCAGTGTATATTCTCCGTAGTAATGGTGATGGTATATAAGCACCATCCTATCCAAAAAAGTGTATATTCTCCGTAGTAATGGTGATGGTATATAAGCACCATCCTATCCAAAAAAGTGTATATTCTCCATAGTAATGGTGATGGTATATAAGCACCATCCTATCCAAAGAAGTGTATATTCTCCGTAGTAATGATGATGGTATATTCTCTTTAGTAATGATGTTTAGAGGGGTATGTCTTCATTTATTATATTGGTTAATAATTTAATTATTTTTTAAATGAATTTTTAGTTGTTTAATAATAAATAGTTTTTATTTGTTAATGAGATGTAGACGTATTGATAAAGTGGGTTGGTTGTATCGAGAGTTATTTAAGTTTGAATTTCACAAAGTATTTATAAGTTAGATGTTATCGTTTGAATTGAATTAATGATTTCAGTAATTAATAGTGGTTGTTTATGTTAGTTCAACTGTTTTGAAAAATCGCCTTCCTTGATTATACCCTAAATCTAATTTTTCAATCAAAAACAACATTAAGAAAGATCTCACCAACCCTAATATCTATCAAAATTATTTAATTATATTAAATTTTTAATTCTAAATTTTTATATTTATAATAATTAAACAAACATAAAATTTAATTCACAAATATTATCTATTTTTTCTTGATTAATTATAAAAATTATATTGAAAAAATTTAAATATTTATATACAATATTCCACATAAATAATTATTATTTTTAATTTATCAACTATTATAGTTTTATAAATAAAAAATATTTAAAAAAAATACATAAGTTATTTTAATTTTCTCCCTCACAAGTTAGAACATTTAACCTAGCCTATTTCCATCACTCGGAGCCCCAATAGTTAAGGAGGCAGGACCATGCTTTAATGGGAAGCGGCTAAACTTTTGTAAAAACATTTCTTAATTAATTTATTTTTATTTTAACCATATAGTTTTTACAATACATATAACTATTTTAGTATAATTTATCGTATAATGTGGGAAGAAAGAAATTTAAAAATTTTGAGAATAATTTTATATCGTAATGTGGAATAGGTGGGTGGGATTTTTTAAATCGAGGTTGTTATTTATTATATAGTATATATTTTAAGATGATAGTAAGATAGTGAATGAGTTGTTTTTAATTATATTTAATTTGTATAAAATATTTAAATTAGATAAAATATTATATCTAATTTTTAAATATAAAATTTTATTATATAAAATATTATATTGAACATGGAATGTAATAAGAGATTCTAATATTTTTATATTTTATAAAAGATTATGATTTTTTTCTTGATGATGGATTATAGATATTGATTGGAAACGTTGAAATAAAAATTTGTATATAATATTTTTAAAAATCTAGATTCAATGAATGTAATAATAATTATAATAATTATGATAATTTTTTAGCTTTTGATTAGAGATACTTAGGCTTTTTTTAGAGATGTTTGACATTGATTTGTTTTCATATATTTTTTTAAAGAGTTTTTTTCTTTCATTATCTTGACAACTGTTCGGTTGTGTCATCGGGGCATGGTAGATCAACGAGAAACGTTATGATCTTACCAAATAGAAGGGCTCATATGTGTGAAAACTTTGATTGAAGTTTGTGATGCTTGTGGAATGAGTGTGGAAACACTTGGCCGTGCAAAGTAAGTTAAAACAAGGATGACTTGAGGTTTAAGTGGAGGAAGGACATTGATGTTGGGATAAATAACTCAGTAGTTCTGGTGGTATAAGGGTTGGTATGCATAACATGCAGTAGAGCTCTGGAGACATTGGGAATACAAGCTCGAAACTTGATAAATGCAATGTGCATTGAGTAGTGCAACAACTTCCTATGTAGTATAAACAATATTCTTATACCAGTGAAGGGTGTGATTGAAAAGAGATGAAAAAAACAATGTGCCTTGGGACCCGAGGTTCTTTTTGGAGGGAGAAGAGCCTACTATATATCGTTGGGAGAGAGACCCCTATATCTCTATTTGGCAACATCCTATTCCCACTCTATAGAGAAATAGAAGAGGGCTCCCTATATATTAGTTGGCTATTAAATTGATCAAGTAGCTAAAGGTTAACCTCAAAATTGCTCGTCAAACTCAAATTAAAAGTTCATCTGATAAATAACTTAAATAAGATTAATAATTTTAATAAATAACCTCTATAACCCGTTCACGCCTCTTCTCAATAAACTTACCTTAAATGAGAGAGTACTTTCTAATTCTTTTTAATTATTCCTTATTTTTATAAGGTCATTAATCAATTTTAACCTTTTTAATCCTTATTTTTAATTTCAATTTCAATTATAAAGTGATTTGGTGTCGGTCATAGTAGTTAATATGGGCAATTAAAGGCAACGTTAACCGAAAATAGAAAAGAGTGTTTACCAAAATAAAAAAATAACCGGCAGTTGAAGCAATTTTGGGGACGCCGATCCCGATGATCGAAAAACTTTCCGATAGACAGATAACACTAATTAATCGGCATGCCACTAAAACCAAACGGAAAACGACACGAATTCCGTTGTTGGTTTGAGTTTTATCCAGCAGGCGCTACAGGGAATCAGAACCTAAAATACATTGCCCTTCAGCCAATGAGACGCCCCAACGTGGCGCCGAAGCAAGACATCTGTACCAGACGAGTAAGAAGATGCGAGGCGTTTAAACAGGCAAAGTTTTCTGATTCTTCGCGGCCAAGATAAAGCAAAACACAACACATCAGCAAATACAAATCTCAGCAAAGAAGAGGGAGAGGAGGCCGCTCTCTCCCTGTTCAAACAAAAATGACAGTATTTGGAAGGCAAAATGCTTATTATTTCCACGATTAATACGACACTACATATCCTTTCGTTTCCAATTGTCGATCGACAGGATCTGATTTCCATTTTTTTTGTTTGCATCCGAGATTTTCCATGGCAAATTTCGTCGAAAGGTATGTCTGCCCATAGCCGATGCATTTGTTTTTAAATTCATGGTCTGCGAAGACTTTCGGATGCTTAAACATGCAATCTGGCTGTTAAGACGATTTTATTTATTTTTCTTTTAAATTGAGTCTCTTTTAGCATCCCGTTGCTATCCCGTGGGATAATGGAACTCCTTCTTCCTAGTCCCAAGGTTTGAGTGGGGTATTCATTCATTGAAAATCGTTAAGGACTCAAATCCAGAGTCCGTTTTAATGGTGTCAGGTCTCTATATTCAGTAAGAGGCAAACGACTTCACCAGTATTCCAACGGACCTATGAACTATTGTTGAAACATTTTATTTGAAGCATTATATATTTGTGTAAACAAATTTGCTGTGTAGTCAAGCGCAATGCGCTACTAAGAATATGTTATGGCTTATTTTTTTCTATAGATTAGTGTAATGGAGATAATTTAATGTCCTATTTTGTCTAAAAGCCCCCATCTTTTATCTAATTGATCGCATTACGCCTAGAAACCCTCGTCTTTATCTTTTACAGTTAATTGACAGTAACATCTGCTCAATCTACGGAAACCTTATGCAGAATCATGCGGACATTCTTTGGAATTTGTGAATAAAATGTACAGGGTAGTTGCTTGCTAAGAAAATGTTCTCCTTTGTTTTTGGAGGCTTTTAAATATTCTCTTTTGTTTTAGGATTTTATCAAACTATCCTTTTATTTTTGTTTTGAGCCGAGTTTCTTCGCAATGTAATTAAGTATAAATTTTTTCAGGATTTAATAAGTGAAATTGTTTTTGTCCAACATTTTGGATCCCACTAGTGGATTCCCTGAGTGAAACTGTTTCTGTTCCGACATTTAGGATCCCACTAGTTGATCCATGATTATCCTCTTATTGTTTGGATCTCTTCTTATACTACTTTCCCTAATTTTACCTTTATGCCAGTGCAAAATTAAATTTACCTTTATATCAGTGCAAAATTTGTAAATAGAAACAAGCCCATTTTAATTGCATGTTTCTAGGATGATCTCTGTGATAAAAATATATAGAAGCTATATAGCAATTTTGACTAAGAATTTTGTTGAAATCTTGGAGTCTGAAGTTGAACTTTAACTTTGAAATTTGAGGGTTTACAATTGATTACAAGGAAGGTTTTCATAGATTCTTATTTTAAAATAAGCAAGTAATGTTTTATCAGATCAATTAGTAGGTGTAATGATCTCCCAAAGCAATGTTTGAGTTTTGGTGTCTGTTACCTGTATACCCGTGCAAAATTTGTGAATAAAATTAGCCCTGTATGATTGCACGTTTAGAGGGGCAACTTCCATTTTAAAATATATGGAACTTATACAGCAGTTTTGTCTAAGAGTTCTGTTGAAATCTTAGAGGCTATTCTTTGCATTGAGAATGAAATTGAACTTTAACTTGAAATTTGAGGATTTAGCATGGATCATAAAAGGAAGGTTTTCCCAGAATCTTTTTTTAAAACAAGTAATTTATTTTTTAACGGATCAGTTTGTATAGACATAGTCACTATGCTTATGGGAATTGCCTTGAATTCTTGAAATTTGTCCCATGCTTTAACATTGTTAAATTTAGACCACGTTTATTGGATTGCTATATGCAGATGCAACGATCTCCCAAGGCAAGGTTATGATTTGATGTCTGTCACATGTATACAAGTGCAAAATTGTAAATAAAAATTAGCACCGTATGGTTGTATGTTTAAACAGGTGACTTATGTTATAAAATTTATGGAAGTTATATAGCAACTGTGGCTAAGATTTAAAATGTATGGAAGTTATAAATTGAACTTTTAACTTGAAATTTGAAGATTTAGCATCGAACATAAGGTTGGTATTTATAGAATCCTATTTTAGGATAAGCATGTAATAATTTATCAGATAAATAGGAAGAGACATTGTCACTATCGGTTGGGGAAGTGCTTGAATTGATTAATTTTGCCTGATGTCTTGACATTGTTAAAATTATACTACTTATGTTGGATTGACTGGTTTGGGTTTTTTTTTTTTTTTTCCCCTTGAGGCTTGAACTGGCTAGACATTTTCAGAGGATTTGTATTACTGATTAGTTGAGCTTTGAGCTGCAAAGGTCACGTGGTTGATAATTACTAGAGATGTCTACATCCATGAGATAGATTATTCCCCCCTAGAATGTTTATGTTCTGCAAGAATCAATTTCTGGTTTTATGATCACAATTGTCAGATCATAAATTTTTGTTCTATATCGGAAATAAGAAAAAGTTATCTGGTGGAGCACTTTGCTCTTGTAAGGAGAAAGGCATTAAAGCATATTTCAAGATATTACAGGATTAAGAAACAGAACTTTTGGATTTGTAGGCTAGTTAGCTTTTAAACCAGACATTTTTGGTGAAAGTCATTTTTTTTAAAAGGTCACTACCAGATCCTAGACTGAATTTTGAATTGTATTGTCTAAGCTTTGTTATCTGGTACTTGCATTTTTGTGAAGGTGAACCCTTTTTCCTTGGCTGGGGAGGGTCGAACCCCTGGGATGGTTTCGTCAGCACACAAATGATCGGACTTGGGCTAGCAGCGGTAGTATCCCACCAATATACCGCTAGACCACAGCCAAATGTTGTAATCTGGTACTCATTTTTCAATGCAAATAATCTGATTCTATCTTTCTTCCTTTCTTAATTTACTTTTTGTGAATTTTCTTCTGTGCTTGCTGGCATAAAGATGCTACTTATAGCTTTCTGAGAGCTATTTACTGGAAGACCTTTAAGCATCTGGCTGAATGAAGGTATAAAACTTGACATTAAGTGCGTGGTAACTTTGGTTGCCCTTCATTCCAGATACGATTTTGAGGTTTCGGCTGCCAGATATTGAAGCAGCGAGGGAAGAAGACAAAGGAATGGGGAACCAACATCATCATCGGATTTACCCTTTGACTGGCTTACAGATAGGGTATGTAGATGGATATTTTCTAGGTTACTCTTAACAGAATGATTTGTTTCTTTGTATGTGCGTATTGGTTTTTTTAAGTTAATAGTGGCCTTGGTGGTCTTTCAAAAGTATTATGTTTCTTGCATTTGTATATATCATCAGTTTACAGGCTTAATGGCAATCAATAAATAGCTATTATATGGCATAGTTCTAAGTGAACAGTTATTTTGAAAATTTTATGGTACTTTTTCCACTAAGAATGTTAATGCCCTACAATGCTTGGAACCTTTGGCACTTTCTTTGTACATACTGACCGTATCACTGGATCCTCTGCTGCAATTATCTTTACAGGGATATGCAATCATATGTATCAAGGCTCTATTTGTATCTGACATGTGAGATAAATAAACTATTTATCTTGGTTGATAACGGACCTTGGTTATTGGATAATCATTGCCGACCAGCACAGCTATGGCAGTTCATGGTTACCAAGGTTAGATGGATATGTTTTGGTTTTCTTGACATGTGCAGAGTTCATTTGTACGAAATGCAATGTTCTAGTTTGAAAATAAATTAGATTTGATTTTTCTAGAACAATGACACTGAGTCCGAAACATGTTTTGGTTACAGTCTAGAATCTCACCATTTGCAAACACAAGAATAAGACCAGATTATGAAGGTCTTGGAATTAATTCTGAGCAAAGAAAAAAAGCTGAAACTGCCAATAAAAGATACAGGCATTACAGATGGTTCTCTGTTATTGATACTGCAAGGTGGCAGCATAAGGCACTGGCTCCTGTCAAAGAACTGCACCACACCTTGCACGGCTGTGTGGTATTTGAATTGTCATGGGCTGATGTAAGAGGCATAAACTACAATAATGAACTTCAGGTATGGTATTCTTTCCATGCGAACCCTATCTATTTTTCTTTTTCAATTCTGATTTCTTGATATCCCATTGGCAGATGGACACCTGTATTGCACTTGAATTTAAGACAATGATAAAGAAGGAATTTGATAGCATTGAAGAAGCTATAGATTGCATTGCATCTCAGTGCAATGGTACAAGATATGAAATTCCGGTGTTACCTGAGGCTTCATTGAGCAGGTGGTCAGACATTAATATGCATGGATGCAAAGAATCACACTGCCCTAGTTCCTTTAAAGCTTCAGGACAGAGTAGCAAATTTCAATTTGGATTGAACTCCGAGGACAATTTGTATGATGTTGCAAATAAGCATAAGAATTTGGCAGATCAGGAATATGATCTTCAAGGCAACATGCTACGGGATATGGACTTGACAACTCAGAAGGGCCATTTGAAACTGGGTGGTTCAGGCATTGGTGGTAGAAACAATGATACTTTGCAACAAGATATTCTTGCAAAGTTCAAAGATAGATACTGTACTTCAGATTGTAATATCTCTGAACATGATAGACAGGAAAGCCTCTTGGAAAGGTGTCAGGATGCTGGCGATGGTATTGAGCTACTGTCTGAATGTAAAGGAGCTAGTGCAAGTGCCAAACTGTCTGATGCTTACAGTATGAGATCTAAAGCTCAAATATCAAGAAAGTCATTGTCTGAGAATTCCTTTTTTGGCCCCAGAAACTCTCTAGGTTCTAGGGTCATGGAGGAACCCTGTATGGACAGAAAGTATTTAGGGGGCCTTTTGAAGAATGATAAGATTTGTAGTGGCACATTTGCACAATCTGGTCTTGAGGCTGTTGAATACAAAGATGCACTGATCATTTTTAGATTCAGTGATGCTTGGCTGCCATTTGAACTGAAACAGACAATTACATCTGACCTGCGGTTATTGAGATTATTAGAATCTGGGCTTCCATCCTGGGTCATATTTTTCCAATCATACCCCATTTTCTGCCAGCTCTATTGTCCCTGGATGCGTCCTCTAGCAAAAACTCTCTACATATTAATTTCTGTTGTTACTGTTTTAATTGGATTTTATGACCTATATAAAAATGTACCAGTCCTAAAGGCTACAGCAGCACGCATTTTTGGTCCTCTTTTTGATTGGATAGAAGCCTGGGAGATGATCTCTCGCCTTAAATATTTGGGCACAATGCTTTTTCTACAAAATTTTGAAAAGGCATTTAAGTGGTCGTTGACAATCATTCGTACTGTTAGACAATTGGTGTCTTTACTTACAAGACCAATGGTTGAGCCACTTGCACAGCTTGGAGAGTTCATTCTGCCTTTCTGGAGTGTGTGTGTTGAAGCAGCTTGGGACTGTAGGAATGCTATTTGGATTGTCGTGTCTTCAATTTTTAGTGGCACTGCAAGCTTAGTGCAGATTCTAATTTGGCCGCTTGTGATTTGTCTCTCCACTTTGTGGGGTGTAGGTATGTCTATAATCCTGGCATCTGTAGTTTTGAAATTTATGTTGCAGTATTGGTTTTCCATGCACATATAGCTATACTTTATGGTATATATTAATCATGATATTAACATCGATTGTACCAAACCACTTTGACGTGAGTGTTAATCTTTTATTTATTATCCTGCAGTGACGGCTATTATGTACCCTATAGCTTCTGCATTCTGGGAGTTGCTTATTGCTCCCATTCGTCTGTTCCTCATGTTCCTGAATTCAATGGGTCTGATATCATCTGAGATCATTGATTTTGGAAAAAGCACATGGCAGACTTTAAGTGGGACATTCCAGCTGATATCTGACACAGAACCTACATCCAATACAAATACAGTTTCAGTGTGGCGTGCACTTTGGAATGACTTGTTCTCTCAGGTTTGCATTAAGTGTACACTTTTCCTATTATTTTGTGTTGCTTTGCAACTATACAAATTAAATAACTTGCTTGACTTTGTTCTTTATGTCTGTAACTAAAATGAAATGGCATTTAATCTGGGATTGAATGGCAGGTGTTCCGTGCTGTACGAAGCATTGTGAATGGTTTTGTTGCATTTTTCATTGAATGCAATAAGCACCGTCTAAGGTATTTGATCAATCTCATCAAAGTTCAAACTTGTCTATTGACTCTTCTTGAAAATGATGTTACTTGGGCTTATGTTTGCACTTGTTATGTATTTAAGAAACTACAATGCATTACCATGAATGATAAAAGATATTATGGTAAAAACCAGGGTCACCAGGAGATTGACAGATACGGGAGATGAGTTCTGGAATGGGGATGCCATTTTAAAAAAATGGTACATGGTACTGGGAGATGCCAGAAATAAAAAATATTTAAATATGTAAATTTAGAGAGATAAAAATATTAACATACTGCGTGGACACAACTTAAAAAAGACTACATGCGATTTTAAAGTACACAAATGAGATTAGGGCATGGGTGTTAATCGATTAGGGTTAGGTAGTAGTGATAGGGGGCACTTCGGCCTGCGTTTAGTTTTTAATAGTAGTCTGCACTCCAAGTCAAGAGATTCCATGGGAGGCATGTGGAGACTCAAAAGGATGTCCCTAGGTATCCTGAAATGTCTTGGTACCAAAGATGCATCTCCATCTTAGCTCCTTGGGGATGCGTCTACCGGTTTCACTGGAAAATAATTAAATTTGGTAAGAAAATTCTTCAACAAAAGAGATAATTAGGTGGTAGATAACAGGTGGTTGCCTTCTTGTTATAGGAGGCCAGAATGACAGCTTTGAAGCTAAGTTTCCAGTACAGGTACTGGGGTTTGCCATTTTTTTGACCTTGGTATGGTACGGCTTGTGTATGTCCATACAAAAATAATAAGAAATATAAAAAAGTACAAAAGTTATGAATAAAATAAACAAAACTAGGTATTATATAGATGTTAGTTCGAAATAGGAAAATAGTCAATGATCGGTCAAACTCAGGAACTATGTTAACAAATCATCATATTGTCTTCATCGAGAGCATCCAAATAAGCAATTGGCTCATTAGAACCAGATGTGGTAGGACTAGCAGCGGTTTAGTTAGTTGTGTTTTTTTTCCTCTTTCATGTCTTTTATTGCTTTTTTAACTTGTTTAAATCTTTGTGTTTTGTATTTTGATTATGATTGTTGTACCCACAGATGCACTGCTTTTAAATTATGACAACTGGGTACTTTGTATAATAGAGAAATTGGGAGTTACCCAGACTAGTACCTGTACCAAAAATGTGCCAGTACAGCTATGGGGGCTTCTAGAGCAGTAGAACCTATCATTACAATATTATTGCACTGTAGCACATTCTTTACATGATTTGATGGCTACACCTGTTTTCAAGTGTCCATACTTGTAGTATTTCCTTCTTCAATACTTTTTGTACCAATTAAAATTTCATTTGAAGAAGGCAATTCATGTGTAACAGAATGATGCATGAAAATCAATTATAATCTTCAAGTGACTGGTCTGGTGTGGGGGTTTGCCAAAATTTTCTTGACCCTAGGGTTAGTACAGTTTGGGTACATCTGTACAATAGATAATAAAAATTATAAAATTTAATTTTAACTTTTTACTTCACTGTGTTTAAACAGAAAATCATGCTAGAAATGCCTTGGGTATGGCCCAGAAATGTCCCTGATCACCTCGGGTATGCGGGGCCCTGCCCGGGGTGAATCTAACATGTTTTTAGGCTTTGCTTGGCCTGGAATTGGAATCTGATTTATCCTGGGTTTTGGGGGGGGGGGGGGGGAATAGCAGAACCTAGTAACGTAGCCTATAAGATCTCCAACATTGGGCTTTTAATAATATTTATATGCTCTGCACCCAAAAGAAGTGCGACAAACCAAGCCTTTTGTTCCTGTTACTTATTCATGTTTAATTTTTAACTATTAGGGTGGACCGGCTTGTTTGGGGACTCTTACTGCTCAATCACAGTCAGTCTTCCTCAGGGAGCCACTGCAAAGCTGGAGCAACGTCACAACAAAAGGGGCCACAACTAAATATAATTCTGTAATGAAATACTCAAACTTCACAGAATCTCTCAAAGCCATAGCCTTTATCATAACATATCATCCATGATGATACTCTATTGTGCTAAGGCCAACCAAATAAGAAAAGTAGTTTCATCACATTTGGAAGAAAAGTCTACAAATAGAATCTTTTCTCGTGAATATAGCTATCTCAGGTCTCTTACTGGTCCTAACCAGGTGAAGGGGGAAGCTCCCATGGAATCTTTGCAGTCGAAGGTCTCTTTTCTTCATCTCAAACCTAATCATCTCTTTAGAACATGGAGGTCCTCCCCATCTCAAGATGATAAATATATGGAATAATCTTAGTTAGTGGAGGAGGATGAAGTATAAATGGGTATTAATGTATCCTATTTTTTTTACAAATTGGAAGAAGGGAAACATCTTACGAGGGTTTGAATCATATCAAGATATTGGCTCCACAATTTGAGAATCAATTCAAAAAAGGGTAGGTGTTCCTACACATCCACCTGCGTCCCTACACTAACCAATGCTTTGCTCCAATGTTATATAATATCTCCCATTGTCCAAAATCACCTCTGTGCTTTTTAATCTGATTTATGGGAATTTCATCTTTACATTTTCCCTTAGGCTCCAACCAATTGACATGATAATATGTGTGGCAAAGTGTCAATGACATGGCATTAAAATTTATAATATCCACATATTCATCCTTTTTATGCGGCCTTTGATCTTGGGCTTCCAATTTGTACTTGTGGTGTGAAACATATTATATTACCTATGTTACATTGAGAAGGTGTCAATGAAATATCCTGCTGTTGAGGTAAGCATCATCTCAGCATGATTATGAAGTCTCACGCACCTTATCAGTTATTTTATCTTTTCCAATTTGGCTATCAACACCAATTTGGCTATCTTTTATAGAAAATGTGTTAACTCATTTGGGTATGGGTTTCTTCTCAATTATTTTAACCAACTTTATAATTAAAACGTAAAATAAATTTCTATAAGAGACGGAACAAGTTTATTCCCTTGGGTCATCAAAACACCCATCATGTGTCTGGTTCACATGTACGTCTTCTTTTCCACATTTATAGAAATTGTCTTATGATGGTCAATGATATGCTTGCTTTCCACATGTATAATTGCAAGAAATAAAGCCCTTTAAAAAACTTATGGGAGAGAGGTGCTAAAATCATACATTCATGAAAGTCGTGCCAATTGTGACTCCAATTTAACAAATCCCTTTTTTAGTACACATCGCATGAGCACGTGCTAGCCTTAACTGGTTAAAAAAGATATATATGGACATGTCTTGCATTTCAGATCCCACTTAATCTTGCTTGTCACACATGTTCTTAAAATCATATGATTATTTGCATGTGATACTTGCTGGCAACATTGGTTTGACCGAATAAAGGTACCATGCTTGTCATTTCTAGACATGTAATAAATGTATCCCCAATGTTTCATCGATTGTGCACATCCATTTCTTGACATTCTTGGTAGATCCTAGTATCAACTATTCTTGGAAAGATTAAAATTAAATCCAGTTGACGGTTTGGTAATGATTTTCTCATTGTCTTCTGGCTATTGATGGATAATGTCAACATTCATAGTCACATGAAACCATAACTTATGGAATCTTTTTCCTTTTTATTAGTTGTTATGTTAATGTGCCTCCTTGTGCAGCCTCAACTGGATCACAGTCCTCATTAGCTTCTTAGCATTCTATTGATCATAGCTTTTCCCAACTGGTTCATGCGTTAACTCAATATTATTTTAACCATCAGATTGGATGGGAATCTCTCACATTTTTATTTTTATTATTTCCAACCCCAATTGAATTACATCTGTGATATCTGAAACTTTTAGTTTTGTTTATACCACATTGCTAGTATGCAATCCTCAACTGGACAATGTAATTCTTTAATCCTTCCGATCAAATGGGCCGCACTTGCAATGGAAAGAATTTTTTTGTTGTTTATTCTTCTCTCAAATTACGTTTTCCTGAAACCGAGTTGGTGACACTTTCCAGCATCTATCTAGGCTATGAGATATAATGGCAACCATACACTTTTATACATTTTACTTGTCTAGCTTTTTAGTCAAATTCTTTGTAACCATATATCTATCATAAGTTAATGCACACTCTGGAACCAGCCAGATCATGGCCATTTCATTGGCTCCAATTGAATTGATAGTTTGCTGATACCAATCTGACCTTGGGCATTTCATCGGCACAAATCAAATCGATTCCTTGCTGATACCAAACAGATCATGGCCATTATCTTCCAGTTAATAATTTCATTAGGTCCAAGATTCTGCCATGAAACACTATTGTTTTCGTCGTAGTACCTTGCTGGCACCAACCAGACCCAGGTTGCTTCAGCAAGATGATGTCTGAGCTATGCTATCTATAACACTAGAACAATGCTCCCTGCATTCATCTCAATCCGATGCTTATTGGGTTACTTAAAGAATAATGGAACATTAGTTTGAATAAATTTGTGTGATACATTCATATTATTAAACGACAAGATGATGTCTGAGCAATGCTCTCAATAACACCATAGAGCAAGGCTCCCTTCATGCATCTCAATCTGATGCTTATTGGGATACTTAAAAAATAATGGAGCATTAGTTTGAATAAATATGTATGATGTATTCATATTATTATATGCTCATAATTTAAACTATAATTCATTCTTGGATGCAATGCATGGGAAATATGGATAAATGTTAACTCAAAGACATTTAGTGGACTTATGCTAACTGAAGATGGTGTATGGGTTAAGTGCCCATTTATTGGATATGTATAATGTGCCTTACCTCAAGTTTGATTATGCTATCATCACCAATAAGGGAATCACACAAGTAGTAGTGCCATACTTGTCACATAGCCACTACGTTGATTAAGTCATATTTCGGTTCCCTTGTGTGCACAAGATCATGGTTAGTACCTACTAGCATCATTTTCTCTTATTTTACATTCAGAACAAACTTGAAATTATCACAGAAAGTTATCAATTGTCCTTGCACAAGAATAAAATAAAAACACACATTTCATTAATTTAATGTATTTTGTTGTGTGTATTTGGACACTAATGTGATTCAACATCAACGATTGGCAATTCATATAGATCACACATCCCCAATAGATACTACCTTTCCCAAGTCATGTACATCCTCAACAGGAAACACCTCTTACAAAAACTTCCTCGCATAGTTGTATTGCTTGGTTCTACACGATTTAGTACCCTCTGTTCATAGGGATACTTAAGCATTTTGCCTTTATCCCCAAGGGTAGTAGTAAAGTCAATCTTGTTGCAAGGAGCTGTTTTATGTGAGCTAATACTTTCAAAGTCCTCTTCAAGATAGGTCCTGCCTTTTGGAATTCTTTTCCGCAAGCATGTATCTGCTATTCTGTCAGTCTCATAATATTCTTTGATGCATGCTTTATTCTCATTACATGCGTGCCTAATGGAATTTAATGGCAGTTTTATTTTTTTGGTTTGTTTTAACCTTGAAGCTCTTTTTTTGAAATTCATAATTACTTATTGATTTAGCCTTGAAGGGTCCACTTCGATGTGCATATTTTTTTACTCTAATGAATGTTTTGATAGCTCAGCCAATTCTTTTTTAGCACCTTTCTTATCTGCTAAAATGCTTTCCACAATTGGTTCCTTTGCATTGTATCCAACTATGTAAGACCCATTTAATGCACAGTTCTTGTCCTGCGATAAATGCTTAGGTAGCAATTTTGTATCCTGTTTGTCTAAATGATTCATTACAATTTTAGCCATTTTGAACTCCCTTGGTCTTTAATGAATAGGCACAAGATGGGCTCAAAAGTCCTCTTTCACAGTTTCAACTCTAAAACCTTATAATTATTAATGACAGCAGGGTGTTCAGATGTGTGTTCTGCTGTTTTAATTTCAAAGTTTGTTTTGTTGGTTGAGGGAGGCTATAAAAATGTTTCCTTCATAACACAACAATGGTTGGGCTACAATATATGGTCTTTCAGGGGATCTTTTTGTATTTTAAATTTTTTATCTGACAATCTTGTATAATATTAAAAATGGCAAAACGATATTAATTCCAAAAAAGATTACAGTGTGTTTCAAGTAGACCTGTGCATGTGCATGTGCATGGAGGATTTCTAGACTGAGGTTATTACAGTCAGCTTCAAAACATTATAAGACCAGATATGTTGTAAAAGTCCCCCATCAAGGCCTTATAATAAACAATAATGCCACAGATTAACAGTTTGTAAGTATTGCAAGCCATACATCATGACAACAAAAGTATATCTAACAAGATAGATAGTCATATACTGCTGTCATAACCTATTGTAAACAACAATTCTATTCCTGAGAAATTGAATAGACAAAATAGTGCACAAATGAATACTCAACTGCTCTGGTAGGTACTCCCACACATCTCGAAACCATCCAATAAACACAAAAGATTACCACTCCAAAAGTTTTAATACTTCAAATGAGGTCTATTAATAGGGTCATTGCCATCATGGTTCTTGGCCATCCAACTGCAAGAGCCATATAATCGGCTGTCTTTGACCACAAATCTTCGTTATTCACATTCCCCACACCTTCATTACCCATTTCTTTAATTGTAATGAAGAATTTCTGTGCAATTTGTGTGACTTGCTCACTCCATTTGAATATGTCTGTGCAACTTGCATGGCTCATGCGCTCCATTCACAACACTTGTGTAACCACTGCTCATGCCACTAGCGCAAACTGCGTGCAAGGAAGCTGAAGTACCACAACAAGATATGAATCGACTGTTAAGGACCGTTATAGGAAGTTGAACCGTTTTGTATTTGAATCATGCTGCACTCATGGAACTATTGCACTCAGGTTTTGAAGTAAAAGTGCAGGATTCCTATTCTTATTTTTCTGGCCATTGTATCATATGTACATTGTTCATATTTTGTTTGAATAGAAGAGCTTATTATGATATGTTTCCATATTGTGTGAATGTGTGATGGCTAGTTGCTAAATATACATGCATTGGTGCATATTCATTTCTTTAATAACATATTAGGATTACTTTTTCATTGTGTTGTCCTCCACCACCACCACCTCGATCACGTGGTGCAGATAATTGTTATCAGTTAAAGTTCTGGTGTTGAATGTTTGATCAGACTTGTTAGTGGTACCAAAAAGGTGTGCAATTTGGCTCTGTTTCAGACTACCTGGAAGAGTGATGCAGGAAAGTAAAGATAGCTAATTCTTCAGAGAAATATATAGAGGCACCTGTAGATGTGTATAAGCTCATCAAGGATGCTTTGCAGGAAAAGAGGGCCACCCTTGTAAGTCAGTGTTGCTATTTGATTTTTCAATTGGTGTTGTCAACTCTGGTCATTACCGTAAGTTCTCTCTTTCAAAATCAGAACCCATTCAATGCACAAGTTAGCCTTGACATTCCTTTATTTCTAGAAAAGATCAAAGCTAAAGCCTTAGAAACATAGTTGCAACAACTGGAAGCCTACTACTTTGTCATACGCTTCACTAATTCATAGAAGATCACCTTCACAGCATTGAAGATGTCCAAACTGGATGTTCACAAGTTGGAATCCCGTAGTGCACATGGCATGCCAGATTGTGACCCCATCGAGCCTTGGGAAAAGTTTGCCGCCAATGTACATGGAAAAATATATGCTCTCAAACCTATGATGATGATTATTTGAAAGTTACAACAGTTGAGGCAAAAGAGACACCAAATGTGCAAGATTACATTGATGAGCTCTGTGCATTGCTTGCACTTTGGAATGTCAATGAAATATAGCATGATAAGGTATTGAAGTACATCAATGGAATTCATTGCATGATTCACGCAAATATGGAATTCATGTGCGCAAATACCTTGAGATAAGCTTATTGCCACACTATCAAGAAGTAAAAAAAGTTTAAGATGAAGTGGAAAGGTCATTCCTTTTCTAGCTCCCATATGAAAGAACAAGTGTCCAAGCAACATGCAAAATCAACCTGCATAGAAGCAAATTTAGCCTATGTCGAGGCAAGATCAATTGCACAAATGTCCATTGCATCCAAGAAACAAACACCTTTGCAATATAAATCTTTGGCTCCAACTTTTGCATAGGAAAAAGGAAAGAAGAAGCAAGGGGAAAAGTGATGTAAGTACTATAAAACTCACACCCATAATGTAAGTATTGTAAGTTTCTATTTGTGTAGACCACTCAAACCTGACCTAATTATGTGATAGAGGAGGATACAAACCCTAACGTTGCTTGCTTGAGTGCTAATGTCAATTATGAATCCTCTACATCCAAGGTCATTGAAGAATGATAGTGCCTTGTGTTGGGTCAAAAGACAAACTCTCCATATATCATTAATGGTGGAAGTCATAAAAATATCATTACATAATATGTGGTGAGTCCTCACAATTGAAGCACACCAACAAACCTACTCCCTTGGATCGATACAACAGGGAAAGAAGGTGAAGCAAATGTGCACTTTACGTATGGCATCAAGACGATGCGCAACATCGTTGCTTGCAATGTCGCGCTATGCAACATTTGGGGCGTAGCTATGTTGTGATTGAGTATGTACATAAAAGGAGGTGGGTATAGAAGGAAGGTAACATTTGTGTATAAGTCAGCTTAGATCTCAGTTGATAAAAGGCCATATTTATGTAAGAAAAGTTACATGTTCAAACTTCTATTCTCCTTGAAGATTTTACAAGTAGGCATTCTTGAAGAGGAAAATAGAGTGCTATGAAACATAATAGCTACTTGAGAACGTAGCCCAGATGTCAAAGACTCAAGTTGCAAATGGGAGGTCTCATGTTCAAATCATATTGTAGGCTAATATCTTGTTTACAAGACAATTATACAAAGGAATCATTATCTTATGAAGAGAAACCTTTATTTTTCATTGGTCGTGTAAAGAGGACAAGTGGTGGCTTTCCATTATGGAACCTTTTTATTTTTCTAATCCGAGCAACTAAAAACGAATAGGGCAATATTCCGGTCCTAGCGAGTGTTCACATGAAAGCATTCGGCATAAATAAGGTACATTCATCTTCAACCTCTAATAAGTCATATTGGGAACCCAATGACACTCATTAATGCTCTTGATGAATTTGTGAATTATCCTATTAAGGGGGTGCAATAGAGAATACTGCACTATTCCGTTAGTTATTACTTGACAAAGTGGCCTATGAGAGCACACGCGAAGTTGAGAGATTGAAAGATTCAATCAGAAAATTTTGAGAACAATATCTGTTCTGTCGAGAATCTGTTTCTCCAACGGTTGGATGCATTTGAAAGTTTGAGGAGATTTTCAATTTGGGCCAGTAAAATTATAAAACAGTTATTTCTGCATGTTTTAATCAGTGAAATCGCAATTGAAGAAATTGTAAAGAAAATGTTATCCAAAATTGAAGACAACGTGATGGTTTCGATGCTTTATTATTAGATCTTTATTCCTTGGATCCATGCATTGACAAAGGTTCTAGCAGACCATAATCTGGTGGATGTTTTATTTGAAGAAAAAGAGAATTTAACTAACAAAAAGGAAAAGGAAAAGGAAAAGAGGGCGAAGTTAACCTAGGAAATACTTCTAAATCACATTGTTGATCATCTTCAACCTCTGGTAAGTCATATTGGAAACATAGTGACACCCATGAATATTCTTGATGATTTTATGAACTATCCTATTAACGAAGGGGGTGAAATAGAGAAAATTACAGTATTCCATCAGCTATTACTTGACAAGACAAAGTGGCTTATGAAAGATTGAAAGATCTCAATCAGAAGATTTTGGGGCAGATTGCCAAGTTGAGAAAATAAAAGAGAGTATGCATTGATAGGGAATTCAACTACTTACAATGAATTCCAAAATTTCTTGGCCTCCTAAGCCTATAGTGGTCTTGTACCTAATGAAGAGAAAAACGAATAATTTTAAAGTGATGATATTGTTTTTTTTTAATTTTTTTGGGTAAATTTGATATTGGTTCTTCCCTACCCCTGCAGAGTAGTACTTCCAATTCAGTCAATTACAGTGATAGGATTTCTACAATCACGGTGAGTTGGAGTGTAATGTAGTGAGTTGTTCACAATTATGTTTGAATTTGAATTTGACATCCATTTGACTTTCATAGAGCAATTTCAACCTTAAATTTCACGTTCTTTTGACCGCCACTTAGAAGTTTTTTCATTTTGTTTGGAGAAGTCAATTGAAAAATCATAATATCTTGGCCATCTAGTTGAGTTTGGATCCCCTTTTACCTGGAAATATTTTTTCAAGTCCGACACAATGGTGTAGCTAAATTGATGCCATTTGTCATTGGGAAATTGGTTGAGAAGGTAATGGAATTATTAGTCAATGTGGTATGTAAAAAATCCTAGATAAGAACCTTAATATTGACCTCTCTCCGCATATGTCAGGTAAGATGTATTTAAGATATCTGTACACTACTAATGATTGTATTGATGATTGTGGATGGTACTGCTCATATTGATAACGATAATGATGTTTATAATGGGATTGATACTAGTGTTGTTGAGACCTCTAAAGATGTTGATGTTTCTCATGATTGCATTCCTCACTTTGTTGAAATTGAGAAGCACAAAAAAGTATTAGATTTGAAGCTAATGTTCCAGATGGGATATAATGAGTAGGCATCACCAAGGAATTGTTTAACTATTTGAGCCTTATTTCACACCCAAAAATGATTGATTACAGATGGGCTGATAATATGGGCAAATTTTTTTAGTGGGTATTTGAGATCTTACATGTACATATCGTCAATAGTGAGGTCCCTCGACCCTCACCGTTGATAAGTTTGCTAGTTGGCATTGATGGTCATGAACATGCACATGATCATTTTGTGCTTGATTTTGCATGTGCATTTGATTGCTTATGATGGATTCAAATTGTTTCCTTTTGTAAAGGGGATCTTCTTCATCTGGGAAAAATTCATACTCATTTGGAACTCTTTGGACTCGTGTGCCTTTGAGCATGCTATTCTAGTATGGAGCTTTTGTTTCTTGCATTTGGTTGTCATATACTGGTTTGTAAAACATATAAATATTACTTTTGTCATTCATGATGGTCACTTTATAGCTATCCATGCACTTGGAAAATGACACCATCCTTAGGCTTGGATTGGATTGGTTCAATCCAGCAGCTATCTCCTCTTTGTGGATAGTCGTGCCTTCTTGCTATCCTTAAGCTTCTTTTGGATATGATGTATGGCTTGATTTTTTATTTTTGAAATACCATCTTCTGCTCCCTTTTACTTTGAGATGCCAAAAGGCTTCTCCTATGATTTATATGATTCAGTTTTTGAGAGGCTTGGTGGGTAAATTATCCCTACAACCTTGTACCTATTGGGCCTCCATTTTTTTTGCATTTCCATTTTTATGTTCCTTCAACACAGGGTATTTGGTTTTGATGTGGACGAGTTTGGAAAATCCATAATCTTTGGCTTGGAAATGTTCAGCAGAGACATATACATGATCTTTGGGTATGTGTGTAGTAGATGAAGGTAAATATTTTAGTTGAAGCGAGAGTTTGAATATACCCCCAGTTTTTTAGATAGGGCGACAACTCAATACATTTCAGAATTCATGATTGTTTCAAATTATACTCCATGGCATTGGACGTAGCTTGTCAAAGCAATCTGGTGACAATTTGTGGAGTTGGTCTTTGCTTGTCGAAGCAATCTGGTGATGGTCTGTGGGATTGGTCTTCACTTGCCAAATAAATATGGTGATATTATGGGGGATTGGTCTTCATTTGCAGAAGCAATTTGATGATATCATGTGGGATTGCTCCACTTGCCCAAGCAATTTGGGGATATGTTTTGTGGGGTTAGTCTTCACTTGCTGAAGCCATTTATGGTGAGCCACATTTTACAAATCGTACAGTTTTGTGGTGGTAATCCTTCAAGTCAGTATTAAGGGGGAATGTCGGTGAATAGTGTGCCATGGCTAATACTAACTTGAAAGATTATTTCTTAATGCCTGAAGTAAAGTATTTCCATGGTAACTTGTATGGGGCCCATGGAAATCTTAATAAGCATCATTGCGGGTAACTTATTATGGAGGCTGATTAAGCAAATGCTCCCATGTATTATAAGGGCATGGTTTTAAGCCCTCCTTAGGAGGTCCATATTTAAAGGGGTTAAGTTGTGCCATTTACTTATGTTGATTCCTATAATCAGGAAGGTTGTGTCATGCCTCATACTTATCACACAAGCACCAAACAATATATCTTGATATCACCAATCCACTCATTTGTTGCCCGGAAACTCTCTTTGTGATATTGATCTATTGCAGTGTGACATAGAGTAACTGATGTGTGTGATTTCTTAAATAATATTTGTTTAGGGCTAACTAGATCCCCATTAAGTGTTCCAAAAATTTGCCTTTTTATAATATCCATTATTGTTTCACAAATTTGTTTTTCTGCCTTATTATAATAAGATGAATTTCCTGTCCTTGCCTATGTAGGGCGATCATTTGTTTTTGGAGCAATGTAAGAATCTAAGACACATTTACCAAAAAAAAAAAAAAAGGTTATGATATAATGTTGGTTTATGTGCATGTGCACGTGTCATTACAAAGGTGACAAATGAGTGTTTATTTACATAATATTGACATGGATCCATTAAATGCTTCCTAGTAGTTTTACAATATTGTAATGGCTAAAGGACTAATAATTGTTTAAAAATAGCTTGCATTTTAAGATTGCATCTGTTAGCAAGTTTTTGTTGTTATTTAGAAGAAAAAGATGACTTTTTACTAACAATATTGCCGCATTGAATTTTTCTGGTATAGCTTCATTAAATCTACTGCAATAGCAGACATGATAGAGTTTCAGACAATATTATATCTTCATATAGTGGTAGCATATTTCAGTGCTCATTTTAGACTTTAACTGTTAGAATTTGTGATGCAGCATTTACAATCATCTGGCAGCATTTCTTGAACATTTGTGCGATGTTCTCCACATACGTCATTCTTCTGATCTCAATAGAACTGCACATGTTTTGCGGACACATGAAAAGAAGTTAAAACCTCAAGACACGGTAAAAATTAAAATGCATCTAATTTTTTATATCAATGTTACATTTGTTTTGTGGATTACTCAAATACAGGGAAAAGGCTTTTCTTTCTGTCATGGATATATCCACTAGAGCTCCCTGCTACTTTGCAAATTCTTTTGACAGTTTGGATATTCTTAGCTGGTTGAATATACAGGGTTAAATTTTTCATGTGCTGATCGGATTGTAATGAAAATGTCACTGATTATACAGGTGGACAAAGAATACAACCATACTTCCAGGTGGGTGAAAAACTTTCCTTCCTAAGTTGTTTTTTTCTAAAGCATTCCATTATGCTTATTATGTGTCACAAGCTGAAAATGGGAAAAGACAGAAAAATAGAAAACAACTTAAGTTTCCATCGAGTGACAAGATTATTTAGATTAGTATGCATGAATATTTTAAATGAATGAAAATGTTTCCTTACTGCAGGTCCTTGGGCTATCCAAACAGAGGTCCTGCTAAATATCGATGGGATTAGTGAATTCTTGAGGCTGCCTAGTTTTGTATTAGTTGTTCAGCAATTCTTTCATTTATTTGTACATCATGTTCCTTGTTAGCTTTATGGAGCCTATAAAAGCGATAAAGTTTGTGCATATCATGTATAAACAACTTTCCCATGTAAACTTCATAGATACAGGTTGTTTAGCAGGAAAGCATGAATGCTTCTTGCAATGTTCTTTTGTAACATTAACTTCAAGATAAGGTTCATTAGCAGTTTTGTATCATTGCTTCTATTGTAAATGATGATCTTGTATCATGAGTTTTATCTTCGACAATGTATCTGATGTGAGGATGACTAAATGTTGCTGATGGGGAAGTGGTTGGAGCCAATTCCCATTCACAACATTTTTTTGAATGAGAATTGAATCTTAATTTAAGCACTGGCCATAAGAATGGAGAATCCCAAGGCAAAATTTGAATTCAGATTTGGTTTATTTTTAAATTCACTCAAAAGATTGATTCCACTCATATGTTAACTGGCAGGAGACGAGAAAAATAATAACTGGATATTTTGGTTACCGAACTCATGAATAAAGATCATAAACACCTATGCTATTTTTGTGCATGTAGATTGAAGTTTTGTAGGACATAATGCAGTGGGCAATGTTAATATCTAGCATCTTTCAAGATGTTTGTTGTATCTCACTTGTGTTTTGAGCTTTAAGATTAGTCCCGAGCTTTTTGCTTTAGTACAAAGGTGTATCATTTTGTATTGGGAATGGTAAATTAGTAAATGGACAAGTATATGTTTGAATAAATATAAGGCTTGCTAATAATCTTTGCAGCATCGGTTGATTAAAGTTTTCATTTTCAATCAATTCGGCACTTTATTTGGCCAATTGTAGTTTATAATAACATAACTATATAGTGTTCTAATAGTGTTCCATTTCACTTGTTGCAACAAATTTGCAAACCTATGTTTATATGAATCTGACTTTCCTTTATATTGACAGTTTGAATTTTTATATTTTGTAACATTAGTTGTTGCCTTCTATTATGTATAAGAAACCCAAAATTTTAGATTAGTGACCCATCTGTTATTTAGTGGATGAACAATTTCAATGGATTTCTTACAACCTAGTTATGGTATGAATGTTTCTAGTTCTCATAAGAACAACTAGGGTTTTAAGTCAAAGGAGGTTGATTTTTAAATGGGGGTGCATCATCAGGGTTCAGTCTTGCAAACACAAAACAAGAAATGCAAGTCATAGGTGATTGTACAATGATTGTGCCACACACTTCCACACATGTTGGTACTAACTAGTTGTTCAATATTGACAAATGATACTAACTTAATTCTACAAAATTGAACCAAGGTAGACAACATATCAATTCTGGAACTGAACGATCCAAAGCCCTGTGTATTCAAGATTTTCACTCCTAGAATATGGTTAGTGTTAGACATTCGACAAAAAAATTATCATGACATTTTTGGTGCTTTCCATATTTTGTAGATGCCTTTTATCAAATCAAAAGAATCAATTTCAATATTTCATATTTAGATGTATTTTTGAATACCATATATATTAATATGAATTATATTTCAAAGTTCTATCTTAATTAGATTAATCTATCTCATTAATCCAAATTAGGGTAAAATTAGAGGTATGGAAGAGGAAAATTTTGAGGCCAACCCATTCCAACCATTAACACAGATTGTGAGCACCTCAAGATCCAAAAAATCTCATTTTGTTGTAAAGAGATTGGAAAGATACAATAAATGTTGGAAAGAGGACAAGCCTATGGAGGTGCTCACAATCGATAAGGGAGACAAGCCTTAAGACAAGGGATCAGAAGAAACAAAACTTTATCTTACCAATGGTGTGATCGAAACACTATGTGGGAATGTAGCATGTAGTGGAATCCATGCAATCAACTTTACCAAACACTCCACCTTCCATGGATACATCCATTCCCCTACACTACATTTCCCTCCCATAGTCATTGATCCCATTCCTTCTCCAATAGCATAGTGGACTCATCCTAGTGCATTGTTCATCCCATATGTTATCCTTGCATAACAATATGAAGAGCTTGTCCCATGGGGATTTTGTTAAACCTATTTTTTAGTAAATGTGAATCAAAATAGGTAAAATGTGCATAAAAAATTAAAAGTGTAATATATGGAAATAAAGAATAAATATTAATGTAATTGATGCAAACAAATTTGATAATGTAATTTAATATTTTATGGAAAGTACAAAGGATATAAAGATACTTAGCTTTATAATTTGACAAATTGATTGTGATTGTATTATGATAATAGGAACACCTTGGAAGCAAACATGTGATTTGTGTAGATCCAGAACTAAATGTTTGTATACATAGGGTCGATATTGTCAAGTCTAGATAGAAACATTAATAATAGTGATTAATGCTGACATTAATGTCTTGAGAATTTTTTTGTCTATGGCCATATAGTGTGATGTGTTTGCGTATTATGTCTCCGTATGTGTGATTTTTTTACCATTGACGACATACACAACTCTAGAAATCAACTTCCTTCTCTTGAAACCATAGGTTTGCTAATGAAAGATGAAACATATAGTGTGGAAGTGTAATGGGGTAAAGTTGACTCCAATCAACTCCATTGATGATTGACCATTGTCTATATATTTAATATTTGAAAGATGGAAGTTACGCTGCACATAGTTCTTCATCTTAGTGTGAATGTACATTTGTTATATTTCTCTATATGAATAGACCTAGAAATTTGGCTTTGATCTTGATAATGTTAGCACCTAACCTAGCTTCTTGTGTTTCAAAGTTGGCTGATTATTGTTCCTAATGACTAATTTTCAATTTGGGAAAAAAATGCATATTTTTTCAATGTGTAGTACTACACTTGATAGGTACTTGAGAATGCTAGATGGATGGATATTCTTATACATTCATGTCAAAAGTGGATGCTTTCCTTTTATAATATAATATTTTATGATGTCATTTAATTATTAGTACTTGGATGTAGCATGAAATCAAAAAGGTTGGATGAAGGTAACAATGTACATCTAAGAATGAGAATTTTGTATTTCTTAGAGAGTAGCATAGGGGTGCCAAACTAGGGAAATGTAGTTTAACATTATATAATCAACTAGAGGAGGGGGTGCTATCACTGAAAACCTAGAAAGCTACTAATTTCGATTAAAAATCTTTGACCATAGGACAAGCTGCCACTAATGCCCAACATCAATACATATGTCTGACCAATTATGGAGCATCACAAAGTGGTGGAGGCAGGAGAGTGGGCAGGGTGGGAATTAGTTTCATATTTATTCTAATCTTTGAGACTAAGAATGGTTTGATCAACTATGTATGAATCTATGCATAATCAATTGAACATTCAATTCTTTCAAAATATTACCCTGGCTTATGTTGTTTTGTTGTTTTTCTCTGCTAGTTTCTCATTATTGTCTAAAATAGGAAGTGTTAACTTTATGATTTTTAATAATAAAGAATCCTTCCTCAACCTTTTGCAAGTTAATAGAAGCTAATCACGAGAATAGCTAATGTTTTCTAGAAAGTGATTTAGTTGAGTGAGTTTGAACATGCTTTATGAAAAATTGGCAATTTGCCTAAGCACAGATTTTGTATATCATGTTCACCACATGGAAACATTTATGGAGATTGACCTAAAGAAAAATAGGGCATATTGTCATGCATTATATACATACTGAGATTGACCCAAAGACAAATAGGGCATATTGTCATGCATTAAATACATGGACCTCTACATTCTTTAAAATAGAAGGGGCTGTTGATCAAAGTTGATCATATGTTCAAAGCCATGTAGGTTTGTTTTGTTAGTCAATATATGGTAGTTTGATCAATATTTTTTTTATTTGACATCCTTAAAAAAAATCCTTTATGTATTTCCATGAAAGATGGAGAAAATGCAATAAATAATACACTATTTAAAGGATAATAACATCACCTTTAAGATGCATTGCCAATCTTATGCATTCTCCTTGATGAGAGCATTTCTCTAAGCCAAGAGAAAAACTCAACTTACAATAACTCGCAAGAGGAAGCTCCAAAAAATAAATTGTTTAAAACAATATTACTCAGAACCCTTCAATGACTAAGCATATTGATCTAAGACAATACCAAGTTCTTATGAAGTGGAGGAATAAAATCATACACCAAACATAGCAACTTTGAATAATAATAATTGATAAAGGACATATTTTCACAAAAACATGTTATTCTAACATCTCTTGCCTCATCTATAATCCCCAAAAATATGGCAGAGAAAAATTAGTGCATACATGCAATGTGAGTGTTTTAAAAAAATTAAGTCGAAAAAGCTCAATCGATTAAGCCCAAACTTCTTTCCATCATCCCATATATCCCCTAGACAAAGGGCCCTTTGTTGAAAACCTATTGTATACTTTGCATAATTTACACCCCTTCTACAATGTGTTGGTTCCCAGTTGTACACCTCTCACGCTCGACCTCACACACTTGAAATCAAATGACAAACCAAGATAAAAAACCCAATGATATGTCATTATAGTCGCGGGTAGGGTTTGGCATCCAAAATGAATTGAATGGAGAAAATGACTGAGAGGCACCTACAAAGGGTATGGTCAACTCCCTGCTATTTCTGGCTCTGCCTAAACCAAGGTGAGAGGACCTATGGGGTAGCTTGTTCACATGGAGAGATTTTGCCTTTCATCCTCCATGGGGATTTTTAACACAAAGAACAAATATGACCAGGGCACAACCAAACTTACACACTCCACTCGGGAAGGGTTGTCACACAGAATGCACAAATGCTCTAAGTCACACACAAGCTACTGAAGATAGATATAAAGGTGCTTGGAACCTTCATTCTAAAGAATTCTTAGCATAGGGCTAAATGAAATATTGCAATGCTAAGCTCTATAGCACAAAAATATAGATACATGTTAAATGTACAATATTCATGCATCTGCAGGCAAATAACACTTATAGTATGCAAAGGGGTGTATTATTTGCAGGGTAAGACAAGCTAGGACAAGTTGATATAAAATAAAAGAGGGCGGTGTGTTGGTGATCTTCAAACAACAAGGCTTCTTGCAAAATTCATGACATCACTTATTGCAAATATGCAGAAGGCTAAAATGCAAGTTAATGGGAGCTATCAGGAGTAATTTGCAATTATTGGTGCCAATGAAATGCAAATAATCAAATGATCCTGAAACACTAAAACATACACTGAAATTGGAATCTCATATACTTTTCCCTATCAAATCCATAAACCTAGGGTGCCCTAAAAAGTTATTCAACAACATATCTTCAAATGTAATGCAGAATGGGATTTATAATCTAGATCTAAACCCAAAATGACAACTGGTAGTGAGCATAGAACAAGATATCGAATCAACAACATTTACAAAACACATCACTGCACTTCATTAATAGGAATAGTAAGAACCACATACATTTTTCATTAACTTTGCAAAAAAAATCTTACATACATCAGATTTTCAAAATGTTGCCATGGGGACAAGCATGGTGAGACTTCTCCATGTTAGACAGGGGAGACATAAACATGCGCTTAGAGCTTGCTAATGGTTGTACACTTGCAACCACCTTAGAAAGAGGGACAATACATTCACACAACAAAGATCCCAATTTTTTTGCAGAACCTAGACTTAGAGGATTGAACACCCAACAAACAACAACCAACCAACCTCTTGAATAGAGGAATAAACCCCTTATTTATACATTTTTCATATTTGGGACTATGGATTGTAATTTTCAAAATAACATACCAACCCTCCCAATTCTGTCAAGATGCTCTAGCTAGAAAATATTCCTTTTTATGTCTAAGATCTTCATTCATTTGTAAGAAAAGAATCATTGCTCTAACTACCTTTGCAAGGAATGATGAAGATTTACAACAAACCCTTTGATCTCTTGACTGGAGATGCCCTATTTTCATGATCTATAAGGTAGAACATTTTGGTGGAGGTCGAACAAACTTTGTCATCATGTGCAACCACCTCGAGATGCCCTTAACCACTTGCTTGTGTAGTTGAAACCTCCTAGATAGCTACCTTTCATGTTATGCATGCCATGGGACAACCTGTTCTTGCAATGATG
This sequence comes from Torreya grandis, assembly GCA_037957365.1. Classification (NCBI taxonomy): domain Eukaryota; kingdom Viridiplantae; phylum Streptophyta; class Pinopsida; order Cupressales; family Taxaceae; genus Torreya; species Torreya grandis. The sequence goes on along the minus strand of JARHVA010000424.1, from coordinate 2,136,915 downwards.
GCACACGAACACTTTGGTTGTGGTTGAAACAAAAATGATCCACGCTCATTATTGAAAAATATGCTCTAGAATGGTTCATAGACCTTCTTCTGTGCTTCGAATCCTTTGCTAGTTCATGAAAGAACCATCAATTTTAATTCCAAATCCAAAGTCTACCACATATTGACATGCAACATGCCACATCAGATCCAACTAAGCACTCGTGGGGTTTAAAAATGATTAGACTACCTAATTTACTTAGTTGGGACATGTGTCAATTTTGCATTGGTATTGAGCTCTGTCAAAATGTTCACCTAAGACTAGCACTACCAAGTCCTTGTCTGCACAATGAACATGAGCATATCACTTGGCAATTCTGTGAGCTCCATGCGCTCTACATAGATAGTCTCTGCCAGGATAACGCCCTTTCACTGTGTGGCAGCTCTCCATTCATCCTGAGTGTTTTGAAAAGTTAGCTCCTCATTCGCATCATCGATCTGCTAGGTGCATGATTGACCGTGAACCTTTAGATCCTCTAAATATGCCTAATTTTTAATCGTGAGCTGCAAGCTTGACATATGCCGCTTTCATATTTATTTTGAGCTCCATTTAAAAATTCCTCCTTTATTTCACACCGTTGATCCCATTTACACGAATTAAATGCGGACCATCTATCTTTATGCATAGGGCCCAGTCCTTTGCTCTGCATTCCATCAAATTTATGATAGACTCCTCATAATGGTGACACTTGTCACCTTCATGCTCATCCTAGGGCTTTGTTGAATTGTTGACTTGCTACACACCATCGATTGAGATCTGTATGCTTTGTTACATATTGTTGATCGATGGGAATAAGTTTGAGTTTTAAATTGTTCCCCACAAGCTCAATAATTAGCACATCTACGCTCGTCTTGAGCTTTGTTAAAAAGTCAGCCTCGATCATGCACTGTATGATCATTTTGATCCATGTTGATGTGCATCGTTTGATCACGATCTGCTAGCTCAACCATGGTTGGCTCAAAATTGACAAAGAAAATAACCAAGTTAGAGCTCAAGACATAAAGAACTCAGGATAAAGGGCTTAGCCTAAAGTTTTGGGACATTAATAAATAGGATGTAGACTTTAGGAATTTGAGCTCAATTTACAACAAAGCGACTCAACATTATTTAGACCATGTAAATAAATAAAAGGGACCACGGGCATTAGCTAAACCATGTAAATAGATAAAAGGGACCAATGGCTATGGGATATAAAAAGGACCAAATATGAATTTTTTAGACTAAGGTTTGGTCATGTTAATAAACATGACCAAACCTTAGCATAAAAATAAAACTAAGTCCATGGCATATTTAACATGTTCCCACACAAATTTGCTCCCACCCAATTTGAAATTAAATCAAAAGGTCTAAGCTAGGTCAATTGGAACAAAGGGTTTTAAAATACTCAGACATGAATTCAACTTGGTTTTTGACAGACCAAAGGCTAATAATGACCAAAGTGACATGAAACTTGATATCTTATGAACACTTGAAAATAGGGATTGGGCTAAAAAATTTAGGCATTCATACTTGACAAGGGATCAATTGCTTAAGTTTAATTTTGAGCACTAACACAATGTACACCCTACCATAATGTGGGGGGTAGATAGGGGCTACGAGGGACTAATGGCCCCCATGTGGTGGTTTGGGGGTGGGAGCTCTTGAGATTTTTTTTGGGTCCATATAGATGGTTTCAACCCATTGTTTTATGCTCATGGTGTTGTGTGGATGATTTTTAAACCTATTGTATTGTAATATTGTTTAGCGACAATGTGCCTATATAAACACACATTTATTAGGGTTAAATAGAGTACAAAGAAAAATATTATTGTATTGTGAATGATTGAGTTGATACAATAAGTGTGTGTTATTTTGTAGCTTAAATTCCTAAAATGAAAGGGTTTACCAAGTTAAATCTTGTATACATTATGATTTTCATTTTTCTTTTTTGTTATATTTTAAAATTATGTTAGCTTATGTCTTCTATATAGGTTTATCGATATTATTTCTCTTTAATTGATATTTGAGCTAGGGTTTAGCTATTTTTTGAAGATCGAGTGCATCTTTGCCTTGTGATAAACCTTTTCTTGAGTGGGAGCTTTGTACAGGAAAATCTTGTGTGTGAAGGAAGGTAACAAGCAACACAAGAAATATATAGACAGAGAAATTTAATAAATGAAACTATGAGTTATGGAAGCTTAAGATCAAAGATCTTTTTATAGACAAATATTAGTGGGTTGTTATGTCAGGAAAACAACCAGTGGGTATGAAGGTAAAGGATTGGGAGAAGATGGATAAGGTGGTGAAGAGTTCAATAGGCAGTGCCAACACTAAGGAGCTATGGGATAAGTTAGGGGCTTTATATCTAAGAAGGTCATAAGGAAAAAAACTATTTCTTTGAAAGAAGTATTTTATTAGGATGAATGATGACAAATTTGTGACAAAGCATCTAAATGCTTTTAACACTATGGTAAGGTAGTTACTTCAGTTGAGGTTAAAATGGATGAAGAAGATAAATGTATTACTTATGTTTTCTGTCATATTCTTGGGATAATCTTGTTATGGCCATTAGTAGTAATACATCTCCATTAAAGCTTGAGGATGTAGTTAACATCCATGTTATAAAAAGAAATGAGGCAAAAATCCATGGAGGATAATCAAACAAAGAATACCTTGTTTATGAGAGGTTGTCCCCAAGAAAGAAATAAAAATAGGGAAGGGGACAAAAAATTGAAGTCTAGATATAAAACTAAATCTCCAAGAAGACCTATGAAGAAATGGTAGAACCATAGTAAAGCTGGACATTTAAAAAGTAATGTAGATTCAAAAAGGTTACAAAGGTAAGACACTTGACGATGCCCCTTCCACAAAAACAAATATTTCTAAAGAAGAATAAGGAGATGTATACATTCATAATATGATGCATGGGTAATCGATTCAAGTGCTTCCTTTCATATGACTCCCCACAATGAGTAGTTTTCTGAATAAGAAAAATATAATAGAAGTGTTGTATTCTTAGGAGAAAAATCATTATATAAGATCATGGGATGTGGAAGTCAGGTTGATGTTTTAATATGGAAGGGTTAAATCCCTCGTTTTGGTTCTCCATATTCCAGAGTTGGTTAGAAATCTAACACATGTAAGTAAAATGAGTGATTGTAGGTGTGCATGTAATGTTTAACAAATATAACTACAATATGGTTCAAGAAGTAGTAATATTGGCAAGAGGAGTCTACACTAGAACATTGCTCAAGCTTGAGGTAAATACTATCAATCATGGATGTAATAGCTGAATTGTCCTTGAGGTTAGCAATAAAACAATCAAGACCCCTATGTTGCATGTAGAGAAGACAATGCTTTGGCATAAGATGGGACACATTGGAGAGAAAGGTATTCAAGTTTTGTACACTAAAGGTATGGTTGGGATATTTTTTGATTGCCCCTTAGATTTTTATTTTTGTGAGAATTTTTTAAATGGTAAACAAAATTAGGGAAAGTTCCCCACTATTGGTACGAGTGCAAAAATGATTTTGAAGTTGATACATAGTGATGTTTTTGGACTCATTATTGATTTTTTACCTCAAAAATCTTTATTTTACATTTATTATATATAAAAAAAAATTCAAAGAAAACATGGGTATATTTCCTCCAAAATAAATCTAATGTTTTTAGTACATTCAATGAGTTTAAGGCTCTTGTAGAAAAACTAGATAGAGAAGAAGAGAAATGTGTTGAGAAAAGCCAATGAGATGTGGGTGAGTTGGTAAAGTGGCTTGGTTGTTTCAAGCCCCACCCAAGTTCAAATCTCAGTAATGAAATATTAGATCGATTGTGGCTGTTGGTTGCATTCTCAGGGCCAGTTATGATCGTTGTTGGTACTCCTTGGGCCAGTTGTGTCCGTTAGTAGTATTTCTCAGGGTCATTGGTGGTATTCACAACCTTATTGTCTATCATACACATTAATAATTGGTATATATTTGATAATATTTGTTACACATGGTATTCAGATGGTTAATAATCACTTAGGGATCTAGGCCCTAATTGTGTCCCAAACTGGTTCGTGCTTTGGTCAAAAGTCATTGCCTAGCAATAAAAATGTGTCGAGAAAAGATAATGGTGGAGAGTTTTATGCAAATAAATTTGAGTAGTTTTGCAAGTAGTGTGGTCTAGAAATGTAAAAAACAACTCAATATACACCAAAACAAAATAGAATTGAATAGAGAATGAACATGACATTGATGGATTAAACAAGGAGTATGCTCAGAGGGGCATGTTTAGAAAATGTTTTGGGGCAGAAACAATAATGACTACATGTTATCAGAATAATTGATAACCTACATCATCTATAAGAAACTTACTTTTTGACATCTTATGGTTTTTGGTTGTGATGCTCATGTGCATGTTCCAAAGGAAACAACACTGAGCTAGATTATAAAGCAGAGAAGTGTATCTTTTTTAGGTATGGTGGTGGTGTAAAAAGCTACAAGATTTAAAACCCCAAAATGAATAAGAGTGCTTATAGTTGTAATGTAATATTTAGAGAATTTAAAAATCCTCCAAAGCAAGAAGAATGACCAAAGAAAAAACTAGAAAATGTGTAGTTTGAGTTGGAAGATGGAAATTCTATATCTGAATATGAACTGGATGAAGAATAACCTCATACCCCAGTCTTGATGAAACTAGTTTGAGAAATATTAAAATAAACACTATAATATTTTGAGGTTTTTGTGTGATAATTTGTATCAAAATTAGGTGTTTTTTCCTAGATTTTCTTTTATGCTTGACACTAACTCTTTTGTGATGCAATTTGCATTAGAGAAATAAACATGTTTTGTTGCATTAGTGAGTTAGCAAAAAATTTGGTTGAAATTTTAGGGGACACAAATTTGCATCATAGCTGTTGGCTTTTCAAAAAAAAAAAAGAGAATTTTTATAGGGTAAAAATTGTGGAAAATGAAAAAGTAACAATTTTTGCATCACACTATTATTTTAAAATTTGAATTTAAAATTTGAATTGAATTTTATTCAACTTTGGTGCCATTGTTATGTTGAGAAAATCATTAATGTATATGACATTATTTGGGTTAAAAATAAAATTAATTAATTAAAAATAAAATATAATGAAATTAAGCTAGTTATTTACATTATTTTTAGGCTAATAATTGACATTCGACTAAAATAATAATCAAATCAACAAAGTATTATGTAATTGAGTAGTAAAAATAAAATGTACTCTAAATAAATAATTTTCAAATGTACTCATGTAATAAAAAAATTGCAATTATTGTCACAAAAAATTAATAAAGATAACCGTTATTTAATAAAGTTTCTAAGGGAATGATCTTTTTTATCACATAGTAAAAATAAAGAACCTATCAAAGTAATTTTTATTTTTTTAGTCCTCATCATTCTCCTTATCATCATTATCATCATCATTAATGACATCATTATTATTATCATTGTCTTCATCAACAACATTTCCATCATTGCTCTTGTAATGATCCTTTTCATCATCTTTCTAGTCGCAACTCATTGCCAAAAATATATGTAACATCATTAATCAAGTTTTTAACCAAAAAAATATAAATTGAAACATAATACTTCATGGATTTGTGATTTTGTTTTGAGATTTGATAGCATTTGAAAGAAAACTTGGTGAAGTATTCATTTTCTTTAGTGAAATATTCATGGGAGTAACTCATATAATCCTACAGGGGTTCATAGGAAAGGAAAACAATGGAATCAAGGAAGATTGATAAGGAGTTGGTGCAATCTTGCAGTCTTTCATATTGAAGAATTTGAGTATGTCTTGAGGATACTTTGATTGATCAACAAATATTCCTTTCTCAGACTATGATATTTGAAGACTAAATAAAAAATATAGTAAGCCTAAGTCAGTCATCTCAAAATAATTCATTATCCGAGCTTTCAAATCATGATTCTACTTGATGGATCTCCCTATGATGATTAAGTGGTTGGAATAAAGGACCAACATCAAGAGTTTCCTAATGGGTTTTACCCCATTTTCAATGAATATCTAGAGGTTCGGGAGATGTACAGAGCACAACAAATAGTCGATCACAATAACATAGTTTATTGAATAAACACCATGTTACATAAATATGCAAGAGGGATCCTAAAATTTAGGAGATATTCCTCACCCAAATCTCTTAAAATATCCTATAATAAACCCCAAGCCTTATGTGATTATTACAAGTAACAATCAATTACAAATTATTTAGTTTCACTTATTAATTAAATTAATGTGGAACACAATAGCACATTACAATGTGCACACTAAATATTCTATCATTCCCCCTTTAGTGTGCACATGGGAGAGAATGTCACATTCAAGAGAATTGATCTCATTTATGAATGTCCCCCCTTTAATGTAAATGACTCTTGGATGTCAGTTTCTACCGCTATTTCATCTAATTACAAATAATAACCATTTTCGAAAAATAATGTCTTATTTTACAACTTTCAACAATATATCTTCTACCCTTCTTTTACAACAATTTCCTCAAAAAAGGAATTATCCTATAATATTTATTCCATGCTTTTAAAATTATTCCTATTAAAATGCTATTTAAAAAAACTTTCTTTGCTTTTTAAGGAAAATGTTAAGCTTATGTGATAAAGGAATCAACCCATTAATCTTTTTTACATCTAAGTATCTTCACATAGTTCCATTCTAAGCATTAGACTGGGCATATAAACAAATAAACCTTTGCCCATTTTAGGGTTTCACCTAAGTTTTATGCCATGTCATGGGAACTTTGCAAGAGGACTAATACCGAATAGCTTGATATGAGCTCACTGTGAGATAGCTGTCGTATGAAGGAGGATGACTCATTGATATCATCCCTTTTGAAATGCCATCTAAAACACCATGTAGACATGACAGACAATGAAATCTCTACAACATCATTGTAGATAAAATAGAGGATGATGGTGAGTGCCAATAGATTTCACATAATCTACATTGAAACCCATTGACATAATGCAAACATGGTGGGTAGCTATAAGAAGCTTTGTTGCATGTGGTATTCACTGCAACATTGATCAATATGCTGTTTGGATGCAGACAACACTAAATAACAAGTACAAGTAGGAAAACTTGATTTGATACCAATAATGGGTTTTTACCCCATTTTCAATGAAGATCTAGAGGCTTAGGAGATGTGTAGAGCACAACAAATAGTTGATCACAATAACATAGTTTATTGAATAAACACTAGGTTACATAAATATGCAAGAGGACTCCTAAAATCTAAAAGATCTTTCTCACCCAAATCCTATAAAATATCCTATAATAAACCCCAAGCCTAATGTGATTATTATGAGTAACAATCACTTATAAATTATTTAGTTCCACTTATTAATTAAATCAATGTGAAACACAAGAGCACATTATAATGTGCACACTAAATATTCTGTCATTTCCAATATAATTGTTTGGTGTAGACTACGGGGTTAGAAGGACTCCGTATAAATCCTAGTTGATTAATAACATGTCAATATTTTCATACCAATCTTGAGAAGCCTATTTCAAATTGTACAAATATTTTTTAATTTTGCTCACAAGGCTAGAGTCTCACTACTTATGGATCCATAAGGTTAGGCCATGGAGATTTCTTCCTACAAGTTTGCATGCAAGAATGCACTTTTGACATCCATTTGATGGATTTCTAATCCCTTTTTTGTAGCCAAGGGGAGTATTAGCTTTATGGAATTTATCTTCAAAACTACAACAAAGGTTTCATGGCAATCAATACCTTCAACTTGTGGAAAACATTTTACTATAAGTCAGGCTTTGCATCTATCAATCGACCCATATGACACCCATTGAAAAGTTGTAAAATGGATTTTAAGGTATACTTTTGGCACTAATAACTATGGGATTGAGTATAATTTAGGCGTAAAAACAACAATTTATTGTTACACTTCTGGTGGGAACACAACAATTTTTGGCTATACATACATTAATTGGATAGGAGATCTAGACAATCTCAAGTAAATCGCATGATACATCTATCATCTTAGGGTAGGTCCTATTTTTTGGTCTTGAAAAAGAAGATAACTATTGATTTATTTACTTTGGAAGCTTAATATAGTTTAATTATCATTGTAGGTCATGAGTTAGTTTGGATTCAACATTTGCTCTCTGAATTTGGGTTTCTATAGACCTAACCCATTCTCCATTGGTGTGATAATCAGAGTGCTATACACATTTCTTGCAGCCCAACATAGCACCAACACACAAAAAACATTGAGATCCACATGCATCATATTTATAAATTGATACATGATAAGGTTATTCACCTTAAGTTTTGTCTAACAGATGATCAAGTTACAGACATCTTCATAAAACACTTGCTGGAGGCCCGATTTGTTTAACTCAAGAAATTTTTGGGAGTGAAGGAAGGTGCATTTAAGGGGGCATATCTTGGTGATTGCTCCATCCTTACCTTCATCAAAATACATATTAAGGGATATTTTACTGTATTTAATTAATCACACACTATTGTATGGTTTTAATATGCACTTGTATTATCACTAATTGATGCAAAATTATCTACAAACTATTATTAGAGAAGAGCAATCAAGTTATTGTCTTGTTTGACATCTGCTATTAACATTGAAGTATTATCTTAAGAAGATTTGGTTTAGTCAAGTTAACTAATCACCAAATCCTATACTTATCTTCTTTCTTATTTATTTAATAAGATAGAGAGATAGTCGTTGAGGTATTCACTATGGAAGAAAGTTATTGTTATACTGACAACCTAGGGCATAGGGTTTTAATCTAAGGAGTAGTCATGATACTTATGGTAAATATGTGTATTATTTTTATTTAAAACTTTCATTGATTTATATTATTGGATGTATTATGGGTGTATGTCTTATGGCAGTTGACATAATGCCTATAATGAAATTACTTAGATGTTCACAAAGTAGAATGATATATCATAGAAATGAGAGCAGAGATAATAGATCCACACAATAAATTTTAGAAGATCAAAATGGTTGACAAATATAATAGAGCCACTTCAAGGGGGAAACCTCCAAAATAATGAAATAAGAGCAAAATTCATAATATGATGATAAAAGACTAACCGCTACCTCCTATATATACTCTACTTAGCTATGATTATTCCATAGGATGACTATACTAAGAACATCGAGAAATGTAATAAGATAATATGAAGGCATGTAAGCCACAAGTCAACCACACATATCCCTAGACACACTATAGGTTAAGGGCATATCATTCCCCTCCCCTTTAGAATAATGTTGTCCATAACTTTGAATCAGACCAATATGTTGTAGGAATGCTTCATCCTCCTATGTTGCATCTTGATAATGCGGATTCTTCCATTTGATCAAATACTCTTTAATCACTCTAGTCTATAGTTACTTATTGCCCATGTGAAGGATCTCTTTAGGCTCCATAAAGTTTCAGCCTTCTTCATCCAATCCAAGTAACTCAATTTGATTAGAAATTCTATTTCCAACTACCTTATTTAGGCAAGATACATGGAATACCGGATGCATGCAAGTGGACAAGGGCAATTCTAGCTTGTATGTTATACTACTAATTTTCTACAAGATCTAATAAGGGCCATAATATTTAGGGGATAACTTGTTATCCTTTTTTTTGCTTCAAAAACATCTACTTATATGGCTATAAATGCACAAAGACATAATCACCGATGTCAAAATGCCACTCACTACGGTGTTGATCTATTTGCTGCTTCTTTCTATTTTGTGCCATTAGTAAATTCTTTCACAAACTAACTAGTACCTCTTATTGATGGTGAATGTGTTCCTCAATAGATTGAACCTTGGGATGCACTACTAAGGCTAAAGTGATGGATGGGGGGGTGATACCCATATAATGCCATAAAAGTATACATTTTGAAAGAAGTGTGAAAAGAAGTGTTATACCACCATTTGACAAGTGGTAACGAATGAACCCATTTGTCAAGTTTGTCAAAAATTAAAAAATGAAGATACCTTTCTAGACATTTGTCAGCTACCTCTATTTTTACATCAGATTGAGGATGATAGGATGAGATATGAGCCAACTGGGTGCCCAAACATGCAAATAATTTAGTCCAAAAATTATTGATAAATATGGGATCTCAGTCACTTACAATAATCTTTGGAGTACCATGTAATTTCTGAACTGTACTGAGAAAAAATGAAGCTACTATACTGGAAACAAATGTTTATGATAAGGAATAATAATGAGCATACTTGGTTAGTTGATCCAAAAATACCATAATAAAAATTTTACCCTTAGACTATGGTAACCCAGTAATGAAATCCATGAAAACCTCTTCCCAATGTTGGCTGTGGATGGATAAGTATTGATAAAGACCTAGGGTTTTAATGGTTTCACCTTTTTTTTGTTGATATACCATGCATTCAACCATATATTTATGGACATCCCCCTTGAGTCCTTCCCAAAATAAATCTTGATTGATTTATGGTATGTTTTCAATTTTTTTGAGTGACCTCCCAATGGAGATGCATGAAGTTCCTAAAGGATTTTATGTTTCAGAAGATAATGATTACAAAGGTATAATCTATCTTTATACCATAATGTGTTCCCCTTTCATTTAATATTTTTAGAGTCCCTAGAACCTTGGTGAAGATTTTGAATCAAATCATGGGTAACACTATCATTCTCCCATTCTAATCTTGTTTCCTCTATCCAATTTGCTTGCCAAATAGTCATTATGCATAACAATGCCTCAACTAATTCATCCCTCCAAGATAGTGCATCTACCACCACATTCTCTTTTCCTTTCTTATAGAATATTTAAAAATCATATCCTAACATTTTAGTCACCCATTTTTGTTATTATTTAGAAGACAATCATTGTTACAAAAAATATTTTAGGTTATCATGATCAGTCTTTACCAAAAAGTGATGCCCCATCAGATAAGGTCTCTATTGCTTGACTGCATGCAAAATAACCATAATATCTTTCTCATTGATTAAATTTAAACTATTTTCCCTTCATTTGGTGACTCTCAAATGTGAGTGGTCTACCTTATTACATGAGTATATCCCCCATGCCATATCTTGATACATCACATTCCACAACAAAAGTTTTAAGAAAATTAGGAGTGGCCAAAATTGGAGTGGTACACAGACATTTTTAACTATTAAAATACCTTGGTATCTATATTAGTCTGTTGGAAAGAGTATTTATTAAACAAATATGTGAGTGGGGATATGATGCTACCATAATTTTTGAGAAATTGTGGTAGCAACCAATTAGCCCCATAAGTCTCTGGAGGTTCTTGAGTGTCTTGAGAAATTGCCACTCCATCATTGCTTGGATATTTTTAGGATCAAATTTCACTCCTTAATGTGAAACATTATGACCCAAGTAATCCACCTTTCATACACCAAAATCACATTTGGAAGGTTTTACATAAAGTTGATGTTGTTCCAGAACTAAGAGTACCTATTTCACTTGCTTCAAATGGTCTTCCCAAATTTTATTGTAAATGAGGATGTCATAAAAAAATACCAACACAAAATTTATAAAAAATGGCCTCAAAATAATATTCATCAAAGTCTGAAATGTAGATGGTACATTTGTGAGGCCAAAAGGCATGACAATAAACTCATAATGGCCTTCACGAGTTTATAAAAATGTTTGAGGTATGTCCTCTACTTAGATTTGAATATGATGATACCCTTAACATAGATCTAACTTGGTAAAATAAATTGCACCACACAATTCATCTAACAAATCATCAATTATTGAAATAAGAAACTTATCTTTGATGGTGTATTTGTTGAGATCTTTTTAGTCTAGACACATCTTCCTAGTGTCATCCTTCTTTTTCACCATGACCTTTTGGGAGGAATATTCACTTTGGTTGTGTCAGATGATTTTTGCCTCCATCATTTCTTGTACCATCTTTTCAATTCCACTCTTCTAGGCATAGGTTATACCTGTAAGGTTTGATGTTGGGTGGTGTACTTTTGGGAAGTATTTTGATGGCACGATCATGCACTCATCTTGGTGGAATTCCTTTTGGAATGTCACCAAAAATAATAAAATGGTCATCCAACATCATTTTTAATTCATGATGGGTAGAATCCTGGTTGGTAGAACATCATAAAAAAGAAAGTGCACCACAAATCCTTCAACACCTTTTCTGAGAATCTTTTTCATCTGATGGGAATCAACCAGGTGTGTAGATTTAGCCCATAATCCATGCAGTTCAAATGTCATGCCTTCTAAATGGAAGCACATGAATAGTTCCTATATTCTCATTTCAATAGTGCCCAAAATGATGATCCATTGCACTCATAAAATAATGGTAACACCTACCATGGGAATAGAAAACATAAAAGTATCTAATAGGTATTATCCTATAACAAGATTAATATTATTCCATTTTATAGAATAGTTGATGGTACCACCATATGTAATCATAACCTAAAATTTTGGAGCTGGGTAAATGAAACAATTCAAATGTGTAGCCAACTTAGTGTTGATGAAGTTGTGTGTACTCGTAGAGTCAATCAAGATAGTTACCTTCTATTTCTTGAGGAAACCCACCACCTTAAGAGTTTGAAGAGTACTAATACCAAAAAGTGCATGAAAAGAAATAACAGGTTGAGAATCTTCATATTCATCCTTGGGTTCATCTAAACCTGCACCTAAAGCTTCATCATCTTTGTCATCCTCATTGACAACTTTAATGTAAAACAACTTATTTTTAGCACATCAGTGTCCTTTGCTTCATTTATTATCACAACTAAAACACAGACCTTTTGCATGCTCCTCCATAATTTTTTGAGGGGTCAATCAGGAAGGGTGAGGAAATGATGGTGTTGGGAAAGTGCACTCACAGACATTAGTGAAAGTTATTCATTTGAGAAGTTATTTTTACTCTACCATACGTGCCTTTGGGATGGCTTCAGATAATGAACTGGGACTAAACATGTGAACCTCAAATTGGATGTTATCCTTGAGGCCATATAAAAATAGCTTGGTTAGATTTTATTTAGTGATGTTTGCCACATGTAAGGAGAGATTCCAAAATTAATGAATATAATCCTTTAAAGTCCCCATTTGGCATAGTTTGGCTAGTTGGCTAAAGTAGTTTTATGAGTCATTATTGTGATAGTGGAGCTATAACTCTTCAAAAAATATAGACCAAGAAACTGAGAGACCCTTCTTTTTCTTTTGAGCACATAGCCACCAATACCAAATGAACTGCTTAGGTTCCAGATACAGAGATGCCATGACCACCTTTTGTGAACATGGAGTCTAATGTAGATGAAATAAATTTTAAATTTGAGTGATCTATGTGAGTGGATCATTACCATTAAACTTGTGCAGGTCCACTTTTGGCAAAATCCACGTCGGATTAGGATTGACGTTGTGATTATTTAGAGGAGGAGAACCAAATTGGAGTGGTGGATGGTTATTTTGCAATCATTGAGCTAAAAAGTTGGCTAATTACCCAATTATTTGTTACAATTGATCTTGTAATCCATTTAGGTACCTTCTCATCCCCTTGATGTCCCCTTTAATCACATCAAGATCATATTTATGCACCATGTCATGAAACTCTGACTGAAGTTGTTGAAATGCCTCTAAAATACATAGATCATAAGTTTCAAAATCCATTTCATTATTTTGAGGAGTTTCTTTCCTTTTCCCACATCTACGAGTGTTAAGACCAACAATGCAAAAACTCTATGAGGGTTTCAACCCACCAAAAATTATATCAACAGATGAGACCATTACGATTACCTCACTAAGATGAATCTATCAACTGCTAATGCACAAAGGGTGAAAAGTTTCTGCCCAAAAAAGTGTACTAATGGAAAATACCATTGCAATCATCTTAAATAGATGAATCCAACAATTGCTAATTTGTACAAGGTTAAAAAAAATTTAGACTTTTTTTTAATTTAAAAAAAAACACTTTGAACAATACTGTTGTGATAAAAAATCAAATTCTTCATGGATCACAAGTTATGTTTTTTCAATCCTTTAGCTCAAAGGAGACGTGCAAAAACAAATCCAAAAAAATTATACCATAAAAATTTACCCAAGTCAAATATCTGATACCACTTGTAATGAAATTACTTAGATGTTCACACGGTAGAATAATGTATCATATAAATGAGAGTAGAGATAATAAATCCAAACAATAATTGATAGAAGATCGTAATGCTTGATAAATATAATTGAGCTAATTTAAGGGGATAACTTACACAATAATGCAATAAGATCATAATTTGTAATATGATGATAAAAAACTAACCACTACCTCATATATATACTCTACTTAGCTATGGTTATTCCATAGGCCAACCATGATAAGAACATTGAGAAATGTAATAAGATAATATGAAGGTATGTAAGCCACAATTCGGCCACACGTATCCATAGATGCACTATAGGTTAAGGGTGTATCAATTCTTGACCCTATTCAAATAATTTAATAATGCTACCTAGGTGTGTCCTAATGGAAATTAGTGACACGAGGAAGAACATACTTTAAGTAAAGGGAGACAATGACAATTATTAATGTTAAGGGGAAACATAAAGAAATTAAACCCCAAAAGATGAACAAAGTATGCTTAAAATAAAAATAAGACAACCCAATATTAGATATAAATTTGAGTAACATCAAGGATAAGATACATGGGTATGCTACACAAGGAATTATTTGTAGATTCCTATGCATGTAAATATTTTTGGAATATCTAATCAGTTGGGCCAAGAAGAATTGGATGGAGAGTGAAAAATAAAATCTTCCCCCAAGGGATACTTCATATTAGTTTTTTCAAAATAATAATATCGTGAAAGAAGTTTCTAGGGAGGCCCATGGTTCTTTCATAATGTAGACATGTTCATGAAACATCAACATCTAGGATTTAAGCCTACAAAGGAAATGCCATCTAAGGCCCATGTGATCTTTGATAAGAAATTTTCTAGAGTATGTCTTGAAATCAATGGGGGACTTCATGGGATGATTCATTTGATCATCAAAAGGCTCAATAGTCAAGAGAGATTCAAACTTTGCATATATATGTGTAAAACTAGAGTTAGACCAACCTCTTCCAAAAAGTATAACTCTAAAGGATGGAAACCAAGTTTGGTGGAAAAATATTGACTATGAATACATTTCATTCCAATGCAGAGGATGCCATGAAAATGGGCACTTGGAAAAGTATCTCATAGAGAAAGGAAAAACTACTCCACAGACTTAAGTTAGTCATGGTGTACAACCTAAGGACAAAGGCTTCTAGAAGCCTAAAAAAATTAAAACAATATGGGTTAAGGTGAAAAAATTGCTAGGATGCGAAACACCAGAAGCATACAATTGATTACCAAACCAAGCAACTTAATATGCGGAAATAACCAGAATCAACAAGTAACTAGAATTCAGAATAACACAGCATATGAGAGACAATACACAACTCATATTAATAACTCTTTCAGAAGGAAATACAACAAAGAAGACTGCCACAGTTCTTCTTCCTTACACACCTCTAGGGCTCACACACCTCTAGATGATAAACAGTAAATCTTCCCTCAAAGCTCTCTCTCCTAGGTCCCAACACCCAACTCAAACACAGAGTTGGTGTTCACCTTATACCTGTGCTCCATGCACTCCACAAGTGCTCTACGCACTCCACAAGTACACACCTGTACTCCAAGTAGATCCTACCTGATCCTGCTCCCTATTGTGTTGCTGTCCTATCTGATCTCCAACCTACAGATCAATAAGTGGTTCTGCACACCTGTGAACCTCGACCTTGCACACAGACACACCTGCATATCAATGATCTTACTTACCATGTAGATCTCCTATAAGCCATACTCACCTGATGACCAAGATCATACATACATGAAGAACCCAACTGGCTCTCCAATCCAGCACCAACACACCTGGTACTGTGGCATTAGGAGGAACGCACCATTGCTCTACCTCTCTCTAAAGGAGCTTATAATTATGCTCTCTTACTCCCTAGCTACAATTTACAATACAACCATGAGTCTAATATATATAGAACTCATCCAAATAATAATTAGACACTTAGTACAATAATTAGATCTGCAGCTCTTAGTCTATAATTAGCACTAAGCATGCAAACTCTTGGTTCGTCAACTGACTGCCCGTAATATACTCACAGTCGAACCACACAGGTGACCAATGCCGGTCCCTATCTGCCTGGGGCTCACCGACGTCGGCCGATATCTGACTGACATCGGTTGCTCTCCTGCCCTATCCTGTCGACATCGGTTGGCCTGACCGACGCTGGTTTCTCTGTGACACTCAGCAACCCTTCTGCACCCTCCTCCATGTCTGCATCAGTGAAGCTTTTAGCTCCACAATCTAACAATCTCCCACTTGGAGATAAACAACTACACCATACCTGTACCTGTATCTCATCTAATCTGTTTCTTGGTTTGTATCCCTCTTCAAGATTAATCCTGAAGACAACCCACCACACATCCCGTGGTGTACCTCCTGTCATCCGAGTACCCTGCCACATCCGAACCTACAAACCCATGTAGTGAAGTCCTGACCCTGCATAACATGAATCCCTGCTGCTGGTCCCTCTCAAATCCCTGAGAACTCACTTCCCCGAATTGGCTCCTAACTCTCTGACAGCTCCCACTGCATGGGAAAACTCAGGTCTATACCAGACCTCATGTGATTTCGGACACTGTACCTGTCCAGCCCTTAGTGTGCTCTGGCTCTCCATCCTGAACCTCGCCAACACCTGATTCACATCAGCTCCCACTAGAGACAAAATCAACCTATGATCTCCATGCCTCCCATGTCAAAGAATTCCGCTGCTCCAAACTCCTCCTGACATGCCACTGAACTAATCTTACCCTTAGCTCAGCAAAACCCTGTATGTACAAACTTGCTAGCTAGCAAATATACCATCCACATACAGCAACAGAATGATGTCGCGACTCATCATCCACCTGGTAAGACAAACCATAGTAGTTACCCTGACACTGACTAGAGTCATGCTCTGTCATCCCTCTGTCAAAAACTTGTACCACTGTCTTGCAGCTCCTCAAGACCATATGTCCTGGTCTTCCGTCTCACGTATCCGTTCTCTCTATTCTTCTACTAAGGCATCCATTCGTCTCTGTGCTTTCATCCAACTGGTAAACCTACCAAATCTACCGCTTGGTTCTGCATCATAATCCTGCCATGCTCCCACCTATTTCCTGGATCCTTCCTGCTCTATAATCATCAACAAGTATAAAGAAGAGGAACACAAATTTGAGGGCCTACTTACGTCTTCAGTCTTCCATATGGGTGTTTGAGACTCCTTGACAACATGCTGTCCACCCAAAATTTGTTACAGTGACCGACCTCGGCCACTCCACAGTCTGCATCTGATCGACGTCGGTTCTCATGCGTCTGTCCCTGACTACCAACCTGCAAACACTGGTGTCCATCCTATCGACGTCGATCCTCCTGACCGACCTCGGTCTTACCTACTGCCAACGTCGGTCCTCCTGACCGACGTCGGTCTTACCCTGCCCGACACCGTCGGCTTCGGTCTGCGCATGACCGACATCGGCACCTGTCTGTTCGATGCCGGTTCCTCCTGACTGACATCAGTATCTGTGTTCACCTGTGAGTGATGACTTTTTACCTGCGAGCTCTTTTGAATCAATCTCCATGTCCAAACTACCCTTGCTCAAAAGTATCCAGCCCATCCACTAATTTCTGTCTGCCATTTCCTCCAAGAACACCAAGGCTTTCCAGTTCTTAAGCCTGTCAAATATATCCATCTTCCGCTTAAGAACATGCATCTCCTCCCTGCTCATGTGACCAAGCCTACGAAGCCACGTCTCTATAACAGAAGAATAATCAGTAATATGAACAAGTAGATAAAGAGTACCTGTTTTCTTACTACCAGCTAATTCAAGTGCACCCGCTGTGAGAGTTCTTGTGCATCTCTCATCACCCAATCTTTTTGAAGAAATTA
Organism: Torreya grandis; assembly: GCA_037957365.1. Classification (NCBI taxonomy): domain Eukaryota; kingdom Viridiplantae; phylum Streptophyta; class Pinopsida; order Cupressales; family Taxaceae; genus Torreya; species Torreya grandis. The sequence goes on along the minus strand of JARHVA010000424.1, from coordinate 2,118,875 downwards.
GCCATATCTCCAAACCTGGGACCTGCATGACCTTCATCAACACCTGTGTGTTGGCCGCCTGCAATTTCAGCTTCACTTCGCCTTTGCCAATTCTTTGGCAAGGCTCACCAGCTCCTCTACATAGGGCTGCATGGAAAGAGGCAACCAAATCTGTTATCCAAGATTCAACTTTATCCAAGAAACCTCCCAGAGCATCCTGTGCAACAACACCTACAACTTCTACTTCTTCAGTTTCTTCATGTTGATCTGCTACCAACCAACAATATTCTTTTACCTGCTCTTTCTTTCCATCGGACCTTAAGTGACCATCTGTGCTTTTCAACTCCTCCATTCTTAGCTTACTTTGATCTGCAGTTGCTCTACTCCCACTCAATCAGAAACCCCTGAGAGTGACCTGTAACCAAACACAACCCTGCTTCCTGCAACCTTAGCTCTGATACCACTTGTCAGGATGCGAAACGAAGCATACAATTGATTACCAAATACCAAGCAACTTAATATGCGGAAATAAACCATAATCAACAAGTAACTAGAATTCAGAATAACACAGCATATAAGAGACAATACACAACTCGTATTAATAACTCTTTCAGAAGGAAATACAACAAAGAAGACTGCCACAATTCTTCTTCCTTACACACCTCTAGGGCTCACACACCTCTAGATGATAAACAGTAAATCTTCCCTCAAAGCTCTCTATCCTAGGTCCCAACACCCAACTCAAACACAGAGTTGGTGTTCACCTTATACCTGTGCTCCATGCACTCCACAAGTGCTCTACACACTCCACAAGTACACACCCGTACTCCAAGTAGATCCTACCTGATCCTGCTCCCTATTGTGTTGCTGTCCTATCTGATCTCCAACCTACAGATCAATAAGTGGTTCTGCACACCTGTGAACCTCGACCTTGCACATACACACATCTGCATATCAATGATCTTACTTACCATGTAGATCTCCTATAAGCCATACTCACCTGATGACCAAGATCATACATACATGAAGAACCCAGCTGGCTCTCCAATCCAGCACCAACACACCTGGTACTGTGGCACTAGGAGGAACGCACCATTGCTCTACCTCTCTCTGAAGGAGCTTATAATTATGCTCTCTTACTCCCTAGCTACAATTTACAATACAACCATGAGTCTAATATATATAGAACTCATCCAAACAATAATTAGACACTCAGTACAATAATTAGATCCACAACTCTTAGTCTATAATTAGCACTAAGCATGCAAACTCTTGGTTCGTCAACTGACTGCCCGTAATATACTCACAGTCGAACCACACAGGTGACCGACGCCGGTCCCTGTCCGCCTGGGGGTCACCGACGTCGGACGATATCTGACCGACGTCGGTTGCTCTCCTGCCCTATCCTGTTGACGTCGGTTGGCCTGACCGACGCCGGTTTCTCTGTGACACTCAGCAACCCTTCTGCACCCTCCTCCATGTCTGCATCAGTGAAGCTTTTAGCTCCACAACCTAACAAAAATCAATTAACAAGGAGAAATAAGTTCAATCAAAAGTGATAAAGCAATAATTAAAGGTGCCATAAAACACTAACTCTTTTATGATTATCAAAAATTAGTAGGAGGAGAAATAACTTCTGGAAAGTTACAAGTTCAAAACTGATATTGAAAGCATTATAGAGAAAAAAGAGTAGATGGAGAAACTGTAAATAGGGTGGTCTAGAACAAATTATTTCAAAGGACCCCCTCAGGGAAAAAATCCTTCCATCAAGAATTAATAAAGGGGAAATGACCTAAAAACTATTAGTAAGTCAATAAATTTAGAAAGGATTCCCAATACAATATCACTACTTAAACACATGGATAAATTAGGTAAAATCATAGGATTGAAAGAAACTTTGGGTAATGGATCTAAGGGAGAAAGATTTATAGAATAAGACACCAGTTCAATCATAAAATTTTAAAGTGAAAGGAAGACATGCATTCTAGAGTATAATGAAAGGGGAAGAAAGTCAATTGTCATTAGGATTCAAAAATAAACGATGGTAGATGTTACTATTGGATATTAACATATCTTAAAGAAGGGGCTCAGAAAGAGCAACAAGAAGAGAAAAGGTGAATAATGTTAGTTATATATTGTAATATAATGGGTATGCATTATCCTAATAAACTAAGATGCTATAAGGTTTGATAGATAAAGTAAAAATGAGTATCCTTTTGTTATAAGAGATGTGATTCACTAAGGAGAGGCTAGAAAGGATGGTGAGAAAATTCTAGAACAAGGCTAGTAGTATGGGAGTTGATGGTGAAGGACAATATGGAGGACAAATAATAGTATGGGATTCAACATAAGTGACATGCATAATAATCTCTTTAATAAAATATTGGATTCCATGCAAGGTAAAAATACTTTCTTCTCATATTCCATTTTTTTGAATAATTTCTATGGTCCTTATTGAATTTTCAAGTAACCCCAGTCCGCAAAGAGCTTGCAAGACCCTAAAAAAGGCATGTGCACTTTCAAAACATCAAGATTATTAGGGGTAAGATTGCGCACAAATAATTCCCTGCCAAGTTCCTAGAGTTAGTAGTCAATTTAGATTCACACATCAATTAAGTGTCCATTTGTGGCTATGAACAACCCTTCATGTGCACCCTGCATGAAGGTTCCTACATCCTCACATAAAGGAGTGGTAAGAGAGAAGTGTGCAGAGAATAGATTCCAACTATAAGTGCACACCCAATAGCTTTATTATTCTTACACATTCCTATCTAGAGGACCCCTTATGCCTGGATAAAAAAGTTTCATGCCCAATCACAGATATTCACACCCACACTCTCATGATTTATAGGATGCAATATATGTTGCATTCCACTCACTTCGTAGACCAATGTAAGCTCCCAGATGTAATGTGCATACTTGGAAAATCACCAAAATTATCTAGGTATAGGAGGAATTAAGTTCTTATGCCTTTTATAGAAGATCGCCCTCTATGTTGACACACAGGTTCACAACTTCCCTACACTGTTGTGCCACTATGCTGTAATGCCCATTCTTCTATGCATATCCTTTATGCAGGATGCATCCAAGTATCAATTCACACATAGGATAAAGATGAAGTAATTGCACACTTAAATACAAGTATTTAGAGTGCCAAAGATAAATAGGTGCATACCACATGCAAAATTTAATCAGATTACTTGAATTATGAAAGGCACATGCTCTCCTTCTATGAAAACTCTCCATGCATAAATGTACACAAAACTTAGTAAAATCTAAATCATGCACGGGTTAGTGTGCTTATGATTCTAAAGATAAATGCACATAGAATTCTACCATGTGTGAAAGGATGTCATGGACAAATCTAAGGAAAATTTGCATAGTCCCTCGTCAAGTAATAGGTCTAGGTGGATTGATCGGTGGTGGTAATAAACAAAGATGGTAGTTGGGCCCAATTGGATGTCAAGTGAAGCCGAGTTAGAGTAGAATTAGATGTAAAGGTGGTGGATAGATGGACATAACATGCACACAAGTCTCTTCTAACTATATAAGTGTACTTATGTCCTCAATGGATGTGTAAAATGTTTGAAGATCCAAAAATGACCTTCTAGCCATTTTGATGACTAAACTGTTAGCCCAAATTAAATGAGCATGGTTCATAGCAACTATTGTGTGGGAGTCTGGTTCTCTTGAGTTCTGATCACTAACTTTCAAATTCAAATTTCCTATTTACCATCTCAAGTGGCGAGTTAATTACCCAAGATCTTGCCTAGCTCTATATAAACCTTGATCTTTATTGTAAAAAAGGTCCCTCTCCTTGCTATAACAAATACCTACTTATTCAAGTTGGTAATATTGGCTTCAGCCTTGAGATTAATAAGAATTGAACTACCTTTCTTCATACTCTGTGTTCTATGTGTATTGATAGTTATTGATATTTATCTATGGATGTTCATCCCTCTCATTTTTGTCCTTCTTTCACACCTCCACATGGAATCATAATCCTTTGTAGATCACACAATATGTATAAGTGGGTTTGTGTAGGTATTATATGTGGACCATCTATCATCCCTGTTAATGTTGTGTTGTATTCCCATACCTCCGTACAAAAAACCTATGTAGTGGGTGTCTAGCTTGAATAATGTGTGAATTTAGTTCCTTAGTTTTATTATGCCATCAAGTGGGTGAGGTGCTTGTTTTATTCTTGGTGCATCATTGCTTTCCCTTTCATAAACCTTCTTACCCTATCTCATCCTTTCCTTTGTAGAGATTAAATATAACATTTTTCATAGATCTCCCTTCTACTCTTTGTTGGTCTATGTGTTGGTCTTATACTAGAAGCACTTAGATTAGAAGGAAGATGGCCTTATCCAGATGTTTGTCACAAGGAGTGAAAGAATCCCACACCTCAGGGGAAGATCCTATTGTTACATTAAAACACCAAGTTAGTCTTAGGAACTCAATGCAGAAGTGCCATACAGTCATGTGCATGAGATTCATTCTCATTATGGGTGTACATTTATTACAAGAATAGTTTTTGGAACACCTAGTAGGACCTCAAAGATTTAATTAAAGATTTGGTGCTATTTTTAGTCAAAATTCTTAAAGACACTCTACACAACACTTGGCAAATGTAAGCATTTCTAGTTCATAAATATTAGTTCTTCATCTATATGCCAAGATAAATGAGATTGTATTTAAGAGGTATTTATTTTCATTTTATTAAATTACTTGTACTTACTAGAAAAAGAAGAGTTAAAGCATACTTATCCCCTATCAAGAGAACTAGTGATTCAAGATAGATTACCCCTAAATCTCAGTCTACTCCCCCATTTGGTAGTTTCCCCATGATGAAAGGAATACTATCCCATATCCCATTCATGGATGTTCTTATAAATTATCCATTTATTCCATTTAATAGAGGCAGTCCATTGGCCATCCCCTCGTATCATTACATTCCCATAGCTAATCTTAAGAGCATCCCCTACTTTACTAGAGATAACTCTACTACCCCTATCGAACACATACAAGATGTTGTAAATATTTGATCCATCCATAATGTAACTAAAGACAACATCATAGTGTGAATCATTGCCTCTTATTTTAAAAGAAGAGCACTATAGTGGTATCGAGGTTTGCATCTTGGTACTATCCAAAATTGGGATGAGTTGGGTGCGAAATTATGTACATAGTTTAATGAGAAGAGTAACTACTTGTCATTGATGGAATAATTCACTACCATTAAAAGAGTTCTACATGAGTAAATGGTCAACTTCAACTTTAGATTCCAAAAAAATTTAGAGTTATATATTTTTAAGTGTGATAAATAGTGATGTGGCTATGATGATTCAATCCATGAGAGGTGTAATATTACATGATGCATATGAGGTTGTTGTACACATAGAGAATTATTTGATCCAAGTATGTAAAATTACACCTAGACCCCTATACTTTTATTCCCTGATCCCCCATCTATAAGTCAACTTGTCTTGCCCTTTTTTTTGACTCTATCATCAATCCTTATTATAACTAGCCCACTAATTTCATTGGATACACCTTCAAGTGAGATACATGAAGTTAAATAATTATTCTAGAGTATTGGAAATGAGATACTAGCACTCAAAAGGCATCAATTATAACACTCCAGGTCTTATCAACCCTTCAACCAACCATATCAACCAAATAGACCTTCCTATCCAGGTGATGCACAAATTCAAAACCAACTTCCATATAATAGATTGTCTTATGTATAAAATTCTAACATTACTATCACTTTTAGAGACCTCATGCTTGTGCAAAACAACATGGTGCAGGAATATGAATGGTGTTTTCCATATGATTAGCCACATAATCAAGTCATAAATGTGAATGTAGTTTTGAACCAAGTGCGTGTGATGCAAATGCATTGCCACCTCAGGGATAACTAAATATTTTAGTTTTACAAAGGGAGGAATTGAAAATGAAAGCATAGGAGAAAGGCAAATATAATATTGTGAATTAGAAAGGGAATGACTTCAATTATGTGAATCAAAGTGAAATTATGAGTTTAGGAAGCAACCCAGTTGATTTTAACACAAGATTCAAAAGGATGGAAATGAGGGAGAGTTGTCTTCTTCTACACCCTCAACTTCTATGTACCAATTTCCATGCACAAAAATTGAGAATAAAACACCTACAAGGATCTTCCCAATGTGTATGGATTAAGTCATGCAGAAGGAACATTAGCCTCAGATTAGTCTATAGGTGTGAGAGGAGGTTGCCATTCAAAAATCATAGACAAAAGGGGCTATATCCCCTTTAACATAGTTGAGCAAAAACTAGACTAAATGTAACAATGTGGGATGCTCTTGTTATTCCTTCTCAAAGGAATTTGCTACAGGATGGCCTAAAGAGATTCTAATCACATGAGTTTTCATAAACCATACCCACTACCCATACAAGCCTATGTCAACAAAAAGAGGAATAAGTGCATAGAAGCAAAAAAACACCCCCATTTTATATTTATCTAATTATTATTAAACATCATTTACATCACTATATGATAGACTTGGGGGCAAGAAAATCATTGATGCCAATGAAAATCCCATACATGCTAGGTATAACATATTCCCCCACTTTGAAAGGCATCATCCAATTGGATGGCATAATGGTTAAAACTGTGGGGATCATCAAGGACCTGAGCCTCACTTTGCATGCATGTTTGAGCCTCTCCATCATGTAGGACATCATAGTCATTGAATTTTTTATATGCCTTTCCTGATATTTTACTACATGTTTAGTATTGTCATTGATGTTAAAGATGCATCTTGAGAAGGTTGATGTCAAAGGTGACTAAGCCTAGTTGGCAGTATGTGATGTGACAAGGTGCACGAAGAGAGTATTATCATTGAGAGGGTGATGTAATGAGAGAAAGAGACAAATAAAGATATAATTTTAAGGCAACTAATGTCTTATGTTTCCATGAAGGTATAGGTCATTGATGTCAAAGTGCATGGGAAGCTTAGTCATGATATGAAGAAGTATGAGCATAAAAATGAATGAACATAGGCATGTGAAGTTTGTATTTCACTATTTGAGCATGAATTTGAGGCATTGAATCATTCATGAGAGTTTAAGGGTGAGCCTATAGGGGTAGGACCTTTAGACTAATCCTACACCTAGACCTCTATTAGACCTTGCCTAGCCTATTGAGGTATGAAGATCAGATTTCAAGGTAAGTATGCATATGTGAGCATGGAAAAGGTGATATAAGTTGTTTTAGGCATGTTCACAAAGTTTGAGGTCATATTTTGAAGGAAATTTTATGAATCAGTGTTTTAGGCCTTCTCGAGTTCACATAATGAGGTCCCAAGACTTGAGAAGCACTTTCAGACATTCATTGGCATGTGTAACCTCTATATGGGAACTTTAGATATTAAGGAGAGATGTGTAAGGGTCTTAGATAAGATCTCTAGGCATTGTTTTTGGATTTAATAGGCAGTCCTTTATGAACAACCATTAACACCAAAACCTATGTTAAACCTCCCTAAAACTCTAATAATGACCTGATGTGAAAGATATTGGTCAAATCAGATCAGAATGGATTAAAATTAATATAAAATATATTATATCATGTAGTCAAATCTCCTAGGTAACTCCAAGTGATGGTGGTTAGTTAGATGAGAGAGCAAATGCATAGATATAGGCTAATTTATCAAGAAGTTACTATAGCTCTCAGAAGTTATATTGGTCAAGAAAAAAATGGATGTTAGAAGAATATAGAGACTAATTTTACAATTCAATTATGATTTTTGGATATGTTTTATCCTTCAAATGATCTAATTTGGTCATCTAAGTTAGCCAGTTGTAGACAGACCTAATGGTGTGAACACTGTAAAACCCAAGCAGAGATGGAAAGATAATTTTTAAGGTTTGTGAATGATAGATTGATGAAACAAAGTAAATGGATAATTTATTCATGAATTTTAAGACATGTTCATGTTTGTATAATATTTGGAGGTTAGTATAAATGGTTAAAAATTTGCTCACAAAATGACTTGTTTGGTTCAAATAAGACTGTGTGATATAAGGTCAAGAAATTGGTATGCAAGACCAATATTTTACATTATACCATATGATTTTTATATTTAAGGATGTTATATATATATCATAGGATAATTTATGTGCATAAATATTCATGACAAGTGTTTACATAGGTGTTGGAGGTCTAATTCACCATGACTGGTTTTTAAGGTAAAATGGTAGTTTTGAGTGAGTGAGTTGTATAGATATTCTTGAGCCTTTATCTCATAAATTAATGTGTTACAAGTATTTGGTGAAGGAATTTAGGTCATGTATAACATTTATACGTGTTTAAATTGTTAGATTTTTTTATCTTAAGGGTGTTTATGCTTCATTTTTGTAAGACAAACTTTTGAGGCACACAAGCCTAATAGGGCAGTTTATCCTAAAAGAAATTTCATGGTATGAATGAAAGATACATGTATAAAAAATAATAGAGGAGGAAATTACATGTAATTATATAAATGATTTGATGGTTTTCAATCTTTGGAGAAAGCCAGCTGGGCCCAAGAGGATCAAGTTTTGGAGCTAAGTGGATAGACCTAATGCAATTAGGTCTCCATGAGACCAAAAAGTGAAATGAGGCCTAATAGAGTTATCACAGAATAAAAGTGATGTATATTAATTATGGAAAATTCATATTTAGCATCATTATATGTATTTAGTCTTAGAAAATATCTCTTTGTTATACCATGCCTCCTTTGATTTGCTCTAGCTCCAATCTTGTTTCTCTAGCATGGTCTCTATTCTCATTAATATTATTTAATTACCCTATTTGTTTTACCCTTTTCAACACTCCTTGATGACATTAAACTGAATTTAGGCAATCATATTCATTTATTTACCCTCTGTAATTCATTCTTTTGACAACCTTACCCATATACCTTCACTAGGCTTCTCTAGGCTTCCACCCCTTAGTTTTCAAGGGACAATTCTTGATATATATTATAAGAGTTTAGTGTTTTATCATGACAGGTCACAAAAAATCATAATCCACCTGCACCACACTTTTTTTATCCCTAGAAGGCACTTCACCTCTCAATTTTGCATGCAACCTTAGTCATCACAAGTCTTCTAACCTTCTTTAAATAAATTTCACTTAGATCTTTATATTTTGACACTTTTCCCAAGGTTTATTCACATTTATTGGTATTTTATAATTACTTTAAACTCCCCCTAAAGTCTCATATCCTGAATCTAATTTTAGCTCCTACTTCATGTGGAAAACAACATTCTTTTAGGCCTTATTATCCCTCTCTTCAAGAACAATCCTCATAATCCATACAAACCATATTATTTTGCTCCAAATACTCTTTAATATTATTTATCATGCTTATGTACAACAAAATATAAATTTTTGTCTCATTTAGATGGTGGAGTCTCTCTAAAATCTCAAAACCCTAGTTCTAGGGTTTTAGGCCCTACACATAGGCTGGGAGCCTATATATTGTCATATATTGATTTTTATGATGATTAAAAGGATGAAACAAATTTAAAAAGTTATGTTTTAACACCCTTAACCTTTAAAAATTGTAAAAAATTATCAATTCAACAAATCCATGTTCAGAACATTAAAATCTTGGTTGATTATATGTATGTTTCCACTTACTGTGAAGGGTATACCTGACTGTATGGGTTCAAGGGTATTCCTTATCTCAAAAAATTCACCTTAAGTATTTGAGGAATATCTTACTCATGTTATCAATAAATCTTCACCACATTCATTATCACTTTAATCCTTTATAGTGTTTCCAATTGACCAATCAACTTGCAAATAGGGGTATCAACTTATGAATGTCAGGATCTAGGAAGCACAATTGATTACTTCTCTATAAGCAATTAAACACAGAATTGAACCAGAATGATTAAGTAACTAGAAACTTGAAACAACAAAGAATATGAGAAACAATACTATCTGTATTAACACTCTTCTTGAATACAATAAAGAAATCTTCCTCTCCTCCTCACACCTCTTGGGTGTACAGTATTTCACTCAAGAGTTCTATCTCTTTCTCAACCACAACTAACTCAACAACCTAAGTTTTTATCCCCTATTTGATAGCTCAACTGATCTCCTTGACCTTGCACCTTGCAGATCTCCTTTGACCTTGCCTTCTTGCTTCAATGCTTTACTTGCCTTAATTACAATACATGCCTTATGGGTCTCTTAAATAGGATCCCATGCATACAATAATTAGACTTCTAATTACAATAATTAGAAACACAGACTCAAGACTTAAATTAGTCTTCAACATGCAAACACTCTTAGACCTCTTAAATTAGATGAGTCTAATTCTGGAAATGTGTTCTGGAAACACATGCAAGAGCATGCACACGCACAGGTGACCGACGTGGGTTGCTGTCGATTTGCTCCTGACCGACGTCAGCCGATCCCTAGTCACTGCCTAATTGACGTCAGCAATACTGTTGATACCAGTTACTGGTTGCACTCAACAACTACCTGATTAGCCTCCTGGTGAAGCTTTTAGCTCCAAAACTTAACAATGAACTGGGGTTATCAAAGTAGATTGAGTTCACCTTGTATTATCAACCTAATGCTATCTTATCAATGGATGTTTATCATATAAATATCAATAATCCAACTTAATTACAATCCTCTTCCTACAACTATATATCCTTCACTGGCCTTGGATTGAATACAGAGGGTTACAATGCAACTACAAGGTTATCTTATTAGTATGAACATTCAAGAAATGAAAATCCATCCAATGATCATTGTCAAATATTTAACCTCTTAAAAAACATCATGATACTTATGTTATTCCACACTCACACTGGTCCTTGTCTTCGAATCTTTCTCTTTATTTTATGGATGTGTAAATCAAAACAACTTTATGCAAACATGGTATGACAGTTATCATAGAACTGATCAACTTCTTGAGCCTGAGTATTTGATTCCCTTTCCATTTTATTTTTCAAATAATTCTAAATAATCATCTCTTTCATACAAGATAAGAAGACACTTATTCCATAATCCCTTGATCCAACACATGAATCCTTTTAGCACTCTAAAATAGGGTTTCTACATTGTGAATTCAGGGTTCTCTGCTATTGTGAATAGAGTATAAGATTAGATTGCTCTTTATTAGTTTATTCACTCAATAATTTAAGTTTTTGTAGAGTTTTTAACCCCTCTAAATGGCATACACAACAAATGTTCCTTTTATTCCTAAAATAATGATTCAATCATTCATTCTTGACTATGTTCATAGTCCTCCTTAAACCTGTAGGTTCTCAAACATAGGGTTGTACATACAAGGTTTCAAGATTCATCTAAAATGAATGAAAAAAAACAAAGCATAGTACATACACTCTTTAATGTAAACCAAAATAATGAGAACTTATCTTAATGTTTTAAATTGACATGCATATAAAATAGTCCATCAATGGACTGATCACCTTCCCGAGGGTTTCTTCTCTTTATTTTTTTGAATCTTTCTTTATTCATTGACCCTCTCATCATCCTACCTAGATTCCTCTTCCTCTCTATGCCATCCTAACTTCTCCACCTATGATTTTCTCTCTTTTTTTCCCAAATTCAATGTTGGATTTCAAGTAGTTACCATAACTTACTTTTGCATAACCAACCCTCAATGTACAAGGGTGACTTACATTTTTCACTTGACTTGGCTTAGGACCTAAAACATGGAAAGTATTAAAAACCTTGTATCAAAACTTGAATGGACCCCCTAAGCCCACTTTTTTCTCCTAACACTTCAAACACACTAAATGCTCCTCTTAGACTCTAATACATCATTTGAATTTTTGAATTCCTATTTTAAAGGGAAAGTATCTAAAAGTCACTTAACACACCCTAAAGGAGTCAAATATATTCTAAGATCACAATTTGGATTTCAAAGGTCCTTAAAACACTTAGACACTCCAAAATTGACTAACTTGACCAATTATTATCAAAACACCAAAAATGACAACTATTGGCTTGATGCTCTTGCATCAAATCGAGGCTAAAAATTCATTTTAATCATGTTCATAATATGTTATAAGATCTATTCTACATCTGACCTAAGAAGTTTAAGGTGTGTGGCCAACGAAGTGGTGTGTGACCATGATAATAGTAGATATACAAGGTAGTTTAGGCCTATTTGAGAGTAAGTAATATAAGCAAATAAAATCTTGTGGTAGAGAAGAAGGAGGTCTTAAAATAAGACCATAATAGAAGATCAGAGGTGTGGTGATCAAAATTCATAAGATGGCTGAGTTGGTGCCGAGTCGCTCAGGGAGTTTGTGCTTCTTTACAAGTAGGTGCTTGTTAAAGCCTAGTCAAGTGGGTACTTGAATTTATTGGGGTTAGTGCTCCAATTTGAGTTGATGCTCAATTGAATTTGATATTTTATTTCATAGGATAATAGTCCATTTGCATATATCACAATGGGTTTTCTTCCCTTTGATATTTTTCCACTCATATATGTGGTTTCTTGTGTCATGATCATGTGAATGGTTCTTTATACATTGCTATATCACTGTATTGATTTTATGATTCAAGGAATGTTAAAGTATAATTTATAGAAAGTTTTTAAACACTGATTCAGTCCCCTCTCATTGATTATGATTCCAATAATTAGTATTAGAGCCTGGTCCTTTGAAGTAGGCCTAATAGCTTAAAAGAGATCTTAAAATCACAAGCATGTCTAGTCATCAAGTACAAGGAGGTTTCTCAACCAATAAGGCTCTTCTATTTAATGGGACTAACTATGCATTTTAGAACATCAGAATGAAGACCTATATAATCTTTTTTGGCTATGATATATGGCAATCTATTGATGATGGATTCACTCCACCTTCTACACCACCAACTAATATAATAGGCAAGAAGGTAGGTGAAAATAACTCTAAGGAAATGAATGCCATCCTATGTGTTATTTTAGAGGAAAAATTTATAAAGGTCATGCATTATGATACAACCAAAGGGATTTGGGATAAGTTACAAATTGAAAGGAAACACCAAAGTCAAGTTGGAAAATTTGCATACTCACCAAAGGTAGTTTGAAAGTCTAAGAATGAAGGAAGATGAAAACATTGCATATTCTCTGTTAAGAGTAGATGAAGTGGTAAATGTCATCATAGGTATAGGAGAGAAGTTGGAAGAATTAATTTAGTAAAAAAGGTATTAAGATACTTGAAATCTAAGTTTGATTCAAAGGTGTCTACTGTGGGAGAGATCAAAGATCTTAACATACTATATATGGATGAGCTTCATGGCATCTTGACTACCTATGAAATGAGAACAAGTGATGGAAGACCTTCTAAGAAGGAAGCTACATTCAAAGCTAAGAAAAATTCACAAGGTAAAAAGGCCAAGGGTGATTTTGACATAAACATTAATGATGATAAGATTGAAGCCATGTTTATCAAAAAACTAAGTATAAGGGAAAATTATTATTCAAGTGCTTTAATTATGATAATATTGGTCACTTTGAATCTAAATGTCCTAAAAATGATAAGAATGAGAATAATGGAGAGCATGATGAACATCATGATGATGACAAGACAAGTATTGGATTCAAAGAAGACCAAAAAAAACAAGGAGAGTCAAACCTCAAAGGACAATGGACTGTAAAGAAGTGATGGGTACAAAGAGTAAAGACCCATGCAAAAAATCTAAAATTAGAGACTAAAATTGGTAATCAAAAAGTCAAGAAGAATGTGACTCCTTCAAGAGACAACAAAGATAGAGGTAAATCATTCAACATCAAATAGATAAGGTATGTCAATCCTTTCAATGGTTACTATTTGTCATGCAATCAATATGGACATAGAGCTATGGGTTGTAGACATCATGCTAGAGTCAATTCATCATGGAGGAATAGGGTGAATGTCCATTTCAATAGTAGAAGCATAATTATATGCTATAATTGTAATCAAAGAGGACATATTATAAGGGATTGCAAGATAAGGCATATGAGGAAGATTAGTCAAGACAAAAGGCTATATGGTCATACCACGGAGAAGTGGATCAAGAAGTTAGACCCTATAGACAAGGTGAAGGAGAAGCAAAAGACTAAAGCAAAAAAATCTATACTAGCTTAGTCTGCCTTTCAAATTAAAGTTGAAGGCATGAAATGGTATATAGATAGTGGTTTCTCAAGCCACATGATAAGGGATAAGAGTAAGTTTATCTCATTGAATAAGAATGCTACGAGAACAATGAGATTTGGAGATAACACAACTTCAAATATAGTTGACAAGGGTATCTTGATTTTGGATAATGGGAAGACAAAGATAGAGAATGTGTTGTATGTGGAAGGTTTAAAACATAACCTACTTAGTGTAAGTCAAATGTGCAACCAAGGACACACACTAACCTTTCATGATAGAGGGTGTGATATAAGGAGAGAAAAATTAAGAAGGCTAATTTCCAATACTAAGAGGACATAGAATAATCTATATTTATTGAATGAGATAAAAAAGGAGATATGCTTTATGGTCAAGATGAGTGAAAGTTGGCTATGGCACAGAAGGTTAGGCCACTTAAACTTTGATAATTTAGTCAATATAAGCTGTAATAAGTTTGTGAAGAATATGCCTAAAATCACCAAACCTAAAAACACACTTTGAAAGGCATGTCAACATGGTAAGCATACTAGAATGAGGTTCAATTCCAAGGAGTACTGTAATAAAACACTTTTAGATCTAACACACACTGATATCTATGGACCTACAAGAATCTAAAGCATTTAAGGAGATAATTATTTAATGTTACTCATAAATGACTACATAAGAATGACTTGGGTAGTATTCTTGAAAGAAAAAATAGAATCTCTTGATAAGTTCAAGGCATTCAAGGCTCTAGTTGAGATTGAGAAGAATGGGAAGATCAAGTGCCTAAGATCTGATAGAGGAGGATATTTTTGGTCTAATGAGTTTGATGACTTATGTGAGATCCATGTGATAAGGAGATAGTTCTCAGTAGTTATGACACCTCAAAAAAATGGGGTAGAGGAAGGAAAGAATAGGACATTTCAAGAGATGGAAAGAACTATGCTAAATGAGTCAAAGTTAGCTAATGGATACTAGAGAGAGGTAGTGAGAACTATATTATACATTTTGAATAGAGGGCATATAAGGATTAATGCAAATAAGACTCCTTATGAAATGTGGAAAGGTAGACCTACTAATGTGGAACACTTTAGAGTGTTTGGAAGCAAATGCTTCATCAAAAGAGATGAGAAATACTTAGGTAAGTTTGATTCTAGGTCTAATAAAGGTATATTCATGGGATAATCATTAGTGACCTCACCCTATAGATGCTATAATAAGAGGTTGTAGAAGATAGTGGAAAAAACCAATATGAAGATTGATGAGACATGTTTTAAAAAGTTAAACTCATAGTCAAAGGATACACTAGAGAATCTAGAGTTCAAGAATGAAGAGGAAGTAATAGATATTGATGAGGAATAAGAAGAAATTTAGGAAAGACAAGACTCAAAATGTCCTTCATGATAGATTTAAAGAGACCATCTTGAATCACAAATCATTAACAACAAGGATGTAGGTTTACAAATAAGGATAAGACTCGTAAGTAATCTAAATCACGAGAATGTAGCTCTATTGTCTAAGATTTAACTTAAGAACCTTGTAGAATCAAGTAAAGACAAGTTCTGGATAGTTTATATGAATGAGGAGTTAGACAAAATAGAAAAGAATAAGACTTGGGAACTATTTATTAGGCCTAAAGACAAGAATGTCATTGGCATAAAATGAGTGTTTAGGAACAAGGTGAATAAAGATGGAGAAATCACTAGAAACAAGGCTAGATTGGTATGAAAGGGGTATGCACAAGTTGAAGGGGTAGATTTTGAGGAGACCTTTGCTCCATTAGCAATATTGGAAGCTATTAGACTATTTCTTCCATATGTAGGATTCAAAGGGTTCAAGGTGTATCAGATGGATGTCAAGTCAGCTTTTTTGGATGGGAACTTGGAAGAGGAGGTGTACATAAAACAAATTGAGGGTTCATCACTATCAGGTAACAAGGACTATGTTTATAGGTTGAAAAAATCTCTTTATGGTCTAAAGCAAACTCCTATATCTTGGTTTTCTATATTGAATAGGTATCTATTAGACCAAAGATTCAAAAGAGGGGTTGCAAATAGTAATTTGTACATAAAGATAGAAGATGACCATTAGTTGATAGTAATTGTCTATGTAGATGACATCATATTTGGTGGAAATAGTGAACATATGACTAAGGCCTTTGCAGATGTGATGAAGGAGTTTGAGATGTCCATGCTAGGATAATTATCATTCTTTCTTGGGTTACAAATCATTCAATCTAAAAAATGTATATTCATTTCATAAGATAAGTACATAAGAGAGATGTTGAATAAATTTGAGATGGAATATTGCAAGATTTTTAGCACACCTATGATCATAGGGTGTAAGTTAAGAAAGAAATATGAGTCTCCAAAGGTCAATCAGACATCATATAGGTTAATAATTGGAAGTTTGATATACACTACTGCCTTTAGACTTGACATCATGCAAGCAGGAGGCCTTGTGGGAATATTTAAAGTAGACCCAAAGAAAAACCATTTGCAAGTATTTAAAAGGATAATTATGTATCTCAAGGGAACCATTAAGTTTAGGTTGTGGTATCCAAGGAGAAAGGAGTTAAACTTAAAAATCTATATAGATGCAGACTGGACATGGAGTCTAGATGATAAGAAGAACACTAGTGGAAGAACCTTCTACTTATGAGAGTGCCTTGTATCATGGATAAATAAGAAGCAAACATAAATGGAATTATCTACTTGTGAGTCTAAATACATTTTAGTAGATTCATGTTACACTCAGGTCCTATAGATGAGACATACCTTAAAAGACTACAAGGTGGAGTATGATAGTCCTAACCCTATCTATTGTGACAATACAAGTGCTATAAGTGTCTCAAAGAATCATATCATGCAATCAAGAACTAAGACGTTCCCATAAAGTATCATTTTTTAAGAGATTTGGTAAGTGAACAAAGTGTTAAACTTTAATATGTTTCTACAAAGGATTAAATTGCAAACATTTTAACTAAGCCACTTCCAAAGATAACATTTGAATATCTAAGACATGAATTGGGTGTAGTTACTACCCTTAATAGTCATTGAGGAAGTCAAGTTCTTAGGGGGAGATAATTAGGTGGTTCATTAGATCTAAGATTAGTTGAGTATTACCAAAAAGGTATACATGGAGATGGGGGGAGTATGAGTGTATGATGTTTCATTGAATCATAATCCTATGTGTTGAGTGTCTTGGTTATAAGAGGTATGATCCAAGAAATTGTAGACATCTCTTTGTCATTTATGTCAAAGGGGGAGAAAATTCATAATAGGGGAGAAATAACCCATTGAGAGACATTTCTAAGAGTTGTTTCCATCAATGACAAAGTGGGAGATTGTTGAGTATTGTCATTGATGTCAAAGATGTATCTTAAAAAGGTTGACATCAAAGGTGACTAAACCTAGTTGGCAGTATGTGATGTGACAAGGTGCACTAAGAGAGCATTTTAATTGAGAGAGTGATGTCATGAGAGAAGGAGAAAGTGAGAATTTAAAGGCAACCAATGTCTTATGTTTACATGAAGGTACATGTCATTGATGTCAAAGTGCATAGGAATCCTAGTCATGACATGAAGAGGTATGTGCATGAAAATGAATGAACATAGGCATGTGAAAATTGTATATCATTATTTGAGCATGTATTTGAGGCATTGAAGCATTCATGAGCATTTCAGGGTGAGCCTATAGGGGTATGACCTTCAAACTAAGCCTACACCTAGACCTCTCTTAGACCCTACCTATCCTATTGAGGTATGAAGATCATATTTCAAGGAAAGTATGCATATGTGATCATGGAAAGAGGTGATATAAGTTTTTTTATGCATGTTCACAAGTTTGAGGCCATAGTTTGAAGGAAATTGCATGGATTAGTGTTTTAAGCCTTCTCAAGTTCACAAAATGATGTCTCAAGAACTAAGAAGCACTTTTATACATTTTTTGGCATGTGTACCTCTACATGGGAACTTGAGTTGTTAAGGAGAGATGGATAAGGGTCATAGATAATATCTCTATGCATTAGTTTTGGATTCAAGGGGTAATCCTTTATGAACCATCATTAACACCAAAACCTGTGTTAGACCTCCTTAAAACCCTAATAAGGACCTGATGTGAAATATATTATTCAAATCAGCTCAAAATGGATTAAAAAACCTATAAATATTTTATATCACCTATTCAACTCTCCTAGGTACCTCCAAGTGGTGGTGGTTAGTCAAATGAGAGATAAAATACACATATATAGGCTTACTTATCAAGAAGTTATTGTAGCTCTCAAAATTTATATTGGTAAAGAAAATAAAAGGGATGGTAGAAGAATATATAGACTCATTTTACATGTATATTATTATTTTTGGATAGGTTATAACCTTAAAATGATCTAATTTAGTCATCTAAGTTAGCTAGTCGTAGACATACCTAATGGTGTGAATAGTGCAAAACATAGGCATATATAGAAAGATAGTTTTAAAGGTATGTGCATGATATATTGATGAAAAAAATTACATGGAGAATATATTAATTAATTTTAATTCATGTTAATGTTTGGATAAGCTTTGAAGGTCAGTATGCATGGTGAAAAAGTTACTCATAAAATGACCTGTTTGGTTCATATAAGAGTTTGTCATATAAGGTCAATAAATTGGTCTACAAGACTAATATTTTACATTAGACCATATTATTTTATATCTAAAAATGTTTTTTAGATCTCCTATAATAATTTTCATGCATCAAGAGTCATAACAAGTGTATACACAAGTGTTGGTGTTCTAATTCACCATGACTGGTTTTTAAGGTAAATTGGTAGTTTTGAGTGAATGAGTTGCAGAGATGTTCTTGAGCCTTTATCTCTTGAGTGAAAGTGTTATAAGAATTTAGTTATGAACTTGACCTATATAAATGTTTCATTTGTCAGATTTTAGTAGCTTAAGGGTGTTTAAGCTTCATTTTTACAAGACATATTTTTGAGGCACACAGGCCTAATAGGGTAGTTTGTCCTAAAGGAGATTTCATGGTATGAATGAAAGATACATGTCTAACTAAGCATTGAAGAGGTTATTATAGGTAATTGGATAAGTGATTTAATGGTTTTTAGTTGTTGGATAAATCCATCTAGGCCCAAGAGGATCAAGTTTTGGAGCTAAGAGGATAGACCTAATGGAATTAGGTCTCCACGAGACCTAAAAGTGAAATGAGGCCTAATAAAGCTATGATAGACCAAAAGGGGACAAAAAATAGTTTTAATCATGTTAATAAGATGTTATAATATCTATTATATGTCCAACATAATAATTTTAAGGTGTGGTGCTGACCAAGTTGTGTATGAACATGAGAATAGTATATATACATGGCAATTTAGGCCTATTTAAAAGTAAGCAATAGAAGTGAATAAAATATTTCTTGGTAGAGAATAAGGTCTTAAAATTAGACCATAATAGAAGAACATATGTGTGGTGATCAAAATTCATGAGGTGGATGAGTTGGTACTGAGTCACTTAGGGAGTTGGTGCTTCCTTGCAAGTAGATGCTTGTTAAAGCCTAATCAAGTGGGTACTTGACTTTATTGGGGTTGGTGCTCCAAGTTGAGTTGGTGGTCATTTTAATTTGATATTTTGTTTCATAGGATAATATTCCATTTGTAGATATCATAGTGGGTTTTATTCCCCTTGAGGGTTTCCTACTCATATATGTGTTTTCTTGTGTCATGCTCATGTGAATGGTTCTTTATGCATTGCTATATCACTGCATTACTTTCATGATTAAAGGAATGTTAAATTATAATTGATAGAAAGTTTTTAAACACTGATTCAACCCCCTTAGTGATTATGCTTCCAACACTACAAATATGGGTGAATATCTATCCTCATATTGGCTGCACATGCTACTCAGGATTAGATATGGAACCAAGGTGACCATCAAGGCCAAATCCATTTTTAGAAGCCATATAGATCCATACCACCCTATCTTATTTGATATAAAATGCACTATGTTCAACCAAGAAGAGAATTCAATTCTCCATGAGACTACCAACCAAGCATAATCACTTTATATTACAAGCTATTCCTTTATACTTGTAAGTGGTGTCTTATTCAAAAGAGACATTAATGGAGTTATCTTGAGACCCATAGAATAGGCTCGTGTAACTAAGATCCTGAAATATATCCATGATGGGATATCAAGAGGACATTACTCACCTAAAACCACCATTATTAAAATCATGTGAGCTAGTTATTATTGGCTGAATCTATTCAAATATGCACATACATGGGTGTGAGGCTGTAAAAAGTGTGCTTTCTTTGTAGGCAAGCAAAAATTGGTAGAATTGACCCTAAAACCAATATAAGATGACCAAGATTTTGATCAATGGGGCTTAGATTTCATTAGAATAATAAATCCATTGTCAAGCACCATACACAAATGTATCCTCATAGAAACTAAATATTTCACAAGGTGGACAAAGGTAATAAAACTTAAAGGGGCTAATGAGATTTATATTTTGGATTTATAGAAAGCATTATAACAATTTTTGGTGTTCCAACCACTATTATTTTTGATAATGTAATGGATTTTCATGGATTCAAAATAAGTGAATGGGCAATCAAACACAACATCAACCTAATCTCTTCCTCAAACTATTACCTTAGTTGAATTAATAAACAAGAACTTGATTAACATCATCAAGTAAACCATGGGGGATAATCAATGATCTTGGCACACCAAACTCAAGATAGCCCTCTGGGCAGATTGAATAATGTTAAAAAGGGTTTTAGGTAATTTGTCTTTCATGCTAGTTTATTAGAGGGAAGCTAAATTGCTTGTGTCTCTTGAGTTGCATTCATTAGTGCTAGACCATCAATTATAATTATGCAAGAGTGATCCCTTAAAAATAAGATTAGCTAAGCTAATAGAACTTGAATAAATAAGAGTGCAAGCCATGTGCACTATGGATCTTCAATAAATGAAGATAAACAAAACTTTCAATAGAAAATATCTTAACAGAAGTTTTGATGAAGGAGAATTAGTACTCAAGTGGGATGTAGATAGGGAAAAGGTTGGGAAACATATAATGTTTTATGCTATATGGTTTAGCTCATACACCATATACAATTAAAAATAAGCCAATGCCTTCCAACTTACAAATCCAAGTGAAGACGTGTTGCCCATACCCATCAATAGGATTCATCTCAATCACTATCTCTAATGATCGTGTATATTTTGTAAATAGTATATTAGATGTCTTAATTTCCCTAAGTGTCATGTTCACATATTTTATTTTATATTAGTTTCATCTCCTCCAAGTGCTTGAGTGCACTTTCTATTTAGTTTAATTTTTTCTTTCCTCTAAGTGTCATTTGATGCAATTTTTTGTTTTGCTTATTCTTTATGCATGGTATCTTAGTATTTTATAAGGTTGGGAAGGATTGTCATAGCTGATCATACTTTCGATAAAAAACCAAATGGCTCCAAGTGACTCCATACCCAATGGATTACTTTGAAAGCTTCTAATCCCCACTTAGCAAGTAAGTGGCATATAGAGGTTGTCAAAACTATTGAATTTTCATGTCACCCCTATTTGCATGGAGCTATTAAGACCTTAAAAAAGGTGTGTGCACTTGTACAACATCAATATTCTTAGAGGTGAACATGCATGCAGATGATTCCCTACCAAACACCTAAAATTAGTACTCAATATAGATTCACACATCAACTAAGTGTCAATTTGCACCTATGAATAGCCCTTCATAAGGTACCCTATGCAAAGGTTCCCACATCATCATACAAATCACATAAATATTGGTGCACAATTAAATTGTACAAGGTTCCCATAATTTAAGTAGTGATAAGAGAGAAGTGCATAGAGAACATATTTCAACTATAAGTGCACACCTAAGAGCTCCATTCTTCTTGCATGTTCGTATCTAGGGGAATCCTTATGCTAGGATAAAAAAGTTATGTGGCCAATTATATATATCCACACCTACGCTCTCATGATTCATAGGATGTAATCTGTGTTGTGCACTACTTACTTCAAAAACTAATGTAAGCTCCCAAATGTAAGGTGTAAGCTTGTAAAACCACCAAATGTATCTATATCCAGGAGGAATTAAGGCCTTACACCTTTCATAGAAGATCATACTCCATCCCATCATGTAGGTTTATGACTTCCCTACACCTCTATGCCACTATGTTGTAGTGCCCATCCTTTCATACAACCTTCTGCATATACCCTTTATGCATGATGAGTCCAAGTATCAATTCACATACTGGTCAAAAATAAAGCAAACATGCAATTAAATATAAGTATTTAGAGTGCCAAAGATAATCAGGCATAAACCATGTGTAAAAGTCAACCGTACTACAAGAATTATTAAAGGCACGTACTCTCTTTCCATGCAAACTTTTTGTATGTACTTGTGTACAAAACTAAACAAAATCTAAAGTACACACATGTTAGTGCACTTATGATCCCTAAAAAAGATGTGCATAAAAATCCACCATTTGTGTAAGGATGACATGGTAAAATATACATAGTCTCACATTAATGAATAAGTCCAAGTGGATTGATAGGTGGTGGTAATAAGCAAAGGTGGTAATTGGGCCTGATTGGACATTGAATGAAGCTGAGTTAGAGTGGAATTAGATGTAAAGGTGAAAGGAAGATGGATAAAACATGAACACACATCTCCTTTGAGTGCAAAAATTTACTTATGTCTTTGATGCATGCATATATTGTTTGAATATCCAAGAATGACTTTCCAACCATTTCTATGACCAAAATGTTAGCCTAAATTGAATGAGCATGGTTCATAATAGCTATTTCATATGAGTCTAGTTCTCTTGAGTTCTGAGTTATTTTAAAGAGGGTCCCTCTCCTTGGTATAATAAATCTTTGCTTATTTGAATTTGTAATATTGGCTTAGGCCTTGAGATTAATAAGAACTAGAATGCCTTTCTTCATACTCTACGTTCTGTGTGTATTGATGGTTGTTGATCTTTACCTATGGATGTTCATACCTTTCATTTTTATCCTCCATTCACACCTCCACATGGAATGAAAATATTTTATAGGTCACATGTTGTGTATAAGTGTGTCTATGTAGGCCTTATATGTGGACCATCCATCATTTATCTTAACATTCAATTATGTTCCCATACCTTCATTCAAAATACTTATGCAGTGGGTGTTTGGTTTGAATACTATGTGCATTCAGTTCTTTAGTTTTATTATACCATCAAGCAAGTGAGGTGCTCACTCTACTCTTGGTGCAACACTGCTTTCCATTTCAATAACTCTCTTACTCTCTCTCACCCTTTCCTTTGTCGAGATTAGGTTTAACATTAGCTATAGATATCCATTATACTCTTTGTAGGTATGAATGCTAGTCATAAAATAAAATCACTTAGATTAAAAGGAAGCTATCCTTCTCTAGAGGTTTATCCCAAGGAGTGAAATAGTCCCACACCTTGGGGGATGATCCTATTATTACATTGAAGCACTAAATTACTCTCAGGTGCTGAGGTCTAAGGCTCTCAATGTAGAAGTGCCATGAAATCATGCACGCAAAAGTCATTTTCAATATAGGTGAAAATATTGAGAGATAATAGTCCTTACCAAAAATTATTTTATAATCTTGATAATCAATAATTTAAGAGCCAATATCCACAACTTTGGCCATTTTAATAAAATTGTTGGTGGGGATTTTATCCATTATTTTTCCTTTTGAGAAAAGAATGGGGTCTCCTCTTTTAGGGAAGAACTATGAGACTTTACAAGATTTTGTAGCTAATGGGAATCTATAAAACATTAATTATTCTTATGTATTTTTGACATATAACAATCAGATAATTAGAAGAGAATACATAGAAAATATACTAGATTATTTCTTGGGGTTTATGGAATTGTTAGAGCAGGTTTTTATTCTTAGATTTGATGTCCTTTAGGATGGTGGTTCAGATCAATGTCCTATCATTATAGGCATACATTAATATTCCCCATCTAAAAATAAATTGCTTTTTGAGAAGTGTGTCTAGGACATCTGAAATTAGGAGAGAAGTTTGAGACTTAGTGGAAGGAAAGTGACAATTTAAATGGATCATGTATTTTCATATTTGATTAAAAATTGTAGATTGTGAAAACTAAAATCAAGATTTGGAATAAGGAAGTCATCAAAAACATTTTCAAAGAGAAATCATAGGTGGAAAATAGAACACTTTTAGTAATACTACATTGGCAAAAAAATTAAATTATTCCTGAATCACAAGTTATGTTTTTTCGATCCTTCAGCTCATAAGAGACATGGAAAACTCGATCTAAAAAAATATCATTGCAAAAACTTGCTGAAATCAAAGCTATGATACCACTTGTAGTTAAATTATTATTTACAAGTTCACACAATAGAATAATATATTGCAAAAATGAGAGCAAAAATAATATATCTACACAATAATTGATAGAAGAGTAGATATTTGATAAATATAACTGAGCCAATTTGAGGGGGAAACCTCCATGACAATACAACAAGAGAAAAATTCAAAATATGATGATAAAATACTAACCACTACCTTGAATATATACTCTACTTAGGCATGATTACTACATAGGCTGATCATACTAAGAACATCAAGAAATGCAATAAGATAATATGAAGGTATGTAAGCCACAAGTTTGCCACACATATCCCTTGATCACTATAGGTTAAGGGCATATCAATTCTCAACCCTATCTAGTTAGTTTAATAATTCCACCAAGGTATGTTCTACTAGCAAGTAGTGACAGGGGGAGGAAAATATTTGAAGTAAAGGGAGACAATGATAAATATTGATGTTAATGGGAAACATAATGAAATTATAACCTAGAAGATGAGAAAAGTATGCTTAAAATAAAAATAAGATAGCCCAATATTAGAAGTATATTTGAGAAAACTCAAGGATAATATACATAGGTTGGCTACAAAAGGAATGATTTATAGATTCCTATGCATGAAAATATTTTTAGAAGATCTAATCAGTTGGGCCAAGAAAAATTAGATGGAGAGTGAAAAATAAAATATTTTTCCAAAGGATACTTCATAGTGGTTTTTTCAAATGAATAATATTGTGAAATAAGTTTTTAGGGAGGCCCATGGTTCTTTTGTAATGTAGACATGTTCATGAAACTTTGGTGTCTAGGCTTCACGCCTACAAAGGAAATGCATTTCAAGGCCCATGTACTCTCCACCAAGAAATTTGGCTAGACTATGTCTTGAAATCAATGGGGGACTTCATGGGAGGATTCATTTGTACATCAAAAGTCTCAACAATCAAAAGAACTTCAAAATTTGCACATATATGTGTAAAACTAGAGTTAGACCAACCTCTTCCAAAAATTATAACTCTAAAAGTAGGAGACATGGTTTGGTGGTAAACTATTAACTATGAATACATTTTATTTAGATGTAGAGGATGCCATGGATATGGGTACTAGGAAAATGATGTCCTAGGGAAATCAAAAACTACTCCACAGATTTAAGTTAGCAATGGTGTACAACCTAAGGATAAAGGCTTTCATAAGCTTAAAAAAAAACATATAACAAAAATATGGGTTAAGGTGAACAAATCAATCAACAAGGAGAAATAAGTTCAATCAAAAGTGATAAAGCAACAACCAAAGGTTAAAAATAACACTAACTCTTTTATGATTATATAAAATCAAGGTGAAGAGAAATAAGTTCTAGAAATTTACAAGTTCAAAAATGATATTGAAAGCATTCTAAAGGAAAAAAAGAGTAGATGGAGACAACATTAAATGGGGTGATATAGAACAAATTATTTTAATGGACCCCCCTAAGGAAAAATGGCCTCCCGTCAGGAAGGAATAAGGGGAAAGTGACCCAAAAACTATTAGTGATTTAGTAAATTTAGAAAGGACTCCCAATACATTATCACTAGGTAAACCCAGGGATAAAGTAGGTAAAATTAGTTGGAAGAAACTTCGGGTAATGGATCTAAGGTAGAAAGGTTAATAAAATAAGGTACCAATTCAATCATTTAATTTTAAAGTGAAAGGAAGACATGCAATCTAGAGTATAATAAAATGGGAAGAAATTTAACTATCATTAAGATTCAAAATGAAACTATGGTAGATGTTGCTAATGGATATCAACCTATCTTAAAGAAGGCACTTAGAAAGAGAAACAAGAAGAGAAAAGGTGAAAAATGTTAGTTATATCTTGGAATATAATGGGTATACATTATCCTAATAAACTAAGATGCTATAATTTTTGATAGAAAAAGTAAAAATGAGTGTCCTTTTTTTGCAAGAGATGAGATTTGCTAAGGAGAGGCTAAAAAGGAAGGTGATAAAATTATAGAACAAGGCTAGTGGTATGGGAGTCAATGCTTAGGGACAATCGGGAGGACAAAGAATAGTATAGGATCCAACATAAGTGACATGCATAATAATATATTAAACAAAAGATTATATTCCATGCAAGGTAAAAGTTCTTTCTTCTCATATCTCCTTTTTTGCTGAATAATTTCTATGGTCTTCACCAAAAAGGATTATATAATCTTGGCAACCAATAATTTGAGAGCCAATATCCATAAGTTTGGCCATTATAGTAAAATTGTTGGCGGGGATTTTATCCATTGTTTCTCATTTTAAGAAAATAATAGGATTTCATCTTTTAGGGAAGGACGGTGAGCCTTTACAAGATTTTTTTGCTGAGGGGAATCTATATGATATTCCTCATTCTTATGCATTATTTACATAGAATAATTAGATAATTGGAATATAATACATGGCAAAAATACTAGATCATTTCTTGGGGTCCATGGAATTGTTAGAGTGGGTTTTTATTCTTAAATATGATGTCCTTTAGGATGGTGGTTCAGAGCAATGGCCTTTCATTCTAGGCATACATTAATATGCCCCACTTAAAAATAACTTGTTTTGTTTTGGGAAAGTGTGTCTAGGACATCTAAACTTAAGAGAGAAATTTTAGACTTAGTGGAAGGAAAGTGGCAATTTAAAGGGATCATGTATTTTCATATTGCATTAAAAATTGTAGATTTTGAAAATTGAAATCAAGATTTGGAATAATTAAGTCTTCAAAAATAATTTATATGAAAAATCATAGGTGGAAAATATAGCACTTTGAACAAGACTTCAATGACAAAAAAATTAAATTCTTCCCACATCACAAGTTATGTTTTTTTTGATCCTTCAGCTTACAAGAGATGTGTAACACTAGATCTAAGATAAATCGCTGTAGAAACTTGCCCAGAGTGAAGATCTAATACCAATTGTAAGGAAATTACTTAGATGTTCACATAGTAGAATAATATATTGTATAAATGAGTTCATATATAATAAATCCACATAATAATTGATAAAAGAGTATAATTCTTGATAAAATAATTGAGCCACTTCGATAGGGAAACCTTCACAAAAATGCGATAAAAGTATAATTTACAATATGATGACAAAACACTAGCCACTACCTCATATATACTCTACTTAACCATGGTTATTTTATAGGCCGACCATAGTACGAACATTGAGAAATGCAATAAGATAATATGAAGGTATGTAATCCACAAGTTGACCACATATATCCCTAGATTCACTATAGGTTAAGGGTGTATCAATTATTAAACCTATCTAGCTAATTTAATAATGCCACCTAGGTATGTCCTAATGATAACTAATGGTAGGAGGAGGAATATATTTGAATCAAAGAGAGACAATGACAATTATTAATGTTAATGGGAAACATAAGGAAATTATACCCCATAAGATGAGAAAAGTATGCTTAGAAGAAAAATAAGGTAGACCAATCTTAGATATAGATCTGAACAAACTCAAGGATAATATACAAAGGTTGGCTACAAAAGTAATGATTTGTAGATTCCTATGTATGCACATTTGGAAGATCTAATCAGTTGGGTCAAGAAGAATTAGATGGAGGGTGAAAAATAAAAGCGTTGTGCAAAGGATACTTCATAGTGGTTTTTTCAAATGAAGAATATCATGAAATAATTTTTTAGGGAGGACCATGGTTCTTTCATAATTTGAACACGTTCATTAAACATTGACATTTATTCTTCAATCCTACAAATGATATACCTTCGAAGGCCCATGTGCTCTCTGCCAAGAAATTTGGTTAGATTATGTCTTGAAATCAATGGGGGACTTCATGGAAGGATTCATTTGTACATAAAAAAGCTCAACAATTAAGGGAACTTCAAAATTTGAATATATATGTCTAGAAATAGATTTAGACCAACCTCTTCCAAAAAGTATAACTCTAAAGGTTAGAGACCTATTTTGGTGGTAAAATATTGACTATGAATACATTTTATTCAAATGCAGAGGATGACATGAATATGGGCACTATGAAAATAATGTCTTAGGGAAAGAAAAAACTAATCCATGGACTCAAGTTAGCCATGGTGTACATCTTGAGGACAAAGGCTTCTAGAAGCCTAAAAAAATAACAAAAATATGGGTTAATTTGAACAAATCAATCAGAAACAATAAACAATTTCAATCAAAAGTGCAACAACCAAAGGTGAAACAAAACAGTAACTCTTTTATGATTATCTAAAATCAAGGGAAGGAGAAATAACTTATGAAAAGCTACAAGTTCAAAAATGATATTAAAAGCATTCTAGAGGAAAAAAGAGTAGATGGATACAACATTAAATAAGGCAACATAGAACAAATTATTTCAATGGACCCCTTTAGGAAAAAAGGCCTCCTATTAGGAAGGGATAAGGGGAAAGTGACACAAAAACTATTAATGAGTTAATATATTTAGAAGGGATTCCTAATACATTATCACTAGGTGAATGAAGGGATAAATAATGTAAAATCATAGGGTTGGAAGAAAATTTGGGTGATGGATCTAAGGTAGAAAGGTTTATATAAGAAGGCACCAATTAAATCATTTGATTCTAAAGTTAAAGGAAGACATGAAATATAG
Organism: Torreya grandis; assembly: GCA_037957365.1. Taxonomy (NCBI): domain Eukaryota; kingdom Viridiplantae; phylum Streptophyta; class Pinopsida; order Cupressales; family Taxaceae; genus Torreya; species Torreya grandis. The sequence goes on along the minus strand of JARHVA010000424.1, from coordinate 2,089,786 downwards.
AGTATAATAAAAGGGGAAGAAATTCAACGATCATCATGACTCAAAATGAAACTATGGTATATGTTGCTAATGGATATCAACCTATATTAAAGAAGGTGATTAAAAAGATAAAAATAAGAGAAAAGGTGAACAATGTTAGTTAAATATTGGAATATAATAGGTATGCATTATTCTAATAAACTAAGATGCTATAAGGTTGGACATGCAAAGTAAAAATGTGTAGCCTTTTGTTGTAAGAGATAAGATTTGCTAAGGAGAGTCTTGAAATGATGGTGAGAAAATTATAGAAGAAGGCTAGTAGTATGGGAGTTGATGATGAGAAGAAATTATTTTTACCTTGCATTATCCAATCTTTGGTTGATGAGAATTTGAGGAGAATACATAGAAAAAATACTAGATCATTTCTTGGGGTCTATGGAATTATTAGAGTGGGGTTTTATTCTCAAATATGAAGTCCTTTAGGATGGTGGTTTAGAGCAATGGCTTATCATTCTACGCATACATTAAGATGCCCCACCTAAAAATAGTTTGTTATGTTTTGACAAAGTGTGTCCAGGACATCCAAACTTAGGAGAAAAGTTTGAGACTTAGTGGAAGGAAAGTGACAATCTAAAGGGATAATGTATTTTCATATTGGCTTAAAAATTGTAGATTGTGAAAAATGAAATCAAGCTTTTGAACAAGGGAGTCTTAAAAAATATTTTCAAAGAAAAATCATAGGTGGAAAACAAAGATCTCCAAGTTTAGGATAAAATCCAAAAATATGGACCTAAATGAAAAAATGAAAGATTTAGAAGTCAAGGAAAAGAGGAATTGAATGACATCTATAGTAAAGAGGAAATTTTCTAGAAACAAAGGTCACCAATATATTGGCTCAATGATGGGGACAAAAACATAGTTATCTCATCTTTATACCTTGGCTTCTATGGAATGATGAATTTAGAAATGATCTATCTATTGATCAACATTCCTTATAGTGGTTGCCTATCATTGATTTTCATGAAATTCCTCTTGTGGAAGTTCTATGGGTCCATGTACTCAAACTCTTTAGACGAGGAATATATAGAATACAAGACATTTTTTACAAACTAGTTAGAACTTGGCTTTCTTGGCTAGATGTTAAGGCCAAGTTTTATTTAAATAATAATGATAACAAGTCCTATCAGGGGATTATTGAGGTTGTTACTATAGAGATGTTTTATAAATTTAAAATTAACTCTATTAGACCATGATATGAATTAATGTCACCTCGATTTCCCATGGTTGATAAACTTAATGCTCGTTGGTATCTATATTTTATTGCCCATAGTTGGAGTAGATGTTTTAAAATGGTTTCAACTTTTAATCTTGAGCCAAAGCTCACACACTTTGTATGGTTCTTACTTTAATATCAAGGGCTTTTGCTTGTCCATCACCTTATTAATTTAGGGGTTATTCAACCGAGGTGTTCATTTTGTGGGAAATATGAGACTCTTATGCATTGTTTTTTGTTTTGAAAAAGGCATAGATAGTCTGGACATGGATCTATGACTTCTTCAAACCATTTTGGCTTGATCCCTTCATCTAGAATAATGTTATCTTGGTGGACTAGGTCATGTTTCCTACAAAGTTCACGTAAATTTGGCATAATTTTAGAGTGGATTTTTTTTATTGAAACAAACAAATGTAGCTTTATTTGTTAACTCTATTTTGATGCTCAATTTTATTCTCATAAAAAAGACAGTTATTTTTGATGTGTTTACATATATTTAAGTACAAGCTAATATTGTGGCCTTAGAAGTTTTTCATTTCCAGACCATTTTTGATAGTTGGGGTAATGTGTTGTGCACTTTTGCTCATGTCCCACCCTCTTTGATACCAAGGGAGGTAAACTCGAGGGGAGGCCACTTATGAACCAAATCTAACCATTATTTTCAAAACCAAATTGGGTGATCACCTCTTTTTATGCAACGTGATGATTGGGATTTTCCTCTTACACATAGTCAGTCACATTTTACTCACCCATACAAATTCTCACCTCTAGTTTTGAAATTTTTTCCTTCTACAATAGTTTTTTAAGGCCTCTAGGAGGGAACCAAAGAAGTTGTACACGCTATGAATAATGCAAACATGGGATAAAATCCCATCTATGCGAGGGAGGACCTACTAGTTATTGGTTGGGGAAATCCAGATGATAATGATTTGTCCACCATTGGTCTATTTTCTATGACCACTTAATTTTTATCATTATTTTCATCTAGTCTTGTTTAGACTATTTTTGTATGTTGTTGGCTAGGCTCATTTGTAGCCTAGTGTGGGTGTGATGTGATTTCATACCACCAACCTTTTTTTTGAATAGTATACAATATTTTATTATAAGTAATATAGATGTATTCATATAAAAAACCCCATCAAGGCAAAGTCTTGGTCAAACTAGAGGAAATTAATATTGAAATCATTTACTACTCTGAATATCTCCTCTTTGAAGATTTGATCGATAAAGATGAATCTCAACTGGGTATGTTAGATAACATTATTCTTATCTCTCCTAATCAAAATGAGACCCTTATTGTCCAGTTACTAAAGAATAAGCTAGAAAGCACTCTTTTAAATGAAAATTAAAAGTATGTTGGGCCATGATGAATTTTTCATTTTATTCTTTCAAAATTTTGGACATTGTAAAATTTAAAATGATAATGGCCATAGAGTAATCTAGAGATTTTGGGAAGGTTATAAAGGTTATGAACACAAAATTCTTAGCTCCGATTCCAAAATAAAAAAATGCAATATTACTAGAGAACTTTCATCCCAACTCTTTATAAAACACTACCTACAAAATCATTTCTAAAGTTATAGCTAATGAGTTGAAGGTCTAGTTACTTGCAATCATCTCTTCGGGGTAATGAGGTTTTGTGAAAGGTAGGAAAAATTATAGATGGGATCACAACAATGCATGAGATTATTCATTCTCTATATGTAGAGGAAAGGTTTTCTCTTCAAATTTTATATCTCTAAAGATTATGACAAATTAAATTTGGTCTTTCTTGATAAGATATTCATGTGGTTTGGTTTTAAAAAACAACAAAGATTTTGGGCAAAATCATTTTATACAACTATGAAGTTCTTAGTCCATGTAATTGGCTCATCTCAAGGATTTTGGTCTTCTAGGGGTCTCAATTAAGGTGATAATTTATCCCTATACCTTTATATCATTTCGGTAGAGGATTTGGGTAGGACCCTAAAGAAAGAGTTGGGTAGGAATAAGATCAAATGTCTTAACGTTAGTGATCCAGGGGAAGCATCATCTCATATGCAATTCATAGATGACACCATGTTATTATTATACCATTCATTTTCATATTGTAATAATAATAAGGATATTATCAGGGTCTATGAATCCAGATTAGGCCAAAAGATTAATAAAATAAAATATTGAGAATTTTTCATTAATGTCTTAGGGAACCTAAGATTATACTTTCATCATATTTTGGGAAGTGAAATAAATTTACTCTTAGACACTTATCTGGGAATTCTTATATTTAACAGAGGGGAAAAGACTTCACTCTGGGAAGGATTGTTGAATATAATTAAAATAAAGGTAACTAGATGGAAATGGAAAGTGTTTTTGATACGTAGTAGACTAACCCTAGTTTAATCAGTTCTTTAGTGACTCCCAATTTATTGGTTTTCTATCCTAAAATATCCTAGTAAGATTGTAATTGACAAAGACAAAATTATTCATAATTTATTTTGGCAAGGGACTAGAGATCAAAGGAAATTTCCTTTGGTAGATTGAAAAAGAGTTTGATTTCCAAAAGTATTGAGAGATGTGAGAGTCAGGAATGGAGTTTGGGAAAACAAGGATTAGAGTGATAAATTATCATGAAGGATGTAAAAATAACTAAATAGTCTATGGATTAGAATTTATAAGTTGAATTAGTTGGATTTTGAGAACCTAAAATTAATTTTCACCATCCCTAATCTTCCATAAGGATCTAAAAATATGTAATATTTATTGAATATACAATTTACACACAAACATGTCTATATGCAAGTATTAATAACAAATACACATATCAATAAACACCAGAGTTAACATGGAAAAGCTCATATAGAGGTAAAAAAACCCACTTGTGATCATTCATTAATTGAGGAACTATAACCCCATACAATAAACCCTTCTCTTCTCACTTCTCTTTTGAATCTCTCTTCAAATAACTCTTCAAAGCAATATAAAAAATTCTTGATTATTGTCATATATATTTACAAAGGGGTAAAAACATTTTTTATAATGAGGTTTGAGGTGGACCTTTGTAACCAATGTGTCCAATCTCTCCCTCAGGAACACAACAATCATATTTAATAATATTTTTTATTATTTTATTTACATGATGATTTAACCCATGTTAAGCAATAGTTAAAAAATATTTAATGATTTACCTATGTAATATGTTAAGGGCCCAATAATGTCACCACTTAATATTAAATGTTCCTACACTCCCCTTTAATGTTAAGTGAGGATACATTCCATAGTCACCTTAATAAAAGAATTATACTCCATGAATCAACTATAGTGATTTTAGGAGGTATGTAAAATTTGAAAGATTTAAAAACCTTCTTCATACCAATATCACCTTTTGAAATAAAAAGAGTTATAATCCATAAACTAACTAGAATAAGTTTTAGGCTAACATGATTGTGAGATTGCATCTCACAATTTCTCATGAATAATCAACCAAACATTTTTGGAGTCTTTTATAACATAAGGACCTCCATTACAAAATATGTTTATAAGCATTGGGTACACTGTAAACTCAAAAATTATGAAATTTACCAAAATCAAATACAATAACTTATTACAATGTTTTACAATGAGAAATAATATAGGGAAAAAGAAGGAAATACATGGTCGTTAGAAAGTGAGATTGTCATGCACACATTGTATGAAAGTGACAAAACTTGATAGCACTAAGAGGTTTTGTGAAAATATCTACCACTTGTTCATCTTTAGAACAAAACAATAAATAAATATCACCATTGATGACTTTTTCTTGAATAAAATGAACATGAACTTCAATATACTTAGTTCATTGATGTTGCATTGAAGTTTTTGCTAGAGCTATACAAATTTGGTTATCATATAGAAGGGTGGTACCTTGAGAAACATCTAAATGGAGTTATTTTAACAACCTTCGTAACCACATTGATTCTATAACATCTTCCATATCATTTCTATACTTTGATTTCATAGAAGAGATAGAAACAATAGTTTGATTTTTATTTCCCCAAGTAACAATACCTACACCAAAATTAAACACATATCCACAAGTATATTTATGATATCACAACATGATTAGCATCATAATACCCAAATATAGTGAGATAAATGGTGATAAATGTTTATCTTTGATATAACACATTTTAAAAAATCAAGTTATATTTTAGGCAAACCAATTCACTACTTCAATTACTAAGTTAGTGACACATATAAATCATTGTATGCAATTCATTATTGGACATATCTAATGATCAAAATATGGGCATCCTCAATTGTCAGGTGATGCAGATACAATAATTTAAGTTAAGCCAAACATTAGATATCTTATTAGAAATAACTCTTTTTTATAATATGAATCTTATAAAATTTGCAAGATTAATATGATTTTTGTCATTTTCCAATGATCTAGAATTGGATCTAATAGAAGATATAGGTATGTAACCTATCATACATCAAATATGGAAAACTTTACATGATATCAAAAAGATATGAGTTTGAAATAAATAATTTCAGATGTGTATGAATAAAATGGTTAGTAAATTAAATGATGAGGAGCCAATTAATAATGCAAACTTCATTTACACTTTGCATTTCATAAAATATAGTATTATAAAATGAAGCATCTGGACATGTTAACATGAAATTGCATCACTTATCAAATGAAACCATCTTAACAATTGAAACATAAAATATCCTTTCTTATTGAGCACAATCTTCTCACCAAATATAATAACTAAACGTGATTGTCTTGTCAAATGAAAGATAATGTTATGTATATAATATATTCAGTGCTAGCACATATGAATTGAAAATAATCATAAATGTAATCATTTTAAAAATAATATAATGACTATATATATTTTTTGCTTTCTTATCTAAGACCAATATATCTATTTATAATATAATTGTAATTAACATTTTTCAAGAATCAAATTAAATCATATTACTAACAAATACCATTGTAGTTGAGACACTATCAATTTAGTTAGAATCTTTAAAATAATAACATATAAAGAATCGTTAATAGGTGCAACTTATAGTGGTATTGTAACATCACTATGAATAAACTCTAAAGGATGTGAGGAGTTCACATCATGATTTTTGTGAAATAGTTTAGTGAGTCACTTACCTTGTAATCAACCCTCACAAGCTTCATGATGAGAAGAAAGAGTACGAAGACCAACCATAAGATCATGATAAGACATACTAGATAAACTTATAAAATTAACATAACCTAATATTTCATGCCACAAATAAGATTCATTTCTACTCTGTGATGAAAGACAACATGGAGAAAAAGTAGAAAACTAAATTGATTTTTAATATACCATTTATCCTTAAGCAAGGTTAATATGAAATTATCATTTTTAAGGTGAGAACAAGATAATATATTTTTCTTAAGTTTAGGAACATAGAAAATATCTGTTATGATATTGCTATTAGGATTTAACTATGTAGTTTTTGAGTCAAACTCATTGACCCATATTTCATGAGTAGTGGTTCACATAAAATCATCTCTCATGAGAATGAATGGTCTAATTAACACTCATTGCATCTAGGTGATGCCCATAGGGGTGAATCATTAGGCCTTCCCAGGAGGTCACCCATCCCAATACTATTCCAACTCAAGCATGCTTAACCATGGAGTTTACTCTAAGGTTAAGCCCACTTAGATTGCTACCCCATTTTCAAAACCTTCAGAAAGTGTTGTGTCTTATGAACCATTCACTATAGATCCCCCTAAGCTCATCAATTGATAATTAATAGGTATTTTCCATAATGAGTCAAATTATGATAGTGATATCAGGATTCAACTATGTAGTTTTTGAGTCAAACTCATTGAACCATATTTCATGAGTAGTGGTTCAAAAAAATCCATCTCTCATGAGAATGAATGGTCTACTTAGAACTCATTGCATCTAAGTGATGCTCACAGGGGTGAAGCATTGGTCCTTCCTTGGCTATCACCCATCCTAGTACTACTCTAACTCAAACATGCTTAACCATGGAGTTTTCTCTAAGATTAATCCCACTTAGATTACTACCCCATTTATAAAACCTTTATCAAGTGTTGTGCCTTATGAACCATTAATTATAGAGCCCCTTAAGCTTATTGATTGATAAGTTAGAGATATTTTTCATGAGTTGAATTATGATATTGCTATTAGGATTCAACTATGTAGTTTTTGAGTCAAACTCATTAACCCATGTTTCATGAGTAGTGGTTCACATGAACCCATATCTCATGAGAGTGAACAGTCCACTTAGCACTCATTGCATCTAGGTGATGCTCATAGGGGTGAAGCATTGGGCATTCTCATGAGGTCACCCATCTCAGTACTACTCTAACTCAAATGTGCTTAACCATGGAGTTTCCTCTAAGGTTAAGCCCACTTAGCTTGCTACACCATTTTAAAAACCTTCAAAAAGTGTTGTGCCTTATGAAACATTCATTATAAATCCCTTTAAGCTAATCAATTGATAAGTAGGAGGTATTTTCCACAGCGAGTCAATTTATGATATTGCTATCAGGTGTCAACTATTTAGTTTTTGAGTCAAACTCATTAACCCATGTTTCATGAGTATTGGTTCACATGAACCCATTTCTCATGATAATTAATGGTTAACTTATCACTCATTACATCTAAGTGATGCTCACATGAACCCATCTCTTATGAGAATGAATGGTCCACTTATCACTCATTACATTTAGGTGATGCTCATAGGGGTAAAACATTGGGCCTTCATGGGAGGTCATCCATCCCAATACTACTCCAACTCAAGCATGCTTAACCATGGATTTTCCTCTAAGTTTAAGCCCACTTAGCTTGCTACCCCATTTGTAAAACCTTCAGTAAGTGTTGTGACTTATTGACCATTCATTATAGATCCCATTAAGCTCATCAATTACTCCAACTCAAGCATGCTTAACCATGGAGTTTCCTCTAAGGTTAAGCCTACGTAGCTTACTACCCCATTTGCAAAACCTTTAGCAAGTGTTGTGCCTTATGAACCATTCATTATAGATCCCCTAATTGATGAGCTTAAGGGGATCTATAATGAATGGTTCATAAGGTACAACACTTCCTAAAGGTTTTACAAATGGGGTAGCAAGCTAAGTGGGCTTAACCTTAGAGGAACTTCATAGTTAAGAACACTTGATTTGGAGTAATTAATGAGCTTAAGGGGATATATAATGAATGGTTCATAAGGAAAAACACTTGCTGAAAGTTTTTCAAATGGGGTAGCAAGATAAGTGGGCTTAAACTTAGAGGAAAATCCATGGTTAAGCATGCTTGAGTTGGAGTAGTACTGGGATGGGTGACCTCCTGGGAAGCCCCAATGTTTCACCCCTATGAGAATCACCTAGATGCAATGAGTGATAAGTGGACCATTAATTCTCATGAGAGATGGGTTCATGTGAACCACTACTCATGAAACATGGGTTAATGAGTTTGACTCAAAAACTATACAGTTGACTCTTGATAGCAATATCATAATTTGACTCGATGTGAAAAATACCTCCTACTTATCAATTGATGAGGTTAAGGGGATTTATAATGAGTGTTTCATAATGTACAACACTTTTTGAAGGTTTTGAAATTAGGGTAACAAGCTAAGTGGGCTTAATCTTAGAGGAACTCCATGGTTAAGCACACTTGAGTTGGAATAGTATTAAGATGGGTGACCTCTCGAGAAGGCCCAATGTTTCACCACTGTGAGCATCACCTAGATGCAATGAGTGATAAGTGGACCATTCATTCTCATGAGAGATGGGTTTGTGTGAACTATTACTCATGAAACATGGGTAAATGAGTTTGACTTGAAAATTACACAGTTGAATCCTACTAGCAATATCATAATTTGACTCACTGTGGAAAACACCTCCTACTTATCAATAAATTTTATGACTAAATATGAATTATTACCTAAATAAATCCTTTTAGATATATCTATAGTGTTAGATAAAATAATTGTTAAACAAGTCATATTATGCGATGCGAAAAAAAAGGTAGCTTACAATTGATTTTTATTAGAAGCAGATAAGACAATGTACAAAGCAAAAATGTTAGTATTTTATTCCTAATTCTTGTTTTAATTAGGGTTTTGATTTTCTAATTATTTTGGTTATAAATTTTCTTCTCTTAAGAGGTTTTTTTTAACAATATTCAATTCTATAACCAAATTTACCAAGCCATATTATAATTTTCATTAAATTTTACTTTATGATTCTTATTACTAGGGTTCTTATTCTCCTTTTTGCCATTGGTAGAGTTAGAGTTAGATTTCTAGTTTCTAGTACTTTTAGGAACATTATTAAGCACAAGAAGTGCCTGAGTGCAATTCTCTTTATAATCAAATTTTGATATCACTTTTATTCTTAAATAAGAAGAGTAGACAGTGTAGTGAGGTTAGGAATGTATTGTTCTATTTGGTATTTTGAATTAAAAATTGAAACAAAATTATAAATTTTTACATGAATATTTTACTAAATAATTAAATACAACAATTAATATTGAATAAAATTAGAATTACAACCATCTAGATAAGATTTAATATTTTTAATTTTTATAATAAAATTAGCAACTTTTTCATCACCTTTCATGGGTGTAGTTAACAATTCTAGAATAAACTTAATTATTTTAGAGAGATGAGTACCCTCATGCATAGACTCAAGGAGTTTTTAGGCATCGCTAAGAGACTCCTAATTGTCGATATAGAGTATGAATTCATAATTAAAACTATGAAAAATAATAAACATAGTTTCATTTGATTTATGTTGAAATAATTGGAAATCTCAGTTAAGACATTTCTCCATGATGGGGGTTTTTCAGTCCCAACCACAATATTTTATAATTTACAAGCCATTAACTCAAAGGCAAATTTTATAAACATTATAGTTATACCTATTACGTATTTGAAATTTGTCTTGCATAAAATTAGGATAATCCATTACTTCTCTTTAAATTTGACACTATGAGTTTGTATTTTAAGCTAAAATAACACTATAAAATTTAGAAAAAAAAAAAATTTAATGTGTTTTTAACACTACGAGTTTATATTTTAAGCCAAAATGACACTATAAAAATTTATAAAAATAAAAAATTTAATGTGTTTTTCTACTCTATTTGATAATAAAACAAATTTCTAGCGTATACAAATACTAATTGTTCAACTATATACAAAATAATTTGAAAAAATTATAAAAGATTGCAACCAATGAAAATGTTGTGTCACTTAAAATAACTATTTAAACAAATTTATATAAAAAATTATATAATAAATATTTAAATAAAAAAATGGACCATTTTAATGTGTCCAAAACATGTAAAAACCTAGAAAGCGATTGATCACACAACCACTTTTGAACAAAGAAATGACTAGACAAGTTTGTCAAAAGTGTCATAAGTGGACCAATGTTTTGAATGTGGGTTATTACACGACAATAAAAATGTATTTTTAAATAATTAATTTAAAAAATAAATTAGTTTTAACTAAGAAAATAACCATAAAAAATAGTTTTGGTGTGTTTTGAACTCAAGACCTTATTTTCACAAGTGTATTGCAAAATAACAATTACCAAGTCCTTTACTCTAAATCTTGAAATAATACATGTAAGATATTGTTGAAAAAATGTATTTAAGCCAAAAAAAAATTAAAACAAAAATAAAAATAACAAATAATGTGCAAGTAAAAAAATTTAACTTGTTTTTTACTTTTGGTTAAAACCACTTCCCTAAGTGGGAGCGAGGATTACCTTGCATGAAATATTGAATTTAAAAAAAACTTTATTAAATACAATTTAAAAAACATTACTAACCTTTAGAAAACTTCTTGTACATACATGGGGTAGGTTAGAAAGCTAGGCAACAACTGCAGGTCTGGGTAGGCCATTTTAGGCCCTAAAAAAATCTCGAACAACCTTCAATCCTTGAAATAAAGCAAATCCAACCCTCAAAATCTAATTTTGATAAAAAAATGATTTTTTTAATGATTTTTTTTGTTGTACCAAGACGTACAATGGCACCTAGGAGAGTTTTAAATTTTCTAGAAGTTGAAAAAATGCTTCAGAGGCTCTACAGAAGATCTAGGAGACAAAAAATTGATTATTTACATAACAATCTTTAAAAGAGTACAAATAGATTCTTTACTAATTTTTATCCTTATCTAACCATACATGGGCCATACATTCATGCCCAGGGAGCTAATATCTTCAAAAATTTGATTTGAATTCTTCCATGGGCTCTTTAGAGTGTTTGTAGGGCTTAGTAATGACAATGTAACCACCAAAACTTTATAATCAAGAAGCAGAAGCAAATATACCAAAATTTATGAGATTTTTAGAGTTTAATACGTCATAGAAGGTTGTACCACATGTCAAAAAATCTAAATTTTTGAGTGAAAATTTACACAGAGAGATCTCAACAAGTCTTGCCACCAATACACCACATCACATAGCTTTGCTACCACATAAAAACATGTAATATATATTGAATATGCAATGTACACACATATAAATCTAGATGTAAGTATTAATAACAAAGGTACAAATCAATAAACACTAGAGTTAATGTGGAAAACCTCATACAAAGGTTAAAAACCACATTTGATTATTCATTAATTGAGAAACTAGAACCCAATACAATAAATCCTTCTCTTCTCACTTCTCCTCTAAATCTCTCTTCACAAAACTCTTCAAATCAATATAAAAAATGCTCGATTATTGTCAAATATATTTTCACAAAGGGGTAAAAACCTTTTTTAAAATAAGGTTTGAGGTGGACTGTTGCAACCAACGGGTCCAATCTCTCCCTGAGGAACACAATGGTCATATTTAATAATATGTTTTATTATTTTATTTACATGATGGTTTAACCCGTGTTATATAATAATAATAAAAATATTTATTATTTACTAATGTAATATGTTAAGGGCCCAATAATGGCACCGCTTAACATTAAATATTCCAATAAAGGGTAAGCCATTTGGCATAACGCTTTTTATTCTCATGGATTGGTTTTAAGAAGATTGTTCTATAACATTGGGGACAATAAGAGAACCCTCTTCTAGGAATAATTATGGTTTTAGGAAAACTCCCTTCACTCCCAAGTGAGTTTGGGAGGTCTTCAACTTGATGCCAAAATCACATGGGAAAATAAAATTGAAAATTATTGGGAAACCTTTGAGGAAAAGGGTTATATGAAAAGCAAATGGAAAAATTTATGGCTGTTAGAGGTTCCTTTTAAACTTGAAATGGAAGAACTCAATAAATATCTAGAGAATTACATAATTCCAACCTCATATAGGAAGGACCAAATCTTGTGGAATATCAAAAGAAAAGGGGATTATTTGATTACATAAATGTATCTATATTTAGCCACGAACAACCTATTGGCTTAGATTTCAAAACTCTAGTAAAGAGTATGGGAGTCTAACGCTTGGCCTAAGACTGAATTATTCTTTTGAATACCAGTGCAAGGTGAAATCCTTATATGGGACTAGCTAAATATAAGGGGTTATTAGAGTCCAATGATGTGTATTATGTGCTAATAAGTAGAGGAAGACATAAACCATTTACTTATTAATTACCAAATTTACCAAAAGATATAACAAGGCATGGTAGGTAGATTCCAAATGAAGTGGGTATTTCATAAAGAGTTTTGAAATGTGGTTTAAAATTAAGGGATTAGAATCGATTTAGAGGCAATTAAGACCTTATGGAATATGAATTTGGCTAACATTAGTTGGACATTATGGATGGAAACAAACAAAAGAATTTTCCACAATGATTCAAAATTATGTGAAGAGGTTATTAAGATTCTATTTGAAAGGATAGAAGATGTTTTTAATAAATTGAGTATAAATAAAAATAGGGAACTAGTGCCTAAATATCATCTAGCCTTGTGGAACATGGACACCATAATAAGCAAAGCATATTATGCTCAAACAAAAATAAATGATATTAGGCTTAATTATAAGTGGAAACCTCCAAAATAAGGATGGCATAAGATGAAATTTGCAATGATTTTAAAGGGAATCCCCGTTCGGCATGGGTAGGTTTTTCTATTAGAAACAAGAAGAGTGAAATAGAGGCTTTTGAAAGATTTCTAATTAGTTTTCAAACTAAAAACATTGTAGAAGGCAAAGGAATGGTGGCAAGTATTAGGCTTGATCTACACTTAAAAAATAGTAATCTTGAGGTGGAAGGAGACTTGAAACTTATAAATATAAGAAATGAAAAATGATATTTAATAACATTGGAAATTTGCAAACTATTTGGAAGATATTATGGAAGTGAAACTCAAATTCGACAACATTTTGTTTAGTCACTACTATTAAGACAATCATGTAGTGATAAATTGGTTGAAAAACATTGGTGAAGCTTATCCAGAAAATAAAATCTATATGAGAATTGACTACATAAATGAAAAAAATATGGAAATAATTAATAATGATAATACATAAGTTGAGAAAGACTCGGTGTGTTATCTACAAAATGAATAATAAGGATAAAATTATTGATTATATAATATATGTTATAATCAATTTAGTTAATATGAAGGTTGGTATATTTGAAAGATTTTAGGAGTTTTTTATAGGTCTTTTGTATTTATTTTATGAGAAAATCAAAATCATGTAAAAAAAAAAAAAATTATGCATATTTCATTTTATATGAATGCATACTTGTTAGTGGATAAACATGCATGGACAAAGCATGTTCATGCCAACATATAACAAAAAGATTTTTTTATTTTTTGAACAGCTAGATTCTTGATGAAAAAGATGCAAAAGATAGCTTTTAAAAAGTTTGCATGATAAAATCAAGATCATGTAAAATTTTATTTTTTACTTTTGAAGGGTATATTTGGTGGGACTAGAAAGCAAACATATTTGGAGGCATATTTTTGAGACTTTTTCCCTTATCAAAATTGTTTTAGAAATTATGGCAATATTCTTGATGTAATTGCTAAACTTGTTCCCCTTTTTTGATAATATATTATTTACCCTTTATCAAAAAATTAAAATATCTTTGTAATAAGAGATGAGATTACTAAATATAATTTAATATCAACCCAAACCTCACACATGCATTTAAAACACTATTCAAGTTCAAGACACTATTATAATTATTAATATTGAACATCAATCCAAACCTCATAGAAATGCTAAACGTTTTCGATAAAAGGAAGTCAATTAACAAAGTCTCAAAAACTATGTAAAAACTCCCTTAAATATTTTTAAATTCAAATTATTAATCTATAAAAATGAAGGTCTTTAGAGGAATTTACAATTTGTTTTAAATAAAATATTTAAATATTTACTCAATAATCAAAATAAAATAAATAAAAAACAAAAAAGAACAAATAAGTATAAATAAAAAATTACAAGATTGTAAGCCTTTTAGAACATCGATGCTTTTTAGTAGTGTTATTCAACTTTATATTATCATCACCTCTATAAATAAAATGTTGTGGCTTTATTTTTTCAAATCCTAAGTTTGTATGTTGAAAAATATAAAGCTTGGTTTTCACAAATGAAATACACAATTATTTTTATGAAAGCTTCTGTTTTATATTTGACATAAAATTAAAAACCCTTATTTTTCAAGCCTCATTTCACTTTATAAAAATTCAAACAAAGAATGATATTAGAAACTTACGATGTTCTTTTTCTCTTCTTTTTTTTTTCTCATGTATTTTGAAATTTATTTTCAAATCAATTATCTATGTTTTATAAGTCTTTGTCTTTGCTTGTCTTTTCATTTTCATCTTTCTCTTTTATAAATTTTCTTTGCCTCCTATTTTAAAAATAAAAAGAAGAAAATTATAAATAAATATGATAATATGATACATAATTTAAACTAATATTAGATAATTAAACAAACCTTTATTAAAAGACCTATTTTATTTTATAAAAACTCAAACAAATAGTGATATACAAAAATTATGAAATGTTCTTCTTCCTCTTTATCTTCCTCTTATTATATATTTTATAATTTATTTTCAAATCAATCATCTTTATATTTTGGTTCTTTGTCATTATTTTCATTTTTTTTCTCCTAATTTTTTGTATCTCTCATATTAAAAAAATAATATAGAAAAATATGATAATATGAGATAAAATTCAAATAAATCCTACATAAAAATAACCATTGGGTCCTTCTGAAATGTTTATTACTATTCTCTAACTTATAAAATACATTAATACTTTTTATTTTAGTATATTTTTAAGATGTTTTTGTTTTTCAAACATAAGGTGTGGTGTGATGTTGAACATGACATATTTTTGTTGTATATTTTTTGTTGATTTTATAAAAATTTGAAAGGGTCAGATTTTAGTTTTTTTATTTCTATTTCTTAAATCTCAAAAAATATGTGTGTTAGACTTTACATCAATATTTGTTTCACACCTTTTTAAAATTTGATATGGTCAAGACGTCGGTCAACATATCGATGTCACTTGTTGATACAAACTCTTACACTATTTGAGTCAATTTTTTTAAAAAGTGACAAAGTTAGAGGATTAACAAAACTTTGTTGATGCTAATAGCGTTTGATTTCTTGAAAAATGAAAAGGTGACATATTTTGATGTGATTTTCTTAAAATCTACTATTGAAAAAGGTATAATCCACTTAATTTTTGTTTTACCTTTATTTCATGTGTTACTAATGATGATCCTAAATACCATTGGGGAGATACTTGATTCAAATGAAAATAAATTTTGGAATAAGGCCATGGATGAGAAAATCTCAGCCTTATTAAAAAAAGTGACATGGGATTCAGTCAAGTATCTTGCTAGTAAAAAAATTGTTAGAATTAGCTACAGGATCTAATGAATCTAATAAAAAGCATAAGAGATAAAATAGTAATAGTAATAAACAATAACTGTATATCCAAGACAATAATAAAAATGAATAAATAACTCAAATATGATGAATTACTCTAATAATTTAATATTAATCTGATATAGAATACACAAATAGCCATTGCTTATATAGAGCAAGGTGTGCATAATAAAGATTAGGGAACTCACACAATACGTGTAGTTCAACTGATATCTGACTACAAGAATAGTGGAGTGCAACTCTACACTAACAAGATAGGTGTCTAACTTGTATAAATGATCAATGACTACTAGTTAAACAATCTTATCCTATCTTACCTTGAATAGTGGAGTGGAACTCCACTGTAACAAGATAGGTGTCCAAGTTAACTACTAGCTAAGCAAGCTTATCCTATATGGTGAAAATTATTAATAACCATAATAAACTAATGACAATAAGTAATTAATGCATCAATGTAACTAATAAATACAAGTAAATGCAATAAAGCAAATAAATGCACCAACAAATATATGTTTCTTGAAAATAGGTATTTAAAAAAAAGTTCATTGTAGAAGGTAAAATGGAGAAGTACAAAGTTCACTTGGTAAAAAAGAGTATTCCCAAGTAGAAGAAATTGATTTTGGTGATATTTTGTCTCAAGTCGCTAAGTTAACTTATATTAGATTTCTTTGATTTGTTGTTGATACTTTTGATCTTGAAGAAGAATAAATAGATGTCAAGACAACACTCCTGTATGGAGATATTAATGAAGAAATTTTTATGATACAACCATAAAGTTTTATAAATAAAGGAAAGGAGGCCCTAGTTTGTCGGTTGAAGAAGTACCTTTATGGCTTAAAATAATAAATAAGAATATTGCATCAAAAGTTTGATACTTAAGTGATGGGATTTATATTTGCACAAAATAAAGGTTATCATTGTGTATATTTAAAAAAAGTTGAAGAAATGTCTCATGTTCCTTATGAAATTACTATTGAAAGTCTATTGTATTCCATGGTTTATACTAGATTATACATAGCCCATGTAATGGGAGTTTTGAGCAAACATATGTCAAACTTAGAGAATAAAAGTTTGACTATTATAAATAGGGACTTAAAAAATTTGTGTGGCACTTTAGATTATTTAATATGATTTGAAGGAAGATATATAATGGATAAAATAATATTATTTAAGATTTTTTTAATGTAAATTACATTATAGATCTTGATTTTTGATGATTTACTAGTGTTTATGTGTATAACTTATTTCTTGGAGAAATCACCTTGAAGAGCAAGAGGTAAGCAATTGTTACACTCTCAACTATAGAAGCTAAGTATATCGTAACCACTCATGTATGTAATGTAGCTATATGGTTATAAAGGTTGTGTCGAATATTCTTATATAAAGTTGTAAGGATAGATTTTTAAATTCAAAGTGCAATCTATTTGGAAAAGAACTTTATGTATCATGCTTTAACAAAGCATATCAATGTGCAATATCATTTTGTTAGACATGGTTAGAGACAATTTTTTTTTGTTGAATAAGGTTGATACCTTGAAGAATGTTTTTGAATCATTTATGAAGTCTATCAACACCAAGAAATTTTTTTAATATAATAAATTAATGGACATCGCTACCCATAAGAGTTAATTTTATGTATGTGTGGCCTATATGCAAAGTATTTAACAAGTGAGAGAATGTTAGAAATGTGTTTTATATCTTGAATTATTTACATCTATTATAAAATTAAAACCCTACCATGATGTGGGGTTCAAGGTGTTTCCAGTATGTATGGGTACTTTCAGCCCAAAGCTCTATAACTAAAGCATTATGAGTATGGTTTTTTAGCCCATGGTTTTATACCTTTTGTATTGTAATATTGTTTGGTGGTGATATGCCTATACACACACACATGGATTATGGAAAATAAATATATGGAGAAACACTTTAAAATATTGTTAAAATTTTAGTTAATATAATGAGTGAGTTTTACTTTTTAGGATTTTTCAAAAAAAAAATTCTAAAAAAGTTTCTTTGATTAAATTTCTTGTGTTTTATTTTTTACAATATCTTAAAATTTTGTTAGCATTAGGGGAAGTGGACCAGTAGTTGGGGCCCCTAACTTTGAGGACCCACATTTAAAAAAAAATTAGCACGTTATAACTCACCACTTTGGATTTACATAATTAAACTAGTAATTAATCAAAATAACTCATATCGGAGGCTATTCAATGTTCTCTAAAGTTTTACAATGATTTTCCCTTGGATATGTCATTTTTTGTTGTTTTCAAGGAATGACCAATAGTTGGGACCCAAATGTCCAATTATTTTTATAAATTTGACCAATAATAATATACAAACAATGGGTCATGTTTAATGATGCTTGGTAAGCTTTATTTTAATTAATATTGATAGTAAATGTCTCTACACATGCCATCAACCACCTGTTCAGTATGGAATTTCTAGGCACTTCTCCCCAAATAGTTATGGAACCCTTACAACTCTTCCACCATCTACAATGTTTCATCAAGCTTTTAGCATTAACAATTCAGATGGATGAAGCATTGTTTCAAGGTGTGTGCCTTGTCCCTGTAACTAAACCCATGATAGTCTTTGATTATTTTTTACGTGCTTGTAATATATGATTTTTATTGTTATTTTAATGATTTTTTGGTGTCTTTACATTTGAGTCAAATTTTACAATTATGTTCATGTCATGGATTCAAGGTTTTCATTCACATAGTAATTAATGTTATTAATTTTATATCAAATGATATTGTTTTTTGAATTTAATGGCCATGTTGGGATATGCTTGTGACATTGATATGAAATGAAGGGACATGTTGGAACATGCTTGGGTTATTAATATGCAATGTACATTTTTGAATATGCCTAATGGCCTGTTAATGCCACCATGCGCACCATCTTCAGTATGTTTAGTGTGGCTTGTTCAAGTCACTCTCCCAAAATGTAATGAACCCAAATGCATGTTATTATCATTGTAAATGTTTTTTTGTGCCTTTACATATGAATGACATTTACTGGTATGTGAATGAGAATATCAATGTTTTCATTCATGTACAAGTAGATGTCCAGTCTTTTTTAATTTTACATAAAAATGAAGGGCCATGTTTGAAAACAATTGGTGGGATATGTTTCCATTTATGTTTCTAGTAAATGCCACCATACACACCCTCAACCACTATGGATTTTTGACACTCTTCTCCCAAAATAGTCTTGAAACTCTTATGCCTCTTCCACCATCTTTAGTGTTTCACATAGCTTGTAACAGTGGCATTTTGGAGGGATGAAGCATTGTTTCAAAGTGTGTGCCTTGTGTAAGTTACTCTCACTAAAATACAATGGAACCTAAATTCCCTTTATTATCATTGTAATTATTTTTTCGTGCCTTTACATCTGCGTGACTTTTATTGGTATGTATATGAAAATTTCAAGTTTTTCATTCACATACTAATAAATCTTATCATATTTTTCAATTTAATATGCAATGACAATCCATGTTCAAAGATGCTTGGTGGGATTTGTTTCCATTAATGTGGCCAATTAATACCACTAAAGATAATCTCTACAACCTTTTTAACATGCCTTGTTCAATTCACTCTCCCCTAAAAGTCATCAAACCCAATTACCTCTTCTATAAAATGCATCATTTCATAAATACTATAGCATAACCATGTTAGAGGGATTAAATGTTACCCAAAACATTGGCGTGTTTTCAATAATAATATACAAACAAATAATTTTTTTACATTGGCTTAAAATTTTATGCACTTAGGCACCCTAACATGTTTTTGTATGTGAATTCTTATTGCTGTGTTATTTATATCTATGACACATTCATATTTCCCTACATTGAAGCATTGTGTTAATCCTATTTAGTGTGCCATGTTAAAATGTCACTCACTCACAATAAATATGAGATGAACAATGATGGAACCCAATGACCTTTTATGAAGAATGAATTATTTAATAGAGATTGTAGCTTTAACATGTTAGAGGGATGAAATGTTACCTACCTTGAACAACTTGTAAATTAAACATGTTCTAGTGAACATGTGGATGGAAGCCCTAAAGGTTTTCATTCAAATACGAGAAGATGTTATTTTATTTGTATGAAATTTTAGATTATAATTCACATATCAATAAATGTTGAGTTTGAAATGATTTTTTAATGACTTCACTACTTATTCAATTATGCATATGATTAATTCATACATACTATAACACATTTCTAAATATAATGGGTGTGAAATTATTGCTTACTTGGATGGAAATGGATTTGAACTTGGGATGAAAGACATATGATAATATTGGTATACACAATAATGTTTTTTTAATGACTTAATTGCTTATTTAACTATGTATATGATTAGTTCATACATATTCTAACACATTTTTGAATTCAACAGGCATGGAATTATTGTTTGGTTGGATAGAAATAGGTTTGAACTTGGGATGGAAGACTGAACATTTACTAGTATGTGGATGGAAGCACTAAAGTTTTTCATTCAATTACTCTAGTCATGCATTATTTTTTTAATAGAATTTTAATTATAGTAAAGAGTGAATGTTTGTTGGGTTGCTCAAGAAAGTTTTGCAAACATTGTGTTTCTTGACACTTTTTATGTTTGCAGATATTGTAATACTTTTTAAATTTTTTTCATTATATTTATTAACATAGTATATATTTTTGGAGGTTATACTACTTTTATACTCTTACATTGATTACAATATGATTCTTAACACATCTATTATGTTTATAATATTTTATTCCTTATATTGTTTATATGTGTTTTTTATGTTTGTTTTTTGTGGGTAATGATGATAGATTTCAAATTGAAGATCAACAAAGAACAATGGGGAACTCACTTTTAAGTGAAGGTTTTTGAAATTTCATTAAGCTTATGATCCATTTCCATGTTGAATGGTAAATTTCATTACATGAAATTACTTAATACACTTTATTACATTGCATAAAAAACTTAATACATTTGATTTCATTATATAACAAGTAAAAAAAAACTTACACCATCCAATGTGGAAAAATAGAGCTATGCCCTTCATTGGTTATATTCAAAGAAAGTGGAGTTATAGTTGGTCCTTCAAGGGTTATGTCCTTACTGGGATTTGTTGTCATGTAAATATATTCTGGAGGAGGGATCCCACATTAACTAATTAGGGATCGAATGTTTATCATGTCTTTGAATATATGATGTTATTTGGGTAGAAGGTTGTATTCAATGCTTAAATGCAATTGCCTCTTTGATTCATTTTTGGCCTTCTCAAATTTATTGGTGACAACATATTCTTGTTGACTACAATGAAAGTCACCCTATAGTAAATGAGTTTTAAAAGGTTATCCACTATTATAAAGTGACTTTCAATGCTCCTTATAGTGAATGAAAACCTTCAGGGCTTCCATTGACATACCAATGATTGTTCAGTCATACATACATGTGTCTTCTAACATATTGGTTGAAGGAGGGAAACTAGGGGGTTTAAGTCTACATTCTTAGGTAAGTACCCCATATTGACTGAATGATGGAACAACAAACCTTGGCTTTATTTTTGAAATAATTATATCTTCTACATGTTTTAGGTAGGGATGTAAATAACATGACAACATATATTCATTAACATGTGTTCAATTTTCAAGTTGTTCAAAGAAGGTAAATTTCATTTGTCTAACATTTTGAAGCTATAATATTTGTTAAACAATACATTATGAATAAAAGGGTGTTGGGTTTTATCATCATTCATCTCACATTTACTATGAGTGACTGACATTTTAACATGGTGCCATGATAAGACTAAAACCATAATAATTTACTAGAATTTGAATGAAATGTATAGTTTTGATACAAAGATAATAACATTTATTGGTATGTGATTGAAAACATTAATTTTGATACAAAGACTATAACATTTATTGGTATGTGAATGAATACTTTCATATCTTCCATCCACATACCAATAAATGTTAAGTCTTCCATCCCAAGTTACTTGTATGCAAATGAAAACCTCGAGGGCCTCCATTCAAATACCATGAAATGTTGAGTCATATGTGAATGAAACATGAAAATTTGTGAATGAAAACCTTGAGGCCACACCATGAAAAAAATATTAAAAGTTGACTTAAATGTAAAGGCATACCATATGATCATTAAAATAACAACAAAAATCATGTATTATAGTCGTGCTAAAAAAACTTGAAGACTACCATGGGTTCAGTTACAGGCACAAGGCACAGACCTTGAAACAATGCTTCATCCATCCAAAATGTTGATGATAGAAGCTCTGTGGAATGTTGTAGATGGTGGAAGATGAGTAAGGGTTCTATTAATGTTTTGGGAGAAGAGTCTCAAAAATCCATGCCAAACAGGTGGTTGATGGCATGTATGGTAGCACTTACTGATAACATTAATGAAAACAAAACCCACCAAGCATATTTAAGCATGCCCCTTCATTGCATTTAAAATTAAAAAAAAGACTAAATGTTAACTGGTATGTGAATCAAAACCTTGAGATTTTCATTCAGACAAGCATCTTTCAATGCGCCTATTGAATTCTTAAATGTATTAGAACATGTATGAAGTAATGACATGCATAATTAAACAAGTATAGTAGTTATTAAATAAGTAGTGTAATCATAAACAAAACTTTTCTATGTATACCAATATTTTCATATCTTCCATCCCAAGTTCAAATACCTTTCCATCCAAAGAAGCATTTTTGTGTATATTGGTAAATGTTTAATATTCCATCCCTAGTTCAAATCTATTTCCATTCAAATAAGCATTTCTGTGTGGGAATGTTTAGTTGGTGCTTATAGAAACCATAAAAAGTTGGAGGCAGGAAAATATAAATGTGCTGTAGATAAAAAAAAACACAACAATGTGAATGGAAAACATATGGAACCATATAAGATTTTATGCAGAATGCATTTTTAATAGAGATTGTAGCTTCAACATGTTATATGGATGAAACACTAGTTGTCCTAGAAATTATCATTTATAGAGATATTATATCTCACAAACCAATTTTTTATTTTGAAATTTGAATGTGCATTGAAATGGAGAGACTTACAAATTCTCTGAATCTTCAATCTTGTAGGTGAACACAATAATCGAAGGATATTGGTTTTTAATGTTGCAAATTATGGAGCTAATTATTGGATCCAAATATTTGAATTTTGAATATAAAAGGATATAATAAGTGTAAATGCATGAGATATTAGAGATTTTGTCTTTTATAACTTACAATCACGGTGTACAATTTTGAATTTACACCTCTCATTTCATTAATAAAGTTATTTTCAAATTATTGGCACCTAAAAATATATGAAAAGGATATAATGTATTACAAAGTGTATTTGATTTTGAATAAAATGTACATTATTTTTAATATGATATAATTTTTTTAAATTAAAGCATTTAATTATTTATATATGTACTATTTTTTTAAATACAAGTTCATAATTTTTATATTATTTATCTCAACAAAAATAAGACCCTTATCTAAATGTATAGGTTACTTTGACCAAAAGTACAAGAACACTTTTGCATAATTAAATAAGATTTTTTAAAATTATAATCAAGGAATCACTTCATCATGGGGTCATAACTATCAGACCCACCCAACTATTGGTTCCCTTCCATTACTTCTCCTATACCTAAATTTATTTGTATTGTTTTTTATTTTTGTCTTTTTTTTAATAATCCCTTAGAAAGAAGTCAGTCCATATGTGTAATTTATCTCAATTTCTTCATGTCCAAATGGGTCAATCAAATAAGTCCATACTTTTATTATTACCAAAAAAAAATCCACTTAAGTAAGGGCCCATTCATTTCCAAGATACTATGCACATAGACTATGCACATTCCCATGACTAATAATGGTTATTCTTATGGTACAGATAGCCCGATAAGAGAAAATAACTTTAGTAACTACAAAATTTTGATTTTTTAAAGAATTTTTCAACCCAAATTCACAATAAAAATCCTATAAATATGCAACAGAGTCAAAATGTTCAGTTTGCATGAGACCATACATCTACAAAATAGTCATGATTTTTTTTTGCAGCACTTGTTGGTATGGATTTGACATATGCTATAGAACCTATAATATTCCAAGTACCCAATAAGAAAACCACTTGTACCTTAGCTGAAAATATCATTTTCACAACCACACCAGTTAAAAAAATCAACATTTGGGGGCATTTTCTGATGTAATCCATAGCATTCCCTCTTTCCATTCCTTAATTGATTTTTTTGAAAGAAAGGAAAGGGATTTTTAAGGTTCAGGGTTTTTGGGATGGATTCCTCTTATTACTATTTGTGGTTCCATAATTTTTTTTAGTCTTATGGGTATTATTAAAATTATTCATTTATTAAATCTAAACTCTTCCACTTATGAGTCTTGAAGATTTTAAAACTTAATATTTACACATTTTTAATATGTTTTTAAGAAATTTGAATAAGGGTTTTTAATACGAAATCCCTTATAATTTAACATTTTTACAGTGTTTTTTTTATTATGTTGATTAGTGTAACCTATATTATTGATGGAGGTAGTAGTCGACTGTAATGTCTGTAAGATAATAACAACTAATGGTCGACTTTAAATTTTATGTTCATTTGATTATTATATGGAAGTTTTTTTTCTTTGTGAAAAAAAATTGATCAAAAAATAGTAGTATATCCGATGGAAGATTTTAGAGCTCTTTTTTTTGAAACCTAACATTGTAGTATAATGAGATTAAAGCCATATATCATCGATTAACAAGAAATTCATAAAAAATATGTGACAAATCTAGGATAAACGTTATGAGATTAATATGTCTTGATATTTTTCAAATAAATTACTTTAAGATATTTTTAATACTTATATACCATTTTTATTGAAATCCTCAATCAAGGCAATCAAATAAAGGTTGGATACTTTATTTCTAATCTAAATACTCACATAAAAGATTATTTAAAGAAGTAAACATGGCTTTGAATGGCCTCATAAATCGGTCATCACTAGGGTAATGTAATTTTTCTCTCAATTTTATTTTACTATAGTTATTTTTTATTTCATTAATATATTTACAATTTATTACTTTTTATTCCATGCTAATTAATTATTATATATTTATGGATATTCAAAGGGTAAGGAGAAACTAACAATTGGAAACATATATTTTAATAGATTCTATAGACCAATTTACTTTGAAGGGTGTTAAAAATCTATCCCCTTGTTGAATATAACTATAACATTAAAATAAGTGAAGATAAAATGTTTGATATTGATCACTGTCCCATCAAGATAAATATTGAAAAAAATATAACCCATCAAGAAACAACCATGTACATTTTTGGGAGTCCATTATTCTTTGATAATAGAAACTTTATCAATTTCTCAAATATCTTTAGGGAATTTTTAGTTATAATATAAAAGATAACAAAATATGAAAAAAAATACTTAAAAAATGACTATGTTTAGATATTTACTTTGATGTAGGGGCATTCGGGTACACAAGAAATATTGCATCAACCAATAAGTAGTGTATGTGGACCTTTAGTGGTTGAATTGATTTCAGTACTCTAGAACCACCTTAGGAGGTTCACGATATCTCCCAGGTCATTACACCACACTATAAGTTTTCATACACTCTTATTTAGTGGCATAACAGTTATAAGTCTTAGTAGAGTTGTTTATCATGTTAGTGTGTACCACATCATATGCATATCATTTGAACAACTATAATAGATAACAAAACACTTGAAATGATGATGCATAACTATATTCCTATGTAGAACTCTTACACCCATTATAATGCACTGTGTCATCTCACATTATTTGCACACCCTTTATACAACATCAACAAGTGGCATAAATATTAAATTCATGACACATAACAATGCTTCTACATAGAGCTCCTAAGACCTAAAGTAACCAAGTGGAAACTTTATGCTATATTGTGCCATGTTATATGTAATATATAGGGCTCATGTTATGTCTAGACCTTTTTTAGAGGTTTATACACCTTTTAGAATAACTACACAACTGATGGAAATTGAAGAGTCACAACAAAAAATTAAACACCACAAGTTTGGGAGATGAAATAGTTGGAATTCCATAATGGTTCTTGGTAAATGCCATTAAAGAGATATGGGTTCCATTTGAGCATGGATTTGTTCCAAAGAAGAGAGATAGTTCATAAAGTTTAACCATTAGAGGGATGTGAGTAATGACTTGATACATGTGTTCATGTCTGAGTAGATAACTAAAGGATTGTACTACATCCATGAATGGATAAATATTGTAATTATGCATAATTTATAAACCAAGATAAGGTTTTGGTTTTTTTGGTGTGTGTGCATTGCAGTTTTCCTTATTAAAGTAATAAATATAATGACTATTTGTATCTTTCTATTCATGGACTCTTCATATGTCCATTTTTAGTGTTTTAACCCTAGGTTGCATGATTGAATGTTGTTTTTTATTTGACACCCTTACCATGATTGTATCAGTTGGTATCAAATCAAGGTTTTACTTTGTTAGATCGAGTGTATGAGGCTCTTTTTGAGTTTTTTGTAGGGTGTGAAACATAATCTTGAATTTTCATTATTGAGATTATGAAGACATCTTCCAATAAAGTGTGTTGGGTAGAAGGTGTTAAAATGAATGTCCTCCATTATGAAAAATGCAAGTAGAGGGAGAGAGAGAGAGAGGTGAGAGTTTTCTATCTTGTATAGTTGGTTATAGATAAAAGAGTTGGAACAATGTCACATAAAAGAGCGTATAAAGAGAAAGGTGGTAGTCAAGAACCATAAGTTATAGAACTAGAAACAATGAAAAATATGTTGATGTCCATTCAAGAAAAGATGGATGCCTTGAGAAGAGGACCAATAAGTAAAGAATAAAGAATAGTTATGAATAATAAGTCCATAAAACAAATATGAGACAATCCCCAAAACTAAAAGATACCAACAAATGTCATGGTGAAACAAAAGGGTAAACTCACTAGAAATATACATGTGTGTTCAGGTATAAGAGAGCCATAACGAGCTCATGAAATGGGTAATAGAGATATGATATTATTTTTGAGAGAAGAGTATAAAATACCTAGAGAGGATAGAGGTTGCAAGCACAAGATTATATGGTACTAGAATTTAGTGTTATAGGGTTATCTAGTATAGGAGATAAGAGAATGTAAAGGTTTAGGTGAGAATTTGGGAACATATGGTTTACAAGTTGATGGGGAAATTTGTGCACCTAAGAATGCAATTAGAGTGGTTGAGGAATCTTAATATATTGAGGCTTGAGTGAGAAGAGAAGAAGATTGCCTTAAGAGGAAATGAGAGAATGAAGTTTCCATGTGAAAAAATCAAGTCTATTTTAAAAAACAACATAGATAAAGAAGGATATGACAAGTCATAGGGGAAGGAACCATTATAAAAGAGGATAGAGATAGAGGAAGGGAAGAGTTTTCTGTATTTCCTAAATGGGAAGAGGCAAAAATATTATTTGAAAGGAATGGGAATGAGTTTTTGTTTCCACCTTTGCAAGGAATGATGGTTGAAAAAAATCAAGGAGAGTTGCATGTATCCATGAAGGAAACCATAGAGGTGAATGAAGTGCAAGTGGATACACATTATGAGAGTATAATTAAATACTATCTATGTGAAGTAGAGGCATCAAATGATTTTCTTTAGGAGTAAAGGGAGAGGGAGGGTAATTTGACATAACCCAACTCATAAATTGAGAAGTTGAAAAGGGAGATGATAATGGTGTAAGCCATTATAGGCATCTTTGAGGAAGAAAATACAAGAGCAATACTGACTTAAGAAGAACAAGAGTGTGAAGATGAAGATGAATCCTTCAAATATGAAGAAAATGAATGGGATTGAGGGGTAGAGTATTTCTACCCAGAAGGATGATAAAACATTGATGAGTGCCATAGTGAATAATGTTTCAAGCAGCCCATTGAAGAAATAGATGAAGGAATCCTATTGAGGGAGGATAGAGTAGAGATAAGAAATGGAGAAGCAAGTTACAACCATTTTTTTAAGGTTAAACAAATAGTTGAAGATGTGGGAGTAACCCACATGATGTTTTAAGAAGCTACAACTGAAATGGTGGTCCTTGGAGACCATATATATGATGAGGGAGAAGAAGAGAGAGAGGGGAAATAACTAATTCAAATATCAACTCATAAATATGAAGAAGATGAGATGTATTAACTTTTGATGATATATTTAAGATTAAAATTGAAGAAGTTTTTGTAGTAGAGGTAGTGGAATTATTTGACATTGTAATGAGGGAAGCGAGAGAGGATGACATGAAGACTATCCTAGATATGGAATTAAAGGCTATGGATAATTATTTTTATGCACAAATGTATGTTTAGTTATTTTAAAATCAAGCTAAGAAGGAATAAGTGAATCATGAGTTTCATGCCTCTATTAGTGTAATATAAAATATAAGAGAGAAGTTGAGCTTTGGAAGAGGTGGTTGGCATAAATCCAATGAAGGCTCCAAAATAAATATTGTTGAAGATACCTGGAAGAGGTGGATGAAATATTTGAAAGCAATGGGTAAGGGAAATAAAATGGTGGTTATAGCTAAGAGATGAGGGCAATCGATCTTCAATAGGTGGTTAGAAAAAAAAGAAGAAACAAAATGAGAAACTGAACATGTACCTAACAAGGTGGAAGGCGATACCTTGGTCCATTAAATTGTATAAAATAATGGTTCTTCCATTCACCCTACCATATAAGGATCACATTTGATTCATCCAATAAAATTATCAATACTAAACACTATAGATATATTATAAATTGAATAATATTTGATAATAAAAAAAATTCTCAAATTCTCAAAGATTTTCAGAAGATGTTCAATTACAACATAAAATATGACATGGTTGAACATTTATATGGAAAATCAACTTCTAAATTGATATGTGCTTAAACATATGTATTTGTAAAAAATGTATATTAAGGAAAAAAAACTCTTTGTAATCCTAGGTATTGCTTAGAATGTAAATCTGTGAGAAAAATACAAGAACTACATCTTATGAATATAAAAATACTAAGAGATATTTCTTGATTTATGTAAATGAGATCCAAAAGACATTAGGCTAATATTATTCCTAAAAAATCTACTGAATACCAAAAAAAAAATAACATGAAAAATTGGAACTCGTATGAATAATGTATCTCGATCCTTTGAAATCACCCAATTATCTCAACTCTACATTGAGGTGTTCTTTGATGAGGACATAAACCTTGATATTCCGTGTCTCATAAAAGGTAAAGCAATACCAAGTTGAGGTCTTAAAACTTGGAATCCCAATCATGTTTCACACATCGAATGTCTTTTCAACCAACTCGTCATGCAAGGCTTCCCTTTAAAATGGATTCAAAGCTTAATGTTTCCCACTATCAAGTTTAGAAACAAAAATGATACGGTGAATTACCTAACCATCACGTTTATCTCTATTTTAGAAAAATTATATGGCCTAATTTTTGAAAAATAAATCATTGGAATGAGGAAAATAATATAAAGGATAAAGGCCAAGCTTTTTTTTTGGAGTCAACGATCTACTACTCATCATCTTGGCCACCCTTAGAGTTATCCTTCAAGATTGTATAGATAAACAAAATACCTCATTAGTTGTTTTTTGGACGTAAACATTCAACATTGTCCCAAGATTCAACCTATGGATAAATTGGAAGAAATCAATATCCTTCATGAAATCATCAAAGATATAATTAAGCTCTTTGAAAAGGTTATTTTAAAGATGAAATGTAACAATGAATGGTCAATGTATATCGATTGAAATATTGAAATTCTAGATTAGAGACACATAAGTTTGGATTAGATATTGAAATATTGAAGATAATGGCTTAATCAATAATATCCATCCTATCAAATTTTACATCCTTATGAATTTTAAAGAAAGCCTTGAAATAGGTAAATGGTAGGAGATCATTTTAGATCCAACACTTAATGTTTATGATCCACAAAGTGGTTCGTGGCTATAGACAAGGGTCATGTGTAGAGAAGATTGGAAGATATTTAACAAAGGGTACCCACATGTATAATATTATTTAGAGAGACATGGTATAAGACATTACTATATTTGCTGGGTCATCAGATGGTAAAGCAAGAGCTATGGTAATTAGGTCAAATATGATGGTAAATGCAAGAGTCATAGTAACAATAAAGTCAATAAAAAGTATGCATTATATTATCAAATATATGGAACATATAAAATTTATAATATAACCATGTTTATCCCATGAAGGTAAAAAAAATGCATGTATTTAAGTAAAGGTTCTTGCCTTACCATAATTTTTTCTCTATATCTCAGGACCTATCAGATCCACCA
This sequence comes from Torreya grandis, assembly GCA_037957365.1. Taxonomy (NCBI): domain Eukaryota; kingdom Viridiplantae; phylum Streptophyta; class Pinopsida; order Cupressales; family Taxaceae; genus Torreya; species Torreya grandis. The sequence goes on along the minus strand of JARHVA010000424.1, from coordinate 2,059,299 downwards.
ACCATAATGAGGATATTTTCGTACCATAGTCCAATGGGCCTCTTGATCAATAATGAGTCCAACTATGGAGTTTTAGTTTTTAGATAGAATAGGGGGCATGCTAATAATATTTGATCATGCCTTTTTGGATGTGATCTGGACTTTAAGATTTTATCTTTTGAATTTTGAATTTTATGGATTTTGATGCTTTTTAAATTTTTATTTTTCTATTATTCACTTTCATATGAATTCAAAAGGCCAACAATGGTTTTGTATAATTTCATCACTAAGAGAAATTGCACCTACCTACTTAGAGGGTAACCTAGGACCTAGATGCTTTGATACTCCTAAACATGAACCTTATCAAAAAATTATTGTGATCAACACACCCCCACTTTTATTCTAAATTGAGACACAAATTCCATTTACATGATATATCCTTTATCTCAATCAAGTCAAAATATAAAAGTGGGGAAATTAAAACTTATCTCATCTAATCTAGTTTTATAAGGATTTTCATAATGAATTGAAAGTTTAAGTTAAATGGACACACAATAAGCTCATATAGGTCATTTTAAAATAAATAAAATACTTAGTGGCCATACATATATGTATCCAAAGCCAAAGGTTCACACATTAATTATATGTCACCACACACCTTTTTGACAAATGGACCCAACCACAAACTAAAATCAAATTCATATGTTAATGTATATGCAAACCTCTTTTACTTCAAATATTAATTCATGTTTTTGAGATTTTTGTGGCTCAGTAACCTCATGGTCTTGTTTTGAATGCCACATGGTTACTTTGAAGTTGTAATTTTTATTTAATAGTGTTGTGTACATTATTGAAATTTTGAGATATGCTTGTGGTATATTTACATGTTGTTAGTGTGCACGCAAGGGCATGGACACAAAATGAATATAAAACAAAGTAAAAATATCAATGGACTCATGAACTATGAATAAAGGCATTCTAAATCCTTGAAATACTTCGTGACATTATGATTACAGAACAATGAGATACTACCACATGTATCACTTTGAATAGATAGAATAAAGGTAAAAGAGAACCAAGACTTGGAGCTAAACAAGGTCACACTATGCAAAGATTCACCATGTGGTCACAATAAATGTAAGGATTAAAGGATTCAGACATGGGAAAATGTAAAACTTAAATTGAAAAATTCAATACATCCATAGAGTCCACGGGAGGGATGTGAATTTCAAAATGAATGTTGTAACTTTGTGACCTTTATGACCATGGACTACATGATAGAGACACGTGGACTATCCATATTTATAGTTGTGATAAAAGACATGAAATCAAAGATAGCTAAAGCTATAATGATGTAAATTTAATAACGCGTTTTAACTTTGCCTATCATTCATTCACAATAATCAAAATATTTAAGAGTGAGTCATATGTGACATATGGTGGATTTTCAAATTTGAATTAAGAGTTGAAGTGGTTATATGGATATTAATGGAAATTAAATTATATGTGATCCAATTCCTTATAATTCACCATATTAAAAATTGAGATAATCATAGAGAACATTATAAAATTGCAAGAAACATTGAGATTGAGAATTATCAAACATTGGCCACCGGATCTTTATTATCAAAATTCATGAAAATTACCACAATAACTTCATAATGGCCTAAGTTGCTACATCATCTTCTTAAGTGTCTCCACAATAGTTTAGGGACACCATTTTATTTGCCCAAATTATTCATCCAAATAAATAAAATGTGGTTTTATGTGAAATTGATGAGACTAAGAAACATTTTGGTGACATAGATATCACTCAAGCAGACGAGGAATACAAATATGATTTAACTTCACTTAAGAGAGTAGGCCTCCATCAAGCAACACAAAAACCAAAGGTATTTCTTTTCAAGGATATTTTCCTTAATGTTTTCTCTAAGTGTGTTTTAAAGTACGATGTATTTTATTCCCTAAACATGAAATATGCATTAGTTTTTGTGGTTAGGATGACATTCATTAGTTATTATAAATTGTTTGCTCCAAGTTTCACCTATAACCATGAACAATAAAATCAATGTAGAGAGTTATACTATCAAGATTTTTAAGTTTAGTGTTAGACTAAGAATTTTAATAATGGATATATTTTATGGTGCTTTAAATATTGATCATGTAAATAAGTTTTGGACACATCTTCTCATCATGGTCATAAATGAGAACAAAAAACCTACCATAGGTGAAAGTATTGCATTTAATCTACAATGGCAATTTCACGGTGTTAGAGAAGGTTGAAACTTTTAGATGATTTCATATTTGGTTTATAACTATTGTGATACATTACATTTCAAACATGTTGATATTACCAATTGGTTTAATCCCTTCAATTAACCTATTCACGTGTTATATTCCAAATTGTATGTGTTTAGACACCATGAGTGTATACAAGAAATATGTGATCAATTTTATCCTTGTATGTATTTGGAATTTAATGAAAATATAACACCAAGTATTCCTAAGGAAACTAAATATTCAATTAAAGAGATTGGAGCCTATTAATATTATGAAACATATAATGTGTTTAGAATTAAAAGAATCATGGTGCCTATTATCCAATTTTGACCCCCCAGGTCAAAATTGAACGCCTATAAGAAAAAAATTAAAACCTAGGTGATTTAATATGTCATATTTGATCCAAAAACCTCATTATCATTTATTAAGGTACATTTAGAAATATTAAGGTAAGTCTCTTTTATGTGTTTTGGTCTATTTGAGTCTCCTAAGTCAAATAGGGTAAAAAGAGTCATTTGTGGTGCCTTGAAAAATGTGTAAAAGGTTAATTAAGTCAAAATAGGTATTAAAATATGTCATGGTATGGACCAAAGATTTTCAAGTTAGAAAAGTCAATTACGGGCAAGAAAAATTAGTTTTAGTGGCTTCTTAAGCAAGTACAACATGGGAGGAGAGAGAATATGTAGATAAATCAGGTTGTTAGTATGATTAAGAATTTTAAGGTCCAGCACAATGATCATCCATCAGTTAAAAGGTTAGAGGAAGACAAAAATATAATATCTCTCCTATCGGCTCCTTCACAAGCTCACATAGGCAAAATTTAAGTGGATGGTATGACCAAGAGAGAGAAGGTGGGAGCTTAAAACTTTGGGAATTGATTGTAGTCTTGGTTAGATTAAAACATTTGGTATTATTTCTTAGATTCATCTCCTTAGCTTTATGAACAATTTGCTAAGAAGTTAAGGGTCTAAAATCATATAGTCAACCATGACAAGGGTCTTTCTTGAGCTTTCCAGGTAGAATGGTGGAATATTTTATGAAGGAGAAAGTTTTTATCAATATTAAAAAATCCTATAAAGTCTCATTAAGTATTTTTAAATATTTCCATGAAGGTACAAATTTGAAGAGACAATTATAGCTCTATTCACATTTGTAGATTATGTTTTGTGTGTCTAACAATTGAGGTGATTTGAATGGTTTGAATGTGTATCTATAGGAGTTGAGAGTTGTGTTTCCTAACCAATATGTTGATGTAATGAAAGGCATGGTTTTTGATCATAATAGTCATGTTTGTTTCTTTTAAATTCTCCTACACAATGTTGCAGACATGTAGGTCTAAAAATTTAATAAAGTTCATGGTTTTCAGTGTCTAAGTGAAATTTTTATACATGAAAACACTATAATAAATTCCAAGAAAATTTCATGGATATATGAAAGTATTCAAGTGTTTTAAAGCCATTGATGATTGGGCTAACAGACCTAACAAGAGCTATATATAGGACTATGACTGGGTTGGCAATGAATATAGGGGTTATGAAGTGTTTTGAAAAGCTAAATGAACTTGGAATAAAATAAGGATAGACCCATCCTAACATGTTCAATCACTAAAATATATCATGCTACTATAAATGTCAATTCAAAACTCATACAATGTTGTAGACCTTTCCTTATGGCTACCTACAGTTAGCTAAGGTTGTCTTTGACAGTAAGAAGATGGATATAATCTTCAAGGCATTGGGAAGTGTCTTAAGAATTAAATAACAACATGATACAAAGCCTTTAGAATGTTTGGAAATAGGCTTGAAAGGTCAACTCAAGACTCACATACACAGTCCATTCAAATTACCACCTACAGTTAGGGGAGAGAGCTTGTCTCAAATAGTGAGGTTGGTGAGGTTTTAGAGCTTCAAGGCATTGATAAAATCTTGCTTAGACCTCAATAATAATGAGATAGAGCCACTAAAGGATATAAAGATTGGTTTTAAGGCTATGAAGCACTATACACAACCATACTTAGTCAAACCTATAAGATAATCATCAACAAGACCATAAGAGGGACAATAATGTTGAAATCACAGAGGTTTCAAGGGCCTTGAGGAAGGTTATAAACTATCTTAGTAATATGGAAATAGTTTGAAAGTCTCATAATTATAAGGGGACTCTTGAACACAAGCTGACAAACCATCTCAAATGAACACACCTACAAGCAATAAACCATCTGAAGGATAATTTGAGCAATTTAAAGTCTCTCCAAGACATGAGATTGTGATGTGTGCATGATTTATAGGTTAGAAAGACATTAGGGTCCTCAAGATATTGAGATCAAAGAGGTTCTAAGTGACTGACCCATCAAAAAGAGAAAACAAGGGTTATGAATTAAGATCAGTCTTAATATGCACCTAGGACTGTAGGTTTGTTTGAGCAACTCAAAGTCTCTCAAAATATTGAATAGTGATGTATGATTGTATAAAGTTATATGGAAATTAAGGGGTATAAAACCATTGAAGATTGAAAGAGTTTTAATATTAAAGGAAAGATAGACAATGGTCACAAAGTTAGTCACACACAGTTATTGATAACATAGGCCTACATATCCCAGGCTAATGAGGTTGCTTGATTGAAGAGAGGTATTTGTGTGTTTTTTGAAGGGTATAAAGGAGTTTTAGGGTTTTAAAGACATATGAGATCATAGGATACCTAATCAAGGATTAAAGTGACTAAATAGGGGTCATAAACAACCCTAGTCATACATAGTTCTGCCTACTTTTGGGATAGTTTCTTGTTTGAAATTATGAAATAATTTAGAGTTATAAGAGAGTAAAGTGTCTAATGATGATCATAGTCTCTTATAATGTAAACTCAAGTAACAATGAAACAAGCTTGACATACCCTATTCAACCCTAACAGTCATAAGAACATGCACAAGCCTTTAGGCAATGAGTTGAAAGATGAAGCTAGTTGGAGATGAACTTAGAGTTGGGACGAACTTAGAGTTGGGATGAACATTGAGATACTAGAGGGGATGTTGAATAACCTAAAAATCACTCTAACATAACCTTATAATCAATCTTGAAAGTGAAACCAACTTGACATCCCTATATAGTCCAATTACATACACAAAAATGAATAGTTAGTCCTAAGAGTGGCTAGTTAAAGTGAACTAGACACTAAGATGAACTTAAATACCTAAGAGGATGATAATTAACCTATATTAACATTTCATAAAGTTATAAACACTTCAAAAAGGGAAAATGGCTAAAAATAATTCATTAGGGTAAGTTGGGCAACTAGGCTTGAGAACCCTAAGCCTAAACAAGCAAGTTATTTGGAGATCTAATGGGAGAAAATTGGCTGGAGGACTATTGGAATAGATAAGGTGGATGTATCAAACATTTTTAGACTATTGGAAACTAAATAAAAATATAAAACTACCATTCATGGACCCAATTTGCACTAAGACCTCACATAAAACTTATTTCTATCTGATAGGATATCTTGCATTGCTTCGTACGGATCACACATGCTGCATGGGAACCTAAGATTATAATTTAAGTTTAATACCATAGTGTAATTGAATATTTTTGAATTGGTATGATGTTTCATGCCCTAAGATTTATGAACCATCCTTAAGAAGTTGAAGCACTTGTAGGCTACCTAAGGGAGCTAAAACAAATCGATAAGAGAGAAATACAATTTTATGCCTCCATATGGATGAAATGGAATTAAAAATGACATATAACATCTTAAAAATCCCCTAAGCATCATCCCATTCCATTATATGGTACCATACCATATGAAACCATACATAATAGGGCTAAAATGATTATTTTTTGTTATTTTACAAGTCTGTATAGTGAGTTAGAATTTCAAATTTGGCATGGAGGTAGGGGAAAAGGTGTTATAATTTAATCACACAATTTTTTAGGTTTTGGCATGTGTGTGGAAGATTTATAATCATTTTTATCTCTCTTGGAAAGGAAGACTAATTGAGGCCTATTTAGGAGAGAGAAAGGGTACATAGGACATCTCCACTCACTCTCAAAGCATGAAATTGAACCTCTAGCTTTAAATCAATAAAGGGAAATATAATATGCCATTATATTCTTGGTATCCTTTTTACTTTATTTTACACAAGGACATTTGTGCAAAAAAGGGCTACAAGCAATAAGGCATAATTGAGGTTTTGGTAGAGAACAACTTGTTGGGGCTAGTTTTAGGTATTGAATTGGATTTTTTTAGGTACAATATGGTATTAATAGGCCATCCATGAATTTTGGATGAGCTAAAGTAATTGAAACTAGGTTTTGACACTTGTGTGCAAAATAGGCCTAAAGAGATGAAGAGTCCTCTAGACACCTTGGAAGAAAAAGAGGTAATGTGTAAAAGAGAACTTATTGGGGTTAGTTGAGAGGTGTCAAGATCAGAGAAAAGAGGTATAAGAAATTGATCTTACCACCAATAATTCTGCTTGTCCTTCAACATGTCAAGATGAAGAGGAGTTTCAAGAATCTAGTGAAGGTGTCAAGTAACCATTTCAACTCCCACACCACTTGGATGGTTGGAACATTTGAAGAGGATCAACACATGTCATCTAGGACCTATTGAGATAGTTTTATAACTCCACTCTTTTTTTAACTCACATAACACTTGTCTACTCTCTCTCTCCTACACCCTTCTTCTCTTCTCTCTCACATTCTCTATATATTGAGCCACTTTTGGCTAAGTTTGTATCCTCCACTTGGGTATGGTGAAGCCATGGCAAATTTTATGCCTTTGATCAATGAGAAGAAACTGGTTTACCTCCTCTTGTGACTATACTTAGTTTTCATATGAGAATAGTTGATCGTTTCAAGTGATTTGACTTGTCTTCCTTGGCATATTGTCCTTTCCTAACACCTAGATGTAGTTTGAAAGATTATTTTGTAGGTCATGTTAAGTGTATGAGTTTGGTGCAAGAGATGAGTGAGTTTTTATATCTTCTAAAATCATTCAAACCCTATTGGTTAGTCCTCATAGCTTAAGCAACCATTATAACCTTCACATTAAAACACTAATGTGAGAGATTTAAATTAAGAGTAATGTATGTAAGGTTAGTTTTCTTGATTTAAAAGTGCACATGAAGTTGGTTGGTAGTATCAAAACATATTTGGTGCATCACCTCATTATATTATGTTTCTCTCCCTTTTCCTATCAAGTGAAAAATTAATGTGTGAGCCTAAGTGATTCATTAAGGGGATCTATCCCTTCAATCTAGAGGTTTACTCATGTTATAGAAAACTCACAAGTCTAGGGGTAATATCATGTTTCAAAATTTTTGGAGAGGTCTTAACAACCTTATAATAGGGTGTAAAAGTTGGTTATAATAGTTTTGACATGATCGGTGGGACAAAGGTCCAAAAGAGTGGATTAAATTTTTCGTGTGTTCTTCTACCTATACACTTCTGAAAGCATTCAACAAACACTGATAACAAATCTAAATGTTATCAACTGGTTATAAGTATCCCAGGTACTTATTATGAAATAATTTGATGATATCTTATGTTTTATTTAACAAATGAAGTTATTATGGTTAGATATGATGATATTTTCTATTATTCACCTCTTGATCAACATTGTCATGACTCATAACAACAATATAACCTTATTTATCAACATAGTTATGACCACAACTATGTGTTTCAATAGCCTTATCAATATTTTTATCCTCTTCATGAGTCATACTATTCCTATGGTTAACCTATTTCTCCTCTATATGAGCATGATGTTGCATATGAGCAACCTTCTCAAGCTCAAGATATGTCTAGTTGCCCTTCAAACCAATCCATTTAAAGTTTGAAGAAAACTCTCTTAGGATATGATAAATACATGTTAGATATTCATACTCAAAGATAAAATGGTCAATGAATTCCTATCCATCTCATTCATGACATGAGAGACTCATTAAAGCTATTGAAAGGATAATGGACACCTATTGAGAGAGCAAATTGACAAATCTTCTTAAGTGAAATTTTGGATGTAAGTGGTCTCATTCATAGCATATAAGATAGGTTGAAAGTTCAAGAAGGACAATAGGTCCATATCCATCATCCCTATGTGTCTTCTTATACTCTATTTCAGCTCTCATACATGCCACCCATTCTTCCCCAAGAGACCTTTCCAAGTGAATCTCCAATTGTTCCAAGTCTTCCATGTGTTATTTAAACCTTCCCTTCTTGTAATTCAATCCAAGAGAGTATTAAAAAATAAAAGGAGATTATTTTATAACAACCTATTGATTCAAGCCAACATCCCACTTCTCTTCCTCAAACTCCCAAGGAGTCTTCCAAAATTACAAACTGAAATCAAGTAGTAAAGTCTTGGAGTGGGCAAGGTGAAATAAGTATAGATTGAGGAGTTGAAGGGAAAGAGAAATTTGAACCCTCCTCAAGAGATCTCTTATACCCTATATCAACCTTATTATGATACTTATCCTCAATATGCCACTAATCACCTTCAATAAAAGTTTTCAAGAGGATATAGATAGGCAAATCAAAGAGTCAGAGTTGAAGATAAAGGGACTTAAAGAGAACCAAGATCAAGAGATGAAAGACAAAGTAAAATTTGTGCCTAATCAAGCCCCATTTCTGTCTCCTCAAAAACCTATACCATGTCCATCTCGAAGGTTTATCTAAGAATGTATTTAGAATAAGAATGAGATTCTAATTAAGAGTATGGAAGACCAAGTTGCATCTGTTGAAGAGCCTTAAGAAGGCTGTGAGAAAGGTGAGGTGCTTGTTGAATAAAATTAAGTGTCTTTTTCCCAATTCAACATGCTTTCCCTTCAAGAATTCCTTCAAGAATCACCCAAATTTCTATCTCCCCAAGAGTTCACTCAAGAAGCCTCCATTCCCAAGCCCATTCATGAGTTATCCATTACACATCACACTCCCTCTTCAACCCATGAACTGGTCCATCACACTCCCACATCATCCCTTCTTGAAGGAGAACCCATCCTATGGGAGATAAGTTAAGAAGAGCAAGTCAAATTTGTAGGTGATCAAGAAGATGACTCAATTGTCTATGATGAATAATTCACTATAGGGACTCCTCTTAGTGAAGACAAGCATAAATCCATCTTCTTGAGTGAAGAAAAAAAAATGATCAAAATCATGTTACAACTATTCACAAAGAGTTTGATCAAGACATGGAAGAAAATGTGCTTGAAAGAGACATCACATTAGCTAAGTTGTTTGAGACTCATGAGCAACATCAAGAGGTTAGTTTTTAAAAAATAATAGAAGACAAAGATAATATTGACTCCATGGACCAATATTATTTGTGGTTGAAGTCCAATGAGATTTGTGAATAAGTTTAAGGCCTTCAAAAGCCTACACCTCCTACTATTCAAGTTTAAGACATCCTTGTAGATATATTGCCTCTTGAAGGAAAATATGAATATGACATGGTTTGATCAAGTAGTCATACAAATACCTTGTAACCCATCTCTTGAAATCACACCTCCAATAGAATATTGACTAAAATTTAGATCTAAAATAAAGAATACAAAAATACCCCTAAGTCCAAGCATCCTTCATGTTTTTGCTCACTAGCTAAGTGCCTCCATGAAGCCTAATGGAGTCACCTCTTCCCTAGGGTAATGAAATAACATAAATTCAAAATATTCTCATATATCTATGTCCTCACCAAACTAAAATTTATTCATGATCCTCTTGGGCTTGAATAGCCTCTTGGGCTTGACCTCTTCAATCTCTATTTGAACAATATTCTGACTTGGTCTATTTGTATTGACTCTTTCATCTACAACTTGAGCTGATAGGGAGAATTATTGACACTCTTTTATATCTAAACTATGCTCCACCATGGCAAATAGTCCACTTGGACTTGCATACTGATAATCATTCACCTTAGCTACCATTGGTCTCTATTCATTGTCTTATCTTCTTTATTGTACTCTAGGGGCCTCAATCTTCTTATTTTGACTTGAAAATCCATGATTACAAAACCTTGAAATATAACCAACCTAAGGTCAACCTATTTCTCCTCTACATGAGCATTATGCTGCATATGAGTGACCTTCTCAAGATAAAGATTACTCTAGTTACCCTTCAAACCAATCCATTCAAGTTTCAAGAAAACTCTCTTAGGCTGTGAGAACTACATGTTAGACCTTAATACTCAAAGAGAACATGGTAAACACATTCCTAGCCATCTCATTCATGACATGAGAGACTCATTGTAGCCATTTAAAGGAGAATGGACACCTATTAAGAGAGAAAATTGGTAAAGCCTCTCAAGTGAAATGTTGGATGTAAGTGGTATTATTCAAAGCATATAAGATATGTTGAAAGTTTATGAAGGACAACAGGTCCAATTCCATCAACCCTATGTGTCTTCTTACACTTCATCTTAGCTATCATACATGACACCCATTCTTCCCCAAGAGACCTTTCCAAGTGAATCTCAAAGTGTTCCAAGTCTTTCATGTGTTACTCAAACCTTCCCTTCCTGGAATTCAATCCAAGAGAGTATTAAAAAAGAAAAGGATATTATTGTAGAATAATTTATTGATTCAAGCCAACATCCCACTTCTCTTCATCAAGGAACTCCCAAAGAGTCTTCTAAAATTCCAAGTTGGAATCAAGTAGTAGAGTCTTGAAGTGGGCAAAGTGAAATAGGTATAGATTGGGGAGTTAAAGGGAAATAAAAATTTGAACCTATGCAAGTCTCTCCCACCCCTCCTCAAGAGATATATTATACTCTATATCAACCTTATTATGGTACTTATCCTCATGAGGCCATTAATCAACTTCAATAAAATCTATTTCAAGAGGATATAAATAGGCAAATCAAAGATTTGGAGTTGAAGATAAAGGGACTTAAAGAGATCCAAGATCAAGAGATGGAAGACAAAGAAAACTTTACACCTAATCAATCCCCATTTCTCTCTTCTAAAAAACCTATAACGTGTCCATCTTGGAGGTCTATCCAAACATGTAGTAAAAACAAGAATGAGATTCTAATTGAGAAGGTGGAAGACCAAGTTACATCTGTTGAAGAGCCTCAAGAATACTATGATATAGGTGAGGTGCTTGTTGAGTAAAATTAAATATATATATCCCAATTCGACATGCTTTACCTTAAATAATTCCTTCAAGAATCACCCAACTTTATATCTCCCCAAGAGTTCACTCAAGAAGCCTCCATTCCCAAGCTTATTCATGAGTTATCCATTACACCTCATACTCCCTCTTTAACACATGAACTGGTCCATCACCCTCCCACCTCATCCCTTCTTGAAGGAGAACCTATCCTGTGGGAGATAAGTGAAGAAGAGCAAGCCAAATTAGTAGATGATCAAGAAGATGACTCAAGAGACATTTTCAAGTGAATCTCCAAGTGTTCCAAGTCTTCCATGTGTTCCTCAAACCTTCCCTTATTATAATTCAATCCAAGAGAGTATGCAAAAATAAAATGAAATTATTGTAGAATAATTTATTGATTCAAGCCAACATCCCACTTCTCTTCCTCAAGGAACTCCCAAGGAGTCTTTCAAAATTCTAAGCTGAATCAAGTAGTAATGTCTTGGAATGGGCAAGATGAAATAAGTATAGATTAGGGATCTAAAGGGAAAGAGAAATCTGAACCTATGTAAGTGTTTCCCACCCCTCCTCAAGATATCTCTTATACTCTATATCAACCTTATTATGATATTTATCCTCATGAGTCCACTAATCATCTTTAATAAAATCTATTTCAATAGGATATAAATAGGCAAATAAAAGATTTGGAGTTGAAGATAAAGGGACTTGAAGAGAGCCAAGATCAAGAGATGGAAGACAAAGATTTTTTTTCACCTAATCAATCCCCATTTCTCTCTCCTAAAAAACCTATAGCATGTCTATCTTGGAGGTCTATCCAATAATGTATTCAAAATAAGAATGAGATTCTAATTCAGAAGGTGGAAGACCAAGTTGCATCTATCGAAGAGCCTCAAGAAGGCTATGATAAAGGTGAGGTTATTTTTGAATACAATTAAATGTCTTTATCCCAATTCAACATGCTTTATATTCAAGAATTCCTTTCATAATCACACAAATTTATATCTCCCCAAGAGTTCACTTAAGTATCCTCCATTCCCAAGCCCATTCATGAGTTATCCATTCTACCTCACACTCCCTCTTTAACACATAAACTGGTCCATCACCCTACCACATCATCCCTTCTTGGAGGAGAACCCATATCATGGGAGATAAGTGAATAAGAGTAAGCTAAATTTACAACTAATCAAGAAGATGACTCGAGAGACCTTTCCAAGTGAATCTCTAAGTGTTCCAAGTCTTCCATGTGTTCCTTAAACCTTCCCTTCTTGGAATTCAATATAAGAGAGTATTCAAAAATAAAAGGATATTATTATAGAATAATCTATTTATTAAAGCCAACATCCCACTTATCTTCCTCAAGGAACTCCCAAGGAGTCTTCCAAAATTCTAGGCTACAATCAAGTAGTAAACTCTTGGAGTGGGCAATGTGAAATAAGCATCGATTGGGAAGTTGAAGGGAAAGATAAATTTGAACCTATGCAAGTCTCCCCCACCCCTCCTCAAGAGATATCTTATACTCTATATCAACCTTATTATGATACTTATCTTCATGAGGCCACTAATCACCTTCAATAACATTTATTTCAAGAGGATATAAATAGGCAAATCAAAGATTTGGAGTTGACAATAAAGGGAATTGAAGAGAGCCAAGATCAAGAGATGTAAGACAAAGAAAAATTTCTGCCTAATCAATCCCCATTGCTCTATCATCAAAAACCTATAACATGTCTATCTTGGAGGTCTATCCAAGAATGTATTAAAAAAAAGAATGATATTCTATTTAAGAAGGTAGAAGATGAAGCTACATCTATTTAAGAGCCTCAATAAGGCTATGATAAAGTTGAGATGCTTGTTGAATAAAATTAAATTTCTTTATCCCTAATCAACATGCTTTCCCTTCAAGAATTCCTTCAAGAATCACCCAACTTCCTATCTCCCTAAGAGTTCACTCAGGAAGCCTCCATTACTAAGACCATTCATGATTTATCCATTACCCCTTACACTCCCTCTTCAACACATGAATTGGTCCATCACCGTCCCACCTCATACCTTCTTGAAGGAGAACCCATCATGTGGGAGATAAGTGAATAACAACAAGCCAAATTTGTAGCTGATAAAGAAGATGACTAAATTATTTATGATGAAGAATTCACTAGGGAATCCCCTTGGTGAAGAAAATAATAAATACATCTTATTGAGTGAAGAAAAAGATGATCAAGATCATGTTACAACTGTTCTCAAAGATCTTGATCAAGACATAGACGAAAAGGTGCTTTAAAGAGACATCACACCAGTTGAGTTAGTTGAGACTCATGAGCAACATCAAGAGGTTAGTTTTGAAAAACTAATAAAAGATAAAGATACTATTTACTCCATGGATGAAGATGATTTTTTTTTGAATTCCAATGATATTTTTGAAGAATTTTAAGGTCTTCAAAATCCTAGACCTCCTACTATTCAAGTTGAATACATACTTGTACATGTATTTCCTCTTGAAGGACAATATGAATGTGACTTGGTTTGATAAAGTAATCACACAAATACCTTGTAACCCATCTCTTGAAATCACACCTCTAATACGACTATTGTTTTAACTTTGGATTTGAAACAAAGAATAGAAAGCTACCCCTAAGTCCAAACATCCTTCATGTTTTTTCTCACTAGCTGAGTGCCTCCATGAAGCCTAATGGAGTCACCTCTTCTCTAGGGTGCTAAAACAACATAAATTCAAAATATTCCCATATCTCCATGTCCTCACTAGACTAAACTTTCTTCATGATCCTCTTAGGCTTGAATAGCCTCTTTGAATTTACCTCTTCAATCTCCATTTGAACAAAATTATGACTTGGTCTCTTTGTCTTGACTCCATCTACAACCTGAGCTGATAGGGAGAATTATTAAAACTCATTTATATATTAACTATGCTTCACCACAAAACATAGTCCACTTATACTTTTATATTGATCATCATTCACCTTAGCTACCATTAGTATCCATTCATTATCTTGTCTTCTTTCTTGTACTCCAGGGGCCTCAATCTTCTTAATTTGACTTGAGAATCCATGCTTACTAAAACTTGTAATATGACCAACATTTGGTCAACCTATTTATCCTCTACATGATCATGATGTTGCATATGAGCATCCTTCTCAAGATCAATATGTCTCTAGTTACCCTTCAAACCAATCCATTTAAAGTTTCAAGAAAACTCTCTTAGGCTGTGAGAAATACATGTTAGACCTTCATACTCAAAGAGAACATGGTCAATACATTCCTATCCATCTCATTCATGAGATGAGAGACTCATTGTAGCTATTGAAAGGAGAATGGAAACCTATTAAGAGAGAAAATTGACAAAGCCTCTCAAGTGAAATGTTGGATGTAAGTGGTCTCACTCAAACCATAAAAGATATGTTAAAAGTTCATGAAGGACTATAGGTCCAATTCTATTAGCCCTACGTATCTTCTTACACTCCATTTCAGCTCTCATACATGCCACCCATTATTCCCCAAGAGACATTTCCAAGTGAATCTCCAAGTGTTCCAAGTCTTCCATGTGTTCCTCAAACCTTCCATTCTTGGAATTCAATCCAAGAGAGTATTCAAAAATAAAAGGAGATTGTTGTAGAACAACCTATTGATTCAATCCAACATCCCACTTCTCTTCCTTAAGGTACTCCCAAGGAGTCTTCTAAAATTCCAAGATGGAATCAAGTAGTAAAATCTTGGAGTGGGTAAGGTTAAATAAGTATAGACTGGGGAGTTGAAGGGAAAGAAAAATCTGAACCTATGCAAGTCTCTCCCACCCCTCCTCAAGAGATCTCTTATACTCTATATCAACCTTATTACAATTATTATCCTCATGAGGCCACTAATCACCTTCAATAAAAGCTATTTCAAGAGGATATAAATAGTCAAATAAAAGATTTGGAGTTGAAGATAAAGGGACTTGAAGAGAGCCAAGATCAAGAGATAGAAGATAAATAAAACTTTATGCCTAATCAAGCCCCATTGCCTTCTCCTCAAAAACCTATAACATGTCCATCTTGGAGGTCTATCCAAGAATGTGTTAAAAACAAGAATGAGATTATAATTGAGAAGGTGGAAGACCAAGTTGAATCTATTGAAGAGCCTCAAGAAGGCTATGAGAAAGGCGAGGCACTTATTGAATAATATTAAATGTCTTTATCCCAATTCAACATGCTTTCCCTTCAATAAATCCTTCAAGAATCACCCAAATTTCTATCTCCCCAAGAGTTCACTCAAGAAGCCTCCATTCCCAATCCCATTCATGAGTTATCCATTATACCTCACACTCCCTCTTCAACCCATGAACTGGTCCATCACCCTCCCATGTCATCCCTTCTTGAAGGAGAACCTATACTATGGGAGATAAGTGAAGAAGAGCAAGCCAAATTTATAGCTGATAAAAAAGATGACTCAATTGTCTAGGATGAAGAATTCACTATAGGGACTTCCCTTGGTGAAGAAAATCATATATCCATATTCTTCACTAAAGAAAAATATGATCAAGATCATGTTGTCGCTATTCACAAAGAGCTTGACTAAGACATGGAAGAAAAGGTGCTTGAAAGAGACATCACATCAGCTGAGTTGGTTGATACTTATGAGCAACATCAAGAGGTTAGTTTTTAAAAACTAATATAATAAAAAGCTACTATTGACTCCATGGACCAGGATGATTTGTGGTTGAAGTCCAATGAGATTTGTGAATAATTTTAAGGCCTTAAAATTATTACACCTCTTGCTATTCAAGTTGAAGACATCCTTGTAGATGCATTTCCTCTTGAAGGATAATATGATAACTTCCAAAGTACCAAACTTGAACAAGTTATAACCAGCCTTGAGGTTGAAGACTCGTTAATAAAGCAATATGAAGTTGACCAAGTATGTAATGAGGAAGAAGATGAAGTGGAAGAAGTTATGGTTCTTGAAGATAAGGAAGATTAATATGATTGGTAGTAGCATATTGAGACTCTCCAAGAGCTTGAAGGTATTTGAAAGGTTGAAGGTCATTTGCACAAGGAGATTGAACAATATGTCTTCATTAAGGATAATGATGAGGGTTGGGTTGAGTATGAAAAGATATTTGAAGAGATTGATGAGTTTGCAATAATTGATGAAAATCTTAATGTCATTCAAGATGCCATGAAAGTCAAAGAACCATGCTTGGATGAAATACCATTGGACAAGGTTACAACTGAAGAGTCTCATAAGAAGATTATTGAGTCATAAGAAGAATTCACCTTCATAGGTGATATGTTTTTAGCTGTTATTATTGCATTAGAGGTCATGAAAATAAGATTGGAAAGTATTAAGGAGTTAAAGACATCAAGAGCAAGGCCCAAGGGACAAATTGATTCATATAATCTTTCATCTCATGGACCAAAAGATGGTACAATATTACCCTTTAATCCAAGAGGAAGAATTTATCTTCAGGTTAGTTGTGCATATCTAGTTTTTTTCTATTTTTGTGTGCCTTAATTACTTACTTAGCATAGGTGTGTGTCTTCCTTTCTTTGCTTTTATGTGTGTGTCTTTTTTTATGTGTTGTTGAAGTAATCAAGTTGTCTTGTTGGTTAAGTGCCAAGGTTTGATCTTGTTGTCTCAAAGTGAAATTGACTCCATAGGCTAATGGAAGGACAAGGCTACTGGTCTAGTCAACATAGCAAGCATGTTACCCCTATGAGTCACCTATTTGTTATCTAATTTTGACCCCCCAAGTCAAAATAAGACCCCTATAGGAAAAAACTTGAACCTTAGGTGATTTAGGAGGTCCTAGTTAAGTGAAAAATAATTTATTATCACTTATTAAGGTAAATTTGGAAAGATTAATGTAAGTCTCTTTTATGTGTTTTGGTCTATTTAAGTCTGTTATGTGAAAAAGGGTTATTTGTGTTACCTTGAAAAATGTGTCAAAGGTCAAGTAAGGTCAAAAGGTGTCTTAAAACATGTCATGGTATGGACCAAAGAGTTTCAAGTTAGAAAATTCAGTTTTGGGAAATAAAATAAAATTTTAGGGGCTTCCCAAGCAAGTATGATGTAGAGGCATTAGAGAGAAGTCCTCAATAGCAACATTACCTGGCTCATAATCAAACTAGTCATTCATCCTTGCTTGATTTGCTCTCTAAAATACCCTCTTTACTCTCTCTATAAATTTTTTTAGAAACTAATATGCTTGTATAAACTATATTATTCACTAATAATTCTCTTATTTTCTTATTTCTCTCTGTCTATACCTTCTCGTAGTAACTATGCTGCCTATAACAATGCTACCTGTAGAATTGGTGCATGTAGCAACTCTTTAAATAAATTTATCTTTGATGATTCAAAATAGGAGATTTTACCAAGATGTAATTAAAATTTTATGATTATTTAATCCCCCATGATATGTATGCAAAGTTTCAATATTTAACCCTTCTTCTAGCTAGCACTTCCTTTAAAAATCAACCCTCTTTTAGGCCTATTTAGTCCTTAATCCTTACCACAGTCCTAAAATCCGTACATATCCATACAATATCATACCCAAACAATGTTTTTATATTTCCATATGACAACATATGCCATATCACAAAATTTCATGATTTTCCAATAGTTAGAACTCTCAAAAACTTCAAAACATTAAACCTAGGGTTTCCTTGACCCTGCATAGGCCGTGGGCATTCAAAAATCCATATCTTGAGTTATATAACGTTTTAAAGGACAAAATGACCACCAAAAGTTCTATTTTTACATCACATATCTTTTAAAATAGTATTTAATTTATATTCACTCCATTAAGGTCTCCAAAAACTACAAAATACAGTCAGTTATGAGCCTTTTCTTTGACTGTGCAAGGTAGAAACGATCAACAATGCAAATATTTAGATTATTCTTTAATTAAAATAATAATACCTAAATTAGGTATTTATAAAATAAATTAACCTTTTAAAATCATTATATAACCTTGATAAAACCCAAAACACTTTATACACATGAAAAGGCAGGGTTTTCAAATCTTGATACTGCTTGTGAAAGAGAATACAAGGTTATCCAAATATGTAATGCATAACTAAAGTTTTAAAATTTATCTAAGGGTATTTTTACCAATTTAAATTTCTAATTATTTCCTTACACTACTAAAAAATACTTTCCATGCATTGATCAATCCTTCAGCTAGTTTCTTTACATTGATTATTCAAACATGGTTTTTGATTCCTAAATAAGGGTATGAAATTCTGGGCCTATGACTTACAACTGTTGTTCAAACATGAAGTATTGAAAAAATATAAAAAATTTCATGGCATAAAAGGGTTATTAAATCAAATATAAAACAATAACATGAGATACCTCTTAGGGTAATGCACACAACAAAAACCTTCTTCTTAATTCATTTGCAATAACATTGAATACAATATAGTCCATAAATGGACCATCAAGTTTCTGCCAGTCTTTGAGAGGTTCATGAAATAATTTTTATTTTGATCCCTATTATTCATTTCCTATATCTTCCTCTCCTCTCTAACTCTTCCTCTCCTATTCCCTTTCCTTTTTCTCACAATGACTTCTTTTCTCCATTTCAATGTAGACTTGGAAAGTAGTTACAAAACCAATTTTTGATCTTGAACCCAATGTATGGGTGCATGGATACCTTTAAATAGATGAATATAAATTTATGATTTTTTACAAATATGACTCATTATCACCCCTTACCTATCTTAATTATACTCTTTATATCCTTGACCAATCTATTCAGTCCTCACATGTACTTGACCCATCAAGACTCACTTTGCAAATATTTGAATTTTTAACTTTCCAATTTCAGAGGGAAAGCACCTATAAACCATATAACACATATTTAATACATATAATGAATTTATAAGGCACAAATGGACTATAATAGGGTCCCTTATATGCATTAACTTCAAACTTGACCAACTTGACTCTCTTTATTGTTCAAAACACAAATTGACCACTTTTGCTTAATGCTCCTTCATTAAAGCACAACATAAGAGGAGAGAGAATATGTAGATAAATTAAGTTATAAACATGATAAATAATTTTTAGGTCCATCATAGTTATTTTATATTAGTTAAAAGGTCAAAGGAAGCTAAAAACATTAGATCTCTCCTATCGAATGCATAAGTTCACATAGTAAAAATTGAAGTGGATGGTATGGATAGGAGAGAGAAGGTAGGAGCATAAAAATTTAGGTATTTATTGAAGTATTTGTCAGATTAAAACTTATATAATTAGTTCTTATATTAATCTCTTTAGCTTTATGAACAATCACTAAAAAGTTAAGGGTCTAAAATTAGCTAGTTAACCATGACAGGGTTCTTTCTTGAGCTTTCCAAGCAGAATGGTTGAATATTTTATAAAGAATAAAGTTTGTATGGGTATTTTAAAATAATCTCAAGTATCCTAAAGTATTTTTAAATATTCACAATATGGTACAAGTTTTAAGAGATGGTCATAGATCCATTCATAGTTGTAGACTGTGTTCTATGTGTCTAGTAATTGAGGTGATTTGAATGGTTTGAATGTGTATCTCCAAGAGTTAAGAGATGTGTTTCCTAACCAAGTATGTTGATGAAATTAAAGGCATTGTTTTTAAGCCTAATAGTCATGTTTGTTTCTTTCAAATTATCCTACATAAGGTTGTAGACCTACAGGTCTACAAATCCAAGAAAGTTCAAAGTTTTTAGCATCTAAGTGAATGTTCTATACATGAAAACAATATAATAAGTTATAAAAAATTTCATGTATATATGAAAGTCTTCAACTATCTTAAATCCATTGATGACTAGGATAATAGACCTAGGAAGAGCTATATACAGGACTGTGACTGGGTTTTCAATGAATATAGGGGTTGTGAAGTATTTTTAGAAGATAAATGAACTTGGAATAAAATGAGGCTAGACCACTCCTAACATGTTCAATCACTAAAATATATCATGCTACTATAATATGCCAATTCAAAACTCATACAACATTATAGACCTTTCTTTATAGCCACCTACAGTCAGTGGAGGTTATCTTGGACAATAAGATGATGGAGCAGAGTCTTCACAGCATTGGTAAGTTTCTTAAGACTTCAATAAAAACATGATACAAACCCTTTGGAAGGATTGGAAATAGGCTTGAAAGGCTAACTCAAGACTCACATACACATTCCATTCAAATTTCCACCTATAATTAGGGGAGAGAGTTTGTCTCAAACAATGATGTTGGTAAGGTTTTGGAGCTTTAGGGAATTGATAAAATATTGCTTAGACATCAATAATAATGAGATAGGGCCACTTAAGGATCTAGATATTGGTTTGAAGGCTATGAAGTACTATACACAACCATACTCAGTCAAACATTTAAGATAATCATCTACAATATTGTAAGAGGGATAGTAATGTTGAAAGCACAGAGGTTTCAAAGGCCTTAAGGTTTTTAAGTATCTCAGTAATATGACAATATTTTGAAAGTCTCATGATTATAAGGGGACTCTTGAACACAAGCTGACATACCATCTCAAACAGACACACCTATAAGTAATGGACCATATGTAGGATTGTTTGAGCCAATAAAAGTCTGTCCAAGACTTGCTATTGTGATGTTCACATGATTTTGAGGTTAGAAAGACATCAGGGTCCTCAAGATATGGAGAAAAATGGGTTCTAAGTGACTGACCCATTAGAAAGAGCAAACATGGGTTATGAATTAAGATCATAGTTCTATTATGCACATAGGCTTATAGATCTATTTAAGTTACTTAAAGTCTCTCAAAATATTTAATATTGATTTATGATTGAATAAATTTACATGAGAATTTATTGGTATCAAACCATTGAAGACTAAAATATTTCTAAGTGTAAAACAAAGACAAACATTGGTGACAAAGTTAGTCACACACAATCATCAATAACATAAGCCTGCCTAACTAGGCTAATGAGGTTGTTTGATTAAATTGAGGTATTTATGTGGTATTTGAAGGGTATATATGATTTTTAAGGTTATTAAACCATTTTAGATCATAAGAGACCTAAGTAAATAACAAAGTGACTAAACATGGGTCTACAACCCTAGTCATACATAGTTTCGCTTGCTCTTGGGATAGTTGCTTATTTAGAAGTCTGAAAGACTTAAGAAGTATAATATTTTGGAAATAAATATACTAATATGGGTGGGGGTGTGAATTATTTCCCTTAAAATAATCATTAAATTTCACTTATCATTTGTGGAGCATTCATTCAAACACATACATCAACTAATGCATAAATAAGCATCCACATAAACATATAACATATGAACACAAGAGATATATGGGAAACCATCATGTGGGATAAAACCAAATAAAAAACATCTTATAATAAATTAATATAATGAATGAATCAATATTTAGTGAGGCACCAACCCCACAAGGAGCACCAACCCCTCACTAGTCAAGCACTAACTCAACTAGTCCTTCAACAAGCACCAACTTGCAAGGAGTCACCAATACCTTAGGTAACTAATCAAAAAATAATAAAAATGTAACCTATTATCACATTTTTACACATTTTTATCACTCAAATAATTATGATCACCTTCTTTTGCTTTTCACACTCTTCTATCTCTCTCAACTAGCCTATTAGGTCTCTTCGCTCAAATAACAGATTTAGGTCATATGACCTTACTTATAATTTGTAAAATCATTATTATAAATTAATTACATATTAAAAATAAATATATTATGGTCTTAAATCCATCTACCTAGTTTCCAAACCTCTATTTCATTCGTTTATGTCCTCAGTATTCAAACTAGTCAAATTAAGACCATTAGACATTCTTTTTATACTTGACTCTTGCTTTCACCAACCTTCATCAGAATAAAACCTCTCCATACTTGGATCACCCTTGGAATATATCAAAAAACATTTTTCATAGGATAAAAAACCACTAAATAGGTTGGTCACCACTCATAAGGACCAAAATCACCATTAGGCCTAAAGGAGACCTAATGCAATTAGGCGTTCTCAAAGCACACATTTTACCTTGACCACCTTAGAAATATTAAGCATCCATAAATGGATGAAAAAATTAAAACATACTTCAAATATACCTCTGATAATCTCACCTTATGTCCCAAACATCATTTAGCTCATTTCACTCCTTGAACTACACTATTAGGCTTATTCACAAGTAGGCCTTCTTACCGCTAGAAAGTCTACCAACCAAAACCAAAACCAAAACACGTAACCAATTTGATAAAAAAAACATACCATAAAATCACATGGATAGAACCTCCATGAACTTAGGATCATTACCAAGTTCATTATACTTCACCATATAGGGAAAAATACCTCAAACTAACCACTTCCATATGCTCACTTAGAACTGTAAATAAGCCTTAAAAAATCAGTCAAGAACCTTTGAATTTTTACACCATAAGAATTTATAATGAATAAAAATACATTAAAATGAACATATGATACATATATAACAAATTAATGTGCATTATATTCTTCAACTCTAGGCATAATGACTAAGGAACATCATTCTTACTAATACACATAAAACTTCTTGAATGCTACAAAACATAATCATGAAAACAAAGACTTAGAACACATGTAGAAATATTTTCATGAACTTAAAAAAGGTTTAGATGATCCTTTATCATTATTATAAAATATTTATACAAATATATTAAAATTTACAAAATCAATATTGGTCTTATAGACCAATATCATGGCTTCAATGTACATAGACCTCATTGTGTTAGATAAGTCAAATTGAGAGCAACTTTCTACCATATACACACATATTAAAATCTTATATCCATTAGGGATATGTATTAAGTATGTAATATTAAAACCATGCATTTATATTCATCCCTAATCATTGACAACCCATCCCTAATATCATTCTCACTTCTACCTAGTTTCTTTCGCTGTCTTCCTCACTAGGCCTTTTTAGAGATAGACCAACTTCCATGAACGGTTTAGCATATTTAAAGTCTATAAATTGATTATAAACTTATATGGACACAAAATAAAAGTCTCACACATCATCCTCCAATAATTTTCATGCTTTTACTGGGTCAACCCTTCCTGCTACATAAAAAATCCAAGAAACAAGGGGTTTCTTGTAGCTTCCATTCACTCTTCTAACAAACTAATGCCACTTGGAGGTCCTTGGGAGAGTCCTCTACATTATATAATAATGTAAATAGGACATAAAAATCATTTTGAGTCATTTCTATCAAGATCTACCATATCATGTCATTGTTAGGGTTTTAGAGAGGGTTAAGACTACCGTACAGTTTTAATGATCATTCATAAAGCTTGGGTCCTTAATCTAAAAAATAATGCTTGGAAACTTGAGATAGGATCCTTCCCAAAATTTCATGAACTTATTATTATATCATGCAAAGATTTCACATTTCAAAGAGCATAATAAAATCCTTCTCAGGTTTGTAATACCTCATTCTGTACATAGAGAAAACATCAGAACTACTTTTCATGATTTAGTCATCAACTCAAGACCTCAAACTTCAAAAAAAAACTTGAAAAAACCTATCACACTTATGATAATTCTCTCATAAGATACAACACCTTGGAAACTAAACTTAACCCCTCATTAGGCCACACTAGGTCTCTTTGCATATTAAGCCTTGAACTTTCAGTCACACTTAGACCTTAAACATATCTTAAAACCACTTGAAATGATCACAATACCTCATAATAATTTAATAAAACATCATAACATGCTCACACATTGACAAACATCTTCTCATAAGCCTCAGACTTCTCACCTCAACATGCTACCAAGCCTATGCCTTCTCACTAGGTCTCTTTATGTAAATTAATAAGCTAATAACTGACCTTGAAACCTCCTATAAAATATTATATTCCTTATAAAAATGTATAAATAATTTCAAACATATTATCACATTCTCTACCACTAATTTTCATCCTTCATATAAATTGATAACACCTCAAAACTTCTCATTAGGTCAGACAAGGTCTAGGACTAGTCTGGTTGCATGCTTAGGCTTAAGACCTTATCCATGAAGGTTTACCTTGAAACTTTATTGAGTGTTTCAAAAATGCATATTAATGTTTGGGAATCATTAAAAATCCAATCATAACTATGTTTATCCATCTTACCAGACCACCATATTCATACACATGATCATGATATAACAATGTTCCTTAAGTCTAGTGCTCAAAAGTATGCTTACCTTGTATCTTGATCTTGACTTTGACATGTCATCAAAATAAAAATAATGACTATGTTACCTTAAAATTATATCTCAGTAGGTTTTATTCAAATAATCTCTTGTCATAAGACTTACTTATCACATACTACTTCACCATGCATGACAACAATTTTGTCCTTGACATCAATGACATCCATCTTGACCTTGACATCAATGATAACATTTATGCCACAACATCAATAATAGGAACATAAATCAATAATCACCCCATTTTCCATTAATGGCAAACACTCAAAAAAAGCTAATCATTCTCATCTTCCCAAGTTGGATCTTCTTCCAACTGACCTTACTCCCAAACTAGAACTTTATCCCCCTTTGACATTAATGAAAAAGGGTCATCTCTTGACAACTATCTGATCCTTCAGCCTAGAATAAGACACCTTTTATATCCATAAAAAATCATTCTCTATTTGATAAAGATCAATATTACAACCAATTGACTTCATGAACACATCAAACTAATCCATGATTCAAATTTCTTCATGACTGCTACAAATCTTCTTGGTAAACACACCTACTCTTGGAGCATGATTGGATCCCCTTATCTCCATGAGATATTCAGATACTATTATGAATGTGACTTGGTTTGATCAAGTAATCATACAAATACCTTGTAACCCATCTCTTGGAATCAAACCCCCAATCGACTATTGATTGAACTTTGGATCTGAAATGAATAATACAAAGCTACCCCTAAGTCCAAGTATCCTTCATGCTTATCTTCACTAGACGAGTGCCTCCATGAACCCTAATAGAGTCACCTCTTCTATAGGGTATTAAAAAACATAAATTTAGAATATTAACATATCTCCATGTCCTCACTAGACTAAAATTTCTTCATGATCCTCTTAGGCTTGAATAACCACTTTGGCTTGACCTCTTCAATCTCTGTTTAAATAACATTCTAACTTAGTTTATTTGTCTTGACTCCTTCATCCACAACCTGAGCTAATAGGGAGAATTTTTGACACTCCTCTATATCTAAACTATGATCCACCATGTTGTCTATAATTCTTGACTCATCTTTCAAGGAATCTACTTCAATTACATACCTTGCACATTCTTCTTCTTTAGCCTTTAGGCTTGCTATCACAGTCTCAATTTGAGTCTCCACCTATTTGACTATTTGTTCTTATTCTTAGGAGTTATTACTCAATTTATATTCAACCAAATTGATTCAATCCTAATAGTATTTGATAAGATACCTCATCACCTTATTATTCTTATTCACCATCTTCAATTCTTCTAGAGCATTCATTAACTCAACCTTAAAGTCCACCTCATCTTCTTCTTCATCTAAATCACCAACAATACCTCCAAACCACATGGATTATTCTTGATTTGAATAGCTTGATTCCTCAACCATGAAGATAACTTCATTGACATCAGGATCAACACATTCATGATTACTCTCAAAATTACTTCTCCCACTCTTATCAGATGAGCTACAGTCTTGGTGAAAAAGCTTGTTTTGTTCTTGAAAAAATTCTTGTCATCATACTTTATAAAGATTTTATTACTCTTATCAAACATGTAATACTTCTTATCATCATTACAACTTTCATAATGCTCTTCATCATCCTTTTTATTATGATTATGAGGGCACTTATTAGCAAAGTGTCTAATTTATCTATAATTAAAGCACTTGAAGGGCAACTTACCCTTGTATTTACCTGAACCAGTTTTCAACTTTCTTGCAAACATTACTATCAAATCATCATCATCAATACCAAAATCATCATTATATTTGAATTTATTACCTTGTGTCTTTTTCTCATTTGATTTATTTTCTACCTTGAAAGAAACTTATTTCTTTTTAGGTCTTCTTTCACTTTTACTCATCTCATAGGCTGTCAGGGTGCCATGAAGTCCATCCATCTCTAGATTGTCTAGATCTTGCATCTCTTCAATAATAGACTTTTTAGAATCAAACTTAGGAGATTGAGAGCTCAATAAATTTTGAACAATAATAGACTCTTTCAATTATTCACCTAGGCCTCTTGTGATGTTGACCACTTCATCAACCCTCAACAAGTAGGATGCAATGGTCTCATCTTCATTCATCCTTAGGCTTTCAAACTATCTCCTATGGGTTTATAATTTAGCCAAATTGACCTTGGAGTGTCCCTCATGGATAGTATTCAAATTCTACCACATTTCTTTGTTAGACATACAATGAATCATCTTAACAAGCTCTATCTATGATAGGCCACAAAGAATACCATTCATTACTTTTGAATTTTTGTCACTAGGCTTCTTACCTACTGCATCTATAAGGGGAATATGGGGTATAATATATCCATCCACAAATGATTTGAAAACATCATGAACTTAATACATCAAGTATGTTTTCATCCTGACACTAAAAAAATCATAATTATTTTTATTGAACAATGAAGTCTTACTTTTATAAAAACCACCTTGTGCTTGACTAGCCATCTTTGCTTGCTTAGTATCTCCTTTAGGCTATTAAGCTTGCTTCAAATGACCTAATCTGATACCAATTATTGGAATTATAACTAATTAGTGGGGGGGGGTGAATTAGTGCCCTTAAAATAATCATTCAATTTCACTTATCATTCATGAAACATTCATTCAAACACATACATCAACCAATGCATAAATAAGCATCCACATAAGCATATAACATATGAACACAAGATATATGTGGGAAAATCTCATGGGGGATAAAACACATTAAAAAAAACTTAGACTATAGTTGTATAAACAATGAATCAATATTTAGTGAGGCACCAACCCCACAAGGAACACCAACTCCTTACTAGTCAAACACTGACTCAAGTAGTCCTTTAACAGGCACAATCTTGCAAGGAGGCACCAACCCCCTAAGTAACTCAACACCAACTTAACCACCTGAAACCTCTGATCACCTTTAAACATTTATTTCTCACTCAACTAATGATGATCACCTTATTTTTCTCTTCACACTTTTTTATCTCTCTCAAATAGCTGATTAGGCCTCTTCACTCAAATAGCCCTCTTTTTGACAGATTTAGGTCATATGACCTTGGTCATCATCTGTAGAATCACTATTAAAACTTCATGTCATATCAAACATACCTATATGATGGCCTTTACTCACTCTTGTTGGGATTAGTTTTCACATTGTGTAGGGTTGAGTATTTATAGGTTGATATTTACTGAGAGGTAAATATAATTAGTTAGTTTGTATATTAGAATATTGTTATATAATAGTATTATGATAATAGATATTATATTGGTTTGTTATATAATTTTTTGGTAACAATAATATAATACCTATGAACTATTATAGGATTTTTAGAGGGTTTTTAGGAGAGATTTTGCAGGGATTTGGGAATCCCTTATTATAGGAATTAGAGGTCCTATTTATTTGTAATATGTTTAAAGGAATTAAGGATAATATACAATAGAAAATTATTGTGTGATTAATATTCATAGAGAATGAAATAATATATTATAGGGTGTTTGAAATAATTATCAATTTACTTGTGTTCAGATCCATTATTCACCAATGTCATTTGCTTAATATTACACAAACTCTAATAAACCTCACCATTTAGTATTAGAGCAAGGGATTCTGAGAGTAGGTTAGTAACATGGAGTGTTAACTTTTTTATAAGTGGTTACAACCATCATTGTATTGCCCCTATGATGGGAGAAATCATTACATATATTTTTTAAGACATATTTAACTTCTATTATTTGAAATTAAGTCTTGAGACACTACACTTGATTTTAAACATATCAGGTGCATACACCTGGTCTTTTACAATAGTGATGAGTAAAACAGTCATGACAATAGTGATCATATTTTACACAATTGTGTGCAATTTGAAAATTGAACAACATTCTTAAGCCCAACATTTTTTTATTCTGAAGGATTTGTATTATTTTACTACTAGTGACCAAATATTGTAGTGCATGTATAAAATAGAACAACATATCCATTTTTTTATATTTCTGGAGTGTCTATTCTATTCATATAATTCATGCTTCTACAAACTAGTATTCTTCCTTGCATACTGGTTAATGTATTAGTCATACATCCCTATGTACCAAATCTCACTGTCAGAGTAGACCTATAATATTTGATGATCAGATTTTAATCTCTAAAGGTATTATAATTCATCTTAGATCCTTTGTGATGTGGCCAATGCAAAATATTTATAGTGAACTATCAAAATTCTAGCTCAAATCTTCATGTGGGATTTGCCACTTATATTGATGATGTCACTAGCATTCTAAATGGTGAACAATGCATGGAAAAATAAATTATTAAGATGCCTATTACATATACTAATGTATAATGCACAAAGTTGTCAAATAGTCTACATGTAGTTTATTTCAGTGAGTCTCCTCCGAATATATTTTGGTTTCATGAAATTCTTTTTATTGGGTCGAGTCAAACAAGTTTAGTATATAGTCTTTAGTTTAATATTAATGTACATTAATATTTATTATTTGTTTAAGTATCATCAATCAATTTAGTGTTTAAATTCTTTCAGTAGTATTTGAGAGTTGATCTTTCTTTAGATTAGCATTAGTTAAAATGTTTTTGAGTCTTATATTGTGTCATTGCTCATATAACATTGTTAAATGTTATAATGAGTTAAATGTCATTTTTATGTCAATGGTTCTTAGTTTAAAGTTATGTAATTTAATGTTTTAGTTTTATTCTAGAGTCATTTTTAAGAGTGTGTCAAATTTTTTTAAAAAAAGTGTCAGATATTGTTGAAAAGTTGAAGTCTTTTTACGTCAATAGTTGAGTCATTGTCAAACATTGTGAAAAATACAAAAAATGTCTTATTAGATGCATTATTTTTTATACATGACATCCATTATTATAAATTAAGATTCATCACCATATTTGTTAAGTAGTGACAATTGGAGGCTAGAGGATACATGGAGTATGGATCTCTTTTAATGACCTCTCATCAGTCACCAATGATGGGGCTACACTAATGATTTGGTGATATATGAAGTGTGGTGTGTTTTTCATTCCCACTGTGTGTTTGTAAAATAAGAGTATAATAATATGCCTGTTTAAGATATTTAATTTCTGTACAAATTCCAAAACATGATTACTTGATGTGAAAACACTGTGAAAGGACAAAAAGCACCAATGTAAGTTAGTTCATGGATCTTGAAAGGGTTTGTGGTAGAGATCTAGAAAATGACACAAGGTGAATAATTGATGGGTCCTATTCATGTCAAGGTTTTTGGCAAACTTGTATAACCATGGGATCAATGAGGCTCTCTTTGTATCAAGGTCATCAACCAAATAAGTCATGATATAATGGGTGAGCATACATAGATAAGAGTGCGAATGTTTTTTGCACCATGTAAAAACTATTGGGGGGGGAATATTGGGTTTAGTTTTCATTGTGTAAATTTGAGTATTTATAGGTTGATATTTAATGAGAGGTAAATATAATTAGTTATTTAGTTAATTTTTATATTAGAGTACTGTTATATAATATTATGATAATAGATATTATATTGGTTTGCCGTATATGTTATTGGTAACAATATAATACCTAAAAACTATTATATGAGTTTTAGAGGTTTTTTAGGAGATATTTTGTAGGGATTTAGAAATAAATTATTAAATGAATTAGAGGTACTATATATTTTTAATAAGTTCTAATGAATTAAGGATAATATACAACAAAACATTATTGTGTGATTAATATTCAAAGAACATGAAATAATATATTATAAGGTGTTTAAAATAATTCTAAGTTTACCTGTGTTTGACTTCATTATTCACCAATGTCATTTGATTAATATTTCATAGACTCTAATAAAACTCATCATCTCTACCTACTTTCCAAACCTCTATTTCATTCGTTCATGTCCTCAATATTCTAACTAATCAAATTAGGCCTATTAGACCTTCTTTTTATACTTGACTCTTACTTTCACCAACCTTGGTTAGACACAAACATATAAATACTTTGATCACACTTGGAATAGATCAAAAAAAATGTTTCATAGGTGAAAAAACCACTACATATGTTGGTCAACACTCATAAGGACCAAAATCACCATTAGGCCTTAAGGAGACCTAATGCAATTAGGCCTTCTCAAAGCACACATTTCACCTTGACCACATTGGAACATATTGAGCCTCCATAAATGGATGAAAAAATAAAAAAACACTTCAAATATACCCATAATAATCTCACCTTATGTCCCCAACATCATTTATCTTATTTCACTCCTTGAACCACACCATTAGGCCTACTCACAATTAGGCCTTCTTACTGCCATAAAGTCTGCCAACCAAAATGAAGCACACAACCAATTTGATCAAATAACCATAACATAAAATAAAATTTATATAAAATACATGAAATAATGGTAATAACCATGGTAATCATACTTCACCATACAGGTCAAAATACCTCAAACTAACCACTTCTATATGCTCACTTAGAACTGCAAACATGCCTTAAAAAACCAATCAAGAAACTTTGACTTTTTACACCCTCATAGGAATTTATCATGAATAAAAATAAATTAAAATGAACCTATGATACCTATATAACATCTTAATGTGCATTATATTCTTCAAATCTGGGCATAATGACTTAGGAACATCATTCTTACTAACACATAAAACTGCCTGAATGTTCCAAAACACAATCATGAAAACAAAGACTTAGAACACCTATAGAAATAATTTAATAAACTTAAGAAGTGTTTATATTATCCTTAATAATTATTATAAAATCTTTTAAAAAATATATTATAAGTTCTAAAATCATTATTGGTCTTCCAAACCAATCTCATGGCTTCACTGTACACAAACCTCACTGTGTTAAATAAGTCAGATTGAGAGCAACTTTATGCCATATACACACATATTCAAAACTTATATCCATTATGTATATATGTTATATGTATTTAATAATAATTCCATACATTTTTATTTATCCATAATCATTTATAACCCATCCCTAATCTCATTTTCACTTCTACCTAGTTTTTCTCACTGACTTCCTCAATAGGCCTTTTTAGTGATAAGCCAACTTCCTTGATCAATTTAGCATATTTGAAGTTTGTAACCTGATAAAATTTTTTTTGGACACAAAATAAAAGTCTCACACATCATTCTCCAATCATTTTCATGCTTTGACCTAGTCAACCATGCCTTTTATATCAAAATATGAGAAATAAGGGGTTTCATATAGCTTCCATTCACTCTTATGATAGACTAATGCCACCTAGAGGTACCTAGGAGATCCATATACATGATAAAATCATCAAAATAGGTCATAAAATTCATTCTAAGTCATTTCTATCAATATCTTCCATATCAGATAGAGGAGAGCAATGGTCACTTGTCAGGAACCTAGAACAATAAACATGCTCTGATACCACGTGTCAGGGTCTTGCTCTACCAATAGAGCACATATGATTACTTCTTGTATTAGCAACTAAACATGGAATTTAACCATAATCAATAAGTAACTATAAATATGAAACAACACATGAATTGAGAGACAATACACAATTGTATTAATAATCACACAGAAGAATATACAATAAAGAAGATGCCACTTCTTCTTCCACCTCAAAGGTTCGCCACACCTCAAGACCTTCTTCCCTCTCTCTCTCTCGGTCTCAACAATCAACTCTAATATAAAATTGATGTTCACCTCTCCAACCAGTCAGTAACACGCTACCAGTACACCAAGTACACAACCGTACCCCAAGTAGATCTCCTGCTCTCTGCCGCTACCTACAAATAACTAGACCATACTCACCATTGTAGATCTCCTGAAGAAGCCATGCTATCCTGCTGACTAAGATCATACAAATATGAAAAACCCTGCTGATTCTCCAATCTAGTACCCACCTTGGTACTGTGGCACTAGGAGGAACACACCATTGCTCTCCTCTATCTGAAGGAGCTTATTGCTCTCTTACTCTTTAGCTACAAGTTTACACTACAGCCTATGAGTCTATTATATAGATCTCATGCATACAATAATTAGACTATCCTAATTACAATAATTAGACATGCAACTCAAGACCAAAAATAGCCTTTGCATGCAAACACTTAGTTCAATGAACTAACTGTCCGTGGAACAAGCAGTTCTGGAAATGCCATAGGCGATCGATGTCGGTCCCTGTCTGCCTGGAGGTGACCGACGTCGGCCGACATCCTACCGATGTCAGTTTCCTTCCTGTCCACCCTGCCATCATCAGTTGCCTTGTGCACTACAGTCTACCGATGCCAGTCTCCCTGGAACTCAGCAACCTCCTCCCTGTTTGCACCAGTTGAAGCTTTTAGCTCCACATCCTAACAATCTCCCACTTGGAGATAAACAGCTGCAACTATACCTATATCTGTACACTGTCTAATTTGTACCCTGGCTTGTATCCCTCTTCAAGATCAATCCTGAAGACTAACCACCATGCCCTGTGATGCTCTAACCTTTGTGCCTTTGTCATCCAAGTAACCTGGCGCATTCGCATCTACAAACCTATGTAGAAAATAACTTGACCCTGCATAGCATGTCAACCTGCTGCTGATCCCTGTAAGAATCCACTGAACTACCCTTCAGTACCTCTTCCTCGAATTGGCTCCATACTTTTTGACAACTCCCACTGCTTGGGAAAACTCAAGTCTACACTAGACCTCATGTGATTTCGAACACTTATTCTAAATTGAACTGTCCAGCCCTTGGTGTGCTTTCTGATTCTGCATCCTACATCATGAACCCTGCCAACACCGTCTTCACATTAGCTCCCACTGGAGATAAAATCTCCATGTTTCTTATGCCAAAGAATTTCACTGCTCCAAATTCTTCATGACACACCTCTGAACTAACCTTACCTTTAGCTCAGCAAATCTCTGTATGTACAAACCTGCTAGCAAATCACCCACATATAGCAACAAGATAATGTTGTGACCATCATCTACCTGGTAAGATAAAACCATAATAGTTACACTGACATTGACTGAAGCCATGCTTAGTCATCCACCTTTCAAAACCTATACCACTGTCCTGTAGCTTCCTCAAGACCATATGCCTTGGCCTTCCATCTCATGTATCCATCCACTCTCTTCTTTAACTTGGGAATCCATTCCGTCTCTCAGTGCTTACTTCCAGCTGACAACTCTACCAACAAATACCTATTTGGTTCTACTTCAAGGACTCACACTCCTCATCCATGCCAAGCTCCCACTATATCTGGATTCTACCTGCATTGCCTCTTCACATCTTTCTGGTTCTTGACCATCAATAAGCAATATAAAGAAGGTGAACAATGAATATGAGGTTCACTTACCCTTTTTGACCTCTATATGAGCATTTGAGACTTGTTTATAGCTTGCTGTCCACCCAATATCCATTTCAGTGACCGATCTCGGCCATCTCTTAGTCTGCTCCCGACCAATGTTGGTTCCCTGCACTGACCCTGACTGTCGACATTGTCTCCCTGGCTGACGCCGGTATCCCTTCTGCCGATGTCAGTTCCTTCATGACTGACATCGATCTTCCTTCTGTCGACGTCGGTTACTATCTGACTAATGCCGGTACCTATGTTCGTCTGTGAGTGATAACTTTTTACTCGTGAGCTCTCCATGGATCAAAACCCTGTTCAAATCAACACAGCCCTGCTCAGAATAATTCAGTCTCCTCACCTGATCTCTATCCATCATCTCCTCCATGAACACCAAGGCTTTCCAGTTCTTTAGCTTGTCAAAAACATCTGTCTTTCGCTTGAGAACCTGCATTCCCCTCTTACATATGTGACCAAGCCTACAAAGCCACATCTCTGTAATAAAAGGTGAATCAGTAATATAAGTAGATAGATAAAGGATACCTACTTTCTTACCACTATCTAATTCAAGTGTATCCACTGTGAGAGTTAAAGTGCATCTCTCATCACCCAAATTTCTTGAAGAAATTAGATTCATCTCCAAGACTGGTACCTGCATGACTTCCTTCAACCACTGTGTGTTATCCACCTGTAATTTCAGCTTCACTTCCCCTTCGTCAATAATCTGACAAGGCTCTCTAACCCCTAAATAAATCTCTCCAAAGTCTCCAAAGACATACCCATGAAAAGATGCTCTATTTCGAGCTGCATGGAAAGAGGCAAAAGAATCTATAAACAAAGATTCTACTTTATCCAAAACATCCTATGCAACATTACCTATAACATATGATTCTACATGCTGATCTTCTATCAACCAACAATCTCCTTTTACCTGCTCCTTCTTTCCATCAATCAGACCATTCGTGCTATTCAGTTTCTCCATTCATAGCTTACTATCTTCTGCCATTGCTATACTCCCACTCAATCTAAAACCCCTGTGAGTGACCTGTAATCAAAAACACTACCAGATCTGAACCACCTGTTAGTCAACCCAACCAAAAGCTTTGATACCACTTGATGGTATCAGCTCTTGAACCTACAACCTAGGCTCTGATACCACTTGTTAGGAACCTAGAACAATAAACATGCTCTGATACCACGTGTCAAGATCTTGCTCTACCAATAGAGCACATATGATTACTTCTTGTATTAGCAACTAAACATAGAATTTAACCAGAATCAATAAGTAACTAGAAATATGAAACAACACAGGAATTGAGAGACAATACACAATTATATTAATAATCACTCAGAAGAATATACAATAAAGAAGATGCCACTTCTTCTTCCACCTCAAAGGTTTGCCACACCTCAAGACCTTCTTCCATCTCTCTCTTGGTCTCAACAATCAACTCTAATACAGAATTGATGTTCACCTCTCCAACTAGTTAGTAACACGCTGCCAGTACACCGAGTACACAACCATACTCCAAGTAGATCTCCTACTCTCTGCTACTACCTACAAATAACTAGACCATACTCACCATTGTAGATCTCCTGAAGAAGCCATGCTATCCTACTGACTAAGATCATACAAATATGAAGAACCCTGCTGATTCTCCAATCCAGTACCCACCTTGGTACTGTGGCACTAGGAGGAACACACCATTGCTCTCCTCTATCTAAAGGATCTTATTGCTCTCTTACTCTCTAGCTACAAGTTTACACTACAGCCTATGAGTCTATTATATATATCTCATGCATACAATAATTAGACTATCTTAATTACAATAATTAGACACGTAACTCAAGACAAAAAATAGCCTTTGCATGCAAACACTCAGTTCAACGAACTAACTATCCATGGAACAAGTAGTTTTGGAACTGACACAGGCAACCGACGTCGGTCCCTATCTGCCTGGAGGTGACCGACATCAGCCGACATCCTACCGATGTCGGTTTCCTTCCTGTCCACCCTGCCATCGTCGGTTGCCTTGTGCACTGCACTCTGCCGACGCCGGTCTCCCTGGAACTCAGCAACCTTCTCCCTATTTTCACCAGTTGAAGCTTTTAGCTCCACATCCTAACAATAAAATCATCAAAATAGGTCATAAAATTCATTCTAAGTCATTTCTATCAATATCTTCCATATCAGGTCATTGTTAGGTTTTTAGAGAGGGTTAAGACCACCTTATAGTCTTAACGATCATTTATAAAGCTTGGGCCCTTAATCAAAAAAATAATACTTGGAGACTTGAGATAAGATAATTAAACAACTTTCATTTACTTATTAATATCTCATGAAAATTTTTCACATGCCAACGAACATAATAAAATCCTTCTCAGTTTTGCAATACCTCATTCTGTGCACACAAAAAATTTCAAAACCACTTTTCATGCTTTATTCTTCAACTTAGGATATAAAAATTTGACAAAACACTTTAAATTACCTATAAAACCTATGAAAATTATTTAATGAGATATATCACCTTGTAAAATGAAATTTACCCCTCATTAGGCCACACTAGGTCTCTTTACACATTAGGCCTTGAACTATCAATCACACTTAGACCTTGAACATACCTTGAAATAGCTTGAACTGATCACAATACCTCAGAATCATGTCATAAAATCTCATATAATTATCACACACTAAAAATCTCATTCTCAAAATCCTAAAACATCTCACCTTAACATGCTACCAAGCCTATGCCTTCTCACTAGGTATCTTCATGCAAATGAATAAGCCAAGAACTGACCTTAAAACCTCCTTTGAAAGCTTATCTACCTTATACACATGTATACATAGTATAAAACATATTATCACATGATATTATATTTATTTTCATCCTTCATATATCTTGATAATACCTCAAGATTCCCCATTAGGTTAGACATGATTTAGGATTAGTCTAGTTGCATGCTTAGGCTTCAGACCTTACCCTTGAAGGTTTACCTTGAAAATTTATTGAGTGTTTAAACAATTCATATGAATGTTTTTGAATTATTAAAAATACACTCATACCTATGTATACTCATCTTAATAGACCATCATCTTCATACGGATGCTCATGATATGATAATGCTCCTTAAGATTAGTGCTTAAAAGTATGCTTAGCTTGTATCTTGATATTGACCTTGACATGTCATCAACCTTAGAAGAATTACTAGGTTAGATTATAATTATCTCTAAATATATCTATAATATTTTTCATTCAAATGCTCTCTTTTCATAATACTTCCTTATCACATACTACTTCACCATGTATGGCAACAACTTTAACCTTGACATTAATGACATCCATATGGACCTTGACATCAACAATAACATTTATGCTAAAACACCAATAAAAAAAACATAATTAAACATGACAGAGTGAGTTTTATGATGATGATTTGATAGTGATGAGAATATTCCCTTAGAATATCAACTCAAGAAACAATGAAATAATCTTGACATACCATGTTCAACCCTAGCAGTCCTAAGAACATGTACAAGCCTTTAGGTAATGAGTTGAAAGATGAAGCTAGTTAGAGATGAATTTGGAGTTAGGATGAAAATTTAGATACTATAGGGGATGTTTAATAACCTAAACATCACTCTAAAATAACCTTAGACTCAGGCTTGAAAGTGAAACCAACTTGATAGCCCTGCACATTCTAATTACATACACAAAAATAGATAATTAGTCCTAAGAGTGGATAGCTAAAGTGAATTAGAGACATTGAGATGAAATAGAAGAAATAAGATCATGGTAATGAACCTTTATAACCATTTCATAAAGTTATAAACACTAAAAAAAGGTAAAATGGCTAAACACAGTCCATTAGGATAAGTTGGGTAGCTAGGCTTAAGAACCCTAGGCCTAAGCAAGCAGGTTATTTGGAGACCGAATGAGAGAAAAATGGATGGAGAAATATTGGAAAAGATAAGGTGGATGTATCAGAAATTTTTATATTATTTTAAACTAAATAAAAATATAAAACCACCACTCATAGACCCAATTTACACTTAGACCTCATAGAAAACTTGTTTCCAGCTGACAAGCTATGTTGCATTACTTGGTACAGATCACACATGCTTCATTGGAACCTAAGATTATATGGGTAGTTTACTACCATAGTATAAATGAATTTTGTGTAATTTTTATGAGGTTTATGAATCATCCTTAATAAGTTAAAGCGCTTTTAGGCTACCTAAGAGAGTTAAAACAACCCAATGAGAAAAAAATGCAATTTTATGCCTCCATATGGATGAGATGTACTTAAAAATGACCTATAAAATCTTAAAAAATACACTAAACATCATCCCATTCCATTATATGGTTTGGTATTGTATGGAACTATACATAATAGGGCTAAAATGACTATTTTTTACTATTTTATAGGTCCGTATAGTGAGAATTTCAAATTTGTCATGGAGGTAGGGGAGGAGGTATTATAATTGAATCACACATTTTTTTTGGGTTTGGAATGTGTGGGGAGGCTTTACAATAATTTTTAACTCTCTTGGTAAGGAGGCCTAATTAAGGACTAGTTAGGAGAGAGAAAGGGTAAAAATGACATCTTCACTCACTCTCAGAGCATGAAATTGAACCTAGAGATGTAAAGAAATAGAGGGTACTAGAATATGCAATTATATTTTTAGTATCCTTTTCAATTTATTCTACACAAGGAAGTTTATGTAAAATAGGGATACAAACAATGAGGCCTAATTGAGGCTTTTGGTAAAGAATGACTTGTTGGGGCTAGTTTGAGGATTTAAAATAGATTTTTTTAGGTATATGGTATTAATAGGCCATACATGAAGTTTGGATGAGCTAAAGTAACTGAAACTAAGTTTTGACACTTGTGTGCAAAATAGGCCTAAGGAGATGAAGAGTCCTCTAGACACCTTGCAAGAGCAAGAGGTAATGTGTCAAATAGAACCTATTGGGGTTAGTTAATAAGTGTCAATAGAATATAAAAGAGGTATAATAAACTAATATGACCACCAAGAAGTCCACTTGTCCTTCAACATGTCAAGAAGAAGAGGAGTTTCAAGAAGCTAGTCAAAGTGTCAAGTAACTATTTCAACTCTCTTACCACTTGGATGGTTAGATCATATTAAGAGGATAAAGACATGTCATCTATGCCATATTTATATATTTTCCTAACTCCTCTCTTATTTTAAACTCACATGACACTTGTCTACTCTCTCTCTCTCTTACACCCTTCTTCTCTTCTCTCTCACATTCTCTATATATAGAGCCATTTTTGGCTAAGTTTATATCTTCCACTTGGGTATGGTGAAACTTGACCATTTGTATGCCTTTGATCAATTAGAAGCAAATAGTTTACCTCTTTTTATGACTATACTTAGTGTGCATATGAGAATAGAGTATCTTGTCAAGTGAATTGACTTGTCCTCCTTGGCATGTTGTCCTTTTCTTATACCTAGATGCAATGTGAAAGATTATTTTTTAGTCATGTGAAGTGTATAAATTTGGTGTAAGAATGTAGTGAATTTGTATATCTTATATCATCATTCAATACCTCTTGGTTAGTCCTCATATCTTAAGTAACCATCACAACTTTCACATTAAAACACTCATGTGAGATATTCAGATTAAGAGTAGTGTATGTAAGGTTAGTTTTATTGATTTATAAGTGAAATTGAAATTGGTTGGTAGTGGTCAAAACATATTTGGTGCATCAACTCATTAGAGTAGGTTTCTCTACCTTTTCCTACCAAGTAATAGATTAATGTGTGAGCCTATGTGATTCATCAAGGGAAACTAGCCATTCAATCTAGAGGCTTGCTCTTTTTATAGACATGCCATAGGTCTAAGGGTAGTCCCATGTTTCATTAAATTTTGAGAGGTCTTTAAAACCTTATCCTAAGGTGAAAAATTTGGTTAAAATGATGCCACCATATAAATTTCCCTATTATGTGCTTGATAATTTGGTTTCACTAGTATTAGCTTACCAATTTATTCATAGATTGGGTGGATTGTGCAACAATAAAAATCAAATATATTTTTCACCTATGCCCTTGTGACTTGGATATCCACTATATATAATGTGGCCTTATATACAAAAACTTATACTGCATTGACCTATATGTCATAAATAAATGATAGGATCTTGAAAAATAACATTGAAAAAGGTAAATTAATGCACAAAAACAAGAGATATCACCTCAAAGATAAAATACACCAAGAGAATGTGAGACACAAAGTGACAATTAGGGAAACCAAATCAATAGAATAAAAATCCATGTTCATTAAGAAGCAAGATTATAGCCACATTATTTGAGATTAAAATATTTATGAATAAAGGAGAAGAGATGAGATAATGAGAAAGGATAAAAACCTTCAAGATAGAAAAAAATATATCTCAAGTTGTATAATGAGAGATGACAAAGTTCTTTAAATAAATCTACTAAGCCAAAAAGAGTTACTAAGAAACTCCTTTATAGTCTTTAAAAACATTCTTAGTGTGTGCCTAGTGTCACTAATCTCCATAAGGTAAGGGTTACGTGTGTGACAAGTGGGGAAGGAGTTACATGTGATGTGGAAAATCAAGATTCCATTCAATAAGGAAAAAATAGGTGTGACACCTCATAAATTTAGAGTATGCAAATTTTTAAGTCACATAATAAGAAACACAAAAATAAATAGACTCATGATTATAAATTAACCTGAATAAAGATTAATTTCTAACATTGTATTTAATTAGTTTGAAAAAGATATATAGATAAATTAGGGTCTTCACCAAAGAGTGGCCAAACACGTGGGGATTTTGTAGGGAAAGGTTATTTTTTACTACACATATTAGAGCCATCCTAATGTTTTATATCATATAAATCCATAAAATGATTTGGAGGTTATCAATAAACTTGAATCGATGGGCCTATATAGGTCACAACCACTAGTGTAGAGAGAAAGGCATATTATTGGTGATCCATTGGTTATAGAAAAGGAACATAAATAGGGAAATGACTCAATTTTAATGAAGAAGTTGTTACAAATATTTCCAACAATCACACTATCAGTTCCCCATGTAAAAAATTCATTCTCTATCCATACCACTATGGTATAATTTACTCCTTCATTTGTGGCCTCTGTTTCTTCTAAGTATTTCATGTTTAACCTACCAAATTACAACAAGAAATCTTGTCTTGATATGATGCTACTGTTTATGGTGTTGAATTTATTTAAAGACAAGTGTTAGAAGTTACTAAGTTCAAAAATGTACTAGTCATCCCTATAAATTAAAGAGGAGTGAGTCCTATAGGACCCATCATCACCTCATCATCTAATTGCTAGAAAATGCTCTAATTTATAGTGTACCTATAACTAATTTTTCTCTAAGATGTTATGTTTTCCACTCAACCTCTTGTAATGACATAAAATGTTTTAGGGTCCATTTCTCAATTAGTTATTATGGCCACTATGGTCAACCAAGTTGATAAGGTGAAAATATGTGGAATCTCATCCCTTATAAGCTTTAAGTCAAGTACATCTATTCCACCAAGAATTCCATTTTGAGAATCATAACTTGAAAGTCATGGCTTGGGCCTAATCCTTTTTAAAATATATAATAATATAGTATATATCTATCATTTATTGGAACCTATGTAAAATAATTGCATCAAAAATAGTTGGGATTAGAATTAGGGCCTTTAGTTATAACCATGAGGTAAGTATTTTAGGTTTAGGTGCCTATTTTAAAGTTGCATTCTAGTTCTTAGTCTTCTAAGTTATTGAAATAATCTGGATTTATTGGCTCACCTCAAAATATCTACATATGAGTATGGTCTTTATATCCCTAACCTTTAGATGTATATAGAATACCTAGATATGATAATTTTATAATAAGAACATCTAGAACTCAACTAATTTCACTGGATGTTGTTTTAGACCCTAATTTTCTCCCATTTTCACTTACAACTACTAACTAGTTAGCGGATATTAAAATTAACATCACCAGATATGTCCATGAATTTATTATAAAATTTGAGAGATATCTCCCTTGTTACACACCTAATGGAGGCCAAACTATAGATAACACATCACATCTCTCAAGTCTACTTTAAGGTTATTTAACTTAGAACATGAAAATGTCACTTATATGTTATTACCATTGATTCCAAAGGATGATAAATATATTGGTTCCTAAATTTAGTGGAAAAATCCATAATTTGGGATACATTTCAAACTACCTTTCTCATCGAGTTTGGTCAAGTTATTGATCTCAATTTTTTGTATCAAAAAATTTCCAATGTCAAAAATAATTGATCAAATTAGAAATTAGAAATTCCAAAGGGTGTATAGTTAGGCCACTCCATTGTATAGGCTTATTTTACCATTTAAACTTAAAATATATAAGTATACGGTTGATCTAATGACTATTATATTCATCAAAAGAGTAGTAGGTATAAATGACATGCCAACATTTTATGTCAAAAATATAAATGTGGATAGATAAATCTATCCACAATGGCACACTATCTCTACCATATCCAATGTCAAAAATAATGTCCAAATGTTAAATCATTTATCAATCACAAACTAGTTTCCTTTAAGACACGCTTCCCAAAATCAACATATAGGTTTCCTTAATAATTAGCTAGTTGAAACACCATAAAATTAGATCCTAGCCTCTAATGGTGAATAACTGTTAGTATTACCCATTATTTAGGATAATGTTAGGATAAATTAAAAACCATATCTATCCCCGAATCACATACAATAAAAACTATGAAACAAATTAGTTAAACATTCAGAAAATAAATATAAATATGCACATAACAGGGGATGCCAGATCTAACGTGGTTCACCCAAGATGGGATGCATCCACCAAACTTGTCTAGTATATTATTTACAGCAATATAAGGGAGAAACAAAATCCTATAACAAAACCTATTACACCTCTTTACCTTTTTTGCCTCCTATCTATGTACAATATTTCATTCTCTTTACAATCATATATCTCAGTCATATGTCAATTCAGGGTAAAAATGCCTAAACATAACCTCTATCATCATATCTAGAAACCTTTAATTAATAGCCTAAATTGAATATAAAATTGTAATTTAATAAGGCAATTTTAATAACATCATCAGGGATACAAACTATTAGGGATAAAAATAATGGGATCCAAAATATGGTTAAAACAACATCAGAATTTTAACCTTTGATCCTAGAAGACAATTAGGCACCACACCT
Source organism: Torreya grandis (assembly GCA_037957365.1). Classification (NCBI taxonomy): domain Eukaryota; kingdom Viridiplantae; phylum Streptophyta; class Pinopsida; order Cupressales; family Taxaceae; genus Torreya; species Torreya grandis. The sequence continues at coordinate 2,016,133 of JARHVA010000424.1, read as the reverse complement.
AACAGATAATTTATTTATCCTAAGTTTCCTTTGTGTGTGTGTAATTTTTATTTATATCAATTATAAATTCACATAAATTTAGATTTTATGAGGTGTCACTCACCTCTTTGTTCCCCTTTAGATTTTGGGAGTTACTCTCACAAGTAACTCCTTTCCCCACTTGGCACAGACTTCCCTCTACTCTCTAATGGAATATGCCACTTGGAACACACAAAAGAGGCTTGTAAGGTAATAATAGGATTATGTGTTACTCCCTTTCTCTTCTTCTTGTTATATTAATAGAGCCTTCTTCTCCTCATTTTTTTACTAGATAAATTGAATCTCTCTCTCTTATTATCAAATTGATCTTGCTTCTAAATTGTAATTGTGAAGATTTTTGGTGACAAGCCTTCTTATAGATCACATGGGTTTTTATCTAATATGTTTAGATTTATACTTTAAAACTCTCATCTCATTTATGATTTGAACCTTAAGAGGTATTATTACTTCTTGCTTTTATTAATTTATGCACTTTTAATGTCATTGATGAACATTTTTGGTATAATTCTTACATGGTATTAGAGTTAGGTTCATCTTATTAACATTATTTTTTGAGAATATGAAAGCTTTTAGAGAAATTTCAGATTTTTTTTGCACCCTTTCTCTTTTGATCAATCTATCTCTCTCTAACTTTTTTGAGTTTTGATTGCTAACCCATTGGTGCAGGTTGCTCTAATAAGAAGTTTCTACTTCTACATCTAGTTTTTTTACAACCTTTTCAAGTAGGTACTCTTCTTATCTTTAATTGCATGTTTTTTATGCACATAAATAAAAAAATAAAAAGGACTATAATAATGGAATTTTTTAAGCTTATTTTCTCTTTGGTTATTGTAGTCTATTTTTTTTCTTACATTTTTTCATTGTCCTAGGTCATCTTGGCTTTGTTTGCTTCAGATCAGTTTTGGTTCTTCATTTCTTTCCCTATCATAAGGTTCTTTAACTAGAGTGTTATCTTTTATTTTATTATTTTACTTTTAAGAGTGACATCTTCCTTCTTATTTCTATTTTTAACTAATATGCCTTTTATCTATTTACTCTCTTTTTTGGTCTCTTTATCTCTAGCAAGCCTCAATTTATTTTCTAGCATGACTTCTCTTTAACACCCTTGTTTCAATTTGTTTGTCTCTTCTTATTTTTCTATGGTCTTCCTTAGCTTCCTTGAGCACTTCAAACCTTTATGTAGTGTGGCATCTCTTTTCTTCACCATTTATTTATTTATTTTACTCAGGAACGCTTCTAATGTGTTTTCATGTTTCTTGCATAAACTCAACTTAGTTTTTTACTAGTTTTTAATTGGATGTTTGTCATTTTGCTTATTCATCACTCTTATGTGCTAGTTGCTCCTTTCTACACTTAGTTTGCTTCTCTAACATAATTGAAGATGTATTATTTACATTTTTTTGATTTAAAGAGAATCCTTTTTTCTTTTATTAATCTTCTATTCTACTCTTTGGTGTAGTTCTCCTGACTATCACCATGCTACATTTGTTATTATCTTATTTTGTTCTCAAACTTTTAAAAGTTTTTTTAACTAGTTAAAATATACAGATAATTGATAAGTGCTTTATTTTTTTAAATCAAAACTATTTCAATCCAAAGAGAGGCATTATTAATCTATGCATTACATTTTATTTTATATATCAAAATCCACAGAACAAAAGAGATAATCACAACTTTAAGGAATACAATCAAATTTTGATGGCTTTAATATTTATTTATTTCATAAACATTTAAATTCATTTACTCAAATAAGAGCAAGTATTTTTAGTAAATTTTGCTTCCTTTAGTCCATTCACCTTTTTTTTTATACTTCATAAATTAAAAAAATTAAACAAACTTATTAAAGTTTATTTTGCGTTTAGAAAAAAATTTCAAATTTATGTAATAATTTTTTTAGTAATGCTCAATTCTCATTATTTTAACAATTAAGTTTGGTGTGGATTTATATTTATAAGTTAATTAATCTTAAAATTATAGTTTTAAAGTTACTTTATTTAGCATTTTCATTACAACTGGTGTTATAATAAATCCTTTACTTTTTTGGTAATTATAACTATCCAATTTGCCTTTCTTTGTAATTTTGACATTTTCTAGGTCATCATTTTACCATTGCCCCTTCTCCCATTCTTTATCTTGTCCCATATTTTTGGCCTTCTTGTCCCTTCTCTATGCATACTAAGTACCTAGTGATTTTTAACACATTTACTTTCCAAAAATTGGGTGAGATTGTAAGGCACCATGATTCACATATACCAATTAACATTTATGGAAATCACATATGCCATACATATTCACTTTTAAACCTTTAGTGCACACAATAGACTATAAATACCCCAAACCTAATGATAAGACTACTATCATCCATGTCTAGGACAAATGTCAAGTCAAAAATGAAGAGGCCTTAGGTTTGATTGGCACATCCATGACCCCTGAATTACATGTGCACATTGATGGTTGCACTCTTGCATCCAAAGTTTGGTCTAGACTTCAATTTGTTTATAATGTTGTGAATGAATCTAATAAAATTCAAGTTTAAGATCAAATTTCTGATTTAAAGTATAATGACTTAAAAATTATGAATGATTTATTGACTAAAGTTCACTCTTTGCATTCTTAATTAATTGGTTTAGGCTTTAAAATTTCAAAATTGAAATTAATTCACACTGTCATGAAAAAATGTTTGCTTAAGACTTTTCAATAGTTTATTACAAATGTTCACTCGTAACTAGATTTTCCTACTTTATTTGCTAAGTTTATGTTTGATTTGTTTTGTACTTCATTACATCAAGAAGAACAAAAGTTAATTCAATTTGGTAGTCTTAAGACTAATGAACATTATTTTATTTCTAAACACCAACAAAAGAATGATAAATAACATGTTAAGTCCAATAATACACATGAAAAAAAATATAAAAAAACTAACTCAAAACCTAAAAAATGGTTATAGTGTAATTATTATGGCAAAAACATGCATGATGAAGATCATTATTTAAAAAAAATGTGATATTAAAAATGGAAATCTTAAGGTCAAACACAATGCTAGCACTAGTTATACTAAGACCAAAACAAACAAAAGTATACTATTAGAGTTGTTTTTAGTTTTGCTTTACATGTTTCTCCTGTTGAATGTATTGTTAATTTTGGTGCTACTTGTATGCAATAAAAAATGCATCATATCTATAAATCAATGCTAACTCATAGAAGATAGAGCATACCTACACTTCTGATTGAGAATACATTTATTAAGTGTGAGCATGACCAATATGGGGATTTGATAGACCCAATTAGGGGATAATTTATCATAATACACTATTCTAATGACGGTTTGAAAGCCTCCAGTCTAACACAATCATGCAATAATGCTAAGGGGGTCCTAGGTTTTGATATTTCACTTATGCTAATTACAAGAAAGTAAATATAGTCTAGTGATCACCAAAGCTTATGACACAACATGAGGGATTAGTAAACAATAAAAACATGTATAAGAGAATCTAAATTAGGCTAAGTATGAGTAAGATCCTAATACATAGAATATGAAGAGCAATATTATTTGAAGCCAATAATTATGCTACTTATATATACTAAATAGAGGTGTAAAGTTAGAGAATACTTATCTGAATGTGAACCCATCAAGACTCAATTTCTCCCTTAAAAAATGGGGCTTTTTAAGAGGTTTTTATGGTTTTTAAGGATCAATAAGAAAGGCCAAATCATCCAAGACTTATCCATAAGACTAGATTCTCTTAGTAGAAACCCTAAACTAAGACTCTTCAAGTAGAATAGAGGAAGAGCAGATTGTAAATAAGTGCTAGAGATTATATCTCTTGATTGCATATTAAAATAATGATCTTTTATTTATAGGTGGATCTCACCCTAAACCCTTTTGAATATATCATCTTTTAGGGTTGACCCAGTTGCCCCTATACAATTCTAATCAATTATTCACTAGTCCCAAGCTAGGTCGGCTAAAGGTTAACCTAATTCCTAAGTGAAAATATCTTGAAACTATATAGGGTTAACCTAGTAAAACTAGTATAATCGACTAACAAAAGGGGATTAAGGTGAGGAAAAGAGGGATGGAAAAAGGAAATAGACTAGGGAGTGTGTAAGGGAAGAGTAATATCTCAGGGATTGATTTTAGGGACTGGTTAGATTCATAACAAGTGGTAATAAGGGACAACAATCCTATAAAACACCAAAGGTCTACCCACCCCTTTCTTGATGTACCCCTTAGGATGTGCACTCTAAGAGATTGAGTCTTGATAAGTTTTTGTAAGATGTACATCATCGGTATTTAATAAAAGTTGAAAATATTATGTGTATACATATGTCCCACTCGAAGCTCATCAAATGTCACTACGGTGTAATAGGAGATGGTGCTTTGAGAAAGAACATAAGAACACATAATTTTGATGTTAAAAAAAGTTACAGTATTTTAAAGCAAAAATAACTAAAAATAAATGATTGAAAGGGAAATAACTAAAAAATAAATGTGATACATACCTTGACTTACCTTTATCATTAGATGATTGTCTGTTGTGTTGTTAGTTTAGATTATGTAGGGCATAAAGACTACTTTTAATAAACCCAATAATACAAAACTAAAGAGCAAAAACAAATAAATGTAGGAAAGCCAAGATAATTGGTGCTATGAGGATGGTATGTACTTGGGAATTTGAAAAGTTAGGGTGATAAGTGTTATGTTAGGCTAAATAACCAAGTAAAAAATAAGAGTAAATCAGGTAACCAAAAAGCCAAGGCTATTAAAGATTAAAAAACTCAAACAAGTAAACCTTAAGTAAGAAAGGAAAACTCACCAAGTTAAACCAAGGATACATGTCAAAAAGAATGGTAATAAAACATCAAATAAAAAAGTAGAAACAAAATGGTAAACCATCATTGATGAGTGAGCAGGAACAATCCTTATCTCACTCAACAATGGAGAAAAAAAGTGCATAAAAAGGGAAAACAACATTGGTGAGTGAGAATTAACAAGCCAACCACACTCAACAATGGAAAAAAGGTACAAACTTAGGTGTCCATAGAAAGAAGATAGTAAAATAATGACAAATGCTAAAAGGAAAACAAAACTAGTCTAGAAATGTAATTGGATGTTGTAAATAAAGTAATCCATAGTTGCTCAAACATGTTGTTTTTCTCCAAGGATAGATAAAACCAAAACAAAGTTTTAATCTTTAAGCTAATCTCATCAGGCTCAACATCATCATAATCTAACAGGTTAGGGGAAATGTTCCCAATGAGTTTGGGATGTCCATTGTAACCTTAAGTTGAATTGATAGGAAAATTAAAACATTAAGACTCACATAATGGAACACTGGATAAATGTTCATGATTAGGAATTTTGAAGACACCATGGTCTTGGAATTATTTACAATTCCAAGGGTTAGTGTCACCCTAAATCCTATAAATGGCTCTATTATGAGGGAATTTAATGCATTGGTAGGTAGAAGAAGTAACTGATCTCATACGGTAAGTCCATGTCCTACCAAGCAAAAGGTTATAAGAGGAAAATTAAAGATCATCACCTTCACATGAATGGTGATAAGTGGGATGGTAATGGGAAGCCACACACAACCTAAAGGAGGCATTTTCCTTCCATCATATCCATGGATTGTTTTACATATGGACTTGAGATTTTATTCATAATATCCAAGGGTCTTAATAAAATTGAGAGAGGAAACATAAGTGATGAAAACCTCATCAATCAATACACGCTTGACTTGGATATCAACTATTTGGATGCTAATAAACAAGGGAAGATCATCCACATGAAAAAGAATCTCATCGGGAATCATAGAGGTGATAGGAAATTTTAGAGAAAGAAAAATGTTCATTGTTTCATCAACATGAATAAACATCTCTTCACATTATTGTAATATACTATCCTCAGATCAAGATAAGGTTGCTTCATGTCTTGCTAGAGGAGGATGAGGGAAGTTTATTTTAAATAATAATTACATAAGATGGTTTATATGATTTGGAGAAGTCCTCATAAGCTCAAGAAATGAAATTTGGGATGGGAGATTAGTTAGATCCATAATGGGATCCCACTCATCATAACCCATAAGAATTTTATTATATATAGGTACATAGTGATTTGGAACGTCCTTAGAAGGAGGAACGGAAGTGGATTGGAATTTATGTTGATAATAAGGAGAAGGTTTAGAACAAGGTTGTAAATTATGTTATGAAGATGAAGTAGTTGATTCAGGTTGACTTTGAGAAATGGTAGAAGAAGTATTGGTAAATGATTGATTATCATTAGTGTTAGTAGATAAAGGGATGATAGAAATATAATGGGAAGTGTTATCCAAGGGAGAATTAGGAATTGGACCATAAAAGGTTAAAAGTCATCTTTTCCCAACTCATTTAAATGAGTTGGAAAAGAATCCTAGATAACATGATATGTTTGAGATAATGGACGAGTGCAGATAGGCTAAGTATCAATAAAAGGAACCACCCTTCACATATTAGTCATGTTAATAACATTTTCTTCAAAAATGGGTCAACAAGACTTTCTACATTGTTAGTGGAAGGGGTGGGCTTGTCTTGAGTGTCTTGAAATGTTTGATGATTAGGAAGAGGGTCTTTGTAAATAGCCAAATGTGCATTAGCTTGATTTAAGTCTTGAGTTTTAGGATGTGATTCATAAGCCTTAGATTTCTATTTCATAGGCTTGTTGATGCTTTTGAATGATAGAATTGTGATCAAAATTAGGAACAAGAAGAAAATCCATAGCTAAATTATGGAGCTACCTATAGGTCTCATGAGAGCGACCTCAACTATCATGAAACCAATGTTAGGATCATACAAAGATTTTATAGGATGAGTAGAGTCAAGTTCTCATGAAAGAGGCCTAGGTAGATGCATGATGAATTCAACCAAGGATAAGGGTTTATGATCATTGATAGTATTCATTGAAAATAAATGAGGATTGGTTTATTATTTAGAGGGGGGAGATGGTTTCAAATATTGGTTAGGGATGACAGCTTGAATGGTGTGGATAGTGTTATAAGAGTTCATGACACCATCATTGGTAGAAATATTATTTTTATTATTAAGTAAGAAACAAGGACCCATAGAAGGTTGGGGTGGCTTGAATTGATGCATAAATAAATCTTGACATTTATCTTGGTCAATAGCCTCTTCCAAAGTACATGGAGAGAGAGTGCAAACCTGATATTATAACTTTAGAAAAAGAGAATTAGTGAAGAGATGGAAAAGATTATCATTAATCATGTTATGTTCACATTTATTTGATAATTTTTTCCACCTTCTAACAAAAGCTTGAGAAGTTTCATTTTCATGCTATTTTTAATTTATGAAATAGGCCAAAGTGTTTTTTGGAAGATCACTAGTTTAGAATTCTTGAACTAAAGCATTAACTAAATATTCCAAACTAGCAATGGAATGAGTTATAAGTTTATTGTACCAATATAATACATCACCTATGAGGGTTTTGGATAAGAGCTTGGTAGCAGCAAAGGTGTTCAATTTGACCCAATCCTTATAAATATTTCCAAATGTATTAAGATAAAGGGTAAGATCAGTTGTTCCATTATACGAAATTATAGGGATGATACCTCTTATATCAATATTATCAATTTGAGTAGTAAGAGGCTCATTTTGAAAATGATTAATGGTTTTGTTGACCAAAGGAGGTTGAGGGATGAGATTGTCTTGAGAATATCAAAGAGGAGGAGGAGGGACATTTTGATTATGCATTACCTAATTCATTAGTTGAGGGTTTTTTTTAGATGAAGAAGGTGATTTTTCATTCTCATCATTTCATTTATATTATGAGCTTAAAAGGAATTCATTTTATTGGGTGCTTGTAATAATATTTGGTGGGTTTGATTGAAATTATTAGCATTATTTGAAGCATTAGAGTTGGTATGAGTGGATTGGGTACCACTATTAGTATTGATAGGAGCTTGAGAGAAACTATGAGAATGAGAGGCACTAGTGGTAAAATTTGCTTGTGAAGTAAAAGAAGGACTAGTGAATGGAATAGAAGAAGAAGAACTAGAAGCATGATTACCTTGGGTAGAGAATGATGCACTAGTATAAGGATTAAGGATAATGGATATTATAAGAGGTCTAATAGATGTATAACCTATCATGTTAGTGGAGAGACTAGGCATGGAGGTAAAATAATTTAGAGAATAAGAGGTCATGGTCTAAGAAGGGGTCATAATCGAATGAAGATGCTGAGATAAATGAAAGTGGTATTTACAAATCCATTTGAGAATGTGGGAGTAGGTGAATGAGGATATTTGGATTGATCACTAATCATAAGATAGTAAATGGTAGAGGATCCTTTCCATGATGTTGAGGAAATTTGAAGATAAAGAAGATCATTTTAGGGGTATACTCTAATTCAGGTTGGTCTTCTAGGGAAAAGAGAAGATTATGCTATGAAGAGGTATTAGGAGGGGTCCTATAGTTCATTATGTGAGTGGCTATGTGAACATTAATATCATCCAAAAAAGGATCCCTACTCTATATATGGGAGACCCTATGAGGATTGGTAATACTTATCATATTTGTTGAATTCAACTCAGTGTAGTCTTCAAATAGAAAATTCATGATGAAGAAAAATGACTAAAATTAGGTAAGAGAAATACCAAATCAAGAAAATAAGAAGTGGTAGGAATAATACAGGGACGACTGGGTCAACCTAGAATAGGAAATAGGGTTTGTAAATAGTATAGGGTTGATTAGGTCAATCCAGTACAAAAAACATAGGCTAAAAATTTATACAGTGTTAACTGGGTTGACCTAATATAATAGACATGAAAGATTAGAAAGCCTATAACAGACTGTGTCCACTGAAATGAACATGTACTAAAGATAATTTTGCAAATATTTTGAAAAGTAAAAATTGAAGGAAATAAACAATCAATTGGATCAATGAGGTTAATCTAATTGAAACCTACACCATAAAACCGTGCACCAACATTGGCTAATGCGAGTTTTTACAATACAAAATATAATTGAATAAAGAGCACGCAATCAAATTAGAAAGTAAAAAGTTAATTATTTCATCAACCTAGATATTTGTAGATTATTATAATATGATTTTAAATGTGATAGGAAGTTGGTTTTAAGGAACTAGAAATCTATCTAAGGATAGTTTGAAGATGTTTAGGTTGAAGGGATCTCTATTGGAAATGGTACATGTTTGGTATTAGGTCCAACCCTCTCACTTCACACACCACAAAAATAAGGCTATCAGGTGCTTAGATATAATATACCATTAACTATGTATTTATACTTGGCCAAAAAACCAAGTCGCCTTCCCCCTTGGTGATGAAATCTAAGTAGGTTGGTCTTAGGTAGAGAATTGCTAAAGTGTTTGTTTAAAATTTTATGATTTGGTTGTGTGTGAATAAAATAGAAAATAGTGAAATTAAATGATTTATAAAAAACCACCTAATTAAACTATGTGATCTATTCTAAGCATGCAAGCAATAAGAAATGCAAGTGTGAGCTAATTACTAGCATACAAGTGTTAATTCCAACTTTGAAACAAGGTACAGTGTCAATACAGTCAACAATGTATGCATAAAATACAAAATAGGGTCAACAATGTCACCTTTTAACTAGGAAATAAGGTCTAAAAATGAACAAGGTCAACAAAGTCAATCCATTTATCCATACAACACACAAAATATAGAATTGGGTCGATAGGGTTGATCTAGTTGACTATATAATGGTAGTTTTAAAGACTATCAAATATGAAAGAAAAGACTGTAAAGAAAGAGAGAAAGGAACCTTGGCAATTTTTAGATGTAGAGAACTAAGATCACTATCAAATAAACTTGAAAAATTCTTGCCAATCCTACTAATAGGGTCGACTAGGTTGATCTAGCTTTGCAAGAACCTCTTGTTAAGTGTTTGAAATGTACTGGGTTGACCTAGTAGTCTGAATATGATGCTTAAAAATGTACAAGGTCAACTAGGTCAACCTAGTAGTTTGAATTGGATGTTTTAAAATTTTAAAAATTGTATTGGGTTGACTGAGTCAATCAAGTAGCCTATACTTGAAAACTTGCACACAAAAGTTAAAACTAGGACGATGCAATTGACCTAGTATGATAAATATATGATAAAAATAATGGTGAAAAAATGAAATAAGTGAATAAATCCTATAAGGGTTAGTTCACATCAGGTTCACCAAAATGTATGCAATAAAAAATACACCATGTCTATAAATCAATCCTAGCTTAGAGAAGATAGAGCATACATACACTTCCGATTGGGAATACATTTGTTAAGTGGGAGCATGACCCATATTGGGATCTGATAGACCCAATTAGGGGATCACTTATCACAATAGACTATGCTAAAGAGGGTTCTAAAGCCTCCAGTATAACACAATCACACAATAACCCTAAGGGGGCCCTAGGCTTATATTTCACTTATACTAATAAAAAGAAAGAAAATATAATCTAGTGCTCACTAAAGCTTGTGGCATAAAGTGGGGGTTAGAAACAAAACAAAAACTAAACATGTATAAAAGACATATGTTAATGTATACATAATTATAATACATGGAAGAGAAGCATAAATGCATTATCTATCTACTCTTACAAAGGAGAAATAAGGTTAGGAATACTTACCTTGAAGATGAACTCATCGAGCCTCAATATCTCCCTTGGCCAAGGTGATTTGCAAAAAAATGTTGTGTTATGTAAGGATAACAAAGATAAATCAACTTTAGTTTATACAACCTATCAATGCATCCAAAATACTTATCCATAAGATGAGATTTGTATCTCCAAAGAAAGTATGAAATCTTATGCTTTATTTCTCAAGTAGAATGGTCAATAAGCAAATGTTCATTCACACTTCTTATTATTCATTATTTTATTCTTATCATATGGTGGGAAATGAACTTGTATATATATGCAGATCTTTCCCTAAACCATTTTGAATATATCATCTGATAGGGTCAACCTAGTCAACCCAATATAATTCTAGACAATAAATCACTAGGTCATGAGCTAGGTCAACCAATGGTAAAAATATCTCCTGAGTGAAAATAATCCAAAATTGTACATGGTTGACCCCATTGACCCTATACAAATGACTAATAAAAAGGGATTTAGGTGAAAAAAAGGAGAATAAAGTGTGTAAAAAGTCTAGAATGGTTATATCAGGGAAGAAAAAGCTTATGGTAAATAGTTTTGAGAGATAAGTGTGTAGATAACAAGTGGTATAAGGGAAAATAATCCTATGAATCACCAATGGTCTACCCACCCCTTTCCCGGTGCACCCCTTAAGACATGCACTTAGAGAGATTGATACTCAATGAGTTTTTATGTATACACTACTCAACATATGACATATAATACCAATTTGTTTACTCTTTTAAAACTAGATATTTCTAACAATCATTTAAGTCTTGAAAATCATGCTTCTTACAATGTTGAATCCATAGGAACTATTCAAATCCCTAATGGTGAATTGCATGATGTCTTATTTGTTCTTGATTTAAAATTGAATTTGTTTCTTTTTCCTAAAGTATGCAAGCAAGACTATAATGTAGAATTCTATAATGGCACTTGTTATGTTTAATCTACCAAGCAAGATTTTCAAGTAGTTACTACTACTTTTTTAGACAATGATAAAATTTAATGGATTCTCTTCTTCCTTCTCTACTCATGATTTTCTTGCTTCTATTGATGATAATTTGTGACATAAAAGATTATGCCATATTAATTACCAAAGTATTGCACTTATGTATAAATTCAATATGGTGTAAGGTTTCCCTGAAATGCCTCCCATTGATTCTGTTTGTAGTGGTTGTATGTTTGGTAAAATTCATAGAGAATATTTTCTTAAGAGTTAATCTTAGCATGCTAATGAAAAACATCATTTAATTCATAGTGATATCTTAGACCCTATAAAAAATCCTTCCATTAATGGTTCAAAGTATGTTTTAAATTTTGTTTATGATTGCATTAGATGGGTTTGGGCTTACTTCTTGAGAACTAAAGATCAAATTTTAGACACTTTCATTGAGTTTCATATATTTGTTGAAAATTAATCTAGTTTTTTTTTATGCATATTATGAACTGATAATGGAATTGAATATGTTAACAATATTTTTCTTGCATATTATAAGCAACATGGTATTAAACATGAAAAATAATTTCTTACACACTTGAGCAAAATGGTGTTGTCGAACATAAACATAGGACTATCAATGAAATTGCTAGGTGTATGTTGCATGCTAAAAATATGCATTATAATTTTTGGGCTGAAGCTATGTATTGTGTTGTCTATCTAGTTAATAGGATTCCCACTAAATTTGTTTTAAATATTACCCCTAAAGAATCTTGGAGTGGTAGAAAACTTAATTTAAAGCATTTACATGTTTTTGATTGTGATACATTTGTTCATATTCCCAGAAAAAATGAATGAAGTTAGATTCTAAAGTAAACACTTTCATCTTTGTTGGTTATGAGGAATCCTTAAAAGCTTATAGGGTTTATGATCCTCAAACTAAAAAAAAAGATTAAAAGGGATGTTAGAATTACTAAAAATGGTGTACTTGATTGTGCTTCCAATTTAGATTCTCTTGATATAATTTTTGCTTCTTTTCCTTTTGAATCAAGTGATGATCTAAAAGAAACCCGATCCCTACAAGTGGGGGAGGAGTCATAAGAAACTAAAAAGAAGAGGTACTTGCCATATAGATAATACCTTTGGGAAATCAAACAAACCACCTTGCCAAAGCTAAGGTGGCCCTCTGGAGTATCCAATTGGCTTCCAGACTCAAACTAAAAAGAATCATCATAGAAGGTGATTCTTTAAATATTATAAATGCACTGGAAGGGATAATAACCCACTCTCACACTATTAAAGACATCATGGATGATGCCAAGAAACTTTTTAGGGGTATGGCACAATTCCAAATTATGCATACTTTTCGAGAAGGAAATGGGGTGGCAGATCTACTAGCCAACATAGGAGTAGAACTCCACCTTTTAACAAGCTGGCATGATGGAGGCCATGTCCCCATTAACATCCTAAATGTCATATAGGATGAAAGTACTATAAGTTGAATTGGATATCATGTCATCATATGTGTAAAATATTTCTATCAAAAGATGAAATTTAAATATGATGATCCACCATTATGAATATATGAGGTGGTGTAATTGTTATAAGATGAAAATGGTAGGTATCCCAAGCCTTATTCACATTGTTCAAACCCATTATATCCAAAACCATCAACCCATTTGCCTTAGCTCTATTGTCACTATATTAATGGGAAGAGATAGAGAACAAATTGAGCTTATCTCATGTGCAGAGGTGTGGGGGTAGAAGAAGGTTTGGAAAAATCTTAGGTGTGGGGGTCTCATAGAGTTAATGGTGAGAATTACTAAGCATGATATCGACATGGCCCAATATTTTGTCATTGCATGGAAATAATGCATGGTGTTAATTCAAGGCAAAAATATCACTATCACATAAGACTTTATTGAGGAGGTTATTAGCATGTCCTATGAGGAGACAAAGGCCTTCAAGGACTAGACCAAGAAGTGAGAGCTCCTTCAACACTTTTTTTTTCATAAATGATTTTGTGAAGACTGAAAAGAAGGGTTTCCCCTAGGTGGACCTTCCATGACATTATCTATAAATATGTCTTCAGGTAATGAGATACATGGCCTTAGAGGGTAAACATACCTTGATATTTTCTCATCATTTTTTATTATTAAATCATTTTCTAGGTTATAAGATTAGCTTGTTGTTTTACCTACTTAAGTCAATAAAATGTACTCCATTGGATCACCAAGTTAATGAAGCCAACCCCATCCTATACCAAGGGATTATTGTACTAATTTTCAGGCATAGCCAAACTCTGTAAGGGAAGGAGTTCCTTCAAGGGGGATCCTCCACCAAGGAGGACTCTTAGGAGGACTCCCCAAAGAAGGACTCAACCTTGGGGTCCTATCACCCTTTTGTGAGCACCCACCAAGCTAGTCTTTTTAAAAGCCTTGCCAAAGACCATACTCTTAAGATCTTTATTCCCAAACCCAAGCTAATCTTCCTAAATGAGGGAAATTCTGAGGAGGTTGCCTAGAAGGGAAAATTTATTCTATCTAAAGAGATAAAAAATAATAAGGAAAAACTAGAGATATTTAATAACAAGGTGCATGAGGCTGAGATAACCCTTGTTAACCTTATACAAGAGTGGAATACCCTACATAGGTAGGCTGAATTGATTGTTTAGTCCATATAATCCACTAAGCTTGATTGAACCCTTATTAGACACTTTTTAAAGATCACCAAAATCCCCTTGCCTGGCTCCCCCAAATTAGACCCCATTATGAAGACACCCTTATAGGTTCCAAGTCAGAAGAGGCCACAAATGACTCTTCCAGGTGATGTTGTAGAAGGACCTGGTAACCACATGAGGGAAAAGACCTCAAAGTTCAATCAAGATATCCTAGAGAAGACACCCAAAGAGGAGGAGGAAACACTGGAGGCCCCTTTCTTGATCTCTCATGTTGTTGTTTTTCCCTATTTTCAGTATGCTATAGTTAGTTTTTGTTATTTTTACTATTTGGCCATGGATTGGCCTATTGCTCTTTTTGTATAAAACTTTCATGATTCCTAGATCCTCATAAAATTAGATTATTTACCCTATCAAATACAAAAGTGAATATCATAATGATGTTTTGTATAATGATGTGTTGTTCCTAAAGTTCCTTCTCCTTTTTCTAGTGTTGTTCCACCAAAAGTTATGCCTAAGTGGGCCAAAACTACTTTAAAAACCCTTAAAATTGATGTAGATATTATTTATACTTGTATAACTATGCAACAGTTTTTTATTTATGTTTTGATGTCTAAAATTATGAACAATAATGATCCTACAACACTAAAACAAGATCAAGGTCAACCTCATTGGGAAAAAGCAATGCATGATGAATATAACTCTTTGATTTCGAACAACACTTAGGTCTTAGTATCTTTCCCTAAAAGACATCATTTGGTAAGTTATAAATAGTTGTTTAAAACTAAGTTCAATTCTAATAATCATGTTGAAAAATATAAAGCTAGACCTTTTGCTAGAGGTTTTTCTCAAATTGAAGGAATTGACTATAATGAAACTTTTTTCCTTGTAGTTAAGATGCCTAAAATTAAAGTTGTTTTAGAATTAGCTATCACATGTATTGGTATGTTTATCAAATGGATGTTAAGAGTGCTTTCTTAAATGTTAACTTGCATGAAGAAATTTACATGTCTCAATCCCCTAGTTTTATTAAGAAAGGCAATGAAAATATTGTTTGGAAGTTAAACAAAGCCATCTATGGTTTTAAACAATCCCCTAGAGAATGGTACTCTAAAATTTATCAATTTTTCATAACTCAAGACTTTACTCATAGCTCTAATGAAAATAATATTTTTTTAAAAAACATTCCAAATGGCATAGTTATCATTGTTTTGTATGTTGATGATTTAATCATAACTTGCAGTAATAGTTTAATGATTTCTTGCACTAAAAATGCTTTAAATAATACACTTGAAGTGACTAATTTGGGTTTCTTACATTACTTTTTAGGCATTCAAGTTTGATAAAAACAAGATATCATTTTCATTTCTCAATCTAAATATACATATGGCTTGCTGTTTAGGTTCAATATATTAGATTTTAAACATGTTGCTAGCCTATGTGAACTTGGTGTAAAATTTCTTAATGACATGAAAATTGAAAATGTTGATCCAACTCTCTAGAGATAATTAGTTGGCAGTTTGAATTATCTTACTCATAGTCATCCTAATATTACCTTTTGTGTCAGATTGGTTTTTTGTTTTATGTATAAAACTCAAACTACTCATTTTAAAGTCTTCAAAAGAATGATTTTGATTAGGCCAATGATCCTAATAATTAAATATCCACAAGTATCTATTGTTTCTCTTTGGGTTTTGACATAATTTCATAGAATAGTAAAAACTAGACTATTGTATCTTTATCTTCCATGAAGGTTGAGTATATAGATTTTAATCAAGCTGCCAAAAGTTATTTGGATTCAAAGACTTCTTGCAGATTTGGGCCATCCTCAATATTCTATTACTCTAATTTTTGGTTCTAATCAAAGTGCCATTATCTTAGAAAAAATAATAGTTTTTCATGTAAGGTCTAAGTAGATTGATATTCAACGTCACTTTCAGCATGAACTTCTTGAATACAATCAATTTTCTCTCTCTTTTTTCCCTACTCAAGCACAAATAGTTGGTATCTTCTATAAGTATATAAAAATTTGTATTCTTTTGTAATATGTTAAGATTGAAGGAAGTTCACATCAAGGGGGAGAGTTATAAATGTTTCATTCCTTCATGCTTGTTTGTAGACCCCTAACTAATTTTAAGGGGGAGTGTTAGTATTACCCTTTATTATGAATAATTTATTTATCATAAATTTCTTTTTTGGTGTGTGGAATTTTTATTTATGTGAATCATAAATTTACATAAATACATTCACCTCTCTATTCCCCTTTGAGTCTTGGGAGTTACTCTCATATGTAACTCCTTTACCCACTTGGTACACACTTCTCTCCATTCTCTAAGGGAATAGTCCACTTGGCACACACAAAGAATGTTTGTAAGGTAATATTAGGATTCCATGTAACTCTCTTTCTCTTCTTCTTGCTTTCTTAAAAGAGACTTCTTATCCTCATTTCCTCACTAGAAAATTGAATATCTCTCTCTTTTTCTCAAACTGATCTTTCTTTTAAATTATAATTGAGGAGAGTTTGGTGACAAGCCTTCTTATAGATCACATGGGTTTTTCTCTGATACGTTCAATTTCCCACTTTAATGCTTTTATATAATATATGGTTTGGACCTTGAGAGATAGTATTGCTTATTGTTTTTATTAATTTATATACGTTAGATGTCATTGATAAACATTTTTGGTATAACTCCTATAATAACACACATACATTACCTCAAACATTAACTCAAAATAAAGGTACTCTAACTTTTGGCATCGAGTATACCTCAAATATTAATTTCTCTTTGGTAGGTTATTTTGATTTTGATTAGGCTAGTGATCCTAATAATTAAAGATCTACAAGTATCTATTGTTTATCTTTGGGTTTTGACATAATTTCATAGAATAGTAAAAAATAGATTATTGTATCTTTATCTTCCATGGAAGTTGAATATAAAGATTTTAATCATGCTACCAAAAATTATTTGGACTCAAATACTTCTTGCAGATTTGGGCCACCCTCAATATTTTATTACTTTGATTTTTAGTGATAATCAAAGTGCCATTTTCTTAGCAAAAAAATCTATTTTTCCATGTAAAGTCCAAGTAGATTGATATTCAACATCACTTTCAGCATGAACTTTTTGAAGACAATCAAATTCTTCTCTCTTTTTTCCCTACTCAAGCACAAATAGTTGGTATCTTAAGTAAGTACAAAAAAATTTGTATTTTTTTGTAATATGTTAAGATTGAAGGAAGTTATCATCAAGGGGGAGAGTTATTAATGTTTCATTCCTTTGTGTTTGTTTGTAGACCCCTAAATAAAGTTTAAGGGGGAGTGTTAGTATTACCCTTTATTTAGAAGAATTTATTTATCATAAGTTTCTTTTTTTGTGTGTGGATTTTTTTATTTATGTGAATTATAAATTCACATAAATCTATATTACATGAGGTGTCATTCACCCCTCTATTCCCCTTTAGGTTTTGGGAGTTACTCTCATAAGTATATCCTTTACCCACTTGGCACACACTTCTCTCCACTCTCTAAGGGAATAGTCCACTTGGCACACACAAAGAATGTTTGTAAGGTAATATTGGGATTCCATGTAACTCCCTTTCTCTTCTTCTTGCTCTATTAAAAGAGCCTTCTTATCCTCACTGCTTCACTATAAACTTTAATATCTCTCTCTTTTTCTCAAACTAATATTTCTTCTAAATTATAATTGTGGAGAGTTTTAGTGACAAGCCTTCTTTTAGATCACATGGGTTTTTCTTTGATACGTTCAGTTTCCCACTTTAAAATTTTTGTCTCATTTATGGTTTGGACCTTGAGAGATACTATTGATTATTATTTTTATTAATTTATGTACTTTCAATGTCATTGATGAACATTTTTGGTATAACTCCTATAATAACACACATACATTACCTCAAACGTTAACTCAAAATAAACTAGATAATATTCAACACATGGTACAGATTTTGAGTAACGATTTCATCAGTTTAAAAAAGTGGGTTGGTAATTGTGGTGATGAAAATGTTGGGAAAAATTACATGTTATATCGATATAACCTCCTATCAAATATGTCTAATAACATAAAACTATCCCATAATAGGTTTCTTGAGATCAACATATGTAAACTTGCCTTGCCCAATTGGTGTAGAGTTCATAGTACTTCCCAACATGGGTAAATGGAGTGTGTTGAATTTTATAATGATTTTGAGATATTTTAGAAGGAAATGGAAGGATACAAAGTAGTTCAAAATTATCAAAATGTACCTATAAATCCCAATACACATAATACCTACAAAAAATAAGTTAAGATAAAGAAATTAATATCAAAAGTGAAATCATACCAAAAGACTTGATAATATCATTGGCACACCCAGATTCTTATCAAATATCAAGCTCCACATTGGCTTCATGATAGATCTGAGGTTGATTGGGTTGTGATAGGTTAATAAACTAGGATAATAGGTCTGATATAAGTCATTAGTGCTATATAATTTCTAATGCAAGTACCTAATCCTCATAGTAGATCGATGCCTTTGTAATGGGTCCTAAAGAACAGAGAGCATGTTGTGATAAGGTAAGATCCTTTTACTTTTCATGCATATCTAGACATCATGAGAAGATATTTAAACTTCACTAGTTATCCCAAAGCCTAGCCTTGTTGGGTTAGGTTCTCTAGGGTTATTGATGTTGAAAACTCATAGTATTTCCAAACTAATTAGAGTGTCTTATTTTTGGTAAAGATGATGTTATTTCCTTGGTAACACCCTCTTTTCCCTCCATCCATTATTTTCCCTTGATAAGAATGTTTGTTTCTAAATCTCTCCCATTTTTTGCATTTCCTATTTTCCATTTCTTTCAGACATGTGAGCATTATGACAACATTAACTTTAAAAGGTTACTCTTTGAACTTTCCATTTTTAAATAGAAGTTAATCTTTGAACTATTGTAGGATGTTTTCTTAGTCATTACCTTATCTTTATACAATTTATCTTACTTATATTTTGGACTTTGAGTTTTCTATTCACTTTTTGTGGGTCATGTAGTCCCATTTCTCCCTTTCATTTTTCACCTTTTTGTGGGCCATTTAGTTTTATTTCTACTTTCATGCTTTATTTAAATCACTTAATCATATGTTTCCTTGGGTTCTTCAATTTTGATTTGGCCTTGGCATTTTAGCTTTCCAAATTTCCCTTGTTATTATTTTCTTCCTTAGATCTTTTTGGTTTTGATTGAGCCTTATCATTCTCAACTTGCCAATTTTGTAGGTTTTACAATATTTTTATGAAAGTTTTCATTTACTTCCATTTATTTACTAACCTATGTAGGTGAACATTGATTTTATTATGATTTTAGCCTTATGTCATTATAGTGGCCATACACAATTTGTGACAAAGACTATTACATTTACATGCTTATATTTAATAGATAAGTAAGTCATGGTATGTATACATTACTTTTAGTTGTTCATTTATTAACATTTTATTTTATACTTTCATGTTACTAATATCTTTTCTAAATTAGAATCCTGTGTTACACTATTATGATACGTGATGAAACTTGGGTAGGGTATGTGTATGCAACATTATTTTTCATTTTTATATATTACTAATGATCTTTCTTATAAGACTCGTTGGCACATCAATAACCCTGAATACACATCCTAAAGAGTGGACACCAGGATAGGGGTTCAATTTACTTGTGGTACTTTGAAAGAGATGTTTACATATAATTCAATCATACCCACATCATTATCATCCTAGCCTCATTTGAGTCTCTTACCTATTTTCCTTCTTTGTCTCCTTTTATTCAATTGTGTAACCTCTATTTATTTCCTATTATATTATCACTATCAATGCAATTATTTCTTACCTATTCATTATACTATATCGACACTATCATTATAGTTATGAGTTTTATATGTCTTTTCTATTGTATCATGACTAGTGATATAATATTGTGTCAACCAATGTAGTTATATTATATCAATCTAGATTAATACCAATGGTTTGGATACACAATTAATATTTAGGTTTGAATCCAAATATATATGGGTTAGTAATATCATTTCCAATACAAACAAAATTAGTCTATTCGGCCTATGTTCACATTTCTATCTTTAAGTAATAAAAGGAGGAATCAGTGGATTGAATATTATTCTTATGGAAGTAAAGTCTTGATCAAGGTCATTGAATCTAAATAGTAGGAAGTTGAACCATGGAGGTATCCCTTAGTATTTAAAGTCCCCGACTAAGAACATTTATGTCTTCATCCTTGCCATTTTAGGTCTTCACCTAAAACATCTCTTGAAACATGCCACTAGATCTAAGGGGAATACCGATGCATCAACAAGTCAACCCAATGTAAGTATATTTATCCCTATCTTATTTCCTTTCATTTATTTATAAAATGTATATGTTCTATTTAATGTTAGATTAACATGTATTTTTTTGTCAGCTTTCATTACCTGGGTTTCTTTTATGCTGATAGATGGAAAATTATAAAGTGCTTAGGTTTATATATATAATCATAATTTAAGTCCTAGTCTAGGTTGCATTTTTGTAGACTACAATTATAGTCAACCATTTGGAATTTATATCTTATTTTATTTAACTTATCTACATTTTAGATATAGGTTTTCATTATTCATTAGCTCCTTGCACATGGTTTCCTTATTGTATCCTTCATACCTATTTTATATATTTTACTTTATACCATAATTATACATTTTTGAGACCTATTTAGACACATATCTCATATCTTAGGCATATGATTTGGAAATGTATGTACCCTTGATATCAAGTTTGGATTATTTCTTTCTATATCCA